>JANHMN010000004.1:82861295-82881260 GCA_030674055.1 Rhabdomys pumilio
ATAGCTGTACCTGTATCAGGTACCAGAGTGCAGACTTGGAGGAAACACTAAGAGATCACAGGCCTGGAGAGATGGCTCTGGGGTTAAGAGCACAGACAAGCTGCTCTTCCAAAGGACCCTGGTCTGCTTCCCAGCACATAGCAGCTCACAACTGTCTGGAATTCTAGTTCCAGGGGATTCAACACCCTCACACAGACGTACATGCAGGTGGAACACCAGTGTACATATGATAAAAGTAAATAAATTATAAAAAGAGAGAGAGACCAGAGCTACTTTTTTTCAAGCCTCCTAGAAACTCTGCATTTTAGCCTAATGGATTTTTTTTTCTCAACTGACTAACAGTGGGTGTTACCTTTAATCCCAGCACTCAAGGGAGAGAGTCAGATGGAGCACTGTGAGATCCTTCCAGGCCAGTCTGGTCTACACACTGAATTCTTGGCCAGCCAGGACCACATAGTGAAACCCCACCTCAAAATGCTTATGAGATTAGAGTTCTCACCCCTACCAAAGCCCAAATTCTAGGGCAACCTCATGGGTGCTATGGATGAGTGTAGGACTACCAGAATCAGGTTCAGTGTCTGCAAACCAGGAAGTGAGTTCTTGATCTGTGGATGGCATTAGGAAAGGCTTCCTGAAGGGCAGTAAATAAATAATTGAACTGGTTAGATTGACTAGTATGTATGTATATATGTATGTGTGTATATATATATATATATATATATATATATGTGTGTGTGTGTGTGTGTGTATACATATATATGTGTATATATATATATATATATATATATATATATATATATATGATTATTAGTAGACATTTGTCACCATTTTAGGCTTGCAGAAAAATTGAACAGAAAGTACCAAATTTCCATACCCTTCTCCAGCTTCTCTTGTTATTAATATCTTGTTAGAATTTATCAGTCAAATCAATACATTGTTAACTGAAATCCACAGCTGATCTAAGGATACTCTGCTGTGCATTCTATGGGGTTTGAAATTCTTAATATATAAAATATGTAACATTACAGAATCATACAGTAGGTTTGCTGCTCTAAAACTCCTCTATGTTGCATCCTTCATACCTCCCATCCTCTTTCCAGCCTTTGGCCACCGTGGATTATCTTCTGTCTCTCTATGGTTTGCCTTTCCAGCATCTTCTACCATTGGTAGCCTTTTCAACTGGACTTGCAAATAAGATCCTGAAATCAGGTTTGGTTTTCTTGAAGGTTCATTTGATTTTAAACAGGGTACCAGAGCTCTTTTTTGTGTGTGCTTGATTCCCCTTTATTCTTAAATAAGTTTATTCTTAAAGTGGACTTTATATCACTCTTATAGGAAAATAGTATCTCCTGCCATAATAAGACAGCTATGAGCTATATCCTTTAGATAAATTTAAATGTAATTATAAATGACCAGTCATATACTGTCTAAAAATAATCTCTCTCACCACCTGTTGATGCTGACACTTTAGGACACACTGGCTTAGATATTTCCCAGTCCCCGCCCTCGATTCCATCCCTTTGATCCACAGTAGAGCGGCTCAGGAAAAGAGAACACCAAAGGAAGGAGACGTGCTGTCTTTGGGTATTTGAAGAGCTTCCAAGTAGAAGGAGGAGGAGACTATTCAATCAATGCCTACCATGTGCCAAGCACCATGACAGATGGCTAAAACACATTATTTGTTCCAAACACCACAATAGACCAGGTGGTAGAGGTTCTGACCTTCATCTTAAAGATTGAGAGCCAGTTCTAAATTGCCTGGCTACTTAAGTGGAATCAAACCCCATCTCTCCATTCCCTTGTCTCAACTGTACAGCCCATCAAAGAAAGATTTATTCTTCATTTCTTTAGAAAGCAGAACTAAGATCAAATGTTATGTTAAGTGTATCCCAGATCTACAGAACTGTCCTTGGAAACAGGCTGCCTCGGGGAGCAGGAAGCTTCCTTTCCTTTGAGGGTGCAGAGACCACAGCTGGAGACCACCTAGACTGGAATCCACAGAGGCTATCTCCCCGACTAGGATGTGGGTAAGGGGCCCACAGGACCTTCTGAGCCCAACATTCCATGACTCCAGACTTCTGAGCCCCTTTCTGCTAATACCTATGTCTCCGAAGAAGCTGCTGACTTGTTTGAATGTCAGCAGGGTGTTATATACTACTTTGGGACACCCCAGTCTTTCTTCAGCCTTTGAAAGAGGGAGGTTCACATGAAAGACAGACAGGAGGCATCAAAACAATGATTTCCAGATGGACCTGACTAGTTGAATTATTTGAAAAAACATGTCACTGGACCGCTGACAAGCTTCTGGAGACCAGGAAAATTCATTCCATAAGTCTATCCATAGCACCTTGGATAGGGATAAAGCGGCCTTCCAGCTAAGAAATATGTTGAATATGATTTGAGTATCAGCAACAGATTCCGAAATTATTTTTCCCCTTTGTCAATAGCTATTACCACTGACTACAGGACAACACGTAGATAATGCTTTGTCAAGTCCTTCAGCATCTTTATCTAACTACTTCTTAAGCAATGGACTTGGTAATACAGAAAGGGAACACAAAGATAGAAAAGATTCTCATGTTGTTTCTGCTTTGTTGGTTGATTAAGTTCATGCTTTCAAAGCACAGGCATCTCTTCAAGAAGTAGCACTCAGTTCTTTAAAACCTGCATTTTCTTTTTAATGTTTTAATACATACAGATATTTTTGCCTGCATATATGTCTATGTACCCCATGCATGCCTAGAGTCTACGGAGGCTAGCAAAGCACATCTGATTCCCTGGAGCTGGAGTTACAGGTAGTTGTGAGCAAACTATGTGGGTGCTGAGAATCAAAGTGGATTTTCTAGAAGAGCAGCAAGTGCTCTAACTGCTGAGTCATCTCTCCAGTCCCTAAAGCAGACTTTTTATGTGAATTGCTTACATACACGCGTGCACATCCAAGCAGGCACCCGGGACAGGCATATGCCATGGGGGTAATTCTGTAAATCATCACTCATTTGGAATAAGTCTTCATTAACAACTACACAAATTACATGATTCATTAATAATCATATAAATAAACATGCAGAGAGACTCCGAAGGTCACAGTTTCACTCTTTGCTACTCTGAAAGGCTAAGCCACTTCAGATCCTCCAACCATCTCACTAAGAGCCCTGATGAATGCAGCATAAATGGGGGCTTAGAATCCTCTGCGAAAGCCAATACATACAGAACTCAATGGGCAGCACCTCTTAGCTCTAAGGCGAAGCACAAGCTCTCAGAAGGCAGCTTTCCTGAGAGTACAGGATATGACCTTTCTTCTCTGGATACCTCTCACCCCCACCCCCAACCTCCCCAACCTCTCATTTAGAGATGTACACTATGGGCCCCCAACATCACACTGGAGTAAGCTTAGAAAAACAGACTTAATGTCATCCATCAAATATCTGTCACATAACACTAAAGTGTGACCAAATGAACAGTTTACAAGTGCAGATTAATATCATTTCAGAACACTATGCACTCTTAGGTTCAGAACACAGGGATACTCTCAAGCTCCAGGTGGTTAGTCAGATTCCGTTTGGATAAACGTGAATTCAATTTTCTTAAACACAAGGAGCCACCACCAACCCCCTCAAATACTTTGTTTTGTTTTTAAATGAAAAAAATTTCATTTACTTTATCTGCCAAAGACAATACCACCCAAATATTAGCATCCTGGAGTAAAGGAGCCCCTTTGCCATCTAAATTCCAGCTGAGGTTGGCATGACAGATTACAGTACTTGTGTTCCTTATGAAAATGTCTTAAACCAGATGTGTACATCCTAGGTGCTAGATCTCAAACTATGGCAACGTTCACGAGGTGTTTAAATGAGATGTGTTTTTGAATAGAAAGCGCATAGATATGTTCTCCACATAGGAGATCATCCTGTCCAGCAGGTGGTGCTGTTTGAGAAACTTGTTGACCCTTTGGGTGTGGAGTCTTGCTGGAGATAGAACATCAACTTTGAAATTGTATAGCTTCACTATACTTTGTACTTTCTCTCTCTGTTTCCTGGGTGTGGATGAAATGTCGTGACAAGCGTTCTTCTAGGACTGCTAGGCCAGCCTCAGCCTCCTGTTTACATGACTTCTCCACCATGGTGGACTGATTACACCTGGAACTGTAAGTCAAAATAAAGCTTTCTTCTCCAAAGCTACATTTTGTTGGGTATTCTGTCATAGCAACAGAAGCATAACCAATACAGGAAGCAGTAGTTACAAGCTGAAGCCATTGCCTCTCTTGAAGATGAAGTATGGACTTCACTCTCTAGCAAGGCCTGATGAGACAGTGCAGATACTACTCGTTGCTGTTCCAAGAGGCACCAAACATTCCTGAGCTGAGATGAGCTCCCAGCATGGGTCTAAGCAGCTTTCTTGCTCTTTACAGTGCTCATACTGGTTACCCAGAGTGAGGAGGAGAAGAAAGAAAACATATTTCTAAGGAAGGCAAGTGGGACATGAAGCCCTGTACGTTGTCATGCAAGTCTATTGGCAAGACAGTAAAGTTAACAGGATGATAATTCTCATCAGGTTGATTGATAAGTGCCATCTCCCTCCTCCCATCTTTCAATTGAGAGAATACTTAGTTCTACTGACTCTCAGCCTTCATCTGTCTCCAAAATCCAATCATTTTTATTATTACACCCTGACTCTAATTCTTTGTATGGATTCATGTTCTGGTTCTTTGGCTTCCATCAAAGCCTTGCTGAGTGATGGTCACACTAGCCTATGAGACAGGAAGGAGCTCAAAGCTTGTAGTCAGTCACACTGCCAGGAAGTCAAGTCTACCTGCTGGTTACAAATCACTTTCCTAGATCTCTTGAACCAGTCACTGAAAAGTGACTTAAGGCAACAGGACATCTGTCCTGATAGTTCTGGGTACTTCATATCCAAAACTGTAAGATTAACAAGACGGCTTCCTTCAGAGGTTCTGAGGGAGAACCTGCGGGAAGCTTTGCCCCTGAGAGCTATAGAAAGTTGTGACATCTCTTGTCATTGCAGTCTCCACTTCCGCTCCTGTCTTCTAGGCATCTCTCTTCTTTTTATAAGAATGGTTGTTGCTGAATTAGGGCAATCTAGAATGATCTCATTTTAGGATCCTTAATTGCATCTACAAAGATCTGTTTTTCCAAGAAAGATCACATTTACAGGTACTGACTTTGAGGACCAGCGTGTGTCTTTTTGAGGGCTGCCTCTCAGACCAACATCTCTCAGACTTTGTGGATGAAGAGAATGCTTTGTACTGTTCCATCTAAGTGAGATGTGTTTTTCTTTTTGGCACAAGGACACCCGTGGATTCTGCAATCCAAGACTCCTACAACCCACCATTTCAGGGTTTTTGGCTTGTTCCTTCTACCCAGGCCTTTGCCCAGGGATCTGTCTGACAGTCCTTGAAAGACACAGACTCCACTTGACAAGAGGTAGAAACAGATGATAGTGATGGGAAGACACACCTTAGTCACAGGCAGTGACTCTGGTGCTCAAGTAGATGATCAAATCACTCAATGTGCTCAGAGGTCAAAGCAGCAAGACCGGAATGGCTCTTGTGAAGGTCATGCCGGTGGCAGCACAAAACCAGGAGTGAAACATGTGTAAGCAACTGGCTGGATTTCACCTAGGACATTCTCTCAGAAAATCACACTCCATGTTGAAAGTCAGGATCAGATACAACAAAACAGACATGTTAGAACCCCCACCACCACCCCCTGGGGTGGAATATATTTTCCCCCTGGGCAGGATCTCTTTGGTCCACAGTAATCCTACTGAAGGAAGAAAAGAATTGCAAGGCAGAAGCTAGTCAAGGCCTCACAGCTCAGCCCCTCCACAGGGTGGAGGGTGACCGTGGGTGACCTTGTCACCTCTAACCTGCCCTGTACAATTTCCCTAACTCCTTGATCTATCTTTGGCATTCATGGTCCAGTCCTCAGCCTCTTCCTGCCAGTCCTCACTGCTTCATCTTGCTTCACACCATCCTTGACTTTGCCCTAAGCATGGGCCTCAAATAACCTAGTCTGGTAATAGGAGAAACAAGAGAGACCTTTGGAAACTTTCCAGTGCCACTGAAGTAGGAAGCAAGCAGTCTCTTCGGTGACTTTATTTTGGGGCCTCGCACCACCAGCTGAAATGCACAAGAATAGATGTTCAGAGGCTTTCTAAGAATGCTCATGTGTACAAAGGCTGGGCTGGACTGGTTTCAGAAAGCAACCCTAAATTCTGTTCCGGGCATTGAATAGTCTCACGAAGTCTTCAGTTGCTAAATAAAAAATCCCAGTGACTAATAATAAAGGCTAGATGGCGCACATGTCTTTATGGTGTTTATACTTAGCAAACATTTTCCACTCTGAGATGAGCTCCTGCCAAGAATACCACATTCCAATACATTTTGCCATATGATGCTAGATGCTTGTTTTATTGCTCCCCCAATCATCGTGGTCATAGAATTTGGAGTTTATGATGGAAACATGAGGAATGAATTCAATATTTTGTCTTCAGTCTGTCTCCAGATTAAGGATATTTATTGAAGGCCTACTGTCTGTAGTAAATTCAGTCAAACTAACAGAAAACAGACCTTATGGCACAGAATGGACTTGTTTTGAATTAGGAAGAGACAGAGAGGCAGAGGAGAGAGCAGCATTAGATGTCAGCAGCCAGTGTCTTTCTTGAGTCTGGTCACCTAGACAACAGGAAGTGGCTGGAGACTGTTGCACCGAGAAACTGGTAATACTTTTATGAAAAACCTGGCAGCAAATCTCACAATGGTTTAAAGGAAGAAGAGAGAGTTAGTAGGAAAGGGTGGGGGCTTACCAGCTGCAACTACTGAGCAATTAGATGAGATACTAAGGAAGATGGGAAAGGAGCCACAGGGATCCAACTGGAAGGACACACTGCTTCCCTTGGGTTTGAGCCTTCATTCCCATGAGGCTATTTCCTCCACATCAAAGTCCCTAAGTTATTCTGAGGAATAAATGAGATCATGGATGGCACAGAACAATCAGAAGCATATGGCTTACAATGCCTGGAGAGTCGGATGCAGTCACCCCAAAGCACCAACCGCATCAAGCAGGACTCTTAGCAAACAGAGACACTGATGGAAGGAAGGGGATTGCCTGGAAGGATAGTAACCGGTTCACACAATCACCAGGAAAGTTGAAGAGCCACATTGTGAAAATAGGTAGAAACTGCTAGGAGCCTGAACATCATTTGATCACAATCTGATGCATACTCAGAATGAGATCTCCTGCCATTGGACATAGGGGGCAGCCCTCCCATTGCTCACAGAGGGGCAGCCTTTGTGTCACATCCATTGACTGACTACAGACACAGATGCTGTTCCTGAAAAATACTGCCCATACCCACCCCTCACCTGTTGTTAGAACTCTGTCTGCACTTCTTTGTCCCAAGCACCTGACTCTAGGTCTGGGGTAGGTTGTCCAAACCAACATTGAGATCAACGCCTCCAACCCAGCTGCAAGCAATTTTCCAATGTTTTCAGTTTTCCAAACGGAAACCTCTCTAACCAGTTTATACGATAAAAAGATACCCAAGTCTGGGAAGTCTCTAAGTAACAGAATCTCTCATTGTCCTAGAGGGTGAAGTACAAGATCAATATCCTGGCACATTGTAGGTGGCAAAGACATTCTTTTCTGTTTTGTTTTTTGCTTTCAAGATAGGTTATCATGTAGCCCGCACTGATCTTGAACTTGCTAGGTAGCAAAGGTTGGCCATGAACTCCTGACTCTCCTGCCTCTTCCTCCCAAGTGCTGGGATTATAGCTATGCCTAGTGAGGCTTCCTACAGTACCCTTACACGGCACACAGGCAAAGAGAGGGCAAAGGCTGCCTCAACCTCTCCTAGAAATGCTGACCTTAATCCAGTCACTGCCTCGTCCTCAGCATGGTCACACTGACTGACAGGTCACCGGGAGGCATAGGCTCTTGTTCAGCCCATGACAGAGGTCAATGCTGTACACCACTCAGACTGATGAATGGGGAGTTTTCCCACATCCCACAGACAGGGATTAAAAAGTCACCAGAAATGTGGCCAAAAACTCCAGGAGTATAACTGATTGGGAAGGGAGGCCATGTGGTAAGAAAGACGGGAAATGGCTATTTAAGAGCTGGACACTGTAGCACACACCTGTAAGATAGAGCTGGAGAAGCTGAGACAGGAGGATCATTGAGTTTGAGGGCAGTCAAGACTGCATATCAAGATCCTGGCTGGAAAAAAATGTAAATGAAGAAAAGAAAGGAGAAGGTTATAAATGACCAAATATAAAGTCCTACCTTAAAAGCTCAAAAAACCCCAGCCTTTCTTAAGATAATTTACACACAGCAAAGGTCACCTATTTAAGTTTTACTTTTCAACAGCTTTTAGCATAGTTAAAGAACTATGTATCATCCACTGATGGACACTTGCATTAGATCTGCTTTTCTACTACTGTAGATAAGGTTTCTATAAACATCTGTAGGCCATTTGGTGGCACATACGTTTTCATTTCTCTTGAGAAGAAATGTAGTAATTGACTTGCTAGGTTGTTAGGCCACTCTGGGTTTATTGTTTTGAGTAACTGCCAAAAGGCTTTTCAAAGTGGCTGCATCCTTTTACCTTTTCAATAATGTAAGACTGCATTCCCGTTTCCCCACATCTTTGCCAGCATCTGTTCTTGTCAATAGTCTTGAGTGTAGCCATTTTAATTTGCAAGAGTAATAAACTGGTTTTCAAGCTGGGCTGTGAGTATGCAAGGAAACCTAAGCTAAATATACCATCATCATCATTATCATCACCACCATCTCCATCATCACAATCACTACCATCATCATCACTATTACTGCCACCACCATCATCCCTCTCATGGAATCAAGTCATAAAATTCAAAATGTAAACACTTTTTGGTTTTCTTAGAAATTGAAATGATGACTTTAAGAAAAAAATCTTAATTTCATCTGGCACAGAACCCTGAGGACATTTTCTGGGAGAGTGTTAACCTTCCAAGCCATCTAAGCATCTGTACCTCAAGTGTGACTTAAGTCTTTCACTATAATCCCTCCACATGCCCTTTGCACTGGCTTGACCTTGTGATGGAAAGACACAAGCAAGGGTGGGGTATGGTTTATTCCTCATTTACTCCTTTCCTCCCCTGGTGGGGCTCAGGGCCAACCAGAAACACTGGAAAGTTAGAACGATTCTGTCACTATTGTTTTTGATGGTTCTTTTGGTTCGATTACATTCTGCAGTAGGCGTGACTATTATCTTCATCTGAAGAAGCTTGGAGGCACTCAGAGTTCAAACAACTCAACTGAAGGCATGCAAAAGGCAGTGTCACACTTAAGTAATTTGGCTTTCTTTTTAAAGAAAAACCTGTGATCTTCACTACCGTGCCACATTCAGAAAGGGACAAATATCACCGTACTTAACTAAGCAGTTCTCCCTCGGAAAGGTATTTAGCTTCCATTGTTGGTGCCTTTTAGAATGTGTGACACATAGCAACATTGTATCCCACTCAACACCCTCTGAAACCCTCCACATGAGTCACCACAGAAGGAAAGAGAAAACCGTTACAAACGGAATCATGGATGGTGGCCCAGCAAAATGTTGGTGACACGGCAGCCCCTGGTGCTGAGTTGGGCAAGGCAATTCATGGAAGGACAGCATGTGGAGAAGTTTGCACCAGAGCAGGTGCCAGAAAGTGTGTGGGATGGTGGAACCTGGGATGGAAGTAATGGCATCCATGACCATAGGTTTGCAGGTACAAATAGAAGTAGACCTAAAAGCCGGATGAGAGAACTAAGATCAACTAAAGAATACACTGGGGGAACGTCACGTTCTCAGTAAATGATGAAGGAGCTTGCCCACTCATCTGATGGCACTCACAGTCATTTGTAAGAGTCACAAGGCCAAATCCTTTACACATGACCTTATTAGGCTCCTACAACCCTTAAAAATTATGTTCTGTGTGTTAGCATTGTCATTCTCCAGAAGTGGGTGGGAAACTGGACCGAGGTCTGATACTCACACCTGTGCTCTCACAGAATTAACTCTGCTGGCTCTCAGCAGGTGGGACCAGGGGCAGGGAACAGCAATGACTTAGAGTAGGCCACTGGAGACCTGTTAAGCAGGAATGAGAGAAAGCCTATGGTGTGCTGTGAGGACTGAGTCCAGGTGAATGGAAGCTTAGGGCACTCTGGGTCTTGGTGGATGTATGTTGTTCTTGGAATCTTCTTAGAATACAGGATCAGGAAGGAAAAACCTGAACAGTGATCCAGCTGGACCTGGACAGTGTCACAGGTGTGGAGTGAGACTACCTCTCCACATTCAACCACACCTATGTCAATACCATAAATCTTTAAGAGTGAGTTCACAGCCCAGGGTCACTTGATTTAAATCATACATCGAACATGAGGAAGGAGGTCAGAAACAAGGGTTCATCCAGCTGTGACTTTAGAAACATCATAAAAGAGAATTTGAAAGAAACTTCATCTTGGGGCTTCACATCATGGATGAGGACCTGCTACATTCAAGGACCAGTCCCCACTTGCCTTGCTGGCCCATCTCCTGCTTCAGGGTCTTCCCAGGAAGATCTCTTCTTCCTTTCAGTCCCTGGGCACAGGCATTTTCTACCTTAAGCTCCATCCCAAGCCAGGAAGTTATCACTTTCTTCTTAGAGTGGTCCCTACCCATCATCTCAAAGCTGAAAGAAAGCAGCTTGAGGCCCAAGACACACATGCCTGGCCAAGGAACTTTCAGGAAGAGACCAGTGAGTTCTGGATGGCAGAGGACCTCTGGATTTCCCCCATGACACTCAGGAGACTGACAACAAAGTAAATTAAAACTGAATCGCATATCCCCAGACAAGCATAGAGAACAGGGATATAACTATTCAAGTATGGTATAATTCAACTTTTTATGCAGATTAATTGAATTCTTTTCAATCTATCACTCGAGTGAAGAATATTCTTCTTACCTTTGTAACTGCTATGAATGATTTTTGCCACCATCAACCTGAATCATTTACAAATGTTACATTTTAGACTTTAGTATACAGCTACATCTCTGTAGAGTTTTTCCCATTGACATCATTCCTCTTCCTTGAATGTTTTTATTTCTGATAGAAATACATAGCCACAGTTATTCCCAGCAATTCTAAATCAGCCCCTAGAATTAAGAATTTGTCCTTTTTTTACTTTTTTGGACAAAGATGTAATTTTGTCCCAAGTTTTGTTATTAGTCAACATCATTTTGAGACATTTTAGACACTATGAAAATATCACAAATGCATATTTCCTGAAATATGCAATAAATATTCTAGACTTAATAAGCCCCACTCTATGATTCTATATATAAAAAAATAAAATAAAAAAACCCACTTGAGTCACAAAACAGAAACAGACCAAAACAAAACTGTTTACACCAAATAAAACAAAATAAATTGTCTTATGGTGAATACATTTCCTTGGGAGTGTTAACCTGAATCCTCACAGCTCCAAAAAATAGAACTGTAAGTTATTTTTATGTACATTTGAACTCCTAAATTTAACCAGATGGGAAACATTTAACAAGATGATTTAAAAAAAAAAAACTCCATTATGTCAAAAGATTTATTCCTAACCATAAAATAATATAGATTGTTTTATTATGTCCAAATATCATTTTTATATTTTTATATTCCAGCCTTACATTATCTCTTAAATTTTAATACTTAGTTCAAATTCTTCTCTCGAACATTTCCCCACCTATAAAAAGTTGCATTTAGCGCCAGTTTCCAAGTATGCCACAGCATGATTCCATATACTTTCCTGCCTTGATTCCAGCCATGTTATTGACCTGATGCATTACTGCGAACTGTACTTATGTTTTGATTTTTCAATGAAAAGAATATTTTATTTGCTATTAAGTACAGACTCCAAAAGCATAAGATAGGAAGTAAGGAAAATGGAAACCAAGAAATGATACATCTGCTGTCCTGGACCAAAAGATACTCCAACTCAAAGTAAGACAAAGCAGCCTAAAAAATCTACAAATAAATCCATAGGGAGAGTGCCAAGAACTTTCTAGAGCAAACACTGAGAAACAGTATGGTACTTCCAGCAAGGTGCTGGATATTAACTGCAAGCATGGAGTTAGATCTGAGGGCATTTTGAGATGTGGAACAGCTGAATTCAGCTTTCTGGAAATCTTTAAGGATGTTTGGCCAAATAAGTCATTGCAATTCTGTTACATGTAAATCTCTGCACTGGGTAAAGAGAGTGTGGTATTATTTTGATCTCTTCCTTACCATATGTTATGATTTTTTAATATATTATCAAAGTGATGTCTGTTCACAGTTGAGACGTGAAAATACAGGGCAGTGAAAAACAAAAGGAGAAAACAAATCACTCCTCCCGTCACGTGTAAGCAGCCATCCTGGCCACAGGGACATTTCTGACCATTGCCTTTCTACTGTATTTTCATTTCATTTTCACGGGATAATATGTCTTAAGTGGTTTCCCATAATTACAGTCCTAGAAATGCATGAATATTTGTGATAGAATAATGTTCCATTGTAGAGTTTTGCTTAACCAACCAATTTTGTAGTCAATCATTTACAATTTTTCATGATTATAAATAATGCTACAATAAACAATTTCATACAAAAGTTCTTTCATCCACACCTCTGACTATTGCCTCAAGATAAAACTCTGAAAGCAGAATTACACAATCAGCAACAACTGGGTTCAGTTTTTGATTTACACTGTCTGATTGTCTGCTGACTGGTACCAGAGAGAGGCACCAATGTGCATTGCTAACCATTGTGCTTGCTTGTCAATCACATTCCCCCTAGTAGTTCTACAGTCCTGGCACTCTGTATCTTCAGGGGAGACAATGGTCTGACGTTGCTGGTTTAGTGCAGTTACTCTGGTGAATTGTCAGTTCGAGACTTTCGTTCTTTCTTCTCTTGAGATGTCTGTCATTAATTCTGAACAGTGTCCTGCCTTTTAATATCCTGCATGCCACAACCAAAAGTGTCATCTTTTTTGCATATGTTCTATACTTGCATACACATGTGTATGAGTATACAGGTACTTGCGTGCAGGTGTGTACATGTGTGTGTATGTGAACATGCCAAGTGCACATGTCGAGGTCAGAGAACAACTTGCAGGAGCTGGCCCTCTCCTTCCATTAGTAGGTCATGGGGATTGACCTGAAGTGGCCAGGCTTGGCAGCAAGCACCTTTACCCACTCACCATATCAATAACCTCATCTCGCCTCCCCTTTCAAGACAGTCTTTCCCTGAACATGGAACCCACCAATTGGCTAGACTGGCTGGCCAGCAATCTCGAGAGTATCTCTCATCTCCACTCCCTACACCGGGGTCAAGGAACACACTCAGCTTTTTACATGGATCCTGGGAATGCAAACTCAGTTCCTCATGCAGGAGGCACTTTATCAACAGAACCATCTCCCTAAACCTTCGAAAGGATTGTCATGTTGAGCCTTCCAGTTTTGTCTGTGATAGTACATAGAATTTTACATTTTTATGTAGCAAAATTATATATGTGAATATTATATACTCACATGGTATTAAATTTCATGGTGTTTCTCTCTCTTTCTCTCTCTCTCTCTCTCTCTGTGTGTGTGTGTGTGTGTATGAGAGAGAGAGAGAGAGAGAAAGAACATAAAAATAAAAATGACAATTGCTTACTGACTGGTTCTCAGAAGTTCTAATCAATTCCTCGGGCTCTAGTTACCAGCATTTGCTCTGACTTCTGTACAGGACCAAATAAACAAATACCCAGCACCCATGAGATGTAATCACAGCAGTGTCCCTGACCTGTGGGCCCTGGGCTGTGTCTGCATGGATTCAGGACTTTGGCAGGGTCAGCTATAAGGTAAGAGGATAAATGGCTAAGTGAAGCGTTTTCTACATTCTGGTCTCAGGGAATGGACACAGAGAGAAGTTGAAATCTCTTCAATTGTGTTTCATCTACACAAAGACTTTTTATGCAGCCATAGCCTCTGTTTTATGAGGCAGAGACTATTTGTAGTCTTAGGTCTCTCCTCGCTGTGTGTTGACATAATTTTCTACACTTGACTTTAGAAGTCCAGTATATGTGTATCTGAGTGTGTGTGTGCACGCACACACACATACATGTGTTTGCACAGATGTGCATGCAGACTTGCACATTTGTGGAGGCCAGGGTTGACCTGGGAATCTTCTCCAATCATTTCTCAACTTTACTGTTTGAAACAGGACCTTCTGCTAAACCTAGAGCTATTTCTGTCTAGCAAGCAAGTCCCCCCAGTCCTCCTGTCTCAGCTTCTCTTGCCATTGTGTTCTGCCTTTTGCAAGGATTTCAGAGACCCAAACTCAAGTTTTCATGATTACCCAGCAAACACTTTGCCATCTGAGCCATCTCCCCAACTACCATGTGCTGTGTTTTCATCCCAACCATAAAGGAAGTTTTAATGGGTCCCTGGGCTGTGTGGTCCAGGTCATTCTTGACTTTCACTATACAAATCCACTTGGTATTTTAAGGAGAGGTACATGAACTTATTTGTTTGTTTGTTTGTTTGTTTGACCAGAACTATAAACTTATGGGCTAGAAACACGCAACCCTCAATAAAACAGACATAGGTAGAACCAGGCTCAGGCACATATCAGACTCCTTAAAGCCAGTGATAAAGAGAAAAAGCTTAAAACGAGCTTCTAAAAACAATCACAGGCAACTGGTGTTTTGTTAAAGTAGCAGAAAGAGTATCTCTCAGTCTTTAAATTATAGAATTCCTTAATATCGAAGGTATCTTTCAAAAATGAAGATAAAATAATTGTTTTTCTGGTAAGCCAAAGATAAAAGAATACCTTGTTAACAGATTTGTATAACAAACAGGAAATGCTAACAGGGATACTGTGGATAGAAATAAAACATATTTGAGGAAATTTTAGATTACACAGAAAAACAAAGGATAATAGAAATGATAAACATAAAAATAAATACAAAATAAATGTATATTTTGCAATGATAAGTTTAAATATAATTGACTGCCTAACAAAAAAGAAAGAAAAGAAGGAAGGAAGGTAGAAAGAAAGAAAAAAACTATATATATATATATATATATATAAAATATATATATATTACATATATATATGTATTATACTGTTTGTATTCTACATAAGATGAATAGCAATGACAACTCTGTCACAAGAGGCAAGGGGGAGGTGAAGAGTCACGCATACATATGTAAATTGTCACATTATTTTTACAGTTGCATAATGCTATTTGAAGAGTGTATGTTATTAATTGAAGGTAAATGTGATGGGTTTAAAAAACGTACATTACAAATTCTACAGCAGCCACAAAAAATATAAGTAGAGTGGATTTCAAACAAACATGGAGGATGGGGTCACTAAAAGTCAGCTAATGTAAAAGAAAAAAAAAAACCAGAAAAACTTGGATTTCAAACAGAAAACAAAGGTAGTAGATTTACACCAAGCCAAAGTGGTAATTACAACAAACACTACTCATCTAAATATAATAATTAAAAGAGTTATGATGTTATGTTAGATTGCAAAAGCAGGAGTTACGAAATTGCTCAGTGCTGTTTATAGACATACAAAAAATACCATAAGTATAAAGACAGAGAGTCAAAAACGGGACATGAGTTTATAAGGAAGCTGTTGGGGTGGATCTGGGAGGAGTTAGATGGGAGATGGGAGTGAATATGACTGAAATATATTATCTGTACATATATGTGTACATATATATTTAATTATAAATTATAACTGTTGCAAATATGATAGTATTTTATATATTAATTTTTCAAAGAAATTAAATACTAGGAAAATACAGACATTAAAAGTGAAATAATGGAAAATTCTGTCCACAGAAAACACTGCAGAGATTGAAGCAGTTTGTCTCCCAGGACCTGTACACCACAGAGTTAATAGACATAGTTAAAGTATTCAAGGTGGGATGAAAATCACAAGAAGGGAAGGAGTTCTGCTTCCCACCCAGTCAGACCATGATTCAAGCTCGCTCTTCATGGCCCCACTCTTACGCTGACAGATGAGGATTATCTGCAGAACACAGACGAACTGTATCTATGTTTACAACAGTGTATAAATCAGATGTGTAAACTTGAACACCTGAAACTGGAATGCTTGGGGTAGCAGCTGTATACTATTACTGTGTGTATGATTTGAGATCTGCTCATTGCAAGCCAGCTGCAATTTTTTTCCACCGTCCTTTCAAATTTCTCCCTCTGTTTCTTCAAAATTCACCAGGCCTCTTCCTGAAGGCCCTTCATTTTCATAGCCTTTGTTCTGAGGCATACACATCCATTCTTCATGAGGAGAAGAGGCTAGTGTGCATGTGCACAGACAAGCATATTTACTGTCTCAGAGCATGTAACAATATACAACTAGGATTTTGCTTCATCTCATAATGGTACAGAATGTGGCCATAACTCATAAGCCATTCCCATGAGTGCACGCTCTGGAGGACAGTTCTCAGGGTTTGCATCACCATACGCTATGCATATTTACTTATTTGAAACATTTAATCACAGGCATTCAGACATCTTAGGTTAGCTTGTTTTTTTTTTAAATACTTTTAGATTTATCTTATTTGACTTTATGAGTGTTATCCCTTCACGTTCCATGTGAGTGCCTGTTGCCTGTGGAGATCAGAAGAAGGTGCTTGGTCCCCTGAAATTGGAGTTAGCAACGATTGTGAGCTACCATATAGGTGCTGGAAACTGAACCTGGATCCTCTGCAATAGTGGTAAGCACTCTTAACCTCTGAACCATTACTCCAGCCCCTTAGGTTAGTTTTAATCTTTGAATTCAGTCTAAAAACAAAACTCAACATGTGTGTCTTAGTTAGGGTTTCTAGCTGCAATGAAACACCATGACCAAAAAGCAAGTTGGGGAGGAAAGGGCTTATGTAGCTTACACTTCCACATACTGTTCATCACCAAAGGAGGTCAGGACAGGAACTCACACAGGACAGGAATTTGGAGGCAGGAGCTGATGCAGAGGCCATGGAGAGGTGCCACTTATTGATCCAGACTTGCTCATCCTAATTTCTTACAGAACCCAGGACCACTAGCCCAGAAATAGCACCACCTAGCATGGCCTTAGTGCTCCCCCATCAATCAGTAGTCGAGAAAATGCCTTACAGTTAGATCCCATCAAGGCATTTTCTCAAGGGAGGCTCCTTCCTCTCTGATGACTCTAACATGTGTCAACTTGACACACATTAGACACAAAACCAATCAGTACAGTGTGCATATGAGATAAATGACTGTTGGATATTTGTTACAGATTATGAGCCTTGAGTGCCCTTCCTGGTTATGTAGTGTTAAGTTACACCAACTAAAGAAATATAAAAGGTCATTTCCAAACTATGAATGTTTGAAAGCTAACCAGATCTCTTGAGATTAAGAGGTAGAAATTTGGAGCATAGTTCAGATAGGCTCTTGGAAGAACCCAATGGTTACAAGCTATAACCATCTTTGGTCACCGTCCATGAGAGAAAAAGACGTTTTATCCTAACTTCATAATTATGTGAATAAACATTTTAACATTTTCAAGATATGCTCCTCTGTATCTGATTTCTTTTAAAGTGCTTTGCTATTAGAGATTTTGAAAATATGCATTTCTAAGTGGTGAGGTTTCTTTTAATGTGACCTTGGTCACAATCCAAGGCAGGGTGGCATACCAGTGAGCAGTAGCAGACAAGGAGGACAGCTTCCTGAGAGTGGGAGCAAGGCAGTCTTGCTGATGCGGGGATGCCCAGTAGCAGCCAGAAAGATACACTGTGGATACTCACAGATTGAAGCATCAGACTTGCTGGGTTAAGACTGAAAGTTCACTCTCCTATTGACCCTCTACGTGTAGTGGAGGTTTTATTTCCCTGAGGAGAGACTCAGTAGGGTTGTGAGGTGGAAGGAGGGAAGTAGAATTGAACCTTCATTAATGTTTTCAAAAGAGGGTCAGACCTCAGAGAACACATAGCTTACTCAGCTCTTTCAGGGACCAGCTTAGTCTCCACTGAGGATCCATAAGACCTGAGGGAAGAGCCTTCCTGTGCTTGGGATTCAACAGCTCATGTGAATCTCACACTGAACTACGATGGATCTCAGCCTTTCATGTCTATAAAGGTAAAATGTCTGCTCTCCTCTTGCCTAATAATTCTTATGCCTTATTTGAGAACTCTAGCAAGTTCTGCAAGTACTGTTTACTGTGCCCTCCTCAGGACCTTGGTATACTGCACTGTGACCTCCTCAGGACACTAGTATACAGTACCCCATCAGCACACTGCTATACCACGCTCTCTGGTGTTCTGTGTCCTCCTCCAAACACTGGCATGCTCTGCCCTCCTAAGACCCTCAGGATTCAGGTATACTGTGTCCTCAAGAAGGCTTTCTAGGTTTTCCGGTCCTTTCGACCGGATGGAAATTTGAGAAAGCCTGTAGTGAACTCCCATAGTGTTCATCTCAGTTACTCCTCACATGAAATGTGATTTTGCAGCATCTATATCCTCCCTCATGGTGGGAGACATTAATTCCCATACTGCTGATGGTGGATCTACAGAAAACTATAGTCTTAGTCAGTATTCTATTGCTGTGAAGAGATTTCATGACTGTCTTGGTTAGAGTTTCTATTGCTGTGATGAAACAATGTGACCAAAAAGCAAGATGGGGAGGAAAGGATTTATTCAGCCTACACTTCCACATAGCTGTTCTTTACCAGTGTCAGGGCAGGAACTCAAACAGGGCAGGAATGTGGAGGTAGGAGCTGATGCAGAGGCCATGGAAGAGTGTGCTTTACAGGCTTTTTCTCTGTGTCTTGCTCAGCCTGCTTTCTTATAGAACCTAAGACCACCTGCCCAGGGATGGTACCACCCACAATGGGCTGCAGTCCACCCCTCAACATCATTGATCACTGATAAATAATTGGGAAAACATCTTACAGCTGGATCTCATGGAGGCGTTTCCTCGACTGAAGCTTCGTCTTCTCTGATGACTTTAGCCAGTACGCTGACCATGATAACTCTTATAACTCTTCATTTAACTGAAGCTTGCTTACAGTTTCAGAGGTTTAGTCTATTATTATCATGGCAGGCAGCATGGTGGCACACGGGGAGATGTGATGCTGGAGGAGTAGCTGAGAGTTCTACATCCAGAAACCTCCAAACCTATCTCCAGTGATATACTTCCTCTAACAAGACCACACCTACTCCAACCAGGCCAAATCTTCTAATCCTTCTCAATTAGAGCCACTCCCTTGTGATTAAGTATTCTAATCTATGAGCCTATGAGGGCCATTCTTATTCAAACCACCACATACAGCAATCTCAAAGATGACCATAGAAACTGGAGTCTCAAGTACTCCTGAGGAATTACTACAGGAGAATACACTTGCATAAAGGATCACATAGACTATAACACAGCATAGCTTTCCTTTGAACGTCAACTTTTCTTATCTTCTCTTCAGCCTCTAATTTCTTGACAGGTTAATGAATCAGATGATTATGTACTTTTCAGAAGTGAGGATTTATTTGACTTTTATCCATGCCATAAATATTTACTAGCATATACGTTCCTGGAAGTGTTTCCTAGCCCCTACTTTAGGACTAATAGTGCTGCCCCATTTCAAGGGAGCCAGAATTATATTATCCTAAAAAAGGAGGTTGCAATAGAACCCTCATAACTCCAGTGGAGCTTGAGGCTCTGTTCTGAGATTGTATTTCAGCCACATGGATGTTTAGTGTCTTTCCACTGATGTATCTAAGAAACTCTTTCCGACTCTTTGAAGAACTATTTTAAAGGTCCAAATTGTTATCTATTTCTGATACTAACCTGTAAGGCCCTAGATCCTGAACTGCAGCAAATGCAACATACACACATGCACACACATACACACACACACACACACACACACACACACACACACACACACACACA
>JANHMN010000004.1:82882775-82911458 GCA_030674055.1 Rhabdomys pumilio
AGAGAGAGAGAGAGAGAGAGAGAGAGAGAGAGAGAGAGAGAGAGAGAAAGGTCTCAATTGTCCTAAAAATGCCTACATGTGGGCCTCTGCATTGGCTGAAGCCTATCCCATGCCTTACTAAGAAATTGTTTGACAATGGGGAAGTCTTTTCTCTGGGCCAGAAACATTGTGTGAGTTTACATACAATTAAGCCCTTTCCTGCTGTGATAGTCTAAAACTCTACTCACTTAAAGGTCAAACATACTATAGATAAATGATTCCATAAGAAGCACACCTTCAGAAGAAGACATAGTGGTTGGGTTATTTAGTGAACTGTGAACAAGGCTATTTTTTTCCCAAGAGTGAACAAGGCTAAGTGATCCGGGAACATCAACACAACAAATATTTCACCAACACCATTGTCATGGTTAACATACTGGTCACTAGAATTTACAAACTGTGCTGAGCTTTCTTAAGCTTCCAGACAATGTTATCACTCTGTGTGCACCTTGGGATGTTCTCAGTCAGGACACATGACACAGATGATGGCCCCTTAGATGCCTTGGATGGTATAAAATAGTGAAGTCAGATCAATGTTACTCTGTGTCATAAACTATATTTTTTCCTTTTTTAAAATTGAGCTCTTTTCCACATAGTATCTTTTGATCTGGTTTTCTCCCTCCTCTAATTCTTCCCAGATCCTCCCCACCTTCCTACCTACCCAACTTTATGTGTATTCTTTCTCTAGTTCTCTTTTAAAAACACACACACAAAAATAACAATTAAAACAAAAAATTAATAAGACAAAAAATACCGAGCAAAAATCACACACACACACACACACACACACACACACACACACTCACACTGGAGTTTGTTTTGGCTAACTATTCCTTGGTGTTGAAACCTGCTACGGAATATAGTTGATATAACAAGTGATACCTCATTGATACCTTTGCCAGAGGGTATCAATTGCAACAACTTCTGGGTTACTTGTGGGAACTTGTGTTTACTTCTCTCTCTCAGTTCTGGGACATCACCTGGCTTGAACATGGGCAGGTCTTGTGTGTACTGCCACAGTCTCTTTGAGTTCATATGTGTCAGTCTTGTCGTGTCTGAAAAACAGATTTTTGTAGCTATCTGTTTTAAGTTAGGGTTCTATTGCTGTGAAGAGACACCATGACCAAGGCAACTCTTACAAAGGAAAAACATTGAATTGGGACTGGTTTACAGTTTCAGAGATTCAGTCCATTGTCATCGTGGTGAGAAGCATGGTAGTGTCCAGGCAGATATGGTGCTGCCAAGAGTTTTTTCAGAAGGCCTCTAGTGTTCATTTATTATATTTAAGTGTGTGTGTGTGTGTGTGTGTGTGTGTGTGTGTGTGTGTCCATGTAGGGGAGGGATATGTATATGCCACAACTCTCTTTTTATTGGATATTATGTTTACATTTCAGATTTTATCCCCTCACTTCATTCCCTCCACCACCCTGGAACCCCCTATCCCATCCCCCCTCCTACCTCCACAAGGGTGTGCCTCTACCTACCCCCCACTCCCCTTTCCCCTCCCCACCCTCGAATTCCTCACCGCTTGGTGTTCAGCTTTCATGGGATCAAGGATCTCCTCTCCCACCCATGCCTGACAAGGTCATCCTCCCCTAAGTATACAGCTGAAGACATGGGTGCCTCCCTTTGTGCTCCCAGGCTGGTGGTTTAGACCCTGGGGAGCTCTGGTTAGCTGGTACTGTTGCTTTCCTCTTGGGGCCACCAACCCTTTCAGCTCCTTTAGTCCTCTAACTTCTCCATTGGGAACCCTTGATCAGATCAATGGGTAGCTTCAAGCATTCGCCTCTGGATTTGTCAGACTCTGGCAGACCTCCGAGGAGACAGCTACATCAGGCTCCTGTCAGCATGCACTTCCTGACATCCATATCAGCGTCTATCTTTAGTGACTGCATATGGGACGGGTACCAAGGTAGACTGGTCTCCAGACAGCCCCTCCTTAACTTTCTGTCCCACACTTTGTCGCCATATTTGCTCCTTTGAGCATTCTGTCACTCCTTCCAAGTAGGACCGAGACATCCACACTTGGTCTTTCTTCTTCATGAGCTTCATGTGGTCTGTTAGTTGAATCTTGGCTATTTCAAGCTTTTGGGCTAATTTCCGCATATCAGTGAGTAAATACCATGTGTGTTCTTTTGTGATTGGGTTACCTCACTCAGGATGATATTTTCTAGTTCCATTCATTTACCTAAGAATTTCTCAAATTCATTATTTTTAATAGCTGAGTAGTACTCCATTGTGTAAATGGACCACATTTTACATATCCATTCCTCTGTTGAAGGACATCTGGGTTCTTTCATCTTCTGGCTATTATAAATAAGGCTGCTATGAACATAGTGGGGCATATGTCCTTGTTATATGTTGGAGCATCTTCTGGGTATATGCCCAGGAGTGGTATAGCTGGGTCCTCAGGTAGTGCTATGTCTAATTTTCTGAGGAAATGCCAGACTGATTTCCAGAGTGGTTGTACCAGCTTGCAACCCCACCAACAATGGAGGAGTGTTCCTCTTTCTCCATATCCTCGCCAGCATCTACTGTCACTTGAATTTTTTATCTTAGCCATTCTGACTGGTTTGAGATGGTATCTCAGGGTTGTTTTGATTTGCATTTCCCTGATGACTAAGGATGTTGAGCATTTCTTAAGGTGCTTCTTAGTCATTCAAATTTCCTCAGTTGAGAATTCTTTGTTTAGCTCTGTACCCCATTTTTAATAGGGTTAATTGGTTGTCTGGAGTCTAATTTCTTGAGCTCTTTGTATATATTGGATATTAGCCCTCTATCGGATCTAGGATTGGTAATGATCTTTTCCCAATCTGTTGGTTGCTGCTTTGTCTTATTGACAGTGTCTTTTGCCTTACAGAAGCTTTGCAATTTTATGAGGTCCCATTTGTCAATTCTTGATCTTAGAGCATAAGCTGTTGGTATTCTGTTCAGGAACTTTTCCCCTGTGCCTAAGTATTCAAGGGTCTTCCTCACCTTCTCTTCTATTAGTTTCAGTGTATCTGGTTTTATGTGAAGGTCCTTTATCCACTTGGACTTGAGCTTTGTACAAAGGGATAAGAATGGATTGATTTGCATTCTTCTACATGCTGACCTTCAGTTGATCCAGCACCATTTGTTGAAAATGCTGTCCTTTTTCCACTGGATGGTTTTAGCTCCTTTGTCAAATATCAAGTAACCATAGGTGTGTGGGTTCATTTCTGGATCTTCAGTTCTATTCCATTCATCTTCCTGCCTGTCTCTGTACCAATACCATGCAGTTTTTATCACTACTGCTCTGTAGTACAGTTTGAGGTCAAGGATGGTGATTCCCCCAGAAGTTCTTTTATTGTTGAGAATGGTTCTCACTATCCTGGGTTTTTTGTTATTCCAAATGAATTTGCAAATTTCTCTATCTCTATGAAGAATTGATTTGGAATTTTGATGGAAATTGCATTGAACCTGTAGATTGCTTTTGGCAAGATGGCCATTTTTACTAAGTTAATCCTGCCAATCCAGGAGCATGGGAGATCTTTCCATTTTCTGAGATCTTCTTTGATTTCTTTCTTCAGAGACTTGAAGTTCTTGTCATACAGATCTTTTACTTGCTTGGTTAGATTCACTCCAAGATATTTTATATTATTTGTCACTATTGTGAAGGGTGTCATTTCCCTAATTTCTTTCTCAGCCTATTTATCTTTTGAGTAGAGGAAGGCTACTGATTTGTTTGAGTTGATTTTATATCCAGTCACTTTGGTGAAGTTGTTTATCAGGTTTAGTTCTCTGGTGGAAGTTTTAGGGTCACTTAAATATACTATCATATCATCTGCAAATAGTGAAATTTTGACTTCTTCCTTTCCTATTTGTATCCCTTTGACTTCCTTTTGTTGTCTAATTGCTCTAGCTAGAACTTCCAGTACTATATTGAATAGGTAGGGTGAGAGTAGGCAGCCTTATCTAGTCCCTAATCTTAGTGGGATTGCTTCAAGTTTCTCTCCATTTAGTTTGATGTTGGCTACTGGCTTGCTGTATATTGCTTTTACTATGTTTAGGTTTGTGCCTTGAATTCCTGCTCTTTCCAAGACTTTTAACATGAAAGGATGTTGAATTTTGTCAAATGCTTTCTCGGCATCTAGTGAGATGATCATGTGTTTTTTTTTCTTTGAGTTTATTTATATAGTGGATTATATTGATGGATTTCTGAATATTGAACCATCCCTGCATTCCTGGGATAAAGCCTACTTGATCATGATGGATGATTGTTTTGATGTGTTCTTGAATTCGGTTTGCGAGAATTTTATTGAGTATTTTTGCATCAATATTCATAAGTGAGATTGGTCTGTAGTTCTCTTTCTTTGTTGGGTCTTTGTGAGGTTTAGGTATGAGCGTAATTGTAGTTTCATAGAATGAATTTGGTAGTGTTCCTTCTGTTTCTATTCTGTGGAATAGTTTGAAGAGAATTGGTATTAGGTCTTCCTTGAAGGTCTGATAGAATTCTGCACTAAAACCGTCTAGTCTCGGACTTTTTTTGGTGGGGAGACATTTAATGACTGCTTCTATTTCTTTAGGAGTTATAAGACTGTTTAGATGGTTTATCTGCTCCTCGTTTAACTTTGGTACTTGGTATCTGTCTAAAAAATTGTCCATTTCATCCAGATTTTCCAATTTTGTATAGGCCTTTGTAGTAGGATCTAATGATTTTTTTAATTTCTTCAGTTTCTGTTGTTATGTCTCCCTTTTCAGTTCTGATTTTATTAATTTGGATACTGTCTCTGTGCAATTTGATTAGTCTGGCTAAGGGTTTATCTATCTTGTTGATTTTCTCAAAGAACCAGCTCCTAGGTTTGTTGATATTTTGTATAGTTCTTTCTGTTTCTATTTGGTTGATTTCAGCTCTGAGTTTGATTATTTCCTGCCATCTACTCCTCTTGGGAATATTTGCTTCTTTTTGTTCTAACGCTTTCAGGTGTGCTGTCAAGTTGCTAGTGTATGCTCTCTCCAGTTTGTTTGTTTGTTTGTTTGTGTGTTTGTTTTTTCCGTAAGCACTTAGAGCTATGAGTTTTCCTCTTAGTACTGCTTTCATGGAGTCCCACAAGTTTTGGTATAATGTGTCCTCCTTTTTATTAAATTCTAAAAAGTCTTTAATTTCTTTCTTTACTTCTTCCTTGACCAAGTCATCATTGAGTAGAGCATTGTTCAGTTTCCACGTGTATGTGGGCTTTCCGTTGTTTTTGTCATTATTAAAGACCAGCCTTAGTACATGGTGGTCTGATAGGGTCCAAGGGATTATTTCAATCTTTTTGTATCTGTTGAGGCCTGTTTTGTGACCAGTTATATGGTCTATTTTGAAGAAGGTACCATGAGGTGCTGAACAAAAGGTATATTCTTTTGTTTTAGGATGAAACGTTCTATAGATATCAGTTAAATCCATTTGGTTCATAACTTCTATTAGTTTCACTGTGTCTCGGTTTAGTTTTTGTTTCCACTGTCTGTCCATTGCTCAGAGTGGGGTGTTAAAGTGCCCCACTATTATTGTGTGAGGTGCAATGTATGCTTTGAGCTTTAGTAAAATTTCTTTTATGTATGTGGATGCCCTTACATTTGGGGCATAGATGTTCAGAATTGAGAGTTCTTCTTGACACATTTTTCCTTTGATGAGTATGTAGTGGCCTTCCTTATCTTTTTTGGTTACTTCTAGTTGAAAATCAATTTTATTTGATATTAGAATTGCTACTCCTGCTTGTTTCTTGGGACCATTTGCTTGGAAGATTGTTTTCCATCCTTTTACTCTGAGGTAGTGTCTGTCTTTGTCACAGAGGTGCGTTTCCTGTATGCAGCAAAATTCTGGGTCCTGATTATGTATCCAGTCTGATAGTCTACATTTTTTTTATTGGAGAATTGAGTCCATTGATATTAAGAGATATTAAGGGAAAATGATTGTTGCTTCCTATTATTTTTGTTATTAGAGGTGGAATTATGTTTGTGTAAGTATCTTCTTTTGGGGTTGTTGGAAGACTACTTTCTTGCTTTTTCTTGGTTGTACTTTCCCTCCTTGTATTATAGTTTCCTGTCCATTATCCTTTGAAGTACTGGATTTGTGGGAAGATATTGTGTAAATTTGGTTTTGTCATGGAATATCTTGGTTTCTCCATCGATAGTGATTGAGAGTTTTGCTGGGTATAGTAGTCTGGGCTGGCATTTGTGATCTCTTAGGGTCTGTATAATATCAGTCCAGGATCTTCTGGCTTTTATAGTCTCTGGTGAGAAGTCTAGTATAATTCTTATAGGTCTGCCTTTATACGTTACTTTGCCTTTTTCCCTTACTGCTTTTAGTATCTTTTCTTTGTTTTGTATATTTGATGTTTTGATTATTATGTGACGGGAGGTATTTCTTTTTTGGTCTAGTCTATTTGGGGTTCTGTAGGCTTCTTGTATATTTAAGGGCATCACTTTCTTTAGGTTAGGGAAGTTTTCCTCTATAATTTTGTTGAAGATATTTACTGGCCCTTTAAGTTGGGAGTCTTCACCCTCATCTATACCTTTTATCCTTAGGTTTGGTCTTCTCGTTGTGTCATGGATTTCCTGGATGTTTTGTGTTAAGAGTTTTTTGCATTTCACATTTTCTTTGACCATTGTGTCAATGTTTTCCATGGTATCTTCTGTGCATGAGATTCTCTCTTCTATATCTTGTATTCTGTTGGTGATGCTTGCATCTATGACTCCTGATCTTTTTCCTAGGTTTTCTACCTCCAGGGTAGTCTCCCCTTGAGATTTCTTTATTGTTTCTACTTCCATTTTTAGATCCTGGACGGTTTTGTGTAATTCCTTCACCTGTTTGGTTGTGTTTTCTTGCATTTCTTTAAGGGCTTCTACCTGTTTACATGTGTTCTCTTCAAATTCTTTGAGAGTGTTGTTTATGTCCTTTTTAAAGTCCTCTATCATCATCATGAGAAGTGATTTTAATTCTGAATCCTGTTCTTCCAGTGTGATGTGGTGTTCAGGACTTGTTATGGTGGAATAACTGGGTTCCGATGATGCCAAGTAACTTTGGTTTCTGTTGTTTACATTCTTACACTTGCCTTTAACCATTTGGTAACTCTAGTGCTACCTACACTCACTGGTTCTGACTGGAGTCTGCCTTTCCAGTTATCTTGGTTGTGTCAGAACTCCTTGGGGTCCAGATGTGTCTGTAATCCTGAGCTCCAGCTGTTCTGGGTACAGTGGCTCCTCTAGGATATCTCAGGATATGGTGTCTCCATTGTAGTAGGCCAGCTAGGTGTTTGCTGCTCTGAGTGAAGTTGCTCCTTTAGGATGTCTCAGGATATGTCTGCTGCTATGAGTTCAGTGGCTCCTCTAGGCTGCAACTCTGAGGGCAATGGTCTGTCTAGGATGTCTCTGGACGTGTTTTTCACAGGGGAGTAGACCAGCTGGGTGTCTACTCTGGCCACCATGATCCGGGCGAGGGGTTGAAGGGGAGTGGTTTTCCAAAGGGGCAGGGCTTGAGTGCCAGGAGTGCCCTGGGGGCTCCCTGCTGCCAGTTGTGCCTCTAGGGTGCTGCAGTTCTGAGGGCAGTGGCCTGTCTAGGATGTCTCAGGATGCATTTTTCCACAGTCGGAGCAGATCAGCTGGGTGTCTGATCCATATGCCACAATTCTTATATGGACATCAGAGGACAATTTGCAAGTGTTGGTTCTTTTTACAGTATGGACCCTAGGGATCAAACTGAGGCCATCAGCTCACTGGCCCACCACCTTAAATTTTTAACTTTGGAAAATGGCCATGAAGTATTACAGTGATGCTTTATCACTCAGCCCATTGGCTTTAAATGGCATATAAATGACAATGTGAGTACTATCTCTTCCTGGCAGAAGTCCAGAGCCACCTAGATTCCTTAAGTAAGGCTCCCTTTGGGGTGGAGAGAAGAGTATTAAATAACAACCCAGACACATCTAGACTCCATGGTCTGGTTAGATTCGCCCACAAAATCATTGCCATCTAATGTGCAGCGATTTGGGATGAGGCACAGAACGTGATCTAGTATAGTCAGTGGTACTGTTTAACATTTTTATTATACCTAAGAACGCCGAGCTCCACAACTCGTCTCAACCTAGCTTTTCTGCATTTACTGTGGAAAATGAAGTGTTCCAGAAAAAATACTCTGCTCAAGCCCAATGCCTTTTGTCATATTTTTTCCTTAGCCCGCCCTTGTTCATCTTATCCCTTTAATTAGAGTTTCCTACTGGACTCGTGTGCCATCTGCCAGCAAGAACTGTGTGTGTCTCATCTGCACATCTCTCATTGTGCCACCAGGCTTAGCACAGAACCTACCACGGCTTACAGTCCATGAACCCTTACTGCCATCAGAATTGATTTGCTAAGTGAGGCTAGCTTACCATAAGCATTAACGGAGAATACGTGTGTGTGTGTGTGTGTGTGTGTGTGTGTGTGTGTGTATTACCATATATAGATAAAATATATACTTTACTGAGTGAGGGCTGTTGGGATGGCCCAGTAGAAAAAGCACTTGCTACACAAGCCTGACAACCTGAGTTTGAGCCCAGAAACACAAATAAAGGTGGAAAGAGACTCAACTCATAATGTTTTACTCTGACTCCACCATGGCATGTGCCCCCTTCCTCATACTTGCACAGCTTACACACTTATACACACACGATAATAATAAATGAAATAAATAAAAAGTACATCAAAAATATAATATGTAAGAGCTATTGAACATAACTGTCAGAAATTAGTGAAATCCTCTTATCTGATAAAATATTACAAAGCTATAAAGATGACATTTGGAAGATGTTCAGATGTAAACCAGATGGTGTATTATATATTTTTATTCCATTTTGCACTCAGCACTAACTGGGCTCCTGTGTCATGGGTTCATTGTGCCCTCAAAGAGCTCATAACAGGTGAAGAGAAACACTGTGTGAATTACAATGGGAAGCAATTTTTTTCTTGGTTTCCTTAACAGATAGTTTTTGAGAGATGACTATTGTAAAAAGCCAAGCTAGTGACCAAACTGAGACATATTTATTTTTTAAAATTATGTTAATGTTATAGTTGTTGATTTGAAGCATAATTAACATTATTTATGAACAACATTATAAAAGAAAGCTCTCTATTGTTCTAACTTTTTTATTTTATTATCTCAGTATAGGAGCCAGAAGACAGGAAGGAAGGAAGGAAGGAAGGGAAAGAAGAAGTTATGAGGAGATTGGGTGTAGATGGCTCGAGGTGGATCAGAGAGAGGTAGAGATGAATATGATCAAAATACATCATGTGCACATATGGCATACTGAAGTAGTTAATAAAAATACTGCATTTTAAAGTTATCTTTTAAAAAGAATCTAGGGAATCTATGATCTGGGGTAACAAAAGAAAAAACTTACTTACTCCACTAGTCTGTAACTGAAATCTAGCTTTTCTTTGAATACAGACATCAGAACACCATGGGATCAGCAGCAGTTGTGACTTTGTCACCAGGAAAATGAATTCACAGGTACTTTCATGTGATTGCGTTGTCTGCAGCTATGTCAGAAACAACTGTGACAAATGCCACAGCTTTTACATTGATATTTGAGCCTCTGTTGGGTTTGAATTTAGTTTGGAAATAAAAGCCACAGGATTTACAAAACCACAAATTTATCCTTAGAACATTTTAATGTAATTAATTAGTGTGTGTGCACACTTGCCTATGTAGTTAGAGGTCAACTTTCAAGTATCACTTCCCAACTCCAGTTCCAGGGATGGAACTTAGGTCAGCGGGCTTGACTACCAGCATCTTTTCCCACTGAGCAATCTTGCCAGCCCAGTACTATATAATTTCCAGAACATTTTAAGGAGTCCATAAGCTTTGCCAGATTACTAAAGAGATTGACCCTCAAGAAAATCTTGCTCCATGTCCTGACAGCAGCTGTTCTTAACTGAAGACCTCTAGCTGATGTCTTTTCCTGAGGTGACACTCAAGAACAGGAGTTTTGGGACTCAGCTGTGTATGAACCACTCACCTGATGTGCAGCCATGTATTTAGAGAGCAGAAGACGCTGCATGTTCCCACATCCCCTTATGGCCATCCTGCTCTGTGCTCTTAAGTCTGGACATGTCTCTGTGTGTGCCTGGGTGTCATCATTGGGGAATGCAGTTCATATCTAATCTGCCCAATTTGAATTGAAACAAAACCATACACATTCTGGTGGGCAGGGGCTTGTTGGGCAGAGCCAGGTACAACAGAAGCACCTGAGAATCTTGGTGAACCATGAAGCAAATGTAAGCAGTCCCTAACTGACTCCAGAATAAATGTCAATAAAATACAAAATAGCATTAGCATGGAAGAGAGCTGAAAATGGTTACTCTTCTTGCATGAATTTGCATAGATTAAATTATTATTCACAGTGAAGGACAAAGCATGTATCTGTAGCTTGAAAGAGAACAAGGTCATCTGGCTAGTTCAGAAACTAAGAGGCAAACTTGTCTTAGGGCTTCTTGTTGAACACACAGACAGACTCAGTAATTCCACCTGTCCATTAATATCTTGTCTTTGCCCCTTTTATTGTGAAGCTTCTGTCCCTTTTGTTTTTTAAAAAACACTTTTTTCATACAATATATTCTGATCATGATTTCTCATCCCTGTATTCCTTCTAGATCCTTCACACCTCCCCACCCACCCAACTCCATGCCCCATCTTTCTTTAGAAAGCAAACAAACAAATCAGAATAAAAGAAAAAAATACAAGTTTCAAACACACACACACCACCCACAAAATCAGAAACTGTAATATACCATCAAAAGACTAGTAAAACAAAACAGAACAAAATGCCCAAATAAAGCAATAATAGATTAAAACATCTACAAAAATGCCATTGTGTTAGCCTTATACTGCTGGACATGGAGCTTACCATTAAGTATGGTTTCTCCACTGGAGAAAACTAATTTTTCCTTTGCCAGCAGGTAGCAATTGCAGATGGTGGTTTGGTTAACAGTGGGATCCTGTGTCTACTTCTGTCAGTGCTGAGAACCCATCTAGCTTGAACTTACGCAGGCCCTGTGTGTGCTGCCACAGTCTCTGTGAGTTCATCAGTACTGCTGTATCTAGCAGACATTGCTTCTTTGAAGCCATCCCTTCCTTGCAGCTCTTACAATCTGTCTATCTCCTTTTCTACAGAGTTCTCTGACCCTTGAGGGAAGGGCTTTGAAGAAGACATCCCAGTTAAAACTGACTGCTCCAATATCTCAGAATCTCTGCACACTGCTCAGTTGTGGGTCTCTGCATTAGTTCCTATCTACTGCAGAGGAAGTGGAGCAACTGTCTTTAATGCTCTCTTTTCTCGAACAGAATATGGCTCCAAAAAACAAAAGCATTTCCATCTAATCAACACTCTAATCAACACTGGGAAAGACAAAACCCTCCCCAACCACAATTTGGCAGTCTATGAGCTGGATTGATTAGGAGATGAAACACCAAGCAGAAACTAATACAGCTCCCGACAGTGACTCAGTCCCTGGAGATGCAAACTTGGAGAGATTTGCTTCCTTTAAAATCCATTTTTAATTGTAATAAGCACATAACTATTATTTCTATCCAAAAGGTTACCAGATGATGTTTAAATACATATCTGTGGTATGTGATGTTCAGAACAGGGTGGGACAGGGAGATTTCTATAGCATAGTCTTGGAAAGGTGACAGTCTATTTAGGCAGAAATTCGTCTGCCATTGTCATGTTCTATTTCTTGGAGGACTTTCCCCAAAGATGGATAGAAAACTTTCCATGTTGAACCTTACCCTGAGATAAATTATTTCAAAGCACACATGCTATTACTTACAGGGTTTTTTTTTTTTTAAGTATCAGTTTTCAATCATTTATTGCTCACAAGCCGTTAAACTTATCAAGTCCAAAACATCAGCAGTGTAATTAAATGTTGGCTTACCTCTAGTAAGGAAAAAAAAGCCACGATAGCAGTTGGAGGAACAATGATTTCCTCTTCCTAGAGCTTTAATTTCCTCTCTCTATACCTTGTCTTTGCTGGACACTGGCAAAGGCCTATTGATCGACTCTCTCAGATAAGTTACATGTTCCAAGGAATGGCATCTATTTGAAAATCTTAGTGATTATAAATGAGACTTATTGTCCTTATCAGCTCTTTGTCCTTGAGTGCAGCTCGTGATGAACAACGGGGGTGACATCTGAAGGCTGATAATCTGTTAATCCATTCTGAAATGAAGTGGGAATGGTCTTCAGATTTGAAGGGGTTTCAAGGAGAATAAAAGCCCAGTGGAATACTGCATGGACATTGTTTGAGGAATGGTTTTGTATAAGCACTGAGACTGGTGACCTAACTTCTTATGTGCAAAGCCCCCAGTGACCCCAGCCAGGATTTCATTTATCCTACAGTCATTTGCCATTCTACTTCCAGGGAGAGGCAAAGTGATAGAACTGCTATAAAGCCCAGAATTTGCTATAAAGCTGGCATATGTACTGGTGGCAAGAATATAGAACAATGAGAGAATTGCATTGCTAGTTTTAGTGTTAAGAAAATGTGTTCTGTCCCTAGTGAAGCTTGGTTTTGTCATGTAGACATTGTAAACTATGTCAACAGTGGTTTTCTCTTCCTTGCTCAGTTCTTAATAACCTTGACATCAAATCTGCAGCCCACTTTTATCTACTGAGGAGAACAATGTCACACCAGTTTGCTGTGTGCTAATCTTGCCCAGCTTTAATTTATATTCCAACCCCAATTTCCCCTCTGCCTTGATGTTATCATCCCTGTCTTTTGAGTCAACATATTGCTTATTCTAATCATCCCAACCCCTGAGCAGAACGGAACAATTTCTACTGAGTTGTTCTGTTAGCATTATAAATACTGATGATACATGCTAAAGTTATGGGGCTTAAGATGTGAAAGACCTCTTTTTGAAAATACGGGACAAGGTTGATCCCATTCTTGGCATAGCAGAAAGCCAAATTGAATGTTAAAGCTCTTCATGAGACTGGTGCCAGCATGTTATCTAAGAGCTCAACAGTCCAGAGATCTCTAAGGAGGTCCTGCAAAGCTACAGAGTACAAGGTCTCTTGACCAGCACATGTACCTGTTCCTGTTGTCAGTCCACTGGGAACTTGTTCATCATTCTGTCGCCTTCGTCAACCTCATTACCCTTTCATAAGAAGTCACTGTATTCAAGCCTTTGTGTAAACGAGAGAAATCTCCCTTTGTCTTACATAAAAGCTTCCTCCTCCTACTCACTACCTTCACTTTCAAAGTCAGATTTACTGTCCTCACTTCCGCCAATCTCCTCCTCCCTATTAGTCCTCTGTCCTGTTGTTGTCAAAGAAGATGAACCAGTACTGCCCCTGTCACCTTACTCAACCTTACTTAACCACCCACAGAACACATTCAGACAGTCCACCTACTTCATTACTCCCTCTGAAGAAGCCATGGCTGTGAACCACTCTTTCTTTTTAAGCACCCTCTTCCTTTGGAATCTGAGACATCACACTGTCTTGACACCCTCCTACCTCTCTTTCCATGTCACTATAACCTTGAATGTCCATCATCCTTTGCTTATACCTAAACTGTTGTTTCTTTGGGGGATTTTTTTCAGGTCCCCTTTCTCTACTCATGTCTACACCCGTGGTTTCAACAATCACATGGTTTCCCAATCCACATCTGTTCTCTTAAATGTTCTCAATCAAATGGCCAAGTACTTACCACTTCTCTTGAGTCTATCTGAAATGTCTTAATGATTAAAAATGAATGTGAAATGGCTCAGATCTTAACACTTACCCATAGGAGCCTCTGACTTAGCAGGCTCAAAGCTGAGTTCCTTGTCTTTAATGTCAATATGTTCTTCCTGTCCTTCTTAATGAAGGAACCTCCCTCACTATCAACCCAACTGTGTTTTCCTTGCCCTGACTGGATTCTATCACCAGCTGTGCATCAAAAAAAAAAAAAAAAGCAGCAAACAATAATTACATTTGCTTTTCTTCTCCGTTTTCTTGGCACAGCATGATCACAGAATAGATGTCTTGAACTGGATAGAGACAAAGCTGCCTGATAGTTTAAATGATGTCAATGATAAAGGAGAGAGCAGAGAGGGTTATCTTTACTCTCTTAAGGTCATGATTAATCATTACCAAATAAAGCATGGGCGGGACACTAGCTGTTTTCCTCAGTTCAACTCCATTGACTATAATTCATGGAAATTCCTTCTAAAGGCTACAAAGAAGGTCATTTGTCTAAATTTTAGGTGTTGAAAATCTTCACTTTCTTGAGCTCCTTTAGGTTTGTTTTGTTGTTGTTGTTTTGTCTTTGTTTTGTTTTTGTTTTGTTTTGTTTGTTTTAGGAATGCAGTATGGCAGCTGCATTGGGAGCTGTTAGGATAGCACCTAAGTGAGATTCTCTCATCATCTTTCCAGAACGTTCTTCATATGCAGTGAAAAATGAAGAGAGTAATCACAGTGAGATGAGACTCACAAAAGAGTTCAAGAGTCTCTGTGGAACACTGGCATGACCTCCCATTATGTCTGAGTGGGATGAGGAGAGAGCATGACTGAGCAAGGCCTGCTGGTAAGACGGCCACACCAATGAGGTGGAAACACTCTCGTTCTTATACCGAGCATTAGAACTGATGACTGGAGCCTGCTGTGCTGTTGCACACCTTTAATCCTCCACTTGGGAGGCAGATCTTATGAATTCCAGGCCAGCCTGGTCTACATGGCAAGTTCCAGGCCAGCAGGAATGAACATGAGACCATATCTCAACACACAAACAAATCTGATAACTAGGATGCAAAGTCTGAACTTGCCCAGGCTACCAAGATGTGGAAGGCAAACAGCTCTGTGTCTCCAACTGGAGACAGGATTTTGCCTATGTAATAATGACACATTTAATTAATCTGTGGTCAAAAGGAGAAAGGGCACTAAAAATAATAAACACAATATCAATGATAGCCAGGCAGAAACCAGGAAATACTTTTTTAATTTAGAGATTTTTTTTTCTCATTATCCAAGTGCCCAATTGGCAACTAGTCCATTAATATTGAGCCACTGTTAATTGACTTAATGTCTTAAAGACGTGCACACATCTCCGAAAGAAAATGCAAGCACCTTGGTGTCTTTTAATTACAAATAAAATGTAAGGTGTTTTTAAAAGCCCTGGGATTATATTATTTCATTCAATTTAAACACTAATTCTTTCAATTGGAATAGAAAAATGGATTCCTCCCCACCACCACCAACTTTTCTCATTCAAATATTGTTTCATATTTTCATAAATATTTATTTAAAATATATTTTAGTGGTAAAACACTTATCTAACATGTGTAAGGTCCTGGGTTCATAAAACACATATAACTAAGTATATCATAAATACATATGACTAAAAGAAACAAGGCAGGATTAGAGCGAAGCCAACTTAGAACAGGAAATAGGCAAGGTTTTCCTATAAGATACTGCCCATATAAATATATTCATATATATTTAAATATTAAATATTCTTGCCAATCCCTTACATGGAGAAACTTGTTAAGCATCCTAGAATTCTGATTAGAGTCCCAAGGAGCCATACTTTAGAGTCAGTATGCATGCCCTACATAAAGGGACAGCAATCCTGCTCCACCCATTGTTCAGCATTCGTGTTTATTAGTTTCCAGGTTCTTTTCTCATTGTTGCCATAGATCAATAAAATGCCTCATTGACTAAAAGTTACAATATATAATTGAAAGTTATGAGTCAAAGAAAAAGTAATTAACACTGCTATAGTTTGTATATGAAGTGTCCCCCCAAAGACTCCAGTGTTGAAGGCTGGGTTCCCAGGTGACAGGTTTAGAAGAAGCAAATAGATCATGAACCTTCAAAAGCTGATGTTGTGGGGAAATTAATGAATAACAGTAATCATCTAAAGCTAATAAAAAAGAAAACAATAGCATTCGAAGAATAAAACACAAGATATCCCTGTAGATGCTTAATACATTAAAAAGATAAAGGACTATCATAAGAAGCTTTGTCAATTAATTTAAGAACCTAAATTATGTGGAAATTTTTCTTGAAAATATGATTTACTCACCCTAGCGCAAAATCTGAGTAACTAGTGTTGAAAATCTTTTATCAATCAAGACAATCAGGACCATTTTACTAGTAAATTCTGCTGAGTTTTTTGTCAGAAACCATGTTGCATTCCCTTAAACCCTTCCAGGAAACAGGAAACACACTGAGGCCATCAGTGTTCCCTCGCCAAACCCTGATCGAATATTGTGAGGAGCGGGTGTGGCGCGGCCAGCTAAAATGACGCCTGGGCCAAATCTTATGAATGGCACCTGTCAAATCTTATGAATGGCGCCGTTTCTTGGCAGTTTGCATGCCGTGCCTTTCCCTGAGCCACAACTGCAAAACTACTGCACAGACTCGCTGCCATGAGAATCGGGCTGTTTGAGGTGCACCAATGATGCATGCCCACGAGGCAGGTGCTGATTAGGACAGGCAGGGGTATAAAAGAATGCCGTTAAGGGGCTGAGGGGAGAAGGGCTTCCAGAGAGGAGATTGTAAAGGATCCTGAATAAACTGCATTGAGAAGAACTCAGACTTGCGTGGTTCCTGTCTGCTGGTCAGATAGAGAAGCGACAGAGTATTACATCACAGGCCACCTCACTCTAGAACATAATGAAAAAATAACTCAACAAAATATTAGTAGAGAAGACCATATTGTAAGATCTAGAAAAATGTATTTAACAAATGTAATTTTTACTTGAAATTTATAAAAATAAAAATCCCCATCAGCAAACAAAAATATAAGAAAACATCTTGAATTTCATTTTTTTAAAAGACGTCTGTGTGTCATAGGATATTTGATCACATTGTGAAGCCTGAGACTGTGAACTGGAAAAACCTATTTCTTGTGCTGGTGTGTCTCAAACCTAGCGTACACCTTTAACCCAAGAGCTTTCTGTAAACAAGAGCTAAATAAAGTCAACGACAGGTCAAGAGTTGGAGTGAGCAACCAGTTGACAGCAAGTGAACATAAGAAAAGCCTGGAAAGAGAAAGGAGGGCCTTTGAGTTAAAGGGTATTTAAGACAGCATGGAGAAGAAGAAAGAGCCTTTTCCTTCCGGGACATTGGTGGAGTAGGAAGGTCAGCTGGGTGCTTTCTCTGCCTCTCTAAGCTACAGGCTTTCACCACAGCGTTTGACTCCTGTGTCTTCATTTGGTAAATCAAATAGTTGCGATTTTGTTTTGAAAACAAACATCTATGAAGGCTGGAGAGAAGGATCAGCACTTAAGAGTACATATTGCTCTTGCAGGGGATCTGATCTCAGTTCCCAGCACCCCACAGGATGGCTCACAATTGCCCAACTCCAGCTCCAAGGGATCTGATGCCTTCTTGCCTCCCTTGGGCACCTGTATTCCACATGCACATACCCACATGTAAACACATATGCATACATAAAATTAAGAAATAAAATAAATCTTTTTTATAAAACTTATTAAAATGTCTACAACTAAAATCATACTTATGGTACAAAGCAAAAATCTTGTACCACCTAAAAGTACACCTATGTATAAGCTTACCCTGTAGCTGGATTTGGGAAAGATTAGCTCACGAATGGGCTGGGGAGTGGGTTCCTGTTGGGTGGAGTTGTGGTCCTGCGTGTCTTCCACTCCAGGAGGCTCAGGGAGGAGAGCCTCTGGAGAGAAGCAGAAGCACAGGATTTTTGACTGAGGACACTCTTCGTGGAGCCTCTTGGATGCTAAAGGGCTCACGCCCAGGCACAGGGAGTTCTCACCCAGTCTGAAGTCCAGCGGGGGTGCAGGGCTCTTGAGTGGTGGGGTCTCTGGGCTGACAGCTGACCTAGAAGCTGGTGGTCTGTCCTTGGGCTCTCAGACACTGCTGGGGACCATGGAAGAACAGACACTGGGGCTACGGGCTGGCCTAAATCGGAGAGGAATGAGAGGGAGAGCTCTGGCAGCACCCGGAGAGATGAGACTCTTGGTTCGCTTGGCCGGTAGGCTAGCTTGATTGAATCAGCAGCCTTCATGGCAGAAATGCAGAGAAGTCCTTAATGGGAGATTAGACAGCTGTAGCAGCAGCAGTGGTGGCTCGGCTTGGCTCATTAAAGGCCTTTTCTACGGTTCCCCACGGCAGGCCCCAAAGACATGAGGAAGTCCATGGTTCCATAAGCTTTATTTTTATGGCGGATGGTAGATGAATCTGCATGCACCCAGGCACCCCCAGGGCGGGCCTTTGGTTAAATATCATTTGTAAGGAGGAGAGTCTGGGAAAGAATACTTAGTTGGCTACGCCCTCTAGCCTTTAGGTATCTCATTAATAAGGAAATCTTTCGAGGCCCTGAGACCTGTAGTCACACCCTCTACTTGTCGAGGGGCTGGTAGGGGCGTTGTCCTACATGACAAGGAAATCAAATGGAGGTCTTAGACCGGATGTTAGAAACTTGGAGTCTGGGAGCGTAGTGAAATATATGCCGTCCCTCACAGGCATGAACACCTGTTGCATCTCCAGCTGTCTCCAGTCAGCGCTCTACCAAAAACCAAACCATCCTTTCACAGCCCCACACTCAATAATAAATGGGTTTTCACCTGGGACCAGGCAACTCCTTGTATATGCTATTCTACTCTAAAAGATCCTTAAACCTGGGCACGAAAACCAGCAAAGATTGAAACACACAGAGTGTCAAGAGCCCCCAGCTATGACCTACAACATCAAGGTATATGGCTCAGATCTAATGAGGATGCATAGTGGTGAGCCCTGATCTTACTACTGTGGGCACAGAGACATCAACAGAAGGAAAGTAGCCATTACACATCATGTCCCCACACCTGAAGTTACAGCATTCCCAAGATGGCTTCAGATCCTAAAACCACCATCCCACACAACACATCTCCTTGAAAATGTTGCTTGACCAAGCAATTGTCCCACAGACAAAATTAAAGAGACGAGATAATAGAGACATGGCTCAGCTGTGGAGAACCAGCCCAGCATGCTCAAGGCCCCAAGTCCTATAGATCTCTTTCATATATTCCACCTTTGCCCAGAACCACCATCCCTACATTATTAATCTTAATCATATATAATTAACCTTCTACTGTAGTCTACCCAAAAGTCTGGGTTATATTTTGACTGGTCTCTTAATGACAACATCCTATTTCCGATGACATAGAACAAGATGTTCCCCTTTTGGATGAGGCTGTTGTGGACCCTCCTGCTATATAACAAACTAAATTGTCCTCTATAAACCAATGCCAGCATTATAAACAGATTAGTAGTGAGTTTCTGTCTTTTCTCTTTAGATATTGTCAATCAGACACGTGGTTTGGTTACTTTTTTAAAAAGCCATCACAAAGATAATGACTCCACACATGTTACCTCATTCTCTTATATTTTGCAGAGGTTTCTCAGTGGTTAAGAGCACTTGCTGCTCTTCCAGAGGACCTGAGTTTGATTCCCAGCACCCATGTCAAGCAGCTCACAACCACCTGTAACTCCAGCTCCATAGAATCCTATATCCTCTTTGGCTGATACATATGCACATGCCACACATATGGCATATACTCTCTCAAAGAAGTACACATAAAAATAAACCTTTAAAAAGAAATAAACAAGGGCTTAAGGCATGGGTCAGTGGTAAAGAGTTTTTCTTGCTGAGAAGGAGGGTTCAGCTCCCAGCGCATACACCAGCTCAAGAGTGCCTGTAACTCCAGTTCTGGAGAATCAGATGCCCTCCTCTGGACTCCATTTCCTCCTCTGGACACACGGTACACAACATACAAACAACTGGGCTTGCCTACACAAACACACACACACACACACACACACACACACACACACACACGCAAATCACATTAAATTAAAAAATAATTTGGGTTGGCGATAAATCTCAGTAGTCAGATGTTTGCCTAGTTTTTGAGAGGCCCTAAATTCAATGTCCAGCACTATAAAATAATAACCATGAAATAAAATATAAAATACTTTGCTGAAATCTTTAGCTCAAGAAGCCACTGGAAACGACTGTAAAATAAAGTTCTTTGTCTAAAAACATCATCATTTAAGTGCATTTATTTTATTTGTATTAATGTTCAATTGTTTGCTTTAATGTGAGTATTTTATACATGTTTTATACAAAAAGGGCTTTCTGTTGTTAATCTTGAAGTTGCTAAGTAGCCAAGGCCAGCTTCAGGCTCTCCATTCTTCCAATGCAGGCTTCCAAATGCAGGGATTGTAGGATGCAGTATCCATCCTATAAAGTGTTTCTTAATGGAACAACATATTTTCTGTCAAAATAAAGTATACATGAGTAATAATCATGGATTATGCAATTTTGCTTATAACTGATTCACATCTTTGCCAAGTGTTAAATATTTTAAATCATATTGCTTGTGTAATGGAGTATTATTCATCAAAGAAAGCTGAAAGTCCTGGGAGATTCTTCAGCTTCAGAATCACTGTGACAAGAAAAAGAAGCCAGCCACACGTGATCAGACAGCTTCATTGTTTCATAGGAAACACCCTAAGTCAAGAGATCTACAAAGATACAGATTTAGTGGCTGTTGTGGGCTGGAAAATTGGGGCATTAGGGGCGAAAGGAAATAGTGTGGGCACTTTAGGGTAGTTAAAGTGTTCACTACTGACAGCAATGAATGCTTTGAAGGGTCTAAAAGCCATTGAATTTCACACTTTCTGGGGATGGAACTGGAGAGATGGCTTGGTGGTTAAGAGCACTTGCTGCTCTTGCAGAGGAGTTGGGTTTGATTCTCAGTACTCACACGGCGGCTCACAAACTGCCTGCCACTCCAGTTTTATGGAATCTGAAACCTCTTCTGGCCCCAATGGACACCAGACACCCTGTGGTACACATATGCACATGGAAGCAAACACTCCTACTCATACTATAAAATAAATATTTTTGATGGGGAAACAACATAAAAGTTTGATTCTTTTTAAAAATTCTGCTTAGCCTAAAAGGCAGACAGTGAATATTTTCACTCATTTATGGAAAATGAAAACACTTGACCAGATGGATGTAAAGATTAGAATAGTTCGGGAAGGGTCAGTAAGAAAGAAAGGTCAGAAGAATCAGTGAGCTGTTCTAAAGTTCAGTCACAGACAAGCACTGAGCCCTAGTGGTTCTCAGTACAGTAAGGTTACAATAGCTTAACTAGCTTCTCACAGCTAGGTAGGCATGATGGTGCATGCTTATAATCCCAGCACCAAGAAGTCTGAAACAAGAAAACTGGGAAAAGCCAGCTTGGACTACCTAGTAAGTTTCTAGCCAGCCTGAACCACATAGCAAAACCATGTCTCAAGAAGATTATTATATGGTTCAAAATATCTAAAAGAGGGGATTTTGTCCCTACCACAAAGAAATGACAAATGTCTGGGGTGTTCAATAGGCTAATTACCTATCTTGATTTGGTCACTATGTACCTCAAAGTGTCGAAGTACCCCAGGAAAGTGTACATTTATTACATACTAATGTACTGTAAATAGAAACAGTTCTACTTTCTCTGGTTTATTCTACTCTCTAAAATAGTCTTTCCTTCTCATGGCAAAGACACCATTATATCATATTTTTACAATATTTAGGATATAACCCATGTGCTTGGATGTGGATAGAATGCTGAGTCAGATCAAGCATCAACCCCTTTTGATTAGTGTCTCTGGTCCACTGGGAAGACCTTTTCCCCTGTCCATTATCATAGGTAAACCTCTTGTAGAGATTCGCAGAGTTAACCATTAACCTATAAAATGTAGTAAGTTATTTTTCTTACATAAAAGTCTTACACATTTGTCTACAAGTACTTTTCCTTTTGTTGCTATTGAAATTGTATTTTTATATTACACAGGTGATTTCATATTGTGTATACTGTGTGAGAATATTTAAATTAAAACTTTTGTATATTTATCATATATCTGAAAATGCTATTTAGTCACGTTGTTACTTCAGCCAATAATGACATTGTTATTTCTTCCTACCAAACTTCATAAAATTCTTAACTCATTTTCTTGTTTTACTGTTTGCCTGAAATTTTAATTTCTGTGTTGAAATGAAGTCATGATGTGAAAAATATGATGCTAGTCTTGCTTCTGAAGGGTCTGCTTGCCCTTTTATATTATGGCTGCTGTAGTGGTTTTTTGTGCCTAGTTTCTTCTATTTCTGACACACTACATATTCTGAACGGACACTGAATGTGCTAACTCCATTATTCTTAAGTCTCTCGAGATATAGACAATATTGATGCATACATCCTAATCATTCATTAAAAGATATTTAAGGAGCACGGGGAAGGGAAGCTAGAGCTGTTGGTGACTTTTTGGCCTGCAGTGTCTCAGATTCCTTCTTAAGGAACTGAGAACTTCATCTTCCAAAATGTCAAAAAGATGATCTTACACCCCATCTCCCAACCCAGCCACTGCAGCACAAAGGCCCAGTACACCAGGGTTTGCAAATCTCTGCAAAAGATTTGCCTATGATAGTACAGTCATCTCACTTATAACATCTACAGGTTGGAAGGGAACCTGAGCACCAGAATCCCGGGTCACAGCATCCTCGGGCATCACAATGTTAAAGCCTCCAAAGCCACCAGATAAGCCGCTGATGCCCTACACGAGATACAGCAGGAAGGTTTGGGACCAAGTAAAGGCTTCCAACCCTGACCTAAAGTTGTGGGAGATGGTAAGGTTATTGATGGCGTGTGTCGAGTTAAATGAATATACGAAGCAGAAAAGAGTGCTGGGACTCTATGAAGGCTTATCATAATGCCATGCATACCTTGCATATATCAATGCAAAATGTCGTGCATATGCTGCTTGAGAGGAAGGAAGTCAACAGTGACGGTCTCGCATGGAGAACAGGGAACCTTATATGAGCGTTCAGCCTGCTGAAACCCCAGATGATTATGATGATGGCTTTTCAATGAAGCATACAGCCACTGCCCATTTCCAGAGAAACCCTCACCTCATCAGTGAGATCCTCAATGGAGTACGGTACCAATAGCTAGAATACAGGTCCTCAAGCAACAGGTCCAATCTTTAATGGTTCATCCGCAGAAACTACAACCTGAGCTTCTTCAAATAAAGGAGCAATATCAGGAGAAGAAGAAGAAATTCCTGGAAAGCACAGACTCCTTTAACAATGAACTTAAAAGGCTACATGGTCTGAAGGTGGAGTTAAACATGGAGAAAATTGGAGCTGAAACTGCACGGGCAGAGGAGCAGGCCCATAAAAGGGAGTGGGAGAAGGAAGAAAGAGGCAACTGGAACAAGCTGAGCACAGTCAGAGTAATATCATCCGTGGGAAAGACCAAGTGGTGAACAGAGCCGAGGAGGAGAAGGATGAGGAGAGCATCCAATGAAGGCAGGAGACACGCCTTGAAACGGCAGAGCCCACAGAATGGTGAACAAGGCTGTCGACTTCTGAGGACAAGGAGAATGAGTACGAGGGGTTGACAGCTCAGAGGGAGGAGGGACCAGTGATAGTTAATACCGGCTCAGAGAGCAAGAGCGACATATAGGGGTGCCGTCCACAGACCCCACGCCAGAAGACAACAAGAAGGAATGAATGTTGCCTTACTTTATGTGTCCTAAAACTTTTTTAAATGAAAAAAGAAGGGTATTTTTGATGTTTTTTAAAGAGATATTTAGGGAAGCCCCGTTTATGGAAACAGATATAAGGATAAAGGTCAAAATTATTAAATAGAAAAGATTAAAAATGTTTATTAACCAGTTTGAATCTTATCTCTGTCTCTACATCATTTAGACTGTCATCATTTACGATAGCAAAAGGATCTCGATTGCCATGGAGAGTCCTTAATTTAACTCCTTAATCTCCTTGAACATCAATTCATAGGACAAAGCCTTTCCCAGACATTTGCATCTTGCTGTCCGTTAAGTGGCTCAGACTTTCTATTCTAAGCCTTGCCTGCTTCTCCCTCCCATGCTTAGTTCTTTCTCTTAGCAAACAGCATTTTATTTGCCTACAGATTAAACCAAAATGCCTGAGCCCCTTCATAATATTTCTCCTACTGTCATACAGAACCTGCCATCTCCACCCCAAAATCACTCTACGAACTAGTCTTAGAGTTGCTATAGTCGTGATGAAACACCATGGCCAAAGCAACTTAGGAAGGCCGGGTTTATTTGTTTTGCACCACTGAATGAAGCTAGGGCCGGAACTTGAGGCAGAGGCCATGGAGATGCTCTGCTTACTGGCTTGCTCACTCTGGCTTGCTCAGCCTGCTTTCTTATAGAGCTCAGAACCACCAGTGCAGGGATAACCCCACCCACAATGAGCTGGTCCCTCCCACATCAATCACTAATTAATAAAATGCCTTAAAATCTTGCCTACAGCCCCATCTTATGGAACCCCCTGGTTGAGTCTTGTACATTACAAAGTTCAGATGTACAGCCACGGCTGCCTCTGGAACAAGGCTTATCCATCCGCCGACCCTGAGTAAGCATTTGCTAGAAGATTTCACCTTAATGATGCTGGTCTCTTACTCATAACAGAGTCTTCAGCCCCAGTTCATCTGTATCCATCGTCCCAGTAAACCACAGGTAATACGTTAGTGATTCTGGTATCTTGTTAACCACAGCCAATTCTTCAGCCCCAGCTAACCAGAACTACACAGTCTTCACACAAATAACCTGGTAGTCTTTGCTTTCCTCTGCAACCTCACAAGCCAGGCCTTCATCTTCTGCACTATTCTCAACATTCTTGCCTTCCAAGCTCCTACAGAACAACCTACTGAGCTCTCAACACTCAATGGCTTTTCTTGCTCAAGGTTCCAAAGTCCTTCCACAACCCTCCAAAACAACAGTCACGTCTATCACAGCAATATCCCATTATCCTTATACCAATTTCTGTTTTATTTAGGATTGCTGTTGTGGTGATGAAACACCATAACCAAAGCAATCTGGGGTGGAAAGATTTACTTAGTTTACACTTCCACATCTTAGTCCATTATTAAAAGAAGTCAGGGCAGGAACTCAAGCAGGGAAGGGACCTGGAGGCAGGATCTAAGGCCATGGAGATGTGCTGTTTCCTGGCTTGTCCCCCTGGCTTGTTCAGCCTGCTTTCTTATAGAACCAAGATCATCAGCCCAGAGGTAACACTACCCACCTAGGCCCTCTTCCATCAGTCACTAATTAAGAAAATACCCTATAGGCTTGCCTACAGCCCAATCTCATGAAGATATTTTTCCCACATGAAAGTCCCCTTTTTTTTATATTACTTTAGCTTGTAGTATAAAACTAGGCAGCACAGAACTCAGTCTTTTATGACAATCCAAGTCTGACAGTTTGCTGTGACTTCCACTGCCACCTTCTGGTTGCCAGATAGTGTTGCATATCTCCTGACTTCCTGAGATTCAATTTCTCAATAAACCTCAAGTTCGTGGATTGGCAAGGAAGGCTGGTGAGCAGGCCCCAAGGATCCTCCTGTCTCCAATTCTCCAGTGCTAGAGTATAGGTGTATACTGCCACATCTGGTAAACAGGCCGAGCTCTGCATCTAGTTAGTCCTGTTCATAGGCAACTCCAAACTGTCAACCCCCTGCCTCCACTCAAGTCCCCTAAAATCTAATTGGCGCATTAACTCCCCTAATAGGGTCAACTTCCCTCTCCCTCTTTCTGCCCATTTCTTCCTCCCTGGTTTCTCTGACTCCTCCCAAGACCCTCAGTTGATCACATACACACACACACACACACACACACACACACACACATACATCATGCTTAGCCAGTGGCTAATTTTTTACAAGCAACGAACACTTTATTTTCAACCCAGAGATCCAATGGTTTAGAAAATATGAGCATTCTTCTTTCTCAAGAAAAAAAAAGTGGGTTTGAGGAGGAAAAAGGAAATCTCTCATAATATTTCATAGCCCAGATGAAAGGCCCCAGCTAGTGGGCAAAGCAGGGAAGAGTCAAGAATTGCAAATGACAAGCGCCTGAGTTTTTTCCTAAAGCTGTGGGAGTCTCAGAGTGTTGAAAAAACCGTGTGGGTGGTGGGCCACAGGGAAGCCAGCAGGGAGACCCCTGAGCTTTCCTTCCACTCATTGACATCTATTTTACAGAGACTTCATTTTTCAATGCCCAGGCTTCCAGCCATAAAACAGTGTGATCTGAACAGAGACACGGGTATTTATTGACTGTGTCTAGGTCAGCATCATATCGTGATGCTTGGAGAACTTTGGAAGGGGCCAGTTAGCTCCTAAAACCAAGTGCTTGACAATACGACTACAAGATCTGGAAGAGCAAGCTGGAGAGACGAGATGTGCTGAAGACCCAACTTTCTCTCATCAACAGCAGTGTGTTAGCAATGTCACCCTGTCACTGTGTTAGCAGTGTCACTCTGCCAGTGTCAGCAATATCATCCTGTCATTTTGAACTCCCAACTCAGAGACCACAGCACATCTGACTACTTCCTACCATGTCTACTGCCATAGCATCAGCCCAGTTACCACCAAGTCTCCGACACCACAGCATGGAGTGGCCTCCTCGCTGTGCCAGACATCCTCCTTTATCCACAAGTTAGATTGAGTGACTTTCCTGCTTAAACTTTCCCAGAAGTTTCCTTTGACCAAAGCTGCTTAGGAGTGGCTGGGGAAATGGTTTGTCCCATAAGCATGGGACCTGAGATCAAATTCCTGGCACACACATAAAAATAGTCAGCTGTGGCAGTATGCACCTATAATCCCAGTGCTGGAGAACTGGAGACAGGAGGATCCTTGGGGCCTGCTGACCAGCATTCCTTCAAATCCGTGAACTTGAGGTTCAGAGAGAAACCGAGTCTCAAAAAACAAGATAGAGAAGGAATTGAGAAAGATACCAGATGTCACCTCCAGCTTCCACATTCACACACACACACACACACACACACACACACACACACGTGCTCATGTGAATACACACATGAACACAGATGTGAGAATACTACTCAAAGCTGCAATGTGTTTAAATTTCCCTCTAGGAATGATTCTGCTTCCTTTGCATTAAGGTCCTCAAGTGTGTCAGTCTGAGTCAAAGAACAGTGTCAGGGCCTCCTGATCCTATCACAGCCTAGTCCACCTGAGCAGCACATTTATACGGCCACATCTTGACATCTACACCAGGATACTACTGACCTGTGGAGACATGATTAGATTCACCCACTATTTTTTTTTAAATATCAAAGAATGGATCAAGGAAAATAAAGCTCTAGTTTTTTTCTTTAAAGTCATGACTACAAAAAATTTCATATTCATATTCTAAAAGGTGAAATTCACCTACCTTGGAAACGGCTCAAACACACACCCAGTACTGCTCTGAGATTCTAAACAAATACCTATCTATTTGACCCACTTGTGTGGAACGGCTCAGGTCCATCAAACAAAAGAAGAGCCAGGGCTTGCTTTGTCCGTTTGTTTTGGTCCACGTGCAAATCGCTGAACTCCAACCATTAGTGAAAACCCTTCCCTGGAAGCTTATTTAAGGAAGTATAAAGGCATGAAAAGACCCTCCACTTCCTGCATTGTTAATAGCCCTACACTGTGGCTATGGCTTGGTGGTAGCATGCTTCCCTAACATGCGTAAAGCTCGGGATTGAATACTCAGAACTGGGGTGGGGCCATAGGGATGGTTGTAGCTCAGTGATGGAGTGTTCACACGAACAGCCCTGCACTGTGTCTCTACACTATGAACAGCCCTTTGCCAAGGCAGAACCGCCATCTTGTAAGGTTGGCAAGATAGGACCTCAAGCCAATCTCAGACCCGCACAATCACAAACCCACGTTTGACATGGTCGCTGGTGCTGTGTGCACGCTGTACTGAGAAGGGTGCTATCTTGAGGATTGAGCTCCTATTCTCCTGGTCACTGATTTTTGTTAGTTTGTTTTAGAGGGAGAAGTATTACAAATTCATAGCTGGAAGATTAGGAAGGCGGGGCACCGTGCCATTTGAGTTAGGCATGGAGGTCAGGCTTGTGGCAGAAAGGGAACCTCAGGGAAAAAGTGAACGAGCCTAGTGTACCGCTCTGGCCAGCATCTGAAAATAGAGATAAATAAGAAGAAAAAGGAAAGCTTACGCCTTTCTGAGTCAAGATCCAGACAGAACCCCACAGGAGCCCACAGGGACTGCTGAGGCCATTAGTTTTAAACGCTCTGCACTTCCTTCCGGAAGAGAAGAAGTAAGGTCTGTGTTAGAGTACGGAGATTTTAGAACTGTTCCCAGACCAAGCTCATAGTGGCTTCTCAGAAGGGATCATAGCGACAGTCTGGCCGTTTTGATGCCTTTCAAAATTTAGAGGTTTTGGGGCCAGGTGGGGTGACTCAGTCAATAAAGTCCTTGATTTGCAAAGACAAGGACCTCAGTTTGATTCCCAGAGTCCATGTAAAAGGTGCCAGGTATAATGGCCTGTACCTGTATTGATATTGGGGAGCAGATAGGAGGATACTCGGGGCTTGCTGGCCAGTCTAGTCTAATTGCCATGCTCTAGGTCAATGAGAGATCCCGTATCAAAGGAAATGGGCAGCCTTCCAAAGATGACACCTGAGACTGAGCACTGATCTCCATATGTGTCCATGTGTGAGCACCCACACCATATCACACACACACACACACACAGAGAGAGAGAGAGAGAGAGAGAGAGAGAGAGAGAGAGAGAGAGAGAGAGA
>JANHMN010000004.1:82911468-82927567 GCA_030674055.1 Rhabdomys pumilio
AGAGAGAGAGAGAGAGAGAGAGAGAGAGAGAGAGAGAGAGAGAGAGATCAAAGGCTTTTGATGTGATCTCAAAAACAAATTACATCTCTACCAAGCATCTTGTGGTGATCAGAAAATTCCTGCCTCTATTTTTCTGCTTTATGTTGTTTTGTTTGCTTTCCCCCATCCCCACTCTTTGTTTTTAACGACTCCAGTTTGCACTGTCATCTGAAAAACTGTGTTTCTGGTTCCTCAACAAGGCAGGCATCCTCTACCTCCCACGGAAAGAGGGATCATGCAGGAAGACTCAGTATAAACAAAAATAATAGTTGAAGGTTAAGTCCATTTTTCAAATTCTGTTTAATGCTGAGATACTTGTTTATAAACAAAGTTTAGGCCATTATAGGACAAGTCACATAGATATTAAGGAAGGGAGTTTTAGGCTAAATTAATCTTGGGCACTGAGCAAGAGCTTGACTTTTAACTTCTCAGCTTCTCAGCATCCCTGGACACTCCAAACTCACTCGGCTCCTGTGCCCATGAGCCACTGACAGTATCCATCACTTTTTCTCTGTCTGCAAGACGTTACATATCTTAGTACCGTCACTTAATCATTCATGTTTGTTCCTCCTTGGAATGAGGAGGCAGGAATGGCATCTTCTTTACGTTTGTGTCAGGGATACGAGCACAGTGCTCAGCACACAGTAGGCACAGTGCTCAACACACAGTAGGCATTTAGGAGTAATGTGTTGGAGGGATGATGAATACAATAGAAAAGGGGACGTTCTGAAAGTGGAACAGGCAGTTTGACCAACATACTTTTCAAGTAGAAAATGGTATATAAAAATAGATGAAGAAATAATACCCTTAATTTATAACCCCTTTATTCAGAAACTGTGAAAATACCTAGGACTATCTTTGAAAAAGAGGATTAAATAAGATAAATCTAGACATAGTGACACACACTGGTACAGCCTTACCACTCAGGAGACAGGGGTAGGAAATTATTAAATTTGAGACTAACCTGGGCTACAAAGAAAAAGCTTATGTCAATAATAATAATAAATTTTAAAAGAAAAAATAACTGACTTGACACCAAATTAGAGAACATTCATTTATAGACCATGCCTGGGCAACTTATATTTAAACTTATATGTAAACAGTAGGTCACTTACATGTAAACTTATATGTAAACACTATAAAGGTACACTTGTGGAGTTCTTCTTCTTTATAGAAAGGCTCCTTCCTATAAAGAAACAAGGTATCTCTTCAAATAAAATTAGACTCTAAGCTCTCTCATACTGAAAGTAGTTTTTCCTCTCAGAAATCAAACTGAGTAAAGTTTCATCATAAGTCATGAGAAAGATGCTCATTCCAACAGGAAGCATAAGAGTATTTTGGAATCTTCTGGAACTGGAGCTTCTTCATGGCTGCGTTTGCACAAAACAGTGCTCAAGACTCCCATCCTGTTTTGTAGCCTGGAGATCCGGCAATCAGAATGCTTGTGCAAACAATCTTGGCCAAGTTCCAGGCTGTGTTGTGAACTGTATTTCTGGAAGGTAACAAAGCATCGATGTTTTTACACACTCTGGTTGAGGATTCCAGTTAGAACTGGATGACATGCTCACACTGGGAGGTTGATGGAAGCTTCAAGAAGAGCCTGTTTACAAGGGCAAGGGCAGAGAAGTCCATGGGGACAGGGAAACAGCCAGGAAATAGCCAAGTGATAAGGTAGCCATGGCTGCATCTAGCCCCAGGGGAGAGCAGGAAGGTGTTTAGCTATTGGAGAGAAAGGAGGCAGGAAAACAGCCTGGGCCTGCCATCACCTTTCAAAAAGGGTAGCCCCGAGATAAGGATTCTCACCTCATTCTTCTTTTAATGTGACTCCCCTGCTAGTGCCTTTTGCTAATAGACCTAAGGGCAAGATGCCGAATGTACAGATGGCCTATGTCTGAGACATAGGGTGCCTTGCCATATGTGAGGGGCAGGGCCTGGACTTGAAGTGTCAGGTGGAGAATACCTATCATGCACACCTTTTCCAGATTCTTCTATTGCAAAGAATTTGCCATCTTACTCATGAATTATTCTGTCATATAGATACCTAAAAATTTATAACTGAACTTGACAGTAAAAGTAGTATCTGATAGCCCCAAATATTATTTCTTAGGAATGCAAGATTCATGATACATTCCCTCAAAAATATTGCACAGGCAATTTTTCTCTCTATCTCCCCAGAACTTGCAAAAAATGAACTAAAGAGTGGGAAATTAAAATGCTGCATCTCACATGAGATTAGTAGAGTTAAGATTCTGAAACTACAGACTATGAAATTATCTTCCAAGAGAATAAAACATTTGCTTATCCAATGAACAAATCAAAAGGATAATATGTTTTTCTATAGATTCCCCCAAGGGTTTTTAAACTTCTCTCCTAGTAAGGAGAGAGTTCAGGGAAGCCAGCGGTTGCAGTGGTAAGGAGGACATGGCAAAGCATGGAGTAATCTGTGTGGAGTGGCTGGTTCAGCACAGAGGAGACTGGCCGCCAGAGAGACTATGTGAGCTTACCTTCTTTGTATGAATGGAACTGAAAACTTAAAAGCTTAACACAGATGAAACATCTAGAGTCAGGGTTGCAGAAAACAAGGAAATCACAGTGGTTCTGATTAATGATGTCCCCTACATCACCTCATAGAGGCTGTGATAAGCATGCTCCATTGCCAACTTAATAGGACTTAGAATTGCTACAGAAACATGCTTCCATGTTTGTCTATGAGGGCATGTCCAGAAAAGTTTAACTGAAGATGAAAGAGCTACATTGAATGTGGGGTGTGTGGCCGACACCATCTCATGATCTGGGATCCTATGATGGTTTGAATGAAAATGGCCCCCGTAGACACATAGGGAGCAGCATTACTGGGGGTGTGGCCTTGTTGGAGTAGGTGTGGTCTTGTTGGAGGAAGTACATCACTAGGGGTGACCTTTAAGGTTTCACATGCTTAAGCCAGGCCGAGTGTCTCACTCTCTCTCCCTGCTGCCTACCAATCCAGATGTAGAAATCTCAGCTACCTCTCCAGCCCCATGTCTACCTATGTGCTGCCATGATTCCTGCCCATGATGATAATGAACTGAACCTCTGAAACTATAAGCCAACACAATTAAATGTTGTCCTTTATAAGAGTTGCCTTGGTCATGGTATCACTTCACAGCAACAAAACCCTAACTAAGACAGGTTTCAATACCAGCATTCACCTCTCTTCTTCCTTGTGGAGAATGAAATGTGACCAGCTGCCTCACCACCCGGGCGGGCCACTCCTGCCATAGTAATGAGCACCGTCAAGCTATGAGCCCAAATAATCTTCTCTGTCCTCTGTCCTCAAGCTGTTCCTATCAGCTATTTTATCACAGCAGAAAAAAAAACAAACAAGCACTACAGGTGCAGAGAGAAAGCAACTAAGAGGTAATAAATAAGAACCAAACACTTACCTTTCCTGCACACAAACACTTCCCAGAGCCAGCCAGAATATGTGATCCAAATCATCTGTTCACTCATTATGAGATTTTGCTTTGTTTTGTTTTTTAACAAAAAGACATGATAGAATTACAAGAAATATTCATGAGACAAAAATATCTAATCTATTCCTACCCTCCCCAAATGGCTGTCTCCATTTCTTTCTTACTGAGAAAACTGCTCCATTTGTAAGTAATAAGGACAGAGCACTCAATATGCTTGAGTGTTCTGTGCACAAACTCATTTTTTAAAGGAAAAGATTTGCAAGCAAGGAGCAGACAAGGGGATTTGAGAACACAGTGTAAGAAATACATGAACCAAATAAACCATTCTCTGAGAATGCAAGAAATTGTAAAACTGTGGGCCTTGTAGAAAAAAAAAGTTCAGGGGCTAGAGAGACAGTTTAGTGGTTAACAGCTTTCACTCCACAAGTCATGGAAACCGAGGCCCTAGCACTTATATAGCAAACTTGGTTACATGTAACAAATTCCTTTAATGCCAACTCTGAGGACAGAGATGGGAGATTAATGGAGCTTGCTGGCTTTTGGTTTAGCTTAGAAAATGCAAACCCAGGTTTAGGGAGAAATGCTGCCTCAAAAGAATTAACAGAGAGCATGACAGAGGAGGACATTTGATGCTCTCTTTAGGTTTCTACACACACACTCAAGAGTGCACTTACTATCAAAATACTCAATCTGAGCTCCCAGGGTCTAAACCTCCAGCCTGAGAACACAAAGGGAGGGACTCATGGCTCCACCTGTATAAGTAGTTGAGGGTGGCCTTGTCAGGCATCAGTGGAAGAGGAGGGCCTTGGTCTCTGAACATTTGGATTCCCTAGTGATGAGAGCAGGGAGGTGGGAATGGGAAAGTGGTTAGAGCACACCCTCATAGAAATAGGAGGAGGGAGGTGAGATAATGGGTGGGGGGGGAAGGGGAGAGGAGATAACATTGAAAGGTACATAAATAAAATATCCATTAAAGAAAAAAAAAAAACATAATGGGTCTGGCAATTTTAGTTGAGCAGTCGAGACTTTTTGTCAACAATTTATTATGGGGATTTCATATAACCCTCAATGACAAGATATTGTGGAAGAGGCCCATGGAACTTTAAAAAGATTGGTGAGACATACTGTTGCTGAGACAAAGAATGATGCTGACCTGTGAGCTTGCTGAGTGCCCTGACAAGGGCGACTGGGGAGCTGTATTGGGCATATACTCTTGACTCACTTTTGCTTAACTATATTCCAGATGGGACAAGCTGACTTGCCTCAAGTTTTTAGATCTTGTGGGAAAGAGAATCGAAAAGAAAAATTATGTCTCTTGTATTCTTCTTAAAGGTGACCAGCTATTAGAACTCAATCGTGTACTGGTCTAGAAATCAATCCAGTATTGGAAATAACAGTCTACTTTTGGAAGACTGGATCTGGACTTTGTCATTTAAAAGCTAGCTGTAGCTCACTATGATGTTATGATAGCAAGAGATAAAGTTGGGACAGGATCTGGATTTCAAACAAAGGTTAGTGCATGTTTTAAGGCTCTTTTAATTGTCAAGCTAAAATTGGTTTTGTCTCTTCTACAGTATTTATTGTAAGTTGCATTGACTGTATAATTTCCAATTGTGTTAGTGTGTTGAAACCTGGCATGTCTGTTATGGAGGGGGGAGAGGGGTCTATCAACCAGCTTTCGTCTTACTGCCCTGAGTGTTAGAAAAATTGATTCTCTGAAGAAAAGCTTGAAAGTGCTGTAAGAAATAAGTTAGGCTTTAAACAGAAGCAAGATGGTACCAGGCATGATTATTGCTGGTATAACAGTTCTAATTCCATTAATTGCTAGCACCACTACTTTTGCAATAGCATTGACACAAAGAGTTAAGACAACTATTTTTGTTAACCATCTAGCAAAAAAATGTTACTGATGTATTAAGTATACAAAAGGATTTATATAGGTATCTGGAACAATGAATGATGTTCTATAACCCATTCAAATTATCAGAAGGAGGTTCAGGGTTCAAGAGATAGAAGCCATCCCAAGTGTCATGATAAATATCTTTGGAGTAGTGTTACTTTTGAAATTCACAATGATTGTCATTGTAATCAGAAAAATGTTTAAAGATACATGTAGGATATTTGGCATAATCCTAACACCTCACTAGATGTGTTAACTTTGCATAGTGAGATTATGAATTTAAATAATGCTGCTCTGTTGACCTTTGATGCTGCAGATAATGCCGATAAAATTATCCATGGTCTGAGGTCAGAATTTCCATTTTGGTCAAACCTCAGGAATGTCATATATAGCTTGATCAGACTATCCCTTCTTGTCCTGGGAATACTTTTATTCCTGCCCATAGTGTTAAAGCTTGTCTTTGACAACATCAACATTTTGGCAGCCAAAGTACATGGCTTAAACCTGAAAATGGACCCCCAGACAGAGTTATTAACTTAACGGGCTGGCAAGCCAAGGACGGGTAAGACTCTGCACAGAGCCTTACCAACCTAAGACAGAAATACATTGCCTTTGATAATGCATATTCCATGATGGGTAAGAAAGGCATTCTTGTCAGAACGACCTAAGACAAGCTCAGTCTTGTTAACAAAATAAAAAAGGGAGAAAGGTGGAGAGCCTTTGGGACTGCTTGACAAGAAGCTGACATTGGCCAAGGACAAGGAAATGGGCTTCAAGCAGAAATCTGACACTAGACTAGAACAAAGAAGTAATTTCAGGTAGGAGTCTAAATCGTAGGCTACAACAAAGAAGTAATCTCAGGCAGAAATCTAAATATTAGGCCAGGACAAAGAAATAATTTCAGACAGAAATCTAAATTTTAGGCTAGAGCAAGGAAGTAGGCTTCAGACATGAAAATGACCTTGGGCTAGGACAGGGAAGTAGGCTCAGATACTTTTGTCATCCTGATAAGCCTTTAGAAACCGTGATCACGGGAGTGTTCACGTAATTGGGTTTAATGCCTTGCTTTTTCTTTGACTATTTGCATCTATTGTATTGCTAGATCCTCAACCTAGAACTGGCCTTAATACATGCATGTAATCAAAATAGTATGAAAGCATAAAAGAAGAGGGTGTGTAGAATAAGGGGTCCTAGGGTGGGGAAATGGGGAAAGGGGATGACATCTGTATTGTAAATAAATAAAATATTCAACAAAAAAATGAAAAGAAAAAACAAACAAAAAAAGAGTGCACTCACACATCACATGTGCATACATACACACACACACACACACACACACACACACACACACAAATAAATGCATAATAATAAATAAATCTTGAAATAAGAGTAAAAAAGAAATGCCAAGTGAGCTAGGAGAGTCAAGAAAGAACTGAAAGTAACTATAAAACCACCAAAAATACGAAACCGCATTAGGATAACAACAAACAAGTGCTGGCTTACAAAGAGAAGGTATCTGGTATCCATAGACTTTTCAGTGTAATAAAGTCTTAGGGGTTAATCAATCAAAGAACTATTTATGGAAGTCTCAGTTTGAGTTGTATTGCTATGAGGAGACACCACAACTATAGTAACTCTTATAAAGGAAAACATTTAACTGGGGCTGGCTTACAGTTTCAGAGGTTTAGTTCATTGTTTTCATGGTGGAAAACATGGTAGAATGTAGGCAGATATGGTGCTGGAGAAGGAGCTGAGAGTTCTACAGCTTTATCTGCAGGCAGCAGAAGGCAACTGTGGGCCACACTGGGTGGAGCTCGAGCATAGGAGCCCTCAAAGCCAGCCCCCACAGTGTCATACTTCATCTGTCAAGGCCACACTTACTCCAACAAGGCCATACCTTTGCCACTCCTTATGGGCCAAGCATTCAATGTCTCTTTTATCTATCAGACGTAATTGTTATCTCAGAGGCTTACTGGTGAATAAACCTACCCTTCAAAATTCTTTCTGAACTCTGGCTGGCTGGTTCAACTCAGTTGTTCTGGCTCAAAACTCCTCTCCAAGCTGACTGATTCTAACTAGCTTCTCTCAGCTTCTCATTGACTTGATCTGCTTGGAAAAGCTGACTCTGAATTCCACACACTGAACCACCCTCTACTCCTGACTCACTCTGTGCTGCTCTTAAGTAACCTCTTTTTCCTGTCTGTTCTCATGAGAGTTGGACATATCCTATCTTTAACTCATTTTGTCAAACCTTTCTCCAACTCATCACTTTGTCTGCCCCTCACTTTCAAACATAGTGCTTCCTTCTACAAACAAACATTACCTTTATTGTTTGGGATTAAGAGTTTGTACTAAGGGTGTGTCATAGTCCCACCAGAGGGATTAAAAGTGTGTCATTCCAGCCTGATTACACAGACCTAGAAGGCCTTTCACTATGATTCCTTGCCAGAACAGCCATGTTGCTGGATTAAAACTCCTCTACAAAGTCTACTAGGACCATTCCTATTCACACCACCACAATTATGGTTTATGATTACAATAGGCTTATGATTACAGAAAAGAGTTGCTCTTAAAAAAGAAAACAGGATAAGCAGATGTTTATATGATGGAAGAAATAAAAATTATCTCCATATATGGAAGCCATCAAGAATGATGTCACACAGATACAATGCCAACACTCAGGAGGTTAAAGTGAGAGGATCATAAATTTGGGGCCAGTTTGGGCAAAACCACAAGTACAGGGCCACCCCGGGTTACATAGTGAGACTCTGTCTCCAAAAACCAAAACAAACAAAGAAATGAATATACAAATGGAAAAATGAATCTTCAAATAAAAGGAGTCACTATTTTCCAGGAAAATCTAACATAATAACTTGAATTGCCAAATACAACAGAGAAGTTTTAAAGTTTTCAGTGCTTAAAAATAATTTTACCGCCCAGCAGTGGTGGTGTACACCTTTAATCCCAGCACTTGGGAGGCAGAGGCAGGTGGATTTCTGAGTTCGAGGCCAGCCTGGTCTACAGAGTGAGTTCCAGGACAGCCAGGGCTACATAGAGAAACCCTGTCTCGAAAAACAAAACAAACAAACAAAAAAGTAATTTTATCAGCATAAAAATCTTACAAGCCATCCACAAAGATGAAGTAATAAGGCTAGCCTCAGACTTTGCCACAGCAATGATTTATGTCAGAAAACAACATGTAATAGAATTATGAGAAAGACATGATTCTAATTGTTTTAGATGGAGTCTCATGTAGCCTGGGTTAGCATCAAACTCTCTACAAAGCCAAGGATGACTTTAAACTTCTTAATTTCTTACCTCAACCTCTCAAGTGCTAGGATTACAGGTGTATAGCACCGTGCCTTCACCATGCCTCATTTATGTCATACTGGGGACCTAACACAGCTCCTGCACGCTAGGCAAGGACTCTGCCAACTGAGGTGCATCCATAGCTCTGTGATCTTATGACTTGATACACACTGAGTGTATTCATTGGTGGATGGAATAGGGATGGGTTAGAAATGTACTGCCTTCAAGGCCTGCTTGAAAATGAATCTTTCAACTTAAATACTAAACTCACAGAAGCAGCTCAGGAAAGATCATTGCCCCTAACAACAATGCTCCCAGGGAGACAATGCCATGCACATCCATGCCAACATACAAAAGGCTCACTAATGTCACCATGACAATATGAGATTGACTAGTGGTACAGCCCTTTTTGGAGACATTGATGGTAGTTGACGAAATTTATAGCATGCACATTCATTCACTCACTCTGCATTTCCAGAAATCAATTTTCAGATTCACATTTGAAGCATCCAAGATATCTACTGTAACACTGCATATAACGGAAAGAAGCAGAAGCAAAGCACATCTCCAATGAAGAGAAGTGGGCGAACCACACTCTCAAAGCAAAACAAACTTGTTAATAAATGCTAATGAAGTAAATTTGGGTATATTGCTATATCAAAGTATGCACAGAATAACACGAAGATAAAATGCAAGCTACAGAGTAACATATAGGGGGCGCTGTGGATGGAAGGGAAAATCAACCCACAAAAACACATGTTCCTGACTCTGCTGTGGGCTTCTAAATTACCTGGGAGGAAATCTCCAAACTGTTAATGGTAACGGCTTCCAGAGGCTGGAATTTGAAGCAATGAATGGAAAATGGAGGTGTGTGTGTGCTACAGATTCTGTGATACTCTAATTGTTTATCATCATAAATTAACTTTTAAAATACTTGCACACTTACCTTTTGGCGGTGGAGATCAAAATTGGGGGGGTGGGGCGTTGTGCACGCTAAGTATAAGAACTGCCATTGAGCTCCCACAGGTTATGAAACATGTTTGATACCCATAATGCACTGAGCACAGCACATTCCACAGGAGGTAGGATTAGACAGCAAAACCTTCTAACTTTACACAGCATCTGTCATATACAGCCTAACCCTTGAAGACAGAGACCATGGTGCTTTGCCACTGCTTATTCCAATTTACCTCTCACAGCAGTGACTTGAAGAAAACACTAAGCAAAAGCTTGTGAAATACATGGCTAGATGCATGAAGGAAGGGAGGAATTTTACGTCCCCAACATGCAGTTTGGTGGGCCTGGATTTGTTCATTCACAACTCTAAGCCAAATGTGGGGATGCCCATTTGTGATTACAGAACTCCAGAGGTGGGAGCAGGATAATTGTAGGTTCAAAGCCAGGCATATTGCACAGTGAGTTTGCAGTCAGCCTAGACAAAAGAGTGTCTCATTCTCTCCTTCCACAGTGCCTCTCCAAAGTCTAGTTGATTTATGATCTCCTCAGAGAGCTTTAAACTTGCCTCACAGGCCTGTGACTGGGTGGATAGGGAGCGTCAGTTGGGCCTGAGGCTGCCATCAGCATCACCACAGCCTCAGTGTTTGCAGGGGTGGCAACAGTTTGAAGATTTCCCATGTTGTATTTCTTCATGCCTTTCTGATCCCACGCTGTTTTGTAGACTGCTCCAGACAAGTGTGAGGCAAAGCTTCAAGACTGGCATCAAATTAGTGAGCGCGAATACTGCAGAGCTTTCTCCCAGTCACATCCACCTCCACTCAAGCCACTGAGAACCACAACCAAGGAGCTGCCAGCCCTTACGTGTCACACACTGCACCCACAGCACAGACCCCGTCATCCCTGTCCCTGGCTTACCGTAGTGGAGCTTCACAGATCTAAACATCCAGGAAAGAACATTACAGCCAGGAAAATTTTAAACTCAGTGATTGGTCCCCTCTTTGCTTAGGTACTACAGAGCTTTTTCTTATCTAAATTAAGAAGCTATTATTTGGCCAAAACCAATAACGCTCATGAATAAATGAGTAGGTCCTTTTGCTCCCATATAGCTTAATTTAGTTGACAACCTTGACTTATTTAAGACTATCAAACTCTGGCACACAATCAGTCATATTTTTAAATTGATTGTCCTCTTCCCTGGGGCAGACACTTATAGCTTCCAGGTAGTTGTCTGTGACCGTTTCTAAGTCACCTGTTTTAAGTACCTTAAGAAGAAAAAAAGTTGAGGGGTTCTATATCATTTCTAGAATTGATGTTTTATCATTGTCTTCAGCAACCCTCTGAAACACTCAGAATGAAATCTGAAGTCTCATGAAGTATCTAGAACTTACGTTTTCCCTGTTGTGGTTTGAATGTGAAATGCCCCTTACAGGCGCATGTGTTTGGACACTTGATGACCAGGTGGTGGCGCTGTTTGAAAAGGTTATGGAACTTTTAGGAGGAGTCTTGATGGGACAGGCTTTGAGGGTTTATGAGCCCAACCTACTATTCTCACTCCGCTGCTGGGCAGCTGATAAATGTGGCAGACTGCCCTCACGCCTTCCCTGTCATGATAGATTGTCTCCCCTGCTGAAACTATCCGCCAACCTAAGTCCTTTATCACCTCAGTCATTTTGGTCAGTGTATTTTTATCGCAGTAGAAGAGAAACCATCACACACCACACAAACCCTTACATAATCCACACTCACACACACTCATACACACGTATGTCAACGTGTGCTCACACTACACACACACATACTTACATAAACACACACACCATTCTTCAGCCTTATCCCTGGGCCATCTTCTGCTCATTCTTTAAAGCTCGAAACACACCACCCGTCCTTCAGCTCTTCCATCATTGACAGATAACTCCTGCCTCCGGGCCTTAGCACATGCTGGTTTCACAGTTCCCTTTGCCCTCCATGCCTTACTTGGCCAACTCTGCACCTCCTTTAACTCTCAGCTTAAATATCCATTTCTCAAGGAGGCTTCTCTGGTGAGCCCACCCAACCCCTACTCTCTTCCTGTTAGTTCTTCCGCTTCCTTTTTTCTTACCGTATGTGTCACACCTTGCATCAGATAGCCCCTCTGCCCACTGGTCTAGCATCTACCCTTACATAATTTTGCACTTTATGCCATGAGATTCGTGACTGTTTTATCGTTCAATGCTAATCTCTACAAATACCCACTGACGAAATGAAGAAGGCAATCCAAATGCATTCCTTCTTTTCACTGTTTTTTCACAAATCTAAGCTGGTTACAGTAAGTGAAGGGGACTGAGACTGTCTCGCTCATATTCAGAGCAGCCTGGCTGCTTGGGATGAGCTGAGGGATGAGACTGGAGTGACCCAAGTGCAAGCAAGGCTTGATGTTTGAGATATTTTGCTAGACCCAGAAAAAAAAATGTAGTGCTGTGAAGGAAAAAGGGGAGTGGAAAGCTACTTCCATTAAGGAAGTGGAGAGAGTATGGCAGACAGACAATTGGAAATTAGGCAGGTTTGAGGGAAGGAAGGTAAGGACTTTCAAAGGTCACATGGGGTGAAAAAGTCAAGATCAGGCTGGCCAGAGTATATAGGACACTGTGTATATCTGGAGAGGGAGAGGAAGGTATGAAGTAGGCACACCTGGTACCAACCATAGCCAAGGCCAAGAGAAAACAGTGGGGAGTCCTACAGGGTCTAAGACACAGTTATGGAGACCAGATGCTAAGTCTAGGATAGACATATTATCACAGACACTGTTCCTCACCCACACAACAAAAACAGGCTGCCATGGACCAGACACTGTGAGACAACTGGACCAGCATTCAATCCCTTGTAAAGGGCCGTATCCATAGTGAAGAATGTGACCAATGGGGAAAAAGCATTCCAGAGGCCAAGCTGCCTGCCCAGTTTCTGTACTGAATAGCAGGAGCTTGCTCCAGCACTCACTTCTACAATGTCGTCATGGGAACTGCAGTAGGCAGTTGCCCTTAGGACACTGTGTTTCTCTATAAATTACGTGTGGTCTGCAAAGCCAGCATAGCAGGTAAAGGCACTAGTGACCCAGGATCCACACAGCAGAGGGAGAGAACCAACTCTCACAGGCTGCCCTCTGACCTCCATACCTATGTATTGTGGCACACACACACACACACACACACACACACACAGTAAATAAATATTTTAAATTATGAAAACTGTCCAAAAACTGGCTTTCTGCCAACCTGAGACCCTGTAAACTGACAACAGAGAAAGCTGAAGACTACAGCAACAATAATAAAAAATAGATACTACTCACAGACACTAGGTGAGACTTCTTAAGCATGCTTCATGCTTTGTCCTAGGTCTGTTCTAAGATGTGTACATATGTGTTAACACATGTGCTTATATATGTGTGTGTATGTATGTATGTATGTATGTATAAAAAATGTTTAATTTTTTACTCAAAAAAAAGACCCTGCACACAACTGCTGTTATTGTTATTTCATTTTCCAGGTGGAAAAGTGAAACCAGAGAGACTGCCATTATTCAGCAATGTGTCAAAGGACTCAGTCCCAGACAAGAGACTCTGGAGACCAGCTCTTAACCCTCTAAGTCTGTTCTCACGATTTACAAAGCCCTTCAAAGGAGAAGCAAACATTATCCAATCCTCGCGGTAACGCTAACTAATAAGGAATATCTTTCCTGTTGTGCAGTTGGGGAAACTGAGGCTTACGGGCATTAAAACACTGGCGAGGGAAATCAACCAACACTGTTGCCAGACAAGGACTATTTTCTGCAAGACCCAGCTTTCCTAACGCTCCCCACCACTCCTCACTCCTCCTTTCCTCTACCGGAGGATTAGATCGCATCTATACAACTGGCTATCCAGAAAATAAAAGCAGAGTCTCGAGTTTGGGGGTTTGGCATGGAGACTGTAGTATCTGAAAACATGACATTATCTCCAACCTGAAATATTATTTCATGCGGCCTCGGAGTCAGTAAGTATCCGTGGGAAGAGAGCAAGAGGGAGAAACTGACCAAGTGAGCAAAGATGTAATTGCTGGCTTTCCTGGAGCAGCAGGCTGACGCCTGTCGCAAGAACCTTGCTGCAGTATCAGCATGGGAGAGTGACCAGGAACGTGGAGCCTCAAAGACAGAAAACCTAGCATCCTAAGTCTGGGTCCACACCCGGAGCCCTCATTGTGTCTTTTTCTGGTTACTGCCTCTCTTGTCTCCGTGCCATCTTTCCCCCACCCTCCCATGCAATGCGGGCGATGCCCAACGTTGTCATTGAACCTTAGACTGCCTCTAGGACATTTCTGTCTCGTCTCTCCTATTACCCCAAGAGCAAATCAATTATTTTGGGTCCTCTGGTGGCTTCTAGTAGACAGTTCTGGCTCATATCTCCCACAATTCATCATCTTTCCTCACACCATTCGTATCGAACCACGTCTGCTTCAAATCCGCAGTGACAAACGCGGGCACACACCTCTTAACTGCAGTCCAAAAATGCTGACATGATTGGTATCGGAAGTAATGGCTATTGAGACCAACTCCCCAAGAAGGGCAAGGTGGGAGCAAAGACCCAGAGAAGCTTAGAACACGTCTGGCTCCTTAGCAACATGACCCACCATGTACCCCAAGGCAGTGGCACAAATCCCCGTAGCTCGGGACTGCCCAATACCCGCTCGGCAGCGGCTGCTATAGAAACATCGAGACGAACACACTGGACTGAAATTAAACACCCAGGCTGGACCGAGATGAGCGGGGATCGGTCACCATGGCAACATGCCCAGAGAGGCAGCGAGCGGCGCACGGCGCGGGGATACTCACTCCATCGCGGGGCTCCGGGTAGCCCGGCGCGCTGCTGCGGGGCTCCAGGCGCTGCTGGCCTCTGCCAGGGCCGGGGCGCTCTGGCCGCGCGATAGGTGGAGCAGCCAAGCCGTTGCCCGGTCCCCGCCCGCTTCCCTCCTCCCCTGGAGCACTGGCAAGAAATCGCTCAGGCTCTCGCAGCTCCCAGCCTGCGAATAAAACGGGAAGCAATTGGATAACGTTATTCGCTGGGCGCTAGACCGAGCCTCTTTACTTAAGGGGATCCTAGAGGGAGCGCGCCACCAGCTGTGCGCCGGGCGAGGCGGCCACCTCGTGCCCTAGTCCCCCGGGCGCCTGAGGCTCCAGGTGCGCCCGCGACTCCCCTGGGACCCACGGCGGCGCCGGGCGGAGCTCCGGGAGAAGCGTGGGAGGGGGCGAGGGGCGGTGGCGACGGTGGCACAGCCTAAGATCCGTAGGGAAACGATGGAGTCCTCTCCAAGGTGGTAGCTGTCGCCAACTAGAAGTTGCAGGAGGCTTCTGGCCTCTGCAAAATAGCAAGGCTTGCCACCAGTCGGGCTTCTCTGAGACTGCGAAACGCCATTGTGCCAGAGCAGCCAGCATCGGCCGGAGGTACTAGAAAAACTCTAGCTGCGTTGCGGCAAGTTCATGCGGTGTTTCCACTTGGGCGACCCCACGCCCTTCTCAGTGTCAATCCATATTCTCCGATTTCCTGACTGCCAGGAAGATATTCTTCAGATGGCCCTGGTCTGTTTTCTTGAACGACTGTTATATTGGATATGATTTTCCAAGTTACCTCAACCCCACCCTGTGGTAATAAAGTCCCACCCCCCCCCGCCACCCCCAGGCATGAATTCTTTGCCTATGCCCACTTGAAGAGGTCTCTATTAACAGGGCCCTCACCCATGCAATGATCAATAGGCGGGGCAAGCTTCAGTGTGTCCATGCATTGCCCTGTCTGGTCTGTCTATGAGGGCTGTTAGGTGCAGCCTAGGCAAAGTCATCAAACCCTGCACTAGCCAGGCTAAAAGAGAAAGACAGTGCACAGGGAAGGGGGTGCCGCATAGCTGAAAGTGTTATTAATAATAAATAAGTAAACAAATAAGGTCAGAAAGATGATTCCGTGGGTAAAGGTGCTTGCCATGTAAGCCTGGAGACCTGAGTTCGATCAAGATGAAAGGAAAGCAGCAATCCCATACAATCGTCCTCTGACTTCCACACGTCCTGTCACACCCGTCTACCCACAAATATGTACTCAAAACATGCACACACACCCATAATAATGTTTGTTTCTTTCTTTGTTTCTCAAAACAGGGTTTCTCTGTGTAACAGCCTTGGTTGTCCTGAAACTCTCTTTGTAGACCAGGCTGACCTTGAACTCACAGAGAACCACCTGCCTCTGCCTCCCCAGTTCAGAGATTATAGATGTGCCTTTAATTAAAGCCACCGCTCCTGACTTGTCCCATAATAATTTTTTAATCAGAGTGTGCATGTCTGATGATCTCAAATTAACTCGTGATGTTTGCAAAACTATGAATAACCCAAAATTCATTGGGTTTGTGTGTGTGTGTGTGTGTGTGTGTGTGTGTGTGTGTGTGTGTGTGTG
>JANHMN010000004.1:82937479-82952456 GCA_030674055.1 Rhabdomys pumilio
TGCCCTGCCCTGCCCTGCCCTGCCCTGCCCTGCCCTGCCCTGCCCTGCCCTGCCCTGCCCTGCCCTGCCCTGCCCTGCCCAAACTGTAGAGTCCCCACAGACAATGGGTGGGTATATTAACTTCAGGCTTCAATATTAACAACCAAGGTTTCCTCCAGATGTTGAGACACCTGTCTTTTTATTCCCAGCATATCAAAATCACAGCCAATTCTGAAGATACATTCATTGTGAATATGAATATATTCATATTCAAAGCAAGGATGAAGCCCTGGCAGTGGTGGCGCACGCCACCATCTCAGCACTTGGGAGGCAGAGGCAGGCAGATTTCTGAGTTCGAGGCCAGCCTAGTCAACAGAGTGAGTTCCAGGTCAGCCAGGGCTACACAGAGAAACCCTGTCTCAAAAAAACAAAAAGACAAAACAACCAAAAAGAAAAAAAAAAAGCAAGGATGGCCTTGAAGTTCTGATCCTCTCGATTCCACCTTCTGAGTCCTGAGATTACAGATATGGGCCATCATGCCTGATTTATGCAATGTCGGGGATTGAACCCAGGGCTTTGTACATGCTAGGCAAGCATTCTATCAACTGAGCTATACTCATAGCCTTGTTTTTTTTTTTTTTTTAAATTTAGATGGAGTTTTACATGATGAAAACCTGATACATGTTCACTATATAACTGAGGATGACCTTGAACTTCTGACCCTCTTGCCACCACCTCTTGAGGATTATTATTGTATTCCATCACATTCACCTAGTTCAACTGTGGATTTAGATAGTGTCTTAGGGTTTTATTGTTGTGAAGAGATAATATGTCCACAGCAACTCCTATTAAAAAAAAAAAAAAGAAAGAAAAAAGAAAACATTTAACAAAGGGCTGGCCTACAATTTCTGGGTTTAGTCCATTATCATCAGGAAGCATGGCAGCATGCAGGCAGACATGGTGCTGGAGAAGGAGCTAAGAGTTCTGCATCTTACTCGACAGCCCACAGGAGATTGTGTGTCACACTGGGTGTAGCTTGAGCATAGGAGATGATGAAGCCTGCCCTCAACAAGGCTACACCTCCTAATAGTGCCACTTCCCATGGGCCAAACATTCTAACCCAAGAAGCTATACAGGTGTTATTCCTTTTCAAACCACCACAGATGGTAACCATCAAACCTGTAGTGAAGTTGCCTGAATAGCGTGATATGGTTAGCAGAATGTGGAAAACAATGTATTTTGAAATTATATGAAAATAAAATGTGCTATGATTAGTTTAGTGAGACCTTATCCAAGACTATCACATTAGGACTGCCATCAGGACTGATACAAATCCAGTTAATGTGATGTCAGTTAAATCTAAATGACTGTGATAGTAAAGGTGGGAAGGGAGGCGACTGTTACCTTCGGGAAGAGGGAACAACTTAGTAAGTCCATTAAAATGTGAGCCAGCTTCCACAGGGAAGGGAGTGACTCACACTGAGAGAAGACCAGAATGAAAATTATGGTGTTGGATTGAAATAGATGTTGGCATATGGTGAGATAAATGATAGATAAATATGCATACATATGATACATATATAGACATACATATATATGCAAACACAAACATATTTTCTCTAGCTCTGCCCTAGGATAGCCTAGGACCACCAACTCACCAATAAAAATTAGGATATGTATCCCCAAGATCCAGGTTTTTACATGTTATTCTACACTAAAGGAGACTGTCCTAATTTGATCTTTGTTGATGTGATAAAACTCTGACCAAAACCAGCTTGAGGAGGAAAGAGTTTGACAGAGAAGTCAAAAGGTACTAGACAGGAACTGGCCAGGAACTTGGAAGCAGAAACTGAAGCAGAGACTATGGAGGAAGGCAGCTTACTGGCTTTCTTCCAGCCTTATGCAGCCACTTTTTAAACCTTTTAATGATTCTTTGTGAGTTTCACATTATGCATCTCAGTCTCACTCATCTTCCCATCCTTTTGTATCCACCCTCTGCCCTTGCAACTCCCCCACAAAAGAAAATAAAAAAATAAATAAACCATAAAAAAATCTAGTCATGGAAGCTGTAGTGTGTCACTGTATGTTGTCCACGCATCTTTACTTGAAAAATGTTCATTACAAGGAGTCTTGTTTGAGGCCTCTTGCTTCTGCTACACCATGAATACTGAATCCTCACTGGGACTCCTCTCAGTATCCAGTTGATGCCCTGTGTCATGGAGATCCTGCAGCCTTGGATCTACAGGATTGGCCCTTTTACACTCTCCAGCAGTTCACAGAGGAGGTAGATATTAGGGTGGGCCAGCTCATCTGGACCTGGAAGGTAGCTGAGTTGGTCAGCCATAACCACATCACCAGGGTGAGCGCTCCAGCTCTCCCCGGGTTAGCTTATCCAATGCTGCAAAATGCCGGCCAGGGGCTGAGACAGCTCTCCCAGTCTCGTGCTCTCCCGGTCAGCTCACTGGCATACACACCACCACAGCCAGTTCCATTGTACTGCCCACTCCCTCGGGGTACAGCTGGCAAGAGGCTGGGCCAGCTCTCCCACTCTCACACCCTCGAGGCTGGCTTTGTGATCAGGGCCAACTCCACTGTGTTGCCCAGGTGAGTTACAGGGCTAGCTCTTCAGAGTACTTCAACCAGTGAGAGATAGGGCCAGCTCTCTGGCTCTCATGATCCAGGAACCAGCTCTCCCAACTGCCACAGGTAGCATAGGGCATCACCCCTATGCTTGCATCACCTCACAGCAGATGAGTGATGGGACAAACTCTCCTATGCTCACTCCTTCAAGCTGGCTCACTGGAGCCCTCTACCACCATGGTGGTACATTCACCGTGCTGCCCAGGGGAGGTGCAGAGCATGCTCTTCTGAATGCTGCAGCTGTGGACAGGTGGGGCCAGCTCTCTAGAGTCTCGTGGTTTATAAGGGCACAGCCCTGGCCATCTACGTGGTCCCAGGTAGCTGCCCAGACCAGGGACACCCACATAGTGTTTAATGGTAATATGGGCCACAGACAGTGACACAGACCCCTGCTGCTGCCCAGTCATGGACCCAGACACACTTCTTAATGGCAGCACAGGCTAGGACTTCATCATGGGCTCAGGTGGCAGGCTGTTCCTCTCCACCCTTGTGTCTCCAGTTTCATCTCTCTTCATAATGTTCAAGCTGTTCTACTTCTCTTTCTCTCTCATCTATCCACCACATACCTGCATGTTGTAGTGGCGCCCACTGCTGGCAGGCTGGCCACTGGGTGTCCTCTTCTGAGCTGTGCCACGAGGTGAGGCAGAGAGAGGGTCTTCTGCAGCTACCTTTCTTATACAGCCCGGACCTACCTTCCTAGGGTTGGCATGCCCCATAGTAGGATAAACTCTTCTGTATCAATTAGCAAGCAAGAAAATGGCTCACAGATATGCCCACAGACCAATCTGTTAAAGACAGTTCCTCAAGTAAGGTTCTTTCTTCCCAGATGCATCAATTTGACAACCAAGACTTATCCATCACAGGAACCAAAATTCCTTGGAGAAATTACTTATGCCTGAAATAACTTCATATCAGAAATGTTAAGAAGTCCTCAAAGAGGACATTTCAAAAGAATACAAAAAGAAAAGACTCCATGTGAACTGACTGGGCCACAGGAGTAATAGAAATGGTGACAGAAATACATTATAACTCATTAATAAAAGAGGAATGTGTAAATCAAGGGGAGATCAGAAGAAGGAAGAAGGGCAAGAACAGAAAGGGTATTAAGAAGGAGAGAGAGAGCAAGACCAAGGCTGAGAGTTAAGTGGATGACAAATGAGCCATGGGAAAGGTTAAGCATGGCAGGTACCACCTTAGTGAAAACCACTAACTGTGGGGCAAACTGACATGATGGACCACTTGATGGGATACAGTGCAAAGAACAGAGCATCTCTTCTCTGACATTCCTGATGAGGAGGCAGACCCTGTGCTAGTCCCAACAAAGCATCAAGTACTTTCTTGGTCCCAGGAATTATCTGGACATTCTTTAGATATAAACAGCCAACCACTTTCAGTAGTCTGACTGATGTCCAATCCATCTGTGTTATCACTCATTTAGTTGGTGCTTTGTGTTCACGTGCTGATGTCTGTGGGGGCCTCATGATGACAGCAGTGCCCCCGGGAAGCAAGAACCTGCTAAGGGAAGAAGAGAGTAGATGTCTGGTTATCTCAAATCCTTAGCATCTCTAATCCAAGACTTTAAACAAAGACATTGGAAAAAGCTTACACAGTACAACTATCTCCAGCTTATGCACACATATGTGTGTACATCCTCGGCACACCTGTGCTTACTGTCTGGTTTGGTTTGGATTATTGAAAGGTCTTGCTGTGTACCCTAGGCTGACCTCAAACTTATATCTTTCTACCTCTGCTTCCCAAATGCTAGAATTACAGGTATGCACCACTACACCTGGCTTTTTAGTTTTGACACACTTAGAGCTTATAGCCTGAAAGCTAAAATTTCCTTTTAGTTTCTATACATAACAGTATTCTAGTAAAAATAACACTAAACAGTAAAAGTTCATTGTGAACAAGTAAAATCAAAGATGGTTTCTTACAATTGGTTTCAGCCCCAGTCCCTCTAAAAACATAAAGACACAAACATGGTTATAAAGATATAAGCATGGTTCTTATCTTCTGCCTCTTTTTCTCATAAATCTACCATAATATTTGATAAAATAATAAAGCTTTCATATTGCAAAAGTAGTATAAAACTGACATGTCTGCATGTTTAATGATACTATTTCACACAATTCCATTCCATTATATTATATTTGTCATGTACCGTTGCTCAATTTTGCTCTAATAGATCATAGCTTTTCTACTGTTTCTTTGTAAATCCAGAGCCTTGGTTTGTTTTCCTCATAGGAGAACAAAAGCAGTGGGCACCCTGGGTATGATTTAGAAGCACAGATATAGAGGAGACATTGTCTGGCTAACCAAAGGCAGTATTATGTGTGAAGAATGAAATGCTTCTTACTCTTATTCATAAAGTATAGGTGGCTACGTTCTTGAATGCAGGGAAAGAGAAAAGGTGAATGAACACTCCTGAGGCAGAGTGGCTGAATGGCTGAATAAAGCAACCAGTCAGTTTAATTTCAGCTCTCAGAATTCTCTCACATAATGAACATTGCAATTATTTTACCTCTGGCGAAAATAATAATAAGTAGACTGTATTATGTTGGTGATTGTGCATACGAAATCAGTGAAGGGAAAAACAAATTGGAAATTTGTCCCTTGAATCTGATTTTTGTTATTTACATATCACCTCTTTATTTTGCCAAGTCCCACTGTTTCTAAATGGTGTTTTGTAGACCTCCAATATCTGGGTATTGAGACATGCTGAATAAAAAAACACAGGTTCCCAGGTCTTACTTAGATGTCTGAGTCAAAAATATTTGAGAGTAGAGAAAGATTTTTTAAAATGTATAAGAGATAGGATGAGTGTTCCTATATAGCCCAGGCTAGACTCAAACTCATGGTACATCTGCCTCAATATCTTCAGTACCTGAGTTTTATTTTTAAAACCTTTGCTCTTGAGAGCTAAGGATGAATCTCAGCAATAACACATTTATCTTCCATGCACAAGGCTCTGGGTTCAGTTCCCAGCACTGTAAAAATAACCAACCACCCCATTCCTCCTCAGGGACCGCCATGCTCTGCTTTCTTTCTAAGAGTCCAACTACATTTGTTTCGAACCCTCCTGCTTTGTCCCCGACACAAGCTCTTCTTGCCTACCATACCCACGAACCCCAACCAGACTACAGAAAGTACTTTTGTGTTCTTGGGTCCCACCAGCACCTGATGCCCCAGAAGAGGAAGTGGAGCAATTGCTGCTTCAGTTGGGTTTGAGAATCGCCCTTAACTCCCTGTCTTCGGAGACAGAAAACATTTATTCCATAGCAGATGTTATAGATAAAATACGTTCTGTGTGTGGGAGGACAGAACAGACACAGACGTCTCTGTGGGCACTGAAAAGAAACACGCAGAACGATGAGACAGAAAGATGAGAACCAGGACCACAGACAGGAGCAGCATCACCTTGTCCATTTTGTCTCTTTGTACCAGCAGTGAGCAGCAGTTACTCTTTAAAAAAAAAAAAAAGATTCCTTAACATGGTGATCTTGACTGTCAACCTGATAGTATTTAGAATCACCACAGAACCAAATCTCTGTGGATGCCTGTAAGGGAATATGTAGTGTTCAGGTGGGAAGACTCACAGTAAGTGTGAGTGGCACGGAGCAGTGGTTGGGGTCCTGGGTTGAATAAAAAGGAGAAAGAAAGCTGAGCACCAAACATTCACTGTACTCAGCTTCCTAAGTATAGATGCACTGTAACCTGCCTCTGCCATCACTCCATTCCTGCCGCCGTGGATTGTATCCCCGGTCACCATGGATGTGTATCTCCCAACCCCCATGGATTGTATCTCCCTGCCACATGGATTGTATTCCCCAGTCACCATGGACTGTAATCCCCTTTTTGCCAAGGATTGTATCCCCCATCACCAATTGTATCTCCTTGGTGCCATGGATTGTAGCTCCTTGTCACCATGGATTGTAGCCCTGGTCACTATGGATTGTGGCCCCTAGAAACCAAAATAAACTCTGCCTTCCTAGAATTCTTATGTTAGGATATTTTGTCAAAGCAAGGAGACAAGAAACTACTACTATTATCTGCTGCTTAGCATGAGTGCTGGTGTGTCTTTTGCAGGAGCTTATTGTCCTTTGCAAGTGCTCTTAAACACAGAGTCATCTCTCCAGCCCTTAGCCACAACATCTTAAACTCCAAGTGGGTCCTGGTTACTGAATGTGGGGACTGAGGAGAAATTTTTGGCAACAGTAAAAGGTTTGTTTCTGAAGGTACAGTGACCAAAACTTAATTCAAAATAAAGAATGTAATGGATCAGAGGTATCTTTATCTCTGCTCACTCTGTGTTCCATCAGACGAATTCACTGTGGCCTTGATTGTGTGCACACTAATGTCAACAAATGCTGCTGAAATACCTCACATCAGATCAGAAACTATCCTGTTATGAGTCACAATGCTTCTACTGTGTGTAAGCAGTTTTCTGCTATTGTTGAAATACAACAGTTTAAAGAAACAAAGACGTAGAATTTTCCCACTGTCATCTTTCAGCATGTATGTATTACATAGTATCCTTGGGTTGTATTGTGTTACAATATTTGATTTTTCAAAATTTCTGTTTGGGTTATTGACTTGAGTTTTGCATTAAACAATTTAAAAACTATTCAATAAGGCTAGAAGGTAGCTCAGTTGGTAATGTGCTGAGGAACTAAGTTCAATTCCCAAACCTAAGGAAAGTGCTGGGCATGATGGCACTCTTGCAATGCTAACAATGGGAAGGCAGAGCCAGATGGATACCTGGGGTTCACTGCTCAACCAGTCCACCCTGACTGGTGAGCTCTAGGCCAATGAGAAGCTGTGTTTCAAAAGAAGATGACAATATTCTCAAGAATGTCCTCTAGTCTCCACACATGCACACACACTCATACACACAAACTCGGACATATACACACATATGGGCATGCAAACATGTGCCCACACACTCACACATATGCACTCTCACATACACACTCATACACATATTCATATAAGGCACATATGAACATGCACACATACAAATGCACACACTCTCACATACACACTCATCCACAAGCTCATTCATACACACAAACACTCATATACATGCACACACTCTCACACACGCACTCTCACATACACACTCACACACATGCTCATACACACATGCATATGCACATGCACATACACTAACATACACACCCTCATATACACTAACATACACACCCTCACATACACACTCAAACTCATACATGCACACGCACGCAAGCACACACACACACACATATACACACGTACACACATTAAAAAGAATCTATTGAATTCATTTTGGCTTGAGAGTAGGATATAATCTCCAGAATGGGCCTAAAAATACTTTTAACATTCTGCTCTACGTATTTATGCAAAGCAGCATCCTCGGCATTGACTTTTTAAAATCAAATTTTCAATCAACTCTGGAAAATACCGGATATGTTCTACATCCTGCAATACCAAATATTAAGCCAAGATTGAATTCTTTATGCAAAAATTAAAAAGCACATCTACCTTGTTACTATGCAAATTTCCTTTCATCCTTAATAAATGCTAAAATTGTGTGTATACTAAAGAACATCTGATGTTTTAAGATGGTTGCTTTCATGTGTGTGTTGTGCACACCACAGCATGAGTGTGGAGGACAGGGGCCAGTTCTGTGGGTGTACTTCTCCCTTTCCACCTTTCCATGGGCTTTGAAGGATAAACTCAGGTTACCAGGCTCACTGGCTCAAAAATTGTTTTATAAATTTCTTAACCAGGCATGGTGGAATGCACCTTTAATCTCAGCACTTGGGAGGCAAGGGCAGGTGAATCTTTTGAGTTCAACCAGTCAGCCTGGTCCACAGAGGAAGTTACAGGACAGCCAGACTGCATAAAGAAACCCCGTCTCAAAAATAAATAAATAAATAAATAAATAAAATAAAATAAACTTCTTCATGATCTCACAATCAATATTTCATTTATACATACCTGTTCCTATACCTAAATATCTAGAGTCATGTAAAACTTTCCCAGTCAAGGAAGAATAATGAGTGGAAAAGCTTAAGGAGTCCGATTAAGCATCGAGACAAAGCCTCACATATGAGGCAGTAAACAACTAGTGTGATCATGAGCTGAGCTGAAACATCCCGGAGAAAATGTGCCTAGTGTTCAAACTACTGGAACTTTGTCTTTGCCCTTAGTGAGTCTTTGGGACAAGACACAAGTCTTCCAAGTCGACTGTATCCAGACCACCAGTGACAACAGCCCAAAGAGCCACAGAGGGATCTGAGGTGCCCAATGGAGTGGCTCTCTTTAGCCTCGTACCATAATATTTACTACCGTGGCTTTGTTCTGAAGAGCCCTTTAAAACTCAGAGAGCAGCATGATAAATTGAGTGTTACTTCCTTATTTTTAGCCGAAGACTTCAGTTTTAAACAATCCCACATGCCACCAGCATCAGCTGCACACAGAGGCCATCACATGAAGTAAGTTTTCAACTGTCTGAAGCTGGGATTCATATTTTTCCTTTAGGGTGTGGTTTGTGTACACACACACACACACACACACACACACACACACACACACACACACGCCAGGGTCTTTGTAGGAAGATGGATTCCTCAGATTACTTTGCAGCTATTGCAGCTGACTTTTTTATATACCATGACAGATGGATTCAATCAGATGGGAATTCTGTAGGGTTCCTCAGGTGTCATGGTGTGCAGTGACTGGGGTTATGACTTTTCTTTGCTGTCTCTCCAGATGACAGCCCTATGAAGCTCTCTGACCAAGAAGACTTAACCAGCACTGCACAACCTTTTGAATTTCCTGGCCACATTACTTGCAGAGTTGTTTGGGACAACCTACTAAACCAGAGTGTCCAACCCCCAGCCCACAGGTTACAAAGATATACATGTGGTTATTTTGTATGACATTGTGATGTGAGCTATCCTGACCCATGAATGGAAAACCTCTACATGATTCACAATGAAAATTGGTGTAAAGAAAGACAGGAGTCTGCTGAAGCACTTGGCCAATGGGAAATAAAAGTCTTCATTCTCTTCTTACTCTTCCATATTCCCATGGCTCAGCTAACAGTGAGTAAGATCTGGGTCACCCAGGATTCCTCTTAGTCAAGTTTATATGCTTGCATTTAAAGTCTGTAAGTACACTCACTGATGAGGGTTACTTCAAGCTCAAGGGTCCTTTAACAAATTCAAAACAGGGACTCAAGAAATCCACTAAATGCCATGCCACTCAGCTATAGCCTATTACAACAAAAGAGACAGACTAAAAGCAGCTTGGAGATGACTTCAGAAGGTCTGGAGAAGCTTACAGCATGAAACCTCCAGCTGTCCCTGCCAAGTAGAGATGTAGATTGCTCTTAGCTACCATGGCTAACAATATGCAGAATGCTGTCAACTAGGCTGTCCTACCAGAATCTTAGTGTCCAAAAGTTTTTCTTGGAGCTCAGCTTCATAGGCATAATTGCTCACCCTGGTCTATCTTAATCCCAGGCTGATACAGCTCCTTCCACAAATCACATACTACCAAGCATGACCCAAGGTCCTAGGGAATCAAATCACATAGTATACACCAAGCTCCAGTGTTACTTTCCAGGGAGGAACAAAGTCAACCCTTGTTTGTACAGCACAAGATGTCAGCCCTTCTAGATTTTGTAGTGAGAATTTTGGTTTCTTTAAAAAATACGTAAATAGAAATATGTTTTGTTTTAATAACAGCTGTGGGATATGGGGCTGCTTCAGATGATTTGCCTCGTGCTACCAGGGACATAATTTTGCCAGCTGAAGATAGTTTCTGAGACTGTGACTTTTGTGATTCTGGGGACTTTTGAGAGGGTATATAATTGCTATAGCCCTGAGAGGTGGGGTGGGTTATTAGTTGGCTGTTGGTGGGTTGTTGGTTAGTTGTTGGTTGCTGTTAGTTGTGGTTTGTTAAAAAGTCATGTGCAAAGAAGAAACAAGAAGAGATTAGATATTCTGATGACAGGATCAAACTTGCCTCAAGAAACTCAACACCCCTAATGAGCAAGAAGAAGTCTAACCATAACGTTGCCTCCTTTCCAACCCCTGACTCTATTCAAGGCTCTCTTTCCTTTCCTCTCTATTCCTCTCTCTCTCTCTCTCTCTCTCTCTCTCTCTCTCTCTCTCTCTTGGTTTTTCGAGACAGGGTTTCTCTGTGTTGTCCTGGCTGTCCTGGAACTCACTCTATAGACCAGGCTGGCCTTCTTTTTTCTCTCTTATCTAGTGTTAGGGGATTGAAAAGTTGGAAGAAAGGGGGAAGAGAAGGGTGGAAGAAAGAATCCACAAAGTAACTAAAGACAAATACAGAGTTCCCTGTAACACCCCCTCCTCTCAGATCGCTCCCTTTCTCCATTCTCAAGAATATCTTCAAGATATCACTGCTCTTCCAGTCCAGACCAGCACCAGTTCTCACCTGTACTATTTTAGCCTTGATTTTTTTTTCTGTATTCTTATCTCCTGGCTGACCAGTCCCTCCATAGGCCAGAATTCAAATCATTTCCTCTTTACTTAAACTCAACTTTCTATCAGATCAAGAAATGCCTTCCAATGTCCTTGTCTAATTCTGACTTGCAGAGCCCTTGGTGATCACTGTCCTTCCCTATTCAGCTCATACTGTGCCTTCTGCCCACTTTGCTGTAGCTACTTTATTCCTGAGATAAGATCAACCCACACTGGGATGTTAACATGGCATGTTGTCTCTGCAGTAGACCCTCTACCCTCAGCCTTGCCGAAGTTCTCCTTAAAGATCAATTCTCAGGTTTAGTCATAGTAATAGTAGTAGTAGCAGTAGCAGTAGCAGTAGTAGTAATACTAGTCTTTCCTATTATTGACTGTATGTATGTGTATTCATGCAGCCTGTTCGTTTATATGTATACCACATGCATATAGTGCCTCTGAAGACCAGGAAAAGGTACCCCATTTCTTTCTTAAGACTTATACAGAAGATTAAAAAGTCACTGGTCCACCCAGGACATAGCCTGTAGAGGTGAGTTGTGTGTGATCCCCTAAAACTCATTGCCTAGATCTGGCTCACTCTGGTCCTGAGGAACCTTGCAGGGCCCCAGAAGTGTCCTGCTCACCCATGAAAGCCTTCAGGGATTCCAAGACTAACCAACTTGGAACCCTATCCCACCAGTCTCATCCCAGTTAGGTTCTCCTGGGACACAGCCTGCAAAGATAAGTTGTGTATGGTTCCAACTCCACTGTCAGCTGTGAGCTCACTCTTTGTTCCTGAGGAGCCTTGCAGAAACCCAAGAGTGTCCTGCTTCTCTGTGGAGACCCACAGAGACCCCAAGAGATACCAGCCTGAAGCATTGCCCCACCAATCCCTTGCCAGTGGGGCCCTCCTAAGGTTCATAGCAGAGTCATGTACCCTAACCTTTATTGTCTGGCCCATGTCTCACCTCACCTTCCCAAGAAGTCTTGCTGCCATTAGGATCATCCAGCCAACACTAGGGGAAACCAGATGCCTAAAGGACAATGTAAGAACACAACCAACAAGACACAGGGTGAAACAGCACCACCAGAGCCCGGCTATCCTGCTACAGCAGGTCTGGAATATCCTTATGAAAATGAAGCATGAGAAGATAATCTTAAACTTAATCTTATAGAGATGATTAGGCCATCAAAGAGCAAATGAATAAATCTCTTAAAGAAATACAGGAAAGCTGGACAGCGGTGGCGCACACCTTTAATCCCAGCACTTGGGAGGCAGAGACAAGCGTATTTCTGAGTTCGAGGCCAACCTGGTCTACAGAGTGAGTTCCAGGACAGCCAGGGCTACACAGAGAAACCCACTCTTGAAAAAACAAAAAAAAGAGAAAAATACATCCAAACAGGTAGAAGCATTTAAAAAGGAGGCATATAAAAATAAAGAAATACAGGAAAATACAATCAAACCGGTGAAGGATAGAAATAAAACTGTCCAAAGACCTGAAAAAGGAAATAGAAAAAATAAAGAAAACACCAACTGAAGCAATCCTAGAGATGGAAAACCTACGAAGGAGAACAGGAACTACTGACATAAGCCTTGCCAACAGAATACAAAAGATGGAAGAGAGAATCTCAGGCATAAAAGATAGGATAGAAAAATCAATATATCAATTAAATAAAATGCAAAGTCTAAAAAGTTCATAATACAAAACATCCAGGAAATTTAGGACACTATGAAAAGACCAAACCGAAAAATAATAGGAATACAAGAAAAAGAAGATTTCAGCTCAAAGGCTCAAAAGACATCTCCAATAAAATCAAAGAAGAACATTTCCCTAAACTAAGAAAGAGATACCTATAAATGTATAAGAAGCTTATAGAACCAACAGGTTGAACCAGAAAAGAAATCCTCCCACCACATAATGATCAAAACACTAAATATATAGAGCAAAGAACTTATTTTAAAAGCTGCAAGTGAAAAAAGGCCAAGTAACATATGAAGGCAGATGTATCAGAATTATATCTGATATCTCAACTGAGATTATAAAAGCTAGAGAGCCTAGCCAGATGTCTTGCAGATCCTAAGAAACCACAGATATCAGCCCAGACTGCTATACCCAACAAAACCGTAGGTGGACTGACCAAGATATTTCATGACAAAACAAAATTTAAACAATACCTTTCCACTAATCCAGCCCTACAAAGAATGCTACTTTAAACTCCATTTAAATTTTTTTTAAAAAACTCCATTCCAATGAGACTAACTACATTCAAGAAAACACAAGAAATAAATAATTTCAAACCACTGAAACCAATAGAAGAGAAATGCATACACACACACACACACACACACACACACACATACTACTACCACCATCAACATAACAGGAAGTGCCAATCACCAATCATTGGTCTCAATATCAATGGACTCAATTCCCCGGGTTGGGGGTGGGTACCACAGGCTAACAGAATGGATGCATAAACAGAATCCATCATTCTGCTATCTACAAGAAACATATCTCACTAACAAAGCTAAACATTATCTCAGAATAAAGGGCTAGATAAAGGGGTGGGGGGTCAAGCAACCATACTCAAGAAACAAACTGGAATAGCCATTCTAATATCCAATAAAATAGACTTTCAACAAAAATTAATCAAAAGAGACAGGAAGGACACTTCATAGTCATTAAAGAAAAAATCCACCAAAAGGACATTTCTTAACATCTATGCCCCAAATACAAGGGCACCCACATTTATAAATGAAATATTATTAAAGCTTACATCACACATTGAACCCTACACATTAATAGTGGGAGATTTTACCACCACACTCTCACCAATGGACAAGCCATGAAGACAGAAACTAAGCAGAAAAATAATGAAACTAACAGAAGTTATTTCAATGGTTACATACATTCAAATGGACCTAATTCATATCTATAGAAAATTTCACCCAACACAAACGAATATACCTTCTTCTGAGCATCTCACAGAACTTTCTCCAAAATTGACCATATAATCAATCACAAAATAAGCCTCAACTGAAACAAGAAGATGGAAATAACTCCCATGCATCTTATTAGGTCACCACTGATTAAAGCTGGACTTCAAAAACAACAGAGAGCCTACAAACTTATGGAAACTGAACAACTCTCTACTCAATGATCACTGGGTCAAGGAAGGAGTAAAGAAATAAATTAGAAACTTTCTAACGTTCAATGAAAATTAAGGCACAACATACTTGAACTTATGAGACACTACAAAAGCAGTGCTAAGAGGAAAGTTAAATGCCCTCATAAAAAAATTGAAGAGTTCTCACACTAATGAATTAAAAGTATTCCTGAAGGCTCTAGAAAAAAAACACATCCAGGAGGAGTAGACTGTAGGAAATAATCAAACTCAGGGCTGAAATCAATCAATTAGAAGTGAAGAGAACAATTCAAAGAATCAATGAAAACAAGAGCTGATTCTTTGAGAAAATCAACAAGTGACAAACCTTTAGCCAAACTAACTAAAAGGCAGAAAGATAGTACCCAAATTACCGAAATCAGACTGAAAAAAATCAGAAATGAAAAGGGAGACATAACAACAGACACTGAGGAAATTCAAAGAACCAGTAGGTCTTACTTCAAAAGCCCGTACTCCACAAAACTGGAAAGTCTAAATGAAATGGATGATTTTGTAGAGAGATACCAATTACTAAAACTAAATAAAGATCAGGTGTGGTGACACATGCCTTTCATCCTAATACTCAGGAGACAGGAGACAGAGGCAGGCAAATCTCTGTGACTTTGAGTTCAACTTGGTTCCAGGCCAACCAGGGTTATATACTGAAACTCCAGAGAGAGAGAGAGAGAGAGAGAGAGAGAGAGAGAGAGAGAGAGAGA
>JANHMN010000004.1:82952466-82989672 GCA_030674055.1 Rhabdomys pumilio
AGAGAGAGAGAGAGAGAGAGAGAGAGAGAGAGAGAGAGAGAGAGAGAGAGGCCAGGGAAGTCTTTGTGTAGTTTGTGCTCATGGAAGTGGGATACTCAGCATCTGAGTTATGGGGTTGGCTCAAATAAAACACAGAGAAAGGAAAGGCATCTATGGTGAGGACCAAGTATCCCAATCTATTATATAAATGAAGACTATAAAGGTTCAAGGGGGAAAGCAGAGAGGTCTTGGTATCAGAATTTATAAGATCCTAAAATTTGAACTTTAAGCTGCATGTAGTTATTAAAGATCCTAGAATAAGAGATGACCTTGACCGTGGCTGTACTTGTAAGGATTAAACTCCATAAGAAAGCTACCTGTGAGGTTTACTCCTCAGACTGTATGCACAGAAAGGCCTTCCATTAGGTTTCAGGCAACTCCTGTGCTATGTTGAGTTACTTTGATAAACCTCTGATTTTTCACTCTGTGCTGGTCCCTGTAATGTGCTGAGTCCTTGTGATTCCTAATCTTGGTTGTTAGCTTGACTGGATCTGGGATCTACTAAAATGCAAGCCACTGGGCATGTCTGTGAGGGACTTCTTTGATCAGATTATTTGAAGCTGGAAGATCTACCCTAAATGTGGGCCAACACCTTCTGGTAGTATCCCAGACATAAGGACATGGAAGAAAGTTTGCATTTTGACTATTTCCTCTCATGTTTGCTTGCAAGTTCATCTATCCTGTTGCTGCAACTGGTGTTAAATCCAGCTTCCTTAAGGTTCTGACATGGAATGGAAGCCAGCAGTTCTCCAAGAATCCTCCAGACCTTCAGCACCAGATTGGGGCTTCTGAGCTATCCAGTCCTCGAAAATTGAGAACCTACCTAGATTCTCAGCCTCTCAAATATGAGACGACCATTGTTGGACTACACAGAACATATTATGTAAAGCAGTCTAATAAATCTCCTTTTAACCTATATGTCCATCCAATCAGTTGTGTTCTTTTAGAGAGTCCTGACTAATGCAGTCTTTAATTTAGGAGATGAGGTTATGAGTTAAGGTGAGGGAAAATCAAGAGCAAGGAATCCAGACAGGAGACTATTGCAATGACTCTGGGAAGCAGAGTACCTCTCACACCTTATTGTAGTCTATTAAGGGTATAAGTATTTAGGGGTAAAATAGGAAGGCTTTCTGTCACAGATCTAAAACTGTCATTTACCTGTGCAATCCCTAAACTACACAAAATGATTCAAAAGTAGATAATTCTGTCAGGAGAAAATTTAAAATTCAGGGAAGACATTTCAGCCGGGATGTCACAAAAGAGTCATTCATAAGCATCTATTGAACATCTACTACTTACAAAGCTTGGCAATGGAACCAGAAACCTACAGGGTACAGAGACACGTGAGTCCTGGCACAAAGGCTGCTGTAGGCAAGCAAAAGTTTGAACCAGGTATTTAGTTACAGTAGACGCATCATTTGATTGGTTAAGAGAACTCACTGTACCCTAGCACTCATGTCAAGTGATTCACAACTCCAAGTGATTCCATACCTCTGACTTCTGCAGGCTCTACACACACACACACACACACACACACACACACACACACACATCCTACCTACATGCCTGTGCATACACACATATACATAATTAAAAATAAATTTTTAAAAATAAAAATAAATCTTTAACAATATTGGTAAAATTTTTAAAAAGGAAGCAAGCTGAAAGAGAGATAGTCTGTGCAGTGGGGCTGGAGGAAGGCAGCACCCTGCTCTTCAGCCTCTTTCAGGGAGCAGTTGGCAGTCACCCGAGGTGACAGGTGAAGACTCTGCTCCAGGAGAAATGAAACCACCTGTCAAGCTATATACCTTTCTAAAATACAGGGTTAGCTGTGGGAACATCTAATTAGATCAACCTACCTCTAAAAATATAGTAATCTCTGCATTCTAAGGAAGCTCTAATTTTTCTCCCTTCTCAGCAACTACAGCTGACAGAAAATGGGCATCTGGGACTTGGCTGAAAACAGAGGCTCATCTAGTATCACTGGAGACTGTTGGGGCTAAGGCTGAGCAAAATAAAAGCCCTTTCCAGGTCATAACTCATCCCGCAGCATCTTCCAACTTAAAAAGAGTAACTGCAGTTTCATTAATGGTCCTATGCCCTACCACAGAGACAACTGATTGGTTTTGTCTTTGGTTTATTCTGCCTATTCCCAGAATTCAAGGTCAATGGTATGTGTATCTTAGAGGAATCTAACAGATATCCTTAGATTATCTTTGGGGGTGAGCATCTAAGCTTGTGGTACCCTGTTCCCAGGGCTCTTTTATCTAAACATGGGTCGAAGCAGTGGTTAGCAGACATGTGGTGAACGGTCTGAGCTGATCCCTGATATCTTCAACTCCTCCCAGACTGCTCTGTTCTTTCCCACCCTGTATCCTTGTGTAGAAATAATCTTTTATCATGATAATACATGAAGGTTAAGATTAGGGGGGACTGCAAGTATTAGCAAGAGGAAGATTTATGTGTCCAGAAGGCACCTTGTTCTGAGGGGTGCAAGGTTTCACTGTTATCTACCCAAGATTCAGCATCCTCAGGTCAAAGGTGTAAAGAGGCTTATCCATCAGGCAAAGTAGCTCCACAGAAGTAGAGCCCCAAAGGGGTGGGAAAGGACAGAGAGACGAAGGTGACGAAGAACACAGGTGTACTAGTCATACATGTCATTGCCACGACATGATAACCATTGTAAGCAACTTAAGACAGGTAGTGCTTGTCTTGAAAGGTTTCTAGTTTGAGGCTATATTTCAGAAAGGCATGGCAGCAGGAGCGTGAGGCAGCTGGTCGCATGGCAACCACAGTTAGGAAGCAGAGAGTCATGGATGCTGATGCTCATCTCACCCTGAGATCTCACCTGTGAGACAGGGCAATCCACCCTTTGGATGGCTCTTCTCACCTCCGCTAATCAAATCTAGAAATTCCCCCCAGAGTTTTCTTTCTGTGGTGACTCTAAATGCCATCAAGTTGACAACCAGGATTAACCATCTGAAGAAGGCAACTTGAGAAGAGCGTCTGACCTCCTGTGTTCAGATGTATTGTACCTGAGGTGTAAATGACACCAAGATGTGATTATTAGTCTGTCTGAAGAGATACATGGTGATGTACATATCTTATGCCTTTAGTTAGCCCTCTAGGTTGATGTTAATTGGTTTGAATGAAATGCCAGTAATCCCACGGTGTCTTTCCAACTCAGCTGGACACCATGACTTCAGTTTTACCGATTTCATAATATAATATTATCCACTGGTACCTTGCACAGGCTATGATTGATATAAGACTCTCCAAGCAAAGTTTCCATTAAAAGATCTCACTGAGATGACCAAAGACTGTCAAGAGAGAGGGAAATTGCAGCATTCTGGAAGTCAGGAAGCAGTGACAGTTGAAGAGTCTGTTCAAAATAAAAGGATAAAGAAAAAAAGAAAGGACGTTGACTCAATGTACCTTCAGTAAATTAAGGCCCTGGGAATTTCTATTCTTCCAGACTGAATAAGAACATGGTGAGAAAGCACTTCCACACATAGACAACCAAATAACAATAATTTATCGGGTTTCAGATAAATTATTCAGAAACTTCCCAGCTGCTGTGGAGCAGACTGTGATAAACACGTGCTTTGTTCCAGAACATGAGGGTTTGCTGTCTCTATGATATCACACAACCTGCACACATGTCAACAAGAGATCAGCTCCTGGGGGCGGGGGGGGGGTGATGGTTGCACATCACAGGATGTGGAATGACTGGCGCACTGACCCACCTACTCTCTCACGAACCCTTCACACGCTGTTCCTCTGTGAAAGACTCTAACTCCCAGTGCATACTTTGGATCATGAAAGCAGAAACACCTCTGGTGCATTGCTGGTGGTTTTAAAATAAAAGAGAAGAAAATTAGAAATGGCACTCTACTAGCCTGTCAGATGACTCAGCGAGTAAAAGCGGTTTTGGCCAAGCTTGAAGAGTTCAAATCCTGGGACCCACTTGGTAGAAAGCAAGAACTGACTCCTGCAAGTTGTCCTCTGGCCTCCAGACACACAAGTAGAGCTCACACACACGCATGCACACAATAAATTAAATTAGATTAGTAGATAGATAAAATTAACATTATTTAAAAAAAAAGAAATGACACTGTAAAATGTTATTCACATTCTGGGCAAAAAGGTTGCTACACTAACAGAGCTTACCTATCCCATGGGGAGCCGAGGAGAGGAAGGCTTTGGGGAGTGCCTGTATGGAAAGGATATGTGAGCACTTGGAAAGCAGAAGGACGGGAAGCCATTTGGCAGGTGAACTGCCTTGGCTACGATTCTTGTTAACACTCACCATCCCGATTCATGAAGAAAATATAAAACTTCCCATTCAACATCACTGAGAAGGCAAAGCACATTCAGGAAGAGCCATAAGAACCATTGGCAGAAGGCTTGGGGGCCACTCTTCAGACAGGGAACACGTTCCCTTTTCTAATAACTGGATTTAAATGATGGACTGTGTAATTCCCAACAGAGATGGTATTCCCCCATGGTGTACTACAATAGTGTAGTTCAGCGGTAGAGTGTTTACCCAGCATTCATGGGAACCCAGGTTCAATCTCCAAAACTACAAATATTGGAGTAGCCAGTGATATGACTATGTGCTTGACGCACAGCATGAGGACCAGAGATTGAGGCCCCAGAATCTGTATATATGGCACTGTAGCCCCTGTGTCTGTAATCCCAGTACTGGGAGGCTGAAATTTGTTTACCAATTGATCAAGTCAAATCAATCAACAAACTTCAGGCTCATTGAGAGACTCTGCCTCTCAAAATAAATGTACAGTGATTGAAAAAGACATTCAGTGTTGATCTCTAACCTCCACATGTGTGTTTGTGTGTGTATATATATATATATATATATATACACATAAATACATGTATGTGTATATATGTATATATATACACACACACACATATATATGCATATGTATATATATACACACACATATATATGTGTGTGTACGCACACATATAAATAAGTACATAAACATGTACACATACACACACAAACACAACTGTTTCTTGAGGTTTGTCACAAATTGAACAAAATCTTCCAAAGTTAATGTGTACCTGAGACCTCAAAATGTAATTAATGCACCTTATGCCTCCACTAACCTCCATGAGTTCCTGTATGCACATGCACAGTGCACATACATCTATGCAGAGATGCACATATACACAAAATATAATAATTTTAAAGGAAATACCAAGGTGAGATCGGATGCCTGGGACTAAGGTTGTAAATCTAATAAGAGTGTCCTATGAGACAGGACACAAAAACAGAGGGAAGAAGGCAGGACGATGGAGGTAGAGAAGGGAATGATGCAGCCGGGAGCCAAGACATTTCTGGAGCCATGAAAGCTGCAAGGGACAAAGCAGAAGCTGGGTGGTGGTGGTGCACACCTTTAAACCCAGTACCCTGGAGGAAGAGGCAGGCATATCTCTAAAAGTTTGAGGCCAGCCTGGACTACAGAGGGAGTTCCAAGACTACACAAAGAAATCCTGTCACACACACAATAAAAATGGCAAAACAGCATTCTCCCTGTGAACATTCAGAGAGTGCTGCCTCTGCTCATACCACAATTTCAGATTTCAAACCCCCAGACTCATAAGAAAATTCATATTTTCTTCAGCCATTGTCAGTATGTTTAACATAATATGTGAAACTTGGTACTTATGAACAACAGAGATTTACTCATTATGCTTTTGTGGTGGTTTGAATAAAAATGGCCCTCATAGACCCACAGGTAGTGGCACTATTAGGATGTGTGGCCTTGTTGGAGGAAGAGTGTCTAGAGTGTCTCAGTTCTCTTTCTGCTGCCTGCAGATCCAGATTTAGAATCTCAGCTCCTTCTCCAGCACCTTGTCTGCCTGCACACTGCCATGCTTCCCACCCTGATGATAATGGACTAAATCTCTAAAATTATAAGCAGCCCCAATTAAATGCTTTCTTTTATAAAAGCTGCTGTGGTCATGGTGTCTCTTCACAGCAATAAAACCCTAACTAAAACAGTTTTAAAATTGGAAATTTTGAAGGGGGCGGGGCTCTGGGTTAAAACTTTCTTGACATGTGGGTTCATAGGCCCTTTGTCACTATGATCAAACATATAATATAAACCACTTTAAAGAAGGGAAGATTTATTTGAGCTCAGAGTTTCAGAGTGTGACTGACTGCTTCACCACCTTGGTCCTGAGGTCAGGCAGGATCTCCATGACAGATGGTACAAGACAAAGCAGAGCTGCTCACTTCACATGGGCAGGGAGCAGAGACAGACAAAGACATGTTCTCAGTAGCCTACGTCTTCTACTATGTGAGCCTCACCTACTGAAGTTCCTCCACCTCCTCAAATAGTTCCACCAGCTGGGAACCAAGCCTTTAATGCACAAAATGTAGAGACATTTCCTGTTCGAATCATAAACTACATCACAACCCAGTTGTCTCAGTTACTGTTACCTAGCTGTGACTTGACACCATGACCAAGGCAACTCTTATGAAAGAAAGCATTCAACTGAGGAGCTTGCTTAGAGTTTCAGAGGGTTAGTCCACGATCATCATGGTGGGAAGCAGACAGGCATGGTGTTAAAGCAGTATCTGAGAGCTTACATCCAGAGCTGCAGGCAGCAGGCAGCAGGCCACAGATTCCCTGACCAGAACTTTGAAACCTCAAAGCCCACCCCCAGTGACACAACTCCTCCTCTTCTAATCTTTCCCAAACAGTTTCAAAACTGGGGATTAAGTGTTCAAACATATGAGCCTATGGGGGTACACATAAGACAGTAAGTGTGCAGGTTCTCATCTCCCTTTCTCTTTCTCTAAAGCCATAAACCCCATCACCAGGGGCCATATCCTCATCCCTTACCTAAATCCCAATTACCTCTTGTATTGGTCAGTGTTCTTTAGAGTAACAGAATATACAGAATGAATATATATGGATTTATTAGATTGAGTTACAGGCTGTGTTTCAGCTAATCTAACAATGACTGGCTGTGAATTAAAAGTTCAAGAATCCAGAAGCTGCTCAGTCCACAAAGCTGGATGTCTTAGATGCTCTGCAATAGAGACTGGAATCCCAAAGAAGTAGGCTTTAATACCAGTGAAGGGATGGACTTGCTAATAAGGCAAGAGCAAGCAGGCAAAAAGCAAAAACTTCTTCTTCAATGTCCTTTATACAGGCTTTGAGCAGAAGGCATGGCCCAGATTAGAGCTGTGTTAAAGACCTGAATTAAAGGTGTGTCTTCCTATCTCAAAAATCAAAAGTAGAAATGGATCTTCCTACATTAACATAAGCAGAAACCCCTCACAAGTGTGCCCTCCATTTGGGGGTTTTAGTTCTAGATGTAGTCAAGTTGACAACCAAGAATAGCCATCACACCTGTCAAACACAGATTTCCAGACAACATCAACATTTGACTTTGGAGAGTAACTTTCCAATACCTGGACTTTGGGGACACATCTGAAGCACCTTAGTGCCCCTGTTTCTCACTCAAAATTAGCTATGCAATTGTGCACCCCTTCTTATTTTTAAGACATCAAAAGCCCATACTATATATCAACAGATTTATCTAGGGTGTTGCATTTTCATGGGAAGAGGAGATGAGAAAACATGTCTGAGAAGAGTCCTTATTGGGTTGAGAATGTTTAAACAGGGCACTGGAGGATCTTGGGGGCAGCCAGAGGCAGAGAGAATGTTTCAGTTGAAGGTTACTTTCTTCAGTTAGGAAGATTGCTTATTTTCTGTTCTTGGCATGTAGAATAAATGTCCCCAATTATTTCTTGGTTCATCCTAGCCTAGACAATTACCATGAGTTCTGGAAAATTGGTTTCCTGTCCATGTGGAATTGGATTCATCCCCAAATGAGGCAGAAGAATCACCTGTGGTGTGCCGGTTTTCAGTCTTGTGTCTCTGCATCATCTGTTCTCTTGCTTCCTGGGAGTTGTGAGGAAGGCAGTGCCAGCACTTTCTAGACTGCATTTAGGCTCCTATTGCTGGCTTCATGCTACAGCTGTACTAGCTGCAGGAAGGCCGATTTGGGGTAGTTGGCCATTTCAGTGATAACTTTGCTTTGTTTCCCCTGACATTTCGAATAACTAAGAAAAAAAAATGTGTGTGGTTAAGGTCTGAAGTTCATGTCTATCTGAAACCTCAGAATGTGTCTTTATTTAGAAGTAGATTTCATTAGAGGGAAGATCAAGGTGAGATCATGCAGAGTGTGGACTGTAAATCTAATGAGAATGACCTTCTGAGAGACTGGCCAAGATACACAAAGACAGAACAAAGAAAGCAGCTAACGATGGAGGCAGAAATGGCTATGATGCCGCCACAGGCCAAGGAATTCCAGGGACCAGGAGAATTGTGGAGGTAGGTCGTAGGCCTAGAGCAGATGTTCAGTGAGCACCTGCCCTATCATGTGAGTCTCAGACAGTTGAAACAGTTCTTCTTGGGTTTAGAACATGGACAGAGACTCTTTGGAACTCAGTGCAACATGGAGATCTCTAGGAAGTTCCAAATGCAAGGTGGGTACCAGAATGTTGAATGTATTTAGGTCTCTGAATTCTTCACAGTGAATCACAGCAAATGTGGTGATTCTGGCTTGGATGATGGTAATTCCGATGGTAATCGTTCTTACTTCACTGGAATGACTCATGTTGAATAGCACTGTCTCAACATATGTGGTAGAAGGGTTAGAGCTATGGGGTATGGACTGTGCAAGTCACTTCACTGAAGACTTTCAGCTAGGATAACAAGGGGGTCACCTGGGTAACAGGGGAGGCCTTTGCCTGGCACACAAGGACAAACAGGATGAACAGAGACTGGGAGGAGAGGTTGGCCAGGATAAAATGGCCTATTAGCTTCAGATATAGTCTGCATTATTCAGCTGCCTTGATAGCTTCAGGGAAAAAAAAATGACAAAATTTGCGTAAAGAGGTTACTTGAGTATTATTCCATTGTCTGTGTTTATTGTGAGGGCTGAGAGACAACAGACAACAACACTGAGAAATCCCAGGCCAGCTCAACCTGCAACTTCCTTCAGCCTGCCCAGTTACTGGTGTCCACTTCCTCTATTTCAGCAGGCACTGAGGCCTGTGATTGACTGACGCTTAACTCTGACTGTCAATTTTACTAGATCTGGAATCAAGCAAAAGACATGCTCCTGGGTAGGTCTGAAGGGCTTTTCCAGGAAGGATTAGCTGACATGAAAATCCCTCTCCTAAGAGTAAAGGGCAATTTCCTGTGGAGTTGCTAATACAAGGTGAAAGCAGCAGCCTTTTCCTGCCTGCCTTTATTTCATGCTGGCACATACATCCATTCTGTGGCTGCTGCTGATATCTAAGGCTGATATTGGAGCCCAGCTTCTTGGATCGTCCAATGTGAACTGAACACCAACAGCTCTCAAGGAATCTTCTTGGCCTTCAAAGATGGATTGGAATTGATGAAGTATTTTGTAAATTGATCAGCTACAGGGTTTCACAGATGCTCCAGCATGCAGTGGCCATTGTTAGGCTAGCCTGGCCCTATTAATTAATTTAAGTAAGTTAATTTAAGAAATCTACTGTAATATACATTCATTCTGTTGGTTATATTCCTCTTGAGAACCCCAGTTAATGCAGATGATTTACCTCCATGTAGCATGTCCTGCAAATGCCTGAGGTTCTTCACGGGGGCCACTATTCCTCTTTCATTCCTGGAATTCTTTTCATAAGCATTCTCTAACCAGGAAAGGTCCACTATCTTTGTCCAGTCATGTCACGTTCTAGAAAGTTTCTGTTTAATTACAACTCTTGGTCTCTGCCTCTAAGCATGCTAGTCTCAGTAGTAAATGAGGGCCAGAAACTCCATAGCATCACAGGGTACAATGGACATTAATAGGCTAACCTCTGGGCTATAGTGACCATCTCATGTCTGGGCATGCCCTAAATTAGCCAAGGGTATTGCACATCCTGATGTAAATGTTCACAATTCACAATTTTACATTGGCTTGAAACTATCTGGGCTTTAGAATCTATGTAGCAAATGACTCTCAGTGACTTTGGTCATCCAAGAGTCTCCAGTTCACTGTCTTAATGGAATTAAAATGTCTGGTGCAGCATCAAGCTTCTCCCATGCCTTACTATCAGGTTTCTTCCTTTCTTCCTTTCTTTTTTTCTTCCTTCCTTCCTTCCTTTCTTTTTCTTTCCTTCTTTCTTTCTTCCTTTCTTCTTTCCTTTCCTTTTTAAATTACTTTTTAAATTTTGATGTGCATTGATGTTTTGCCTGCATGTATGTCTATGTGAAGATGTCGGATCCCCGAGAACTGGAGCTGAGAGCACCATGTAGATGCTGGAAATTGAACTCTGATCCTCTGGAAGAGCAGCAGTACTCTGAAATGCCGAGCCATCTCTCCAGTCCCACTGCCAGGTTCCTTTAAATTAAGTCTCATACCAAACTCTGCCAACTGTACAGATACCAATTACACAATGTCTACTAGTAAAATGTACTAGGCACTAAGCAACACAACCTGTTTTGATTTCTAGAAGTTCTGACTCCGTTTTGCATAGATTAACCAGAAACTCGATAATAATGTATTAAAATAATAGTAGATTAACCAGGTGCCACAATGGGTTTTGTCACCCTTGTTGTTCACAGAAAGCAGGCAGAATTGCCTTCCTTTGCGGCTCTAGAACTTGCTGCCATGATAAGTTTTCCTAAAACATTACAGTTAGTCTATCTAAACACCTGTGTGGTGGTGTGAATGAAAAATGCTCCCCTAGGTGCATAGGGAGTGGCACTATTAGAAGGTATGATCTTGTTGGAGGAAGTGTGTCAACCTGGGTGGGTTTCGAGGTCTCATACACTCAAGCCACGCCCAGTATAGCATTCTTTTCCTGCTGTATGCAGTTCCAGATGTAGAACTCTCAGCTCCTTCTCCAGCACCATGTCTGCCTGCCTGCCACCATGCTTCCCGCCCTGACGATAATGGACTAAACCTCTGAACCCATAAGCCTGCCCCAATTAAATGTTTTCCTTTATAAGAGTTACCATGGTTATGGCATCTCTTCACAGCAATAAAACCCTAACTAAGGCAACCTGGAAATCAACCTATTTAAAGCAGATGAGGCCATTCCTTGCATGAAGCTCAGTTTGTCACTTTTCTTATCATTGGGGAAAATGCCTAGCAGAACAACTTAAAGGAGAAAAATGTTCTTTTGGCTCAAAGTCCCAGAAGCTTCCACTTGATCACAGTGGGGAAAGCAGAGTAGAAGATCTTAGTGCATAAAGCTGGAGTGTGTAACCACAGCTTACTCATGTGGAAGCAGACAGGACACAAGGAACGCTAGACCGCAAGTGCGGTAACCTTCAAGGACCCACTCCTAGTAACCTACTTTCCCAGTCAGGACCTACCTTGAGCAAAGCCACAGTGGTTCTCAAACTTCCTAAGGCTGTGACCCTTTAATACAGTTCCTCAGACTGTGGTGACCCCAACCATAAAATTATTTTGTTGGCACTTCATAACTGGAATTTTGCTACTGTTAGGAATCATGATCTGATGTGTGAACCCCAGGTTGAGAAATGCTGCTCCAGAGTCTTCAAAACAGAGCCACAAACTGGGGCTTATGGGGCAGTCAAACCTTGAGCCTGTGGGGGAACATGTCAAATTCAAACCACAATATATCTATTATGCATAAATAATGTATCTATCGCATAACAAGTTTTAACCATGAAAACCAATCATCAGACTAATTATTAGGGTCTCTGCTGGTGGAATAGAGATGTGTCTTGGTGATAAATGACTTGATTAAGATACACAAAGCCCTGCATTTAATCTCCAACACTACAAAAAGGTCTCTTGAGGTAACAAACACAGGCTACTCAATGGCTGCACTAACTGCCTGTGGCCTTTCTGACTAAATGCTAAATTGACTAAAGAAACTGAGAACTACTTGAGAGTTTCAACAAATATACATATACTCACATTGACATTCACACCTATGTCTGTGCTCAAATAATTGCAAGTAAATTACAGACAGCATAGCAATACGCAAGTAGAAAGAGCCTAAAGTAATGATTTTGTTAGTCCCATAATTGACATCCATGGCATAAGTAGAAAACTGATTTAAATAATGTAAAAATAATGGAATATGCTGATTTTGTTTTATACAACTCAATCTTTTTATTCTTTAATTTGGAAAACATAGAAAACATGAGTTAAATTAAACTCAGCCACAATCCTATTGAGAGCTAATGTCAGCATCTAGCTTTTTTTGTGTGTGTTACCATTCAGAGACATGTACATATTCTATGAAACTGAATAACTCTGATATTGTTAGATAAGCCTTATAACATAGTATTAAACCAGTATTATGGCCTTTAAATATTTTTCATTAAATGGTCTCCCAAATTTTAAATTTATGTTATTGTATATTTATCTGCATCATAACTTACAAACTAATCCTTAATGAGATTCTTTTAGGTTGTTCTTCCTTGTTTTTCTTCTTTGAAGTCAAGGTTATAGTGTATAGTGATGGCTGGCCTGAAATTTGCTATGTAGACCAGCTTGGCCTTAAACTCACAGACATCCACCTGTCTCAGCCTCTTGAGTGTGGAGATTACAAGCATGCACTGCATCCAGTTTGTTTCTAGTCTTCTCTTGGCATAAATACTCTCATACTTGTCCCTCAGAAAAACACAGACAACACCCATGCACTGTGAAGTAGACCTTAATAAAAAGACTGCTTACAAAATGAAGAGGGGTCATGTGGCTTGGATCTGAAAATCTCCCCAAAGACCTACACTGTGCATAGTTCACCACCTTATGGTCCCTATTGGGAAGTGGTGCAGCCTTTAGGGAGTGTGGTCTGGTGGGAGGAAGCAGAGGTGCCCTTGAAGGGGATATCATTACCTTTTCTCTGCTCTCTTCTTCCTGGCTGTCATAAGGTGAGCAGCTTTGCTCTACCACACTTCCTCCATGAATTTCTGCCTCACCACAGTCCCAAAGCAAGACAGTCAAGCAGCCATGGATGGAAACCTCTGAAAGCATGAGTCAAAATAATTCTGTACTTCTTGTAAACTGGCTATCTCAAGCATTTTGTCATAGCACCAGGAAGCTGACAAATACAGGAAAAATTTAGAAAAAGAAAGTCAGACAGTATCTGACAGCACCAGTGCTACCACAGTACTGAGCTCAGGCATAGGCCTGGAGGATTAAAAGAAGACACGGACTCAGGTCATTCATTATGAGAGAATGCCAAAGCTTTTACTAAGCAGGTTCAATATATACACCAAGGCAGGGAAAGAAAAACACAAACCGAAACTCAGATTGGGGGCAATGGGCTGTCAAGTGTAAATTCCCTTCCTGGGCACCATGCCTACATCAGGATGTTTTGATCTTAGAAAAACAGCAGAATGTTACTTGTCAGACAGCAGCACACAGAAAGTCTCAGCCAGGGCATGGCAGCCCTTCAGGGTCCTACAGGTCCCCCGTTTTTATTTTATAGGCGAATAGCATTTGTCTTAGGTCACTTTCCATCAATACCAATTACCTGTCATTGGGAATCCCTGCCAGCCTCAGGGCCCTGTCTTAGGTAGGTAAGGACTGCAAAGGAGTTGCCTATCACTGACTAACTTTTCTTGGTAAAGGCTGAGCCAAACCTGGGCAGAAGGTTTCTCTCGTGCCAGCAACACGAGCACCTGCTTAGTAATTGCCTGGGATTGGATCTGCTATCTACGAAAGTGGTAAAGAAATACCAATCCCGCTGTGGCTGCCCCAAAGGCTAGGACCTCCAAAGACAAGGAGCTCTAGCCCATCCTTTAAGGAGGCTTCCGGCCAGCTTCAGTCCTGCTAAAAACTTCTCTCCATAGAGAGGCTGCACACAAGTATCATTAATCTTCTGAATGTAGATAGATAACTGTTGAGTAACATTAAGAAATTGTTGATTTCTGAAAATTAGCTGCAACTTTTCCAGTAGTCTTGTTGGTGGAAATATGACCAGCCAGGTCGAGCTACTTATCCCCATTGACATCAGAACTGGGGGGTTCTTCATAAGGCTCCAATAGATCTCCACCTAGGAGAGGCTCCATAGTGACAGGGCACACACAATGCTCAGGAATCCAAACAGGACTTTCAACATCTTTAGGAAAAACACAAACAGAACCTCTCACCCTGACTAACACAGGGTCAGGGTCTTTCCATACACCTGATGACAATTCTTTCCATTTCACTAAACCCAGTGCCTTCTGGAATCATTTCCAATGTCTGTCTGCTGCAAACAATGCATCCTTATCCACTAATAAAATTTTTAAAATACATAAAATAAAGAATAATCTTGCATGGAGTGAGGTAAACTCCCCCTTTTTGTTTTTTTAAGATAATTTTTCAAAGTTAAATGTGCTCTTTCCACTATAGCCTGGCCTTGTGGATTATAAGGAACCCCGGTCTTATAGGCAATATTATATTCATCACAAAATTTATTAAAGGACACACTACCATCAACTGGGCCATTATCAGTCTTTATTTGGCAGGGAACCCCAAAATAGGTTTGCAGGCAATGGTTCTTAACATCTTTTATTTTTTCTCCACTGTGAGCCAAGGCAAAATTCATACCAGAAAAGGTATCAATGGTAACATGAAAAAAGTGTAATTTCCCAAATGAAGAAATACGTGTAACATCCATTTGCCAAATATCATTGAGTGCAAGACCTCAGGGATTCACTCCCAAATTAGGGGAGGGGATAAACTGAGCACAGTGAGGGCAGTGAGTAACGATTTGAACAGCCTGTTCTCTGGTAATGTCACAATGAAATTTCAAGGAATTTGCATTAAGATGAAATTTATTATGCATAGCAACAACCTTATCATAATTAGTGACTAAATTTAAGGCAAGCAAAGTTTGTTTGGTATGAAAATCAGCCTCACTATTACCTTGGGCCAAGGGGCCTGGCAACAATGAATGTCCCCGAGTATGACCCACAAACACAGGCAAAGTTTGCTGCCATAAAAGAGCTTGCACCCAAAATAGGTAAGAGTAAATCAAAGACACAGGTGCCACATAAGATGCAGTCTCCAGGGGTTCCATAATTTGAGAAACATATACACTATCAGTATATATGTTGCAGGCTTCATTGGGGAACAAAGAAAGTGCCAATTGTACGGCCTTTAGCTCTGCTAATTGTGCAGAGCAATTGGTCATCTGTAAGGTCTCAGCTCTAACTTGAGAAACAATGGCAGCCCTACCATTGGAGGATCCATCAGTAGATACTAGGTGAGCCTGATTCAAGGGCTGATTGAAAATAATTTTTGGAAAAACCACCAGGTGGAACTTAAAAAACTAACACAACTTATTATCCCGATAATGATTATCAAATTGGCTATTAATGGTACAAACAAACAAGGCCCAATCAAAGCAATTTTGAGATAAAATTTGGATCTGATCCTTATTATAAGGGGTAATAAACATGTCTGATTCTTTACCAAATGTCTGTAGGCTTACTTTATGGGCTTTGAACAACAAGGAAACTACTGCCTGTGGGTAAGACAAACCAACCTTGGAGGGTGAAGCTTACAAATGAACCCATGAAATAGGACCCTCCTGCCAAAAGGCACCCATTGGAGACTGTTTCGAGGCAAAACCCACAAATAACAGTTTCCTTGAATAGTCTACATAATTTAGATGAGCTTGTTCAAGAGCTTCCTGCACCATTTTCAAGCATTCCCTGGCCTCTTCATTTAATTGTCTGGGGGAAGTGAGTGATGTATCTCCCTTAAGAATATCAAAGAGAGGTTTTAACTGTCCTGTGCTTAATTGTAAGGAAGGTCTCAACCAATTTATGTCTCCTAACAATATTTGATAATCATTTAAAATTCTCAGAGTATCTATTCTAATCTGTAACTTCTGAGGATGACTCCCCTTTTGTAATAAATAATTCATGTCCTTCTTCATCTCACCATTTTAAGATCTTACTGCTCTTGAGGGGTGCGGCAGCTGTGCCCACTCCTTGTAAGATGGAAGAGGATCTATTCAGGGGCCAGCTACTAGGCCAAGATGTTTTAGATATCACAGTAGCATCTGCACTAGTATCCAGAATTCCTTGTATAGGCTTTCCATCAACCCAAAAGGTAAGGGTAGGGCAGTCCTCGAGGGTGGAAACCCAGAAGGTGGCAGTCCCTGTGGATCCAAATCCTTCATCACCTCTAGTAATCTTAATCGTAGCATGTTTAGTGGGTAACTGCAGCAAGAGAACTAGCTGAGCAATTCTATCTCCCTGGGGAATAACTACAACTCCCCTATCCATAGTAACCATAATTTTAATTTCTCCAGTATAATCTGAGTTTATCACTCCCAGAAGGATCCTAATTTCCTTCAACAAGGCACTGCTGCATCCTAGGAGAAGGCCTACACTCCCTGAAGGGATGGGGCCATACACTCCAGTACCTAACTCTTGAGGGCCCATTTGAGGTATCGATAATGCTCTGGTGGAGGAGTGGAGGTCCAATCCTGCACTTTCTGGTTACCTCTGACAAAGTCTTTGACATAAAGGGGTTGGTCTGAGGCACAAACCAAACTGGAGTAGGGGTAATAGTGGTATTCATTGCGCCATACGCTTTGGTTTGTGAGCCCCAGAGCGGGCCCCACTGCCCATTTCCCGGAGTGGGGAGAGGACAGCCATCAGCGACTGATTCTGACCTGCATTCATTACCCCAATGATGGCCTTTTCAGCATCAAGGGCACAGGCCAGGACCCATAATCCCCTTGTTCCCTGGACAATCCCTCTTAAAATGTCCAGCTTGGCCATCTCCAAAGCAAGTTTTATTCTTGCTAGATCCTCTTTGCACGGCAGCTGCGAGTACTTGTTCCATAACAAAATTTCTAGCAATTTCCTTGCAAACTCTAATGTAATCATCTAAGGTTTTTGATCTATGTGGTCTAATGGCTTCTTTGCACCATTTATTAGCATTTTTGAAGGCTAACTGTTTTACTATGAGCATGGCAGTATCCGCATCCCCAAATAATTTTTCTGCTAACTGGAGTAGGCTATTCACAAATTCTTGGAAGGGCTCAGAGTGTCCTTGAGCCACCTTGGATAGTTGATCTCCAGCTGCCTTATTAGGCAAAGCTTTCCAGGCTCTAATGGCTGCAGTGGCAACTTGGGCATAAACAGCAGGATCATAATGAATCTGCTGATGGAGAGCAGCATACTGTCCTGATCCGGTTAGCATTTCCAGGTTTCTCTGGGGCTGCCCTGCCTGTGCATTTAATCTTGCTAAGGTAACGCATTGTTCCTGATATTCTCCCCTCCACAGTAAATAGTTTCCTCCACTCAATGCCACGGGGCATAGTTGTTGCCAATCTCCTGGTGTTAAATTAAAGGTGCTATAGGACTCAAAAATTGCCAAAGTAAAGGGTGCCAAGGCCCCATAGGAGGAAACTGCTTCTTTGAGGCTCTTTAATTCCTTACAAGACAAAGGCACATGCTGCCTAAGCATTTGCCCAGGGTTACTAGGGTGAGGGACTTCCATTACAGGATAAGCATGATTGGAACCTGCTTTAGAAAAAAATCACCCCCTTCTTAGGGATGGGTTCCACTACCCACCAATCCCTCAGGGAGCATTCATCATCTGCCAGAGGAGCCTGGCCTCTGTAGAATCCACAAAAGGGTTTTTACTAGGTGGTCGCTCCTTTTTCCAATCCGCTCCCTTTCAGACCTTGCATTTCTTCAATTTTTCCTTTAAATAAGCTATTTCTTTTTCTAAGGTTTCTTCCTCATACAAAGATTTTTTTAGATGCGTCATCCTGTGCCACTACTCCTCGGAAGGAACTTACAATCCCCATGGCACGATCAAAACTCACATAGTGGTACTTTCAGTTTCATCCGCACGCTTCTCCGATACATCCCCCTCACTGCGCTGGCAGATCTGCTTCTTTCAGGAATGATCCGGTCAGGTTCTCCTCACTTTCTCCATCTCGGTGGGACCTCCACTTGACAGCACCAGCGCTGCCACAGTACCAAGCTCGGGTGTAGGCCTAGGGGATTAAAGGAACACACAGACTCGGGTCATTCGTTATGAGAGAATGCCAAAGCTTTTACTGAGCAAGTTCAATAAATACACCAAAGCAGGGAAGGAAAAACACAAACCGAAACTCAGATTGGGGGCAATGGGTTGTCAAGTGTAAATTCCCTTCCTGGGGCACCATGCCTGCATCAGGATGTTTTGATCTTAGAAAAACAGCAGAATGTTACTTGTCAGACAGCAGCACACGGAAAGTCTCAGCCAGGGCATGGCAGCCCTTCGGGGTCCTACAAGTATCAAGCCTGCATCTTACATTGTGGATGAGCTCTTACGTACCCCAGACGTGGGTTAGTGAGAAAATAAACAGAGGGCACAGAGGGAGCACTAGATAAGAACTGCACACAGTCTGCAGGAGAGACGTACTGTACACTAATCAGCAGGAAGAAAGCTGAAGGAATAAAGTCCTACTTCTTTGTCTGTACTTCTCATTGGCTAAGCCCACCCAGAAGACCAGGCAGAGGACGCTCATGGATATTGTCCGAGGTTCCACTACCCTGAAGGGACCAGGCTAAAGGATAGAAATCAAGTTAGGAGAATACTGTTCATCTTCAGGCACAGAATCCACCCAGGTTTACAAAGTTAAAGACATGCATCTAATAAATAACTTCAGCATTAAGAAACACCAGTGATCATAGGAAGAGTGAGTTGTGTTTAGCAGATTTAAAAGGTTCCTCTGATGAATGATGCTACAGCTGAATTGTGGTCCAAGACTAGGCAAATGACCCAAGCCCCATGTAACTGATAGGAAGTACTGACATTTAGCAAGGATTTCTGCTTGGGTAGATAGATGGAGTGAGTCTGTTGCAATGTTTTCATAGTAACAGTTTGAGAATTGTTACTTTCTAACATTTACTACCTGGCATGCTCTTGCTAAACACTTTAACAATTAACTCATTGAACCCTTCCAATAGTCCTCAGAGTTATAACGATTATAACATGTTTTACAGAGGAGGAAGTAAAGATCTGAGAGGTCTAATAATAGGATCAAGGTCACATGTTTACTTAGCATCAAAACCAGAATCAGGGCATCAATAGACCTGAGTTCAAATCCAGACAGCTCACCCAATCCTCATGGATAGCGTCTATATGAGTTGTCCCATGCAGAATTACTTTACAAAAGTTATGATGAGTAAAAATTAAGCCACCACAGGGAATTTCTATCAAAATTTAAAGAAAAGGGGCCTGTAGAAATGACTCAGTGATTAGGCACACTGGCTGCTCTTCCAAAAGACCCTGATTCAATTCCCAGCACCTCGGACACTCCAGTTCCAGGGAATCCAATACCCTCCTCTGGCCTCTACATGCATCTTCTGGTCTCAACAGGCACCAGGCACACATGTGATACATAGACATACAAGTTGTCAGAACACCCTTCTACATAAAAATAGAATAAAATATAGAAAATAAATTGAAAGGTTAAGGAAGCAATAACATAGTGCCACTCAGTTTTATTAGCGAGGCTGAGGAGATGGCTCAGAGAGTAAGAATGGTTATTGTGCCACCATGAGGACCTGAATTTAAGTACCTTGAGCCAACACAAAGTCAGGTGTGGCCACCTGCACACCTGTAGCCCCAGTTCTGCGGGAGGGGAAGACATGAGGATTGCTGGGGCTTCCTGCATGTCAGCATAGCTCCAAGTTCAATGAGACACCTTTCTCAGGGGTAGAAGGTTGAGAGTGATAGAGGATACACAAGGTCGTCCTTGTCCTCTGCATGCATTGTCCTCACACACATGTACACATACACCACACACCACACCACACACACACACACCACACACACACACACAATGTGCTAATCATTTGTTAAAGTCTTCCAGAATACCAACTCGTTCTGAAAGTTAATAGCAGGCAAGAATTAAGAACTCATCATCTTTTTCCTTTTTAAGCTGTATTTCGTAGCAACTAAACAACTAATGGGTAAGTGTTTGGGAAGGGCAGAAAAATCCCAGATATTACTTACAGAAATAATGATAAAATTACCATTTTTCTATCTTTTCTTCTCTTTCTGTGTGTGTGTGTGTGTGTGTGTGTGTGTGTGTGTGTGTGTATGCCTGCATGCATTGCATATGTATTTTATATGTATGCATGTATACTGTGGCATATGTGTGGAGGTCAAAGAAAACTTGAGGTGTTAATCCTCCCTGTCTCCCTTCTTTGGTCTCTTTCTTGTTTTCTCTGCTGTATATACCAGGGTAGCTGGCCTGCAAGATTCTGGGGATTCTCCTGTCTCCACTTTCCATCTTCCTATAGGAGAGCTAAGATTACAGATGTGTGCACCACTGCATCTGGCTTTATATGTGTTCTAGAGATTCAAACTCAGGTTCCCATGCTTGCACAGCAAGTGTTTTGCCTACTGAGCCACCTCCCCACAAGTCTTAGTGAAGTATCTATGCAGTCATTGGTATATGATAAAACCATTGTGTAGAATATCGGAAGGAATACCAAGACTGACAGTTCTTCAGTATCACATAGCCAGTCAGAAAGCAGGCCCATGGTAGTACATCCATGTGTGCAACATTGTGATACATAGGAGGCCAGAAGCAACATCAAACCCAGGTCTTCTGCAAGAGGAACAAGTGCTTTAACCACTGAGCCATCTCTACACTCCCCAACTTGTTAAAACTGGGAATGAACGTTATGAATTTAAATTATATTATGCTCCTTTTTAAAGCTGAGTACTTCTTTTTTTTCTCCTGAAAAAAAAAATCATGTATCCCAACTGTACCCCTCGGCAGTTCACAACCTTTCAAAGCTATCCTTCCCCCGCCCCCCAACCAGAACAACTCTGACAGCTGTGGCTTCTGTTCACCAAGCTGCAGCAAGGAGCACCTTCCACCAAGCAAGAGTGCACAAAGAAACACCACAGAGGCTTTGGGAGCTTCCCTGAGAATCACTGTGTGACACAGGCTTTCTCCTGTCAGCTATCCACCCTTCGCTCCCCAGCCTTCTCCTCAAATCCTAGCATGCCAATGGCCATTCATTGATCCAGGAATAGCCTGGCTTTCTAAGTGTGTTCAACCATGAGAATCCCATGAAAAAGTCAGATGTCTGTTTTATCATCATTTTCTATGCTATACACTAACTCTCCAATCTTTCACACCGCGGCTACACACTGTGAGTTTAGTGTTTCTCCATTCCTCACACATTTGAAAACAGTTTAGTTCAATCTGCCTTGAAGTATAGAACCAACCAAATGTGGATCCATGCTCTCCATGCTGGCTAAAGTAGAGATCTAGCCTCCATTGTTCTAATAATTTATTTATTTTTTTTTTTTAATTTTCTGTCCGTGAGTGTTCTGCCTGCATGTCTATTTGTGTACTGTGTGCATACAGTGCTCTTAGAGGGCAGAAGAGGGCATCAGAGCCTCTGGGACTACAGTTACAGACGGTTGTGAGCTGCTATGTAGCTATTGGGAATTAAACCCAAGTCCTCTGGAAGAGCAGACAGTGCTCCTAGGTGCTAAGCCATTTCTCATACTCATTTTAACAGTCTTATTTTCACTGACGGAGTTGAGACCCCAAAACCATTTGTAACAATAGGTATTCGCTTTTCCACACCTTCTAAACTAAATATACCATTGTTCTATATTTGGGGTGTTATTTTAAGACTCAAGAGTTAATAGCAACAAATTCCTCTATTCAGTGTGGTTTGGATGGGTGTGTCTGTCGCTGTTAACATCTGTACACCCAGGTTCTGCTCCCCTGGATCTTTAATATGTCTACACCCTCTTACCATGATATATGAGAAGTTAAAGTTCATCCAGAAATTCATACAGGGCACAGCTGGGCACAGAACACTCTAGTGTGTTCTAGAAACTTCTAAGTAAACTTTTTTACATTACTAAATGTTCTTGATAAATTCTTATGAACAGATTATTTTCCGAATGACTCCATTGAGAGTTGGTTGAATGGTTAATCTTTTCCAAGGCTCAATACCATGTCCCTAGTCTATTGTTCTGTAATCCACTCTTGTCCTGCTCTGAAAGTCAGAGGCACCCCAGAAGGTGTCTGAGTAATACGTGGCTTCGAGCCCTCTTATGTCAGGACAGACCAGGTGAGTGTCTGATATTTGTAGAATCGAGTACCGTGTGTTTTACAACTCTTCTAACGGATGACCATTAAGTTTCCTATTCTTTAAAAGCCACTAGAATTTTTCAACAGATGGAAATATGTAATACCCAGAGTCATCACGTAAGCTCAGCATGGGCAGTTGACTCCTTCAGTCTACTAGATAGCACCAACCTCCAAATTACCTTCAGGATCATCTACAGTAGTTTCGTAGAGCTCTGGTTCCTTGAGCCTCCAGAATCTAACTCCTCTGAACCTGGATCTTGCTCTCTCTACAGATTTATTTGGCTACAAGCCTGCTTCTATGAACTCTGTTCTACTCTTCATTTTAATTTGAACAGATTTGGCTTAGGTCAAACTGTAGATCCTTCACTCTGGCTTTTTTCATGATTTCTGGAATCTCTTCCTCCAACCTTCTTGCCCCTTCCCTCTTTCTAGTTTAAGTTCTTGTTGTTGTTGTTGTTGTTGTTGTTGTTGTTGTTGTTGTTGTTTTGATCAAAACTATGTGTGAAAAGAAGCAACTTAGGAAGAAAGAGTTTATTTTGGCTTACAGCTCAAAAGGATACAGTCCATCATTGGCAGGGAAGCTATGGCAATAGGACCCTGAGGCAGCTGGTCACATTGCGTCCCTAGTCAGGAAGCACAGAGCAGTGAATGTTGAAACCCAGCCATGTTCTTCTTAGTACAGGATCCAAAGCCATGGGATGGTGCCACACACGTTCAGAATGTGGTCCCCTCTTCAGTTCAACCTCTCTGCAGACATTCCTTCATCAATACATACCCAGATGTGTGATTCTGTGATGCTTCTAAAGCCACTCAAACTGACCATGAAAATTAACATCGCAGCAGTGTGCTCCAGTGACCTCACACCAGTTTCAGAATCACCATCCTCACCAATGTCACGTGACTATCAGTCTCTTCCTCTTGAACCAAGGACCTCTTTCTCTTCTTTCTGAGTCAGCTCTGTGTCTGGTCTGTCAGGACTGCTTCCCTGGTGAGTGAAGCTGCCCTCCTGTCTCAATGAAAACATGAGGCTAGCTTGTCACTACACCTGGGGGGCAGTGTAGGTAGGCAAACCCAGTGTTCCTCTTTTTACTCTAAAATTTCCATTAATTTTTTTTTCTCTATGGTGGTAGTGAAGGGTTTTACTATAAGATATTCAATACCCTTTGCTTTGGTTTTTTTTTTTTTTTTTGTCTTCAGTTTGTCATTCCTTAGAGAAATGCTTCCTCTCCAAGCTCCATGCAGTGATTTACATTTTTCATATGTCCCTCTCTCTCAGGAATGCCAGTTTATCTCCAAGTTAATGCGGCCTCTCCTCCTCAAGTCATCAGAACTCTCAAACCATCATAGCTTTAACTGCCAACTCGACACAATCATCATCTTAGAAGAAACTCTTAATAAAGAATTATCTAGATCAGGTTGGTCTATGGGCATGTCTTTGGAGGAATGTCTTGATTGTTAATAGATTGTTAATGCACAGCACCCACTGTGGGCAGCACTATTCCCTAGGCAGGGAGTCCTGAATATCATAAGAGAGGAGAAAGCTAGATAACAGCAAGCAGGTGGCTTGAGTGCATTCTTTCTCTTTGCTCTTGGCTGTGGATATGATGTGACCAGTTGTCTCATTCTCCTGTTCTGTGACTGCCCTGCTATGCACCTGTAACTTGGAATTGTAAACCACATAAACCCTTTCCTCTCTCTGTTGCTTTTTCTCAGGGTGTTTCATCAAAACAACAGAAATAAAGCTAAAACAGATAAGAAGCTTCAAATGTGAGGGTTTGCCTTGACAAACCATTCATTCATGCATACATGTGTTTACACATTTGTTTCACAACTACATACAGAAACACAACTATATGGCAAGTTCTGACTTGAATACCTCATGTCTTCCATCACCAGAAACTTAAAGTCATATTTCAAATATACTTAATGCTCTTCATGACTCCATTTGGTGTGAAATTGTATTAAAATAAACAAAGTAAGTAAAAACAACTCAAACTGGTCTCTGTGGAAGGCAGAGGTTCACATTTTCAGCACCAGCAAAACATCTGATTCCTTTCCTGTACCTCTCTTAATCTCCCCCAGGCTGCAGGTATAGATTAGTTAGCAGTGTGCTTGCCCAACATGCATGAAGCCCTGGTTCAATACAATTACTACCTAATCAGACATGTTGGCACATACTAGGAATCCCAGCATTCAAGGGACAGAAGCAGGAGGATCAAAAGCTTAAGGTCATTTTTGGCTACACAGTGAGTTCAAGACCAGCCTAGGACACATGATACTCTGTCAAAATAACTTTTTTGTAAAATAACTTTTCTGTGGTATTTTGGTTCATCATGGCCTGTCATAGAAGAAACTGTCGGGCCCACTTCAGCAATAAGCATGCAGAAATCCAAAACATAATCCTTCCCCTAAAATAAGGTCTTTAAAAATACACAGATGGATTAGAAATCAAACTCAGGTATGCTCACAATGGATTACCAAGAGTGGCACCTGAACCTTGGCCCTGAGAGTTGAAAGGCTCAGAATTGCAAAGTCTCATATTCTTTGTGAGGGAAGAAGGCAAGGATGGAGAAAAGGAGAGATGGAAATAGTGAAGGAAGGATAAAGAGAGGAGAGATGGGAAAAGGAAGATGGAGCCCAATACACCATTGCCATGACCTGTAGCAAGTTTCTAGGGGCACCAGGTGAAGGCTAAATAATGCCACACACTAAAATAGGGAAAAGGACTCCAGGCAACGTATTTATACAAAAGTATGGAATGGGGGTGGTAGAAAAATGAGTCAATGGTTTAAAAGCACTGACTACTCTTCCAGAGGACCAAGGGTCAATTCCAAGCACCCACATGGAGACTCGCAACTCTCTGTAACTACAGTCTCATGGTGTCTGCCCTCCTCTGGCCTCCATGGATACAGCTTCCACATGCAGGCAAAACACCCATACACACAAAACAAATAATAATTTAAAAGTACATAGGCACTGGTATTAAATTAACTAGAATAGTTTTTATGTATAAGTAACTATTTGACATGTATCCATGTGCACATGTATGTCCATAGATGTGTCTTTTAAGTACAGAGAAAATAACTAGGGCAGCGGTTATCCACCTGTGGGTCATGACCCCCTGGGGCTCACTTATCAGAGATTTACATTATGATTCATAACAGAAAATTACAATTATGAAGTAACAATAGTAATTTTATGGTTGTGGGTCACCATGTTAAAGGGCCATAGCATTAAGAAGGTTGAGAATCACCAGGGCTAAGAGAATCCATAAAACTTGAACAAAGAATTAAAGACCAGAGCTAAGAAAGGTTTCTTTTTATAGTTTATCTTCTTGTACCATGTGTCGTTTTTTTCATGTTCTCCTCTAGCTTTTCACACACATGCAAAACACCCTCAAATGATTCCATATCTACGTAGGTAAGTGAAGACATCATGTTCTATCAACATCACACTACAGTCATGATAACTTTGAATGAATCAGAACACATGGAGTGCTCTCTACACAGTGAGGTCTACACAAACACAGATTATTATTGCAATAATTCATCTGTTAAAGTAACAAACATGGGTCCTGTCTCCTCATCATTTCTTGATTGGCAGGTGTTGGCAGCACAATAATAATCCCAAGCCAGGAGCATCCCGGCCCATTTGGGAGAGGTCCAGCTAGCGGTTCAGAGAACCAAGTAAGGTGGTTAAACGCTGGGTCCTCTATCTCAGGCAGGCTCGATTTCCTCTTAAGGCTGTGAAAGCTACAGGCCTGTGCAATCTCCACATTCTTGAGTGAGGTTTTTTTTTTTTTTTTTTTTTTTTTTGGTAGCTGAAACATAATAATTAGCTAAGCCAGAACCAGAAATTTCTTCTCACAAAAGAGAAAATCTCATTTGGAGTCACTCTCCAACTACTACTGAAAGTGCATGACCTGATGTTCAGTGGATTCTTTTTGTTCAGTTTCATAGTCCAGTCTGAACCACTGCTTTCTGAAAGGCTCACCTGTAGACACACCAACCTGTTCCAGAATCTTCTCTTCAGTTAACAGGAAAAATAGCAGAGGAAGTTACTGTTCTGAAAACACAATTGGCCAGTCCAATTTGGTTCTGCAGACTGTTTCATTTTTATTTGTTTTATAAATATTTACTCAATAGCCACAAGGCGACTGGCACCATTTCACCATTTAGTCTGCATGTCAGAAGGGCACAAGTAATGGCTTCTGCTTTGCGCCAGGGAAAGCAGATACCTTGTACACAATCTCTTTTGTGATGAGAAGAACAGGCACTCCGATGGAGACAGCGCCACAAAGGAGCCATTGCTGTCATCCGTGTCACAGGATTACATATCCAAAGCTCCAGGCCCTCTCTCAAGCCTGACACTGTCAGCTGACTGTGGCTGAGCTGTCCCAGGCCATGTTTTCTTGGTAAGTTAAGCCTAAACTAGAAATCTGTGCAGAGACAAAGTCTGGCATAGACTAAAAAGGAAACTTCTCACCAGGGCTACCCAGAACTCTGCCAGGCAGTTGCCCCAATGACATCAGGCAGTCATCTTACCAGCTGGCAACTGCAGGAGCCATGGGGGACACTGACACCTTCCCACAGACCTCAGCATCCTACCATGGTGTGCACAGTAGCAGATGGGCAGAGGAGTTGTCTTATGGGGTCCCAGAGGCAAAGAGATCAAGACATCCCTCCCAAGCTTGGATGTAAGCTACCAGGCAGAAGATCAGAGATGGCAGGAAGGACTAGCAAGCTGTAACACATACCCTGGGGCTCCCAGGAGTGACTACGCACCTCCAGCTACATGTTAAGGTGTTCGATCTTACAGTGCAAGTTGGGACTGAGTTTGTTTTGTTTTGTTTTGTTTTGTTTTGTTTTGAGGGTTACCTCAAGCTGGGTCCCAAGGATGAAGTGGCATCTTTCAGATTAAAGAGAGGGAAGTTCAGAGAAAAAATGATGAAAAAAAACCCACCCTGAAGGTTAAGTGTACAGCAGCAAGCCTGGAAGATGAGGGACAGAATCCTAATTCTTTGATCCTGCTCTGTTGGGCTGCTCTCCTCATCATTCAACTTTGAGCATATGGCTTGAGTTGCTGCACGAGAGCCTCTGCTCAGATCTTTCTACCAGAAACCAGTGTGTGCCCAGGCTAAGGGTTGATGGCAGCACTGGAGCATCAGATACATACCAAATACATCAACAGAGAGAACAGGCCAACAGACAATCCTTGGGCTAGAAGGACTCACAAGATTGAGTCTGCATGCTCACTAGCCACCCACCTTCTCTGTCACCCCCAACATCTGCAAACGGTGACTCTGCCCGGGAATCACCCCCACCTCAAGTCCTCCTGGGTTTTCTTTTGTAGTCCTGTTCTTGCTTTAAAAATTGAACCAGCCAAAGTTTCACAAAACTAATGTTTAAAATTAATCCATCTCTTTTTTCTCGTGTTTGCTGTGGGAAGAGCTCACATTTCACAACAACCTAAACCACCCTTGCCTGGCATGGAAAGCCACAGAGGCACAGGAAAGCCAGCCCTATTTGGAAACCTTCCTAATAACTATGGGAACCTGTCAGATGCCCCGAGGCAGGGACAAGGGTTTAATTAAGTGCAGTGTCTGATGGCTCTGATTAGGGAACTAAGGACACAGTCACCAGGTGCCATTCAAGCTTCGATCTGCCCCTCTTGCGAAGGCTCAGTGAGGGTCTCTTTTAACTACAACAAACAGAAGGCTGTAATTACACAATGTCAGGCAGCAGCTAGGCGTGTTATTTTGGATTTCATATTTTCCTGGAGAGTTCCACAGCCTATAAGATGGAGAGCCCCCCACTTGAGTAGTGGCTATATATTTAAAGTACTTGAGTCCCTGTGACACTCTATAACCCTAATTATACTCTTCGAGGCAAACAGAGAATCGCCAGCCAAAACTCCGTGGTGTGTGCTTCATACAGCTGTGGGTGCCTTGTGTCGTCTCCCAGCACGGACTGTGCGGTTTAAACAGCAGGAATTTATTCTGTCACAATTTGGAGGAGCTAGAGGCTCAAGATCGAGGATGTGGCAATATTGGCTCCTTCTGAGCCCAGTGAGGGAAACCTGTCCCATGCCCTGCTCCCTGTCCCTGGTGATTTCTCTTGGCTTCCACATACATCGCCCCATCTCTGTCTTCATCTTTACATTTATCTCCATATGTACTCATGCAAATGTCCCCTTCATGAAAAGCACAATTATCTTGGTGTAAGGGTTACTTTAATGACCTCATCCTGACTTTTCCATCTCCAAAGATTGTGTTTCTAAGGTCATGGTCCCAGGGAATGGAGTTAAGATTTCAGGGTCTTTTGAAATAATGCAAAACACACATTGTACTGGTTCTGGTTAAATCTTAGGTGGATGCTCCCTGTTGGAACCGGAACTTCTGTGGTTGGTTGGCATGGGATTGCAGAGTAGTCGCTGAGCTAAGTCCCTCTGTCAGTCCTCCCAGCATTACCCCCACCTCTCTCACCCACGCCACCCCGTTCCCATCTCAGTGAGCCTGCACAGCGATACTCAACTTACTCTGGTTTTAAATAAACTAAACTGGGAGAGAGCTCACCTTATTTCATCCCCACCTGCCCCCATGAGCATGTGTTGGAGATTTATTTAACTCACTAATGAGGGAAGCAGCAAAATGTTATGACCAGATCAAAAGAACACCTCCTGAACATGCCTCTCAGAATAATCTGGAATGCTAAAATGAAGTCATAAATAAATGCAGAACAGTCGGCATCCAAGGTACAATAAGCAACCAGATCGCCATTGGGCAAAACCCATTTGCATCTCTATGTGTCAGGATCATTTGCATAACTTTCTAAATAAATAAATAAATAAATAAATAAATAAATAAATAAATAGCTCGGAAGGCAATGGAGGTGGGGATAAGTCCAAAGAGTGCTTTGTACAGGCTTCCCAGCTGCTCATATACCCTGCACAGAGGGGCTGGCCTCGCTCAAGTTTCACAAACTATCAAGATGTCTCTGGGGTCATTGAGGTAGCCCAGTGCATAAAGATGTTTGCCACTTAGTCTGACATCTGAGTCATCCCCGGAATCCACAAGGAAGGGGAAACTGACTCCTGCAAACTGTCATTTGGCTCCATATATCTGCGGGGGAAGGGGGAGGCAGCGAGTTAATGTGTGTATGATGGGGATGGCGGGGCATTATGTGTGTGTATGGTATGTGTAGGGGGTAGGGCTAGGGGTGAGGGGTGGAGGAATGGGTGTGGGAGATATTGTGACGGTGTGGGGAGGGGGTGGGGGAAGTGTGGTGTGGGGAAGTGTGGGGGTCTGGGGGATGGAAGTCTGGAGGGGGTGGGGGAAGTGTAGTGTGGGAAGTGTGGGGGTCTGGGGGATGGAAGTCTGGATGTGTGGGTGTGTGGGTGTGATACATACGAAATAAACAGAAAAACAAGTTTTTAGGAAGTATCGCCTCTGAGCTGGGCATGCTGATACTTGCCAGTAATCGAATTCTCGAAAGGCTGCGGCAAGAGGATCTCAAGCCTAAGACCAGTGTGGGCCAACAAAGCAAGTTTCTGTCTCTAACAATCGTAGTAAAGCAAAAGTGGTCCCTTCCTCAACTCTGCCCGTGCTGCTCACAAGGCTTCAGATCTGAAGACAGCACACGCCTCCTCAGGGGCTCTGGAGCTTTCTTATCACCCCTCAGAGGCCAGGCTTTTCCATACATACATCCTTTGCTTGCTGTTCTGTTTTTTAGGGTTTCTCCTCCTCCCCCTCTCACTTCCTCTTCCCCTTCATTCCCTCCCTTCCTCCCCCCCGCCCCCTACCCCCCAGGCTCCACTCTCTTCTATCCTTCAGGACACATTCAGGACTTCAGGACATCTCTCAGTCCCAGCTGGGCATGTTTCTAGGGTCATTTCAGGCCTAGAAGTTCACCGGTCTCCACGGCAACTTTTTTCTGTCCTCTCTGAAGTGTTCACCACTTACCTTGACACCTAAGCTGAAGACTGACACCAGAGTCCTGAAGTGTTATCTTTCGTCCATTTGTATCTATCGCTTAAGTTTCCCTAACCTCAAGTGTCAGCATGACTGTGAGGGTAAAGGGACATGATGACAACAGGAGCTTCCATCCATGATGGGTGTAGGACTCCCATCCCCTACCCACAACCCCAACCCCACTCATAACACAGCCCCCTCTTGGAAACATCCCTCGCCCAATAGGCAATGACTAGTCTCTATGTGGGTAAAAAATCTCATGTGTTCCTTTAATTTAGTACATGTTGAAGGGCTATGTGGCCTCAGAGATCCTGTGGGGTCAGAAGTGTCTGTGGCCACTACCTGAGAGTATAGCCTCTCCTGCCCAGTCCTGCCTCTTTGGCTCCACAACCAGGTGTTTTAAGGCACTACCCAACAGAATCCTTGCATACCAGCCTTAGTGTCTCCAGGTCTCTACCCTTTAGGAACTCAATCCTGCAATAAGAGAATCCGAAAATAGGGCTCAAAGGTACCCAACAGATTACATGGCCTTCACATCTCAACATCTCCCAGGCCTTGGTTTTCTAAAACCTACAAGGAGTGCATCTGCTCCAATAGTCACTGCCTTTCTTTCAAGCAACAACATTCTCACAGTTTCAGAATAAGGAGCAGAACGATGGGTACCCAGAGAGGCAGAAACCAGCCCATCACTGTCCCCATCACTGCTGAGGCTTCACAAAAGCTTGATCGGGTGTAGTTGCAAGAGTCAAGTGAGCCAGCCTTAGAACTCAACTACAAAGAACAGGAGAAAGCCAGAGAGGGTGGCTCCTCCTCTGCTGGGCTCTAGCACAAGTTTCAATGGCTAGGTGGGCGGGGACATGCCCTGATTGACATGAGATTGGTTCCCCTCCATCTGTTGCCAGACTCCTGACACTGGATAGCCCTGGGAAAGGCTGGCTGCCCAGTTACATGCTCTCACTGGTCAGCATCATCCTTGGCTACCCCTCTAGATCTCACATAAGACCTGGGACTTATTCATCAGCAACCCGGCAGTACTTGGCTCAGATAAGGCATTCCAGACCCTGCCCAGGTCACTGCTCAGCAAAGCACAGAAACAAAGTCTTCTGTGTCTTGACTAGAGTGCAATGTGATACCTGGGTTAACTCGCTCGGTCCCTGCTTAAAGTGCAGAGCATCTCAGGATTTATAGAGCCCAAAAATACTGAAGGGATTGCAATCACACACACACACACACACACACACACACACACACACACACACAACGCTTCTTACAAACACTTTTGTCCCTTCAATCCCAACAAAACATAAACAATTCAAGCTTATAGAGAATGTGTTCATTGTGAGACTTTTGGTAAATTAAATACTCCTAGACTCAACTTTTTCACCTATAAAATAGGAATGTTAGTGTTGGTACCACAGTTATTCTAAAAGGCAAACCCCAAATATCTCAGTCTCTTACCACAATAGGAGCTTGTAGCGCTTCCCACTAACTGGAAGCCATACCCTAAGTTTGCAGCTTCTACTAGCCCATGCCTATCTGACCAGATGGGGAAGGAGAAAAGAGCACAGAGGGTCTACCATGGAAGGGTTGACTTAGCCAGGACTACACCGTTGTAGCCAAAATAATAATGGCAATAATGCCACTTTGTTTAACTGCAAAGCAGCCTACTAAGGAGAGTTTTGCTGTGTGCCCACAATGAGGAATGCGTTTGTAAGAAGGTAGCCAGTCCCTCCCCAGGACGATGTGTTATACCATTGTTGGACTGAATAGCATGGTAAGTGTTCTTCATCTCTCAGTTGTTGGCAGGGCAGGAAGTGGGTTTTGGTTCCAAGTAAGAAGGAAGGAGAGGGTGGGTTCTTCAGCAGTGCTGCAGACTTTCTCCACCAGCTACTCTTGGACAGTTCTGTTCCTGGGGCAAGTCTCAGAGTTCTTTGGGGGCAATTCTCAGGGTTCTCTGGTACTGCAATGTCCAGACTCTTTGTTTCGTGGACAGTCTAACAAAACACAGAAAAACAGAATGAAAATATAATTTGTTTAAAAGTGAGAGTAAAGGCATACAGTACACTCCACAGAATGGAGAAGACTCAAGTAAGTACATGATTGGCATTACTTCTGTGAGTCTGGGCAGAGGAGAAGACCTAGTACCCAAGAGCAAGAAAGGGATGGGTCCTTATCCTGACTGACAGATAGACTCTGATATGTAACTTCATATTAGCTGTGTGTGGCTGAGCTGTGCATCCCATAGTCTTAAGCATGCATACCCTCCATTGTATATGAAATGATAAATAGGGTCTTTTGCTCCCTGAGAAGTCAGCTCAAGGATAGATTAGCATGTACTCAGTTTAACACCCAATACAGGTATATTAGTTACCTTTCTGTTGCTTCAATAAAACACCATGATCAAAAGCAACCTATGGAAGAAAGAGTTTACAGTTTGTGGCTCCAGAGGCAAGAGTCCATCATGGTGGGAAAGCATGCTAACAAACAGCAAATGTGACATTAGGGGCCATGAGGTGAGCAATCACATCGTCAAACACAAGCGCAAGAAGCAAAAGCGACAGAAGTGGCTTCAGGCTTTCAACTCTCAAAGCCCACCCCCAATGACATTCTTCCTCCAGTGAGGCTGCACCTCCTAAACCTCCCCAAACAGCACCATCCACTGGCGAACGGGGACACTTTTATTTAAACCACACAGGTCTAAGCTGGCCTTTCATTTCTCCTTCTACCAGAATGTGCCTGACCAACCACAAATGACTGACAATAGATGAGCTGCCTGCCTGCTTCAATACAAGAAAGCTAACAGGACTTGAAACCAAAAAAAGCTAACATCCTTCCAAATGTGTACAGTAGGTGGCAAGACAAATTTATGCTTTTCCTACTGGCTTGATGCTCCCCACTTCTTAGGAGGTAATAGCCTGAATCTCATTTAAACAGGTGAACGCATGCCTCTTTTCTATTGTTTTCGGTTTTGTTTCTTGTTTTTTGAAACAGTAATTTGTAGTGTAGCAGAGACTGATCTCATCCTCCAGATACCCCTGCTTTAGGTTCCCAAATACTAGAATTTCAGACATGTGCCACCACAACTAGGTGTTGTGGCCCGAGGTGCCCCACATTGGGTGCCAAAAATGTTGCGGCGTGAGCTGCCTCAGGTTGGGAGTCAAAAATGTTGCAGACCTCTCTGTCAATGTTGGAATCCGCACTGCCAAAAGCCTTGGAGACTAACTTGTTAGTCCGTACTGCCCCAAGCAGCTCTGACTGCGGGTCAGGATTCAGCAAGAGAGTGAGGACGGACTCAAAGGATGGAGACCAGACAGAGTGTGATTCAATCCCGTTTATTCTTCAGTCTCTCTTCTTCTCTCCAAGTCCCTCATTCCCAGTTCCTAGTTCCTAGTCCCTAGTGCCTCCAAGTTCCAAGTTTCCTGCCTCAAGTCTCAAGTCTCAAGTACTCTTCCAAGTACAAGTGTCTAATACCTAATTGCCTGTCTCGAGTTCTTCTGCCTACTACCTAATGCCTAATGTCTAATCCAAGTGTCTAATAAATTTCTTCTGTCTGCCTCTTGCCTTTTATATGTCTCACTTCTAAGTCACACCTTTTAGTCACGCCCTTAAATCATGCCTTTAAGTCTTGTCTCTAAATCTGATCTCTAAGTCATGCCCTTAAGTCACACACTTTTAAGTCTCACACACCCAAGGGAAAATCCTAGGTATCTAAAACAAGATGTTATCAGAGTGTTCTCAGTTGTTGTAGGCTATTGTAAACAAGTCTCTTGTCAGGGTATATGGCTCAAGACGGCTGCAAGGATGATAGCCGCCTTCTGTCAGCTCCCCACAACTAGGTCTTCTTTAAAAGGTTCTCGTGTTAGCATTATATGGACTGAGCAGGTTCTATTTAGAAATATATATGTGTGTGTACTATATGTATACAATAACAATTAGTGAGAAAAGAGGCCATGAATCCAAAGGAATATGGAGAGGAATATACAGAAAGGTTTGGAAGGAGGAAAGGAAAGAGAGAAATGTTGCAATTAAATTATCATCTCAAAAATTAGAGGAATAAAAGTCTTCATGTTCACCTGACAGAGACTTCACAATCAATTTCTTCTCTCTGAACCTCAAGTGTCCATGCTAATAGCATTGAGAAAAGGGTTTATAGTTTTGCCAGTATAACTAAGGAACAGGAGAGAACGTTGTTAGGGTCTAGGTATGCTGTGGACTGCTGCTGTCAGTCCCACTGAAGAAGAGTAAAGACCACTGACCCAGATTTCTCATTATGTGTACAATCAGCTGGTCCAGTGACTGCCTTTTAGGATTTGCAAGTTCGGTCCCATAGATGTGGGGTTTTATAGCCCCAAAACTCCAAAGCTAGGGGTTTACAAGAGCTGGAGATTTCCAGTGGAATTTTGGTTATGTAGGAACTTGGCAAAATGTCTTATTTTCTGAGGGTGAAGGTCAAGGGTATAGGGTGTGGAACATGTCAAATCCCAGAAAATGAGACAAGGAACGGTTAAAGTCAAGTTTTACAGTAAACAGAAACAAACTTATTTTGACTTTGTAATAAAATGGCTACTGATCTTAAAATGGAGCCCAGCTTGTTCATCACACACACACACACACACACACACTGGCAACTTCAGTTCCAAGAATTTAGAAGATAAACAACTGCCGGGCGATGGTGGCGCACGCCTTTAATCCCAGCACTTGGGAGGCAGAGGCAGGTGGATTTCTGAGTTCGAGGCCAGCCTGGTCTACAGAGTGAGTTCCAGGACAGCCAGGGCTACACAGAGAAACCCTGTCTCGAAAAACCAAAAAAAAAAGAAGAAGAAGATAAACAATTTCATTAACTTTCTAACAGTACCAGACAAAATGCCAGAACCAAGGCAGTTTAAATAACTGAAACTCATTTTCTCACAGTTTTCTGCTGACTTAAAGTCTGAGCTGAAAGTGTAAGTAGAGCCAGTTTCTTCTGAGCCCTTTCACCATCATCTGCAGATGGATGACTTCCCATTCTTTTCAACATGCATGAGCTCTTCTGCTTGTTACCAGATTGTTGGGAGTCTCCTTAGCTACAAAGACTCCATCTTATATACAGTCTCCATTTTGTCCTAAATTCTAAGAAACAACCAAAGTCTCTGAATTGGCTTCTGGCCTCAGGTGCCCTAGGAACTTAGATCCACACATCTCGCCCTATGGTTAACACATAGTCAGAACTGAAGTCCAGCAGGTGCTAAAGAGGCTCTGATTGTCTGGTATTCATCCAGGCCAAGTTATCAGGAAAGCCATCTGAGGTACTTGACTGGTACCCACTTAATGTACCAGGTGTGAAATGATGGGAAACATACAACATACCCATGTACCCAACTGATTGCCTCTACTCTTGCCCCTACTCCACCTTATTTGTGGGGTGTTTTTGCTTTAAAAGGTTGTTCTGTCCCACCCCTACCCCACTGACATGGTTTGGATCCCAAACCCAGCTACCTCCCTGATATATTAGTTTCTGAGTAAAGATTCTTTTGCTGGCTCAACCTTGGCTTTCATAGTGGATTATTTCACAAATTCTCAGCCCTAGCAGAATGGACCCTAGTCATGTCTGATTATAGTTTCCTCTAACCTCCTTGCTGTCCCCATTTGCTTTCTATTGCTATAATAAGACAGTGACCAAAAGCAGCTTAGAAGAGAGTTCATTTCCTCTCATAGCTTCAGTCCATCCTTGATGGGAGTCAAGGAAGGAACTTAGACAAGCACTGACTGAAGCAGAAGCCATGGAAACAGTGTTCCCTGGCTTACTCTCTGAGACACGCTCAGCTTGCTTTAGTATAAAGTCCAGGATGTGCTCAGAGATGGCACCACCCACAGTGATCTGGACCCTCCCACATCATTAATCAAGAAAATGGCCCTCCTTTAATCCCAGCACTTGAGAAGCAAAGGTGAATCTCTGTGAGTTCGAATCCAGCCTGGGTCCTTAGCAAGTTCCAGGGCAGCCACAGCTACATAGTCAAACCTTGTCTCAAAAAAGAAAAGAAGGAAAGAAGGAAGGAAGGAGGGAGGGACAGAGGTAACCCCACAAACATTTCTACAAATGATCTGATGGTGGTATTTTTTCCACTAAGGTTCTCTCTTCCCAGATGACTCTAGCTGTATCTAGGCTTTAAAAAAAAATCAGCTTGCTTTAGTAGCTACCCATCGCACTTGCCTATCTCCAACTACAGTCACTTTCTGATCTAGTATGAGTTTTTATTTCCACATGTGACTCTGGAAGGATCCATAACTCAGTCTATAATAGCAACTTTGCCTCAAGTAAACATTTTTAGAGTTGAAAGTGTAGAAAAACAACAGGAATTGAATGAAGCTATAATCAGATCATGTAGATAATTCTGGTCCCCAGTTCGGCAGCGCCTTTAAATGTTGTGTCATTTGATTGATTACACAGCATCAAAAATCCCTTTTGCCCATTCCCTGACCACGCTCGTCAGGAAGGTCTGTAAGGATCTCAGCGTTGTCATCGGCAAGCTTGCCGTGGCTGGAACAAATTTTCAAAAATTCTCAGTCATGCCTGAAAACATGGGTTTGTTTGATCATTGGTAACAAATACTGTTGGTTGTTTTCCTTGAAACAGCAGGCTCATTTTATCCATTTTGAGAAAAACTATCTGCCAGTTCCCCTCATGTGAGCAACCACAGTTGGCCTGTCAGCAGATCCTTCAAACAGAAATGGGTTCCACAAGAGCAGCTCTCACCCTAAGACAGTAAGGACCCTGGGGTATGGCAGAGACACTGGCTCTAAATGTGTTTTAAATGCATGCACAAGAGCCAGAGTTGGTTTTGCCACTTGCTCCAGGTCATTCTTTTTTATGGTGTTTGTTTGCTTGTTTGTTTGTTTTTTGTTTTTCAAGACAGGGTTTTTTGGGTGGCCCTGGCTGTCCTAGAACTCTCCCTGTAGACCAGGCTGGCCTCCAACTCAGATCTGTTTGGCTATGCCTCCCAAATGCTAACCATCGCTGCCCAGCAAGATTAATTTGTGTGTGTGTGTGTGTGTGTGTGTGTGTGTGTGTGTGTGTGTGTGT
>JANHMN010000004.1:82989682-83040669 GCA_030674055.1 Rhabdomys pumilio
TGTGTGTGTGTGTGTGTGTGTGTGTGTGTGTGTGTGTGTGTGTGTGTTCAGATGTCTGTAGAGTCAGAAGAGAAAGTCAGATCCCTAGAGCTGAGGTCCAGACAGTAGTGGGCTGTCCAGTGCGAGGAATGAGAACTGATCTTGGGTCCTTTTCAAGAGCAGTGTGCACTCTTGACCACCACGCCATCTCTCCAGTGCCCCTCAGGGTAATCCTTGAGTGAAGCCAGTACGAGTCTCTCTTCACACTGGCTTTGCAGTAGCACAGGATGTATGAGGGAAGTGTACAGTGTAGAGCCATGGTCTTGATCTGTATTAGACTTCTACAGGATTACATAACACTTTCTATGCCATCTGCGCACATGTCAGCTTCACTAAAAAGCCAAGTAATACCCTAGTGTTTGCTATGGATTACGTACTGTGTCCCCTCAAAATTCAGGTGTTGCAAACTGAATCTCTGATGTGAGGATTAGGATTTGTTGCCTTGGCAGGGTCATCTGATTATGAGGGCAAGGCCGTCACAAATGGAATTAGTGCACTCACTAAAAGGACAGGGAAAAGGGCTTCAGAAAACCTCCTTCCCCTTCCATTGCCTGAGGATGCACTGAGCAAAGCCATCTATGAACCAGGAAACAGGGTTTCTCCAGACTTCCCAGCATCTAGAACTCTGAGAAGTAAATCTATATTGTGAGAAGCCACCCAAGCTAGAGCAGTCACAGCACACTAACACACTGTGTCATGAGAATGCTTTTGACCTTCAATACCCTCTAAAGAGGGCTGTGGAAACTCACCGGGACCCTACAAGCACACTCTAAAGAATTGTCACAGACCTTGCTGAAGATCCATTTTCTCCAGGACTACCACCTTCCAGTGTTTCTGCAGCCACAGTCCCAGAACCAGCATCTGTCCCGCCACACACATCTGGGGCTTTACCCACAGAATCTGTCTATTCAGGGGCTTCTCCATTTACTCAAATGGCACACTATAAATGCTTTGTTTGCTATGTGCTGTTCCCACGGAACATTTCTATCTTTTCAAAGATGGGATTTGCTTAGTCTACACTGGTTTCACCTTAGCCACTTAGTATCGGGACCATGGCTTCTGTCACCAAGTTGTCCAGCCAAAACATTGTCTCTCCTTTGGGCTCTTAAATGAAATGATTAAAATAAATGAAATCTCTTTAAAAAAATTTTTCTTCATTTTTATTTTATGCACATGGCTGTTTGCCTGCATGTTATGTCTTTATACAAGTGTGGGCGGAGGTTCTCTAATTGTCTTTTGATTGGGTAAATAAAGTCGGCAGAAGCCAATCTCTGGGCGAAGATATAGAGGCAGGTTTTCTGGGTCCCAGGAGGAAGGGGAGGAGGCGAGATACAAACTGGGATTTGGACCCAGCTGTGAAGCAAATAGGAAGCCACAGACATGTAGATCTCTCGAGGCACCAATAGTTTGTAGCCTCCGCAGCCGCCTGCCTCGGAGCTAAAGGAAGATGGGTGAGACGGCCTTTGCCAGCACTGGGCAAGGAACGAACAGAGACTGGAGCAGCTAGATGAAGCTAGCCGTGGGTGCTGGGTGAGACTGCTGTTGCCACACCCAGCAAGGAGCAAGCAAGCATTTTTAAAATTACACACAACAACAATGTTCTTGTGGTACTCAAACAGGCCAAAAGACACTGTCAGATCCCCTTGGGTTGGAGTCAGATGGATGTGATGGATGTGTACCAAGATGGTGCTAGGAATCTCACCCTTGCCCTCTAGAAGAGCCACAGAGACTCTTAACCACTGAGCCATCTCTCCAGACTCATGAGGTCACTTTTTAAACTTTCTAGTCATCCATAGGCTGCATTACCATTTTGACTTATGCATTCTTCCAAGAGAAGTTCCTTGGTTTCTTTTAAAGTCTTGATTTACTTTTTCCATGTACATTCTTATGCATTTCGTCTTGAGCTGTACAGTGAAGTGTTCCACAGATACATGATGCCCCCTGTCATGCGCAGGTGATACACAATAGCATATCCCATGGTACCTCGAGGACAAGGCAGCATGCCCCGGAGAGAGCCTCCCACTCAGCAAGGAAAGGATAGGCTGCCCAGGGTGTCTGGTATCTGCTTTCTCACTCCTGAGTCCTGGCAAGGTTTCTGTCTCCTGTGGAGGCATGAAAAGACATCATTCTTGACGTTTCAGATGAAATGTGCTCTTTCTTCTGCTCGGGGACAAGGCCCTTCCCTTTTCTGGAGCAGAGGATACACAGGGTGTCCTTGTTCCCCTTAAGCAAGGCTTAGGTGAAAAAGAAATTTCTGTTTCCATCTGAGCCCACAGCTCAGTGATATGTTCAGCATCTAACAGCTCTGAGGTACAGCTGCACAGTCCCCAACAAACAAGAGTCTTCTCAGGTAATCACCTCAACTACCAGCATTTTGGTCACAGTGGTCACAAGCAGTAGAGTATTACATTTCTTTTTTTAGATACTTAATTACTAGAATGAGCACTAACAAGATCAGATCCCTCAGCTATTAGTAAAGTGTTTCCCTTGGAAGTACAAAGACCTGAGTTCAATCACCAGAATCCATATTTTTTTTTTCTTTTGGAGACGGTTTCTCTGTGAAACTGTCTGTCCTGGAACTCACTCTGTAGACCAGGCTGGCCTTGAACTCAGAAATAATCCGCTTGCCTCTGCCTCCCAAGTGCTGGTATCAAAGGTGTGCACCACCACTGCCCGGCAACAGAATCCACACTTATTAAACACATACACACACACACACACAAACACACATAGTGACACGCTTGTAACCCTGTCTGCCACTGACGATGTGAGAGAACATAGACTTCTTGGGGAGTTCCAAGCCAGTAAGAAGCCTTGTCCAATAAATAATAAATAAATAAATAAATAAATAAATAAATAAATAAATAAATAAAACTTGTCCAGGCCAGCTGGACAATCAAGTGGGACCCTTAGACCCTATGGAGAGGACTGAGATGCGTGAGAAAATAAAGAGGCACAGTAAGTCAAGAAGTCTGATCAAGCTGGCAAATTTTTTATTGTTCACATAGGTTATATACTCTGAAAATAGGATATGGGGAGGGGTAGGGAAGGAAAGAGGGCTTTTCAGGTGATGGAAGCTAGCTGCAGCTGTGGGGTTTAACAAAGTTATTCTCACAAAGCCTTCCCGTTACCAGGGGTTCTAAAAAACATCTAGCAGGATGTTGGCTAAATCTAGCGATCAGGAGAAAGGGTTACTAAGGTGGGTTGCTATGAGGCCTTGTTTGAAGTTCTGAGAACTGACAAGTGAATCGTGGAAGGTAAGCAGAAAGAAGAATAGTAGATAGGAAAGCCAAGGGTGAGTGTTTGCCAAGAGTAAGGCCTTGCCATGGCTTCCCAGAAAGAAAGAAAGAAAGAAAGAAAGAAAGAAAGAAAGAAAGAAAGAAAGAAAGAAAGAAAGAGGATAGCACCAGGGTAGTAGCACCCAAGATTGTCCTCTGGCCTCCACATGCCTGCCTGCATGTACACTCCCACACTTCATGCACGGGTACGTATACAAACATGCCCACAAATGCATGTGCACAACAACAAGAGGTTTCCAGGTTGCAGCTGAAGTTCAGAGACGTGAGCATGAACTCTGGAGCAGTGCTCAATGGGACCCACTATACCACCACTCGGTGACCATGTGACACCAAGAAGTTCCGCTCAGTCCATGAACAGTGATTTGTCTCTGTTGTTTGTCAGTGCCCAATACAGAGCTGTGTTCATCACCCAAGGCCGTCTGTGCAAAGTGTGAGCACAGTCAATAACATTGATAAGAATTTGTATGTCCACCTACAGAAGCAAGGCCATGAAGTCCTTCCTAATGTATTACCTTATCAGAATTTTGGGCTTGACTTGACCCTATATTATTCTAAGTTTTATAAATGTTCCTTCACTCTTCATTTCTCCTCAGCTTGCATTCAAACTGTACCGTTGTTCACAGCCCACCTCCACTCCACAAGGCACACAACCACTCTTTCCCAAGTAGCCACAGTAAGCATAATCTTGATTATTCCACTTAAATGCAATTCTAAGAGTGGAAACACCTATAGAGACAGAAAGTAGATTCGTGGTTCTGGGGGTCTGGGAGAAGGAGAATGGGCAGTGACTGCTAATGAATATATAGGGGTTTGTTTGTTTTAGGGGACAGGTTGGGGGAATGCCGAAACATTCTGGATCTAGATTAGATAGTAGTGGTGATTAAACAGCCTTGTGTAGATGCTGATATACCACTTGGCTATGCTCTCTGGAAGGTGAATTTTGTAGCAAGTACCTCAGTTGTAAAGGAGTATTCCAGGACTGGGCCATGGCTTAGCTGTTAAAGGCAAAAGCTCATAACTTAATGTCAAAAGTTTGATTTCCTATACCCACATCAAAGCCTATCTCACCAGTTTCTCTTTTGAGGCTGGAAAGATGGCTCAGTGGCTAAGGGAAATGGCTGCTCTTGCAGAGACCCTGTATTGGGTTCCTAGCACCCATATTGTGGTTGACAACCGTTTAGAACTCCTATTCCAGGAATCCTATAATGCCTTCTTCTGATGTCTTTCGGCACCAGGCATGCACATGGTGCATAGACAAGCATGCAGGCACAATGTTCACACTTGTAAAATGATGTTAATAAATCATTTTCTAAAACAAAATTTAAGAGGATGACAAACTAGCCATGCATCATGGTGAATGCCTTGAATCCAGCACTTGAGAGGCACACACAGGCAGACAGCTAGGGCTACACAGAGAAACTCTGTCTCAAAACAAAACAAAAAACAAAAAAACTAAAACCAAACAAGAGTATGACAAACTGAGAATCACAGGTGGCCATTTTCAAACCCATTTTCAAACATCCAGAATGCAACAACCACACCAAAAGCATGTATTTGGGAAAATATGAAACGTATTTCAACTTATGCTCTCCAACTTATAACTTCCAGAGTGTGAACATCTTATTAACGTGTCTAAAAATTGGCTCTCCCTTAACATGAGAGCATTGTCTATGTTGTGGGACGGTTTGGGAATTAAATGAAGGAACAAACTAGTGTGCCCTTTTAATAGTCTCATTAGCTAGCTGATATTACCTCTATGTTGTTGTTGTTGTTATTATTATTATTATTATTATTATTACTATTATTTTTCTATCTATTCCTTTTAATAGTTTTCTTATTTGGCATTTATAGTACAGAGATAATGAATGTCTCTTGTTTTTGTGAGGCTAATCTTAGGAAATTCTCCAGAGATATGGCTTGAAGGAAAGCCTGCCTTTAGAATCCTGGGGTGCCTCCTCCAGGAACCGCTTAAGTGGTACAGTCACTGTGGGGGCGGGGGTGGGGAGCTGTGCTAGGCTACCTAGCTGCAGAACTATTTGCTCAGGGCACCCTCTTGTGGTAACTTGCAGTAAGTGTTTCTGTTCTGCAAGTACCAGGCATTAATAGTTCAAGGTGTGACTCTTAGGGAGTTCCACCCCCTAATCAGAATCTTCATCCTCTCTGCTCCCAGGAGACTTGTATGTGTGCTGAGTTTGAGAAATGCTGGTTAAGAGAACACGACATCGTTGATGCAACACCGTTTCTTGAGTGTCTTTACTAGGAACTGGAAACACTGCTGTGAATATCCTTCCGATAGAGTTGCTTACTTAAAACTTTATAATAACTACAACGGATCCCACACCTGTAGGCTGTTTGTCTTATGCCCCTTGCAGTGTGACCATCAGCTTTGCTAAACCAGGTGTTTCTGCTCTGATCTTGGCACGAATTTGCTCTTTGATGGACAGAAAAATGTCATAGTAACCAAGAGACAAGCACCTTGGGCTCATTTTTCACTGGTAACGACAGAGATCAAGAATCTAGCCCACATCCAAGATCCCAGAACCACTGACTTCGAAATTGTATTTATATTCTTTTGTACTAATTTTGTTTTGACGCTGGTAACTGAAGCCATTTCCATGTATCTCATTGTATTCACTTTGTATGTCCTTCCAAAGACATGTACAAACCAACTGTGCTTTAAATGTGCTGGCTTCCAAGATTTTTAACAAATATATATAGATAGATAGATATAGATATAGAGATAGAGATAGAGATAGAGATAGAGATAGAGATAGAGATAGAGATATGCACAATATAATATATATTGTATGTATATATAACATATATTGCATATATTAATACATATAATATATATAATAAATAATATAATATATTATATTGTACTGACTTAAAAATAAATAATAAAAGATTGATTTTATAAGTGACTTACATTCTAATTTTAACAATAAAATAAAAGATAAAAACAAAGAGGGGTGTAATAAGCTGAGAATCATAGGCCATGTTCTAAATCAAACAGGAAAAGTCCAAGGAATGTCTAATCTCAGCACTCAGGAGGCTGAAGGGAAAGTCTCAAGCTCAAAGCCAACGTGTACCACATAGAGAAAGCAAGGAGGATGGATGCGGCAAGAAGAGTGGCAAAGACTCGTGTCAAGGGAGAACTGACTCCACAAAGTTGTCCACTGACTGTCAGATGTGTGCTGTGGCACACGCATGTGCATGTGTACACACACACACACAACTATATATTGAGAGAGAGAGAGAGAGAGAGAGAGAGAGTAAAAAATCAACCAATTTGACTTTGTATTTCTAAAACACTTAATAAAAAAACAGCAAATGTGCATTTTTCTCAAGCTCACATGGCATATGTTCAATGTTCAACAGCATACAACATGTTGAATGTCCCCTAAGGCTTGTGCTCCAAAGACCTGGTCCCCAGATCATTTTCCTATTAAAAAGTTTTGGAACCTTTAGGAGACAGAAGCTAGCAGAAGAACATTAGGCCATTGGGAGATGCCTGGACCCCAACCTCTTGTCTCTCTTCAAATTTCAATGTGTTGTGCTTTGATTTTCTGTTGTGTCCCGCTTAAAGTCAGCTCCCAACAATTTTCGTTCAGTTAAAAAGAATATGTTATGGTTTTCCTTGTTCTCCTTTGACTGGTGAGTGGGTTAAAAATATGTTGTTTCATTTCCAGATATTTAAAGAGCTCTCAGTTTTTTCTCTATTATTATTATTGATTTCCAACTTAATTCCGTCACTGTCAGACACGATGCTCTGCAGCATCTAAATATTCTGATTAAGTTATTTGACGTCTGAGATCAGTTCATCTTGAGTCAGCTTTCCACTGCTGTGACAGAACCCTTCCAGTAAAAACTTAGCAGGAGGGAAGGCTGGAAGCTTCAAAGTTTCAGCCCATGAGTCTTGGTCCTGTGGCGTCACAATACATCATGATGGGAGGCATGGCAGGGGAGGCCTAGTCACTACACCACACCCAGGAGGTGAAGAGAGAGACAGAGGCTGGTGAGATGGCTCAGTCAGGAAAAGCTCCTTGTTGCTAAGTATGACGATCTAAACTTGATCCCCAGAGCAAAGAACTGATTCCTGCAAATTGTCCTCTGACCTAGACACACACACACACACAGAGAGAGAGAGAGAGAGAGAGAGAGAGAGAAAGAGAGGGAGAGAGAGAGAGAGAAAGAGAGGGAGAGAGAGAGAGAGAGAGCACAATTGATGTAATAAAAAATTAAGATCTTCTGAGAAAAAACAAAAAAGCTTGTCTCTAATTTCTATGAAAGTATAAGAATAAGAGTTCAAATACTACAACACCCCAAATGTACCGAAATAAACCTAATGTCTACTATGAACACCCAGCTGATTCCACACAGTTGCTATGGTCCAAAAACGGAGCCCAGAGCAACTTTCTTCCCTGACAGTCTGACGGGCTACAACGTTTGGAGGAAATCCAGTTGTGTCACAACTGTCATTATTTCTCCAGGGACAGACAGGCCTTTATTAAAATGGCCATGCCCCATGGGCTAGCAGAAAATGTCAAGATCCTCACACAGAGCTCCCCAGAATAGGATTTCTCTCAGAAAGAGTTCAGCAACCCTGAGAAGCAGGTGGAGAGGAGCAGCCGGGAGTCTGTGTCCAAGAATCACCCAGTGAGTCCTAAAACAGATCACAACAATGCTTTTGGTTACTGTCCTGAAAAACCACAGGCACATGTACCAGACCACAGACCAGCCAGAGAGTTTACGTTTCAGGAGACTAGCTAGAAGAAACAGTAAGATTATTCATTGCTAATTATGTTCTGTGTTTTAAAGTGTGTGTGTGTGTGTGTGTGTGTGTGTGTGTGTGTGTGTGTGTGTATTCACTCTTGTATGCATACGTGTGCACACATGTATATTAGAAAGCCCATGGGCAAATTTCTAAAACTAAGTGTGGGTAGAAAAGTAATTAAGGATGCAGAACATCTTTTAGGATGCTGAAAATGGTCCTTAAATTGATCATATAGATTACATAAAGATAGAAGATACATAAGTATATCAAGACCCACCAAATGCATGTGTAAATGGGTGCTTTCATGCTACACTTCAAATATTTCTTTATCACAAAAGCATGTCCATGCAGATTTTTAATGAGAAAAAAATCCCTTGAAGGGTTCATGCAGTTGCTGTCCATTGGCACTGGATCATAGAATGTTCTGGCATCACCAGTGATGTCAGAGAAGCCTTTTGGTTGGGCTCTGGTGACAGTTTGAATCCTCAACAGTCATACTGGTGGCAAGGGCACAGAGCAGGGCCTCTGGGTTGCTGGCTCAGGGGACATGTCCCTGAGCATTTGAGGAGAGGAGAGGGTGTGGTCAGCTGTTTTGTTTTGGGGCTCTTCCTGACCCTTAGAAGACTGAGACATGCCTGGCTGCAAAGAAGATGAGGTTGAAGTCACTCTTCTAGAAACTGCCGGGTGCATATATCGTCATGACAGAGATGAAAGGTTGGGCGCTTGGTAAGAATTTTGCTTCTTAGGATCAGAGGCTCTGTACTGTCAACTGAAGTCAGCTAGAAGTGAGAACTCAGGCTTTATGGGTAGAAAAAGGCCTGGGCACAGGAGAGGTTTCTGGCTTTAGTGTCCTTCCTAGCTATCTTCCAATACCTGTGGCCTCAGAGGATTGAAAAGTAGCCTCAGAATCAGTTTCCCATGCCCTCAAACTCCCTTTACTAAGAAGGAAACACAGTCCTGAGAATTGAAATCTTGATGATGAAGAATTTCAAACAAAACCTGAGTTCAAATTTTTTTTCTCCAATTTATTAGCCAGATCAGTCAGTATCAAGGAGGGCTTAAAGTTTGTTGGGCCTCTATTCCTTTGTTAAATGTTAAATACAAAGTACAGTGGCCCCTAGGTTACAGGGTTGGATGGAGAGTTATGTAACATGACAGTCCTTCTACCTGATGAATGTTCTCAGAGGGAGCAAATGCTGGGTACCCTGTCGGGCCTCACTCTGGCCTTTGCTTTTAAGAGAGTGCACCGCAATGTGCACTCTGACCTCTTACTACTCCTTTTTCTGTGATCTAACTTAAGGAACATAAAGGAGCAGCTGTGGTTTTCTACTCTGACGTTGGAAGTAGGAATGGGGCAGCATACCGTAGTAATAGTATTGGTGACTCTCTAACCTACCTTTGTGTGGCTTCGCCTGTACATTTGTGCACATTATACATGTGTGTTTTTTGTGCGTGTGTGTGCAAGTCTGTGTGTATGCCAGAGGCTAACCTTAGGTGTTCTTCCTAAGACTTCCTAAGACTCTTGTATATCTTGTTTTGTTTGAGACAGAGTCTCTCTCCAGTCTAGACCTCACCAAGTAAGCACAGGACCTGCCCGCCTCTGCCTCCCTTGTACTGGGATTACAAGTGTGTACCGATACCTGGCTTTTAGTTTGGGGTTTGTTTGGTTGGGTTGGGTTTTTAACATAGGTTCTGGGGATTGAACTCTGGTCCCTGTGTTTGCATGCAAGCACTTGGCCAGCTGAACCATCTCCCCAACCTCTGTACCACGCTCTCTTTAGAAGCAGCCAAATAGCAGGAACACAAGGCAACAGATTGCAATTCTCTCCACAATCAACACACACTAGAGGATATTAGAGCAGTGACTGCCATCACTTCCTTCTCAGAACCTTCTCACTGTATGGGGAAACATGGCGAGCAGGGAAGATGAAAGATGGAGATTTCCCCAGGTCCCAGACAGACCTAGAGGGCAGAGTACAGGTGAAGGTAGGGTCACAGAGTATGTATGCTGGGCCTGAGGCTTTATCACAGATGATTATTCTTCCCAGGTGGCCTCACCACTCCCATTCCAATGTCACTCCACCCAGGGTGGTGCTCCCACCCAGGGTGGTGCTCCTGAACCAGATGAAGCTAAGTCTCTGGTTGCTATTTACCGCCTCAACATTTGGCTTTGTACTATAAAGCAGCTCAAGGGAGCTGGGGAGGTGACTCTGGTTGAGCACTGGCTACTCTTGCAGAAGTTCATCTCTTAGAACCTGCATGATGGAGCACCAACCTCTGAATTCCAGCTTTGGGAGATCCAGTGCTCTCTTTGGGCTCCTCCGGCACGGCATACTCATGCTGCACTTACAGATGTGGGCAAAACGCTCATAGACATCAAATAAAAATAACTGTAAAAGGCAACTCAAAACTCAGGTGACCAGAGGGACCCTGGAATCACCCATCTTCCCAAACACCTTTAGATTTTAGTGTCCTTGACTGGTTCCGGTACCAAAGTCACAAGAGAACTGGAACTTGGTGAGAGCCTCCTAAGTCCATTTCATGTATTTCCTGCTAAACCTTCTGTTCCAGGACTAGTCTCAAAACACAGCTGACCCTGGCTGTGTGTTACTGCCAGGGAAAAGAGGAAAAATTCTAGGAAAGCTTCACTCAGGTGAAACTAGAATCATCCCTTTGCTCATCAGATCTCTGTCTTTGGTCTCTTAATGTAGAGCATGGCTCAGCTTACCAGACATCACATCCGAACCTGGATCCTACCAGCGTCGCCTGGATTGGCTGCACTGGAGACATACTTTGCAATCCCTGCAAGGTATTCTGATTACCATGCTCTGTGCTGTAGGTGGGCGGTGGGGTCTCACCAGGCGATTTATACAATGAGCACGTGGAACAGACCTTCAACCTCTGCCTCTCCCATCTTGAGTTCCATGGGCTTCCAAGGTAACCTAGAATATTCCTAGCATCTCCACAGTTGCAGACTCTCAGTATGACAACAGGATGGCACAGACGGTTTGCTTGGTGTCTCCAGACTTGGCTGAGCCTCTGGGAGGAAAAAAGAGCTGATTTTCCATTAGAAGTGTGTGGCAGTTGCTTATGTGATCACACGGAGATCCTGCACCTTGCTGCCTATTGGACAGCCACTGGCCACTGTGTTAGCCCTTTGCAGTGAGGTTGAAAATGCATTAAAATTAAGTGCGATTTAGGGCTAAAGAGATGGCTCAGTGGTTAAGTGCACTTCATTCTCTTGCAGAGAATGTGGGTTTGGCTCCCAGAATTCAGTCAGGCTCAGAACTGTCTATGACTCCCATTCTGAGGAATCTAACACCTTCTTTTGGCCCCTGAAACCACCTCCATACATGTGTGGTACATGTAAACTACACACACACACACATACACACACACACACATACACACACACACACACAAATTAAAAATGAATACATTTTTAATTTTAAAAATATGACTTAAAATCTACAATTTAAAATCTACTTCCCAATTTAAATGTTCCTATTTTAAATACTTGGTAGTTAATATGCAACTAGCAGACACTTGGGGTGCTCAGATGCCAACCTCCAGCTACTCCTCCAAAAGAGCCTTGAAGCCTGGTGATTGTCATTCATAGCACCTAGGTAGGGAGCCAAACCACTGTCTTGCCCATAAATCTCTCTGACCCTGACTTGTCTTTTATTTTCTGCCACCAGCTCATCCCAGTCCCCAGAGTGCCTGGAACCCTTGCCACTGAGATTCAGGAAGAATGAGATGAGTCCTAAGAATGTGGTCGATTGGGCTTGAGTCCCTTCACAAACATACATTGGACACCCAGCAGGAGACTTTGCACGCTGAACCCTCCCAGTGTGACTCCCCACAACGACAGGACATTGCTGACTGGAACCAGAGTGTTCCCCAGCTCCTCACTTCCAAACCATGTTCTGGCCAACTCATCATTAGACACCAATCTCCAGTAGTTTCTGGCGTTTCAGAGACCAAGGAAGATCAAGCCTGCTGGAAGTCCTAGATTTCTTTGGCTTCTCTACACTCAGAACTTACATTAGGAGAACCCTCGTTTTCTCATGAGCTCCCGCACAGCCCGGTGCTCTGGTTATGCTCTGCTGAAGCAGTCTGCCCATCGTGGCCTGCTAACTGGTCTTCCATGGAGGCACCGAGGCTGCATCACCTTGACCTTCAGAGCCATAGGCCACAAGGCCGTCCAGACATGGCCTCCATCTTCCTTGTAAATCCTATGCTGCCTGTTCTCAGCCCTGAGCCTGGGGTGTACCCCAATTGCCTTGGTTTCTGCCTCCCTACTTAACAACTGGCTCATTTGCCATGCACACACAGCTTCCAGATACCCTGTTCTTTCTTCTGGCTATGTTTAGGAGCCACTCAGCCGCTGCTTCTGTGACCCCAAAACCCAAGGGGATGGGGATCTGACTGGTTCTCCATTTCTGGGCTGCTTTTGCCATAGCTGACCCAAGATGAAGTGGGAACCAAGTCGTCAGAGCCCTTCCTACTGAGTATGCATTCCAAGTTCCAGGCTGTAGATATCAGCCACCTGAGAGTCCAAACCAGTATCTTCTCTTTTCCTTACGTAGTCTCCCCAAGAGAAGCCAGGTCCCTCCCTTTTTGTAGGTTTGTCCCCTCCATGTCAGATAGGATGTTTCTAATGGGCACATCCTTCCTTCAGTAAACCCCCTCAAAGGGCCTCACTCTCCAGGGAGTTGGAGGCTGTCTTCCCTTCAATTGGGAAGTTGCTGCAGTCTTTCCATTTTGGATCTTCAAAAAGTGGGGACCAAGACTTTCTTGCTGTTTGGAGTCAGAAAACAGACTAAGCTCTTGTGGAAAGGACAGAATGAAAAAAAATGTGGAAGAAAAGTAGATGGTGAGAAAGAATTGACACCATTTTTCTTTAACGTCACTCTATCTTGGTCTATACCTACTCGGCTACTGCTTTGTTTATTAATAAGGAATCCATGTGAATGGATTGAAAACAGGCAAGAAAGACGATGCTCACAAGGAGACAAGCAAGAAAGCGCAAGTGTCTAAAACGGACTTGTGTTCAATTTCACAGACAGCCAAGAAAACAAAGCCTCTCGCCCTGGGAGGCAAATTCACACCTGTTACAGGCAAGATTTTAAAAAGGACAGTCACTTCCGGTAGTGGATAACTTCTTTGTCAAGAAATTGAAGGGTTTGGGAACTTGCCCTCGCCCTGCACAACTTAACACATTTTATATTTATGAATGAATGTTGCAAAAATATGAGGTGCTTGGGTCGCGGATGAGGGTTTCTCAGGGATTTAAAAAAAAAACAGATGCAGGTCACACAGCCCACCCTGTTACCTCCTATCCAGTCCCAAGGACCTCAAGCAGTGGTCAGCACACAGTCATGACAGAAAATATTTTCTCTGTTTGTATCCAAGACAGAAGCAGCTGTCTGTCCTTCTGTCCTCTCCCATCCTCACCTCCCTCTGGAAAGGCTGGAGAAAAGCCTTTGTTTCTTGGGAGAAGATCTTGGATTCTCACCCTAGCCTTTTGGAATATAATAAGCCTCTCTCCAAAAGCCATAATTTGTCTCGAACTTTTGAACCAGAGGGAGGTCTCCAAGGGGTAGAATGGAAATACCTGGGGAGGTGGGGAAGTAGCTGTCCCTTCTCCTGACATCTTAAGAACTTGACTTGAGGTGTTAGTCTGGGCTTTAACTACTTTGTCTTCTTAGGGAGTTAACTGAAAGTTTTATCTTATGGATCAGAGAAATAAAATACAATAAATGGGTGGGGTAAAAAAAAAACAATCTGAGCTTAGGGAAAATCAAAGCAAACTGCCATTAGCTGGCCACCCAGGTCTGTGTCCCAGAAGTATCAAGACACTCTGAAGGGCTTTGGATTACCAAAATATAAGATAAAACAAAACCCATCACACCGAAGTTTGACCGGGCAAACTAACAGAAAAGAGTCCAAGAGAAGGCACTAGAACCAGAGAGTTCCCCAACCTGGGAGTCTCATGAAAATACTAAAACCCGAAAACTATAATGTATATGCAGAGGAACTGGCTCAGAACCAAGGCTTTCACTAAGTTGCATAGAGTGTAGTTAGGATTTTGCAGACGGAAATACGCATCTTTATGATTCTTCGTGGGGAGGAAGAGACCCAGGAAAGTCAGCTCTTTGACTGACACGGACTTTGACTCCAGAAATTCCGCTTTGTGGAATCGCATCGAAGATGAAGCATGAGGTCAAGAGGAGAGACAAGAATTACAAGTTGCAAGATGCCCGGGGTTGACAGACCCTAAAGTAAATGTAAAAGGAAGCAACGTGACAGAAGTCACCTCGTGATGGGCCTCCGGGGAGCCTCTGGGACCAGAAGCAGTGCCCAGCCCCACCCTGCCCCACACCAAAGGCTACAACCTGTGTTTCCTAGCTTATTTTTTTTTCTTCTGTAAGTCATAAACATGGAAACAGAGTAAATGGAGGGGTTTTTTTTTCTTCCCCAATTTGACCAGCTTATGGCAATATTTTGGTTTTTCTTCCAGCTTTGAGAATGTTTCCAGTAACAGACCTGAACTCCTGGGGTGCTGTTGCATTGTGAAGCTAGATTGTTTTTACATGACCCTTCTATATCTTGATCTGGAATACTTCGTCTACTTAAATGAAAACTGCAAAACACAGCTCTTGTCCCAAAAAGAATAAGAGAATTTGTCTTGAGCCAAATATGAATGACCAATGCTCAGAAACTCACGTGGAATTTCTCTCAAATGTGATGGTACCCTCCCCCACAGAAGAAATTACATGAATGTTCGTACATATAGAACAAAAAGTCATATACGAATGCATTTGCCCAGTACATTGGTGAGGACATTAGGTACACAGTCACAAAAGAAAAAGGAACCCTCTTCAAAAGGACTCCTCCGGTTGGGGTTGGGGGTTTGTGGGAGTTAGTGGTCTGACATGGTGAACACAGTGCAAAAGTTTTGCCTGGTGGTAATAATGGCATTGGGTCAGATATGGATGGAGACTGGTCATTGATGGCTTTTAAAGAGGGACTGACACTGTCTAGAGATCGTTTTAGCACGACATACAACCGCTCTGGTCTCCCAGCCTGGATTTTTGATTGGATAGTTGCTACAGAATCTTCCATGTGAATGTAGCCTTTTCAGAAATTGACAATTCACAGCATGGGGCAAGATGTGAAGACACAGCAATATTGTCTTTGGAAGAGTGCGGGCAAGAGTTTAAATGCAGCCAAGGGGAGTACGCACGCCTAGCTCAGTGCCAGTGGAAATTCCGAGAGTTTATGTTAAGAAATAAACTGCATCTGCAAGTGGATAAAGGCAGGGTTGTTGATAGGAACAAGTGGAAGTATTTTTTTAGGAACTCATATTTACTCAACAAATCTGCTCTGTGCCAGACACTATATTCTTCCCAAACATACAATACTGGGCAGCAGCCTTCTCTCCAGTTGTAGGGATGAGGCTTTAGAGTCCCGCGATGTCAGGTGGCAGAAATGTCTTGATGAAAAATTAAAGTGGGTGTCCCAGAAATGGGGTACTATTTTAAATGAGGTGACGGAGAAAGGCTTCTCTTTAAGGGACAATAACTGAGCGGAGACTCAAGGAAAGAGGGATGCCAAGTGCTATGGCGGCAAGCACCATTTTGTGGTTCACTTCTATTCTGTTCTCCAGAGATTCTGGTTAATAGCACAGCAAACCCAACCCTAGCATGTTCTTTCTGGGTGATCATCTAGTGTGAGAAGACACCTGGGTCCATAGCCTGCCACCTTAGTTTCTCTGCATTCCAATATATATAATATATATAATATATATAATATATTAATATATACAATTGGTAGTCAAAAATTGGAAAAGAAAAATGGATTTATTTACAGTTTGGACAAAATGGAGAGACACAAAGACTTTGATTTTCTCCTGCAGCTCCCTATAGTGTGTGTCAACATTCATATATGCACAGAACACACACAGGAAGTGTGAGACTCAGGACCCTGCCAGGTACAAAGTTCTGGTGCCTGTCTCTCTCCAGGGAGATCCTGGAGAAGGACTAATTTTGGTTTACTTCCCCCGGGTTTGGAAGTACCATGTTCCACCACCACAGAACAGAGGTGCAGCTACCATCTCCCTTTTCTCTCCTGGAAATATACCATTTGCTGTTTATTACCTAGAGCGGCACTGTTCCGGGAAATGTAGGGTTTGGGCGTAAAGAGTAAGCACTCTGGTGTGTTCCAGGTCCAGCTCCTGCTCCTACTGTGTGACCTTAACCCTGCCCCCTCTGTAACACTACCACCAAAACAATTTCACCTATCCCACAGAAAGTGTATTTTAAAGACTTCGTCAATGTCTGATATAAAAATGTTAAATCTGTCCCTTACTGTTGTCATTGCTACTAGAGACACAGTGCTCCATAAACTTAGAAAATTCTTTTTCCCAAGTGTATTGAGTATAATTCACAAATAAAGCTTTCGTGTATTTAAGATAGAGTGTGGTACTATGATCTATGCACTGGGAGATGATTACCAAAACCAGGCCTGTTGAAATCAAGACCACAGCTTACCTTCTGTGTCAGGAGATATCTAAGATCTGCCGTCTCGGCATATTCCCAAGTGTCCAGTAATCACAACTCGCTGCAGTCAGTCTCATGCTATCAAGTCTCTGGAGCTTATTCTTGTGACTGATACTTGTTCCCTGTGACCAAGGTCTCTCCACTTCTTACACACCCTGATTGGTGGAAAGATGGATCCTTCTATTGTTCCTATGTGTGTTTCTATGAATTGAACTTTTTTAAATTACACACATAACTGAGTGTCCTGCTTTCCAGTTTCTGGGACAAATTCCCTGACAAAAACCAGCTAGGAGAAAGATTTACTTTAGCTCACAATTCCAAGTTACAGCCTGTTGTTGTGGAGAAGTTGGTTAGTTTGCTCACTTCCTGCCTATGGAATTCTGCTACCCACATACAGGGTAGGTCTTCCCACTTCAAAACCACCAGGACAGGCTTCCACAGGCCAACATGATCAACAGAATGAGACCCTCTTCCCAGGTGATTCTAGACTGTGTCAGATTGACAAAACTCCCTATCACAGGGAAATAGCGTGTCTTCCTACGCCAGGCCTCTTTTACTTAGCCAGTGTCCTTCTAGATTATCCGCCTTAACATCAGATGTCAAGAGTCTCCTTTTAGGGTTGAGCATTGTTCCATTACATTTGCTCACATTTTTTATTAGTTCACCAAGCATGGAACGATTGGGTGGTTTCCATATCTTGGTGAATAACACTGCAGTGGATGTGGTCACACATACAGCTCTCTGAGATAGTGATTTTAATTTCTCTGGCTATGTGCCCAGAATTAAGAGTCAAATAATCATATGGTAGTTTTATTTTTAATGTTTTGGATTGCTTCTATACTGCGATCCACAATGGCTCTACCAATTTGCATTTCCACCAAACATGAGCCTTCTTCTCTACGTCCTAAACAACACTTGCCTTCTCCTGACACTTTAACAGCTACCTGTATTAGCTCTTTGTTATGAGAGCAACTGAGACAGACCTTCTAACTTTTTAAAATGTTCCATTGTGGGGTATTCGCCAGAGAAAGCCAATTGAAAGTCTTTGTTAGCAGGTTGGTGACTACACTGGATGTTTGAAACCCAGTGTAGCCCTGAGCCTTTCTCATGGTAAGATTTTAAGCACAAACCATGTTCTGGGTTAACATCAGTGAACAAGAACAGTTAGCCAGAAACATAGCTACGGGGGGTGGGGGTGGGGAGAAGGTTAGTACGTTCAGACACTTTCCCAAAACTATATGAACTTTGACAGATTGGACCTTCATTTTCATTTTGCTAGCTGGTACTGTCTATTGGGCTGAGTCTCACAGCCTAAATGGCGCTTCCAACATGGAGTCAGTTGTGCTAAAGGCTGGAGGCCTATTAAGGCCTGGGACCCTGTTACATTCCCCACTGATTTTAGTGAAGGAAATCATGAACTCATGTTTTAGCTTAAGATTTCAGGGTCTCCATAAAAAATGAACACAGAATGGGGGGGGATGTAAGGAAGGGGAGGGGGTAGTGGAGGTGGGGGGTAGGTGCGGGCACAGCCTCATAGAAGCACAAGGAGGTGGGGATGGGATAAGGGGTTCCTGGGTAGTGGGGGAAATGGGATAAGAGGATAAAACTTGAAATGTAAATATTATAACCAACTACAAAAAAGGGGGGAAAGTTGTTAGAACCAACATCTTTTAAAAAATAGCCCTCTAGGAAAAAAAATTTTTTTTTCTTGATACAAAAAAAAAAAAGGATTTCAGGGTCTCATTTTTAATCCAGTCAAAATGAGAAAGGCCCAGTCAATGCAGATAGCAGAGTAGTTAGCCCAGGGGGACTAAGAGAACAAAAACTAGTACCAATTATCTGACATGTCTTTTGGGTTTTTCCCCTCTAGCTATGCAAGATTTTTTTTTTATTACTCCTGGTCAATTAGTACAGAAATAACAAGGTTGTTTTTTTTTTTTTTTCCCCAAAGCCGTACATGGTTTTATCTCATGAGAAGTCTAAGCTCTTTCCAGTTTTCTAGGATCGTTTCTACAAGGAAACCTAACTGTTATTTTAATTCAGAAACAGAAATTGTAATACCTCTAGGTTCTGGTCAACCTGTCTACTTAGTCTGGAAAGTATTGGATGAGGAGTGTCTAGTCAAATCATTAGCTTGTGCCCACCACGTAGGCTCAGGGCCTTGGTAATATTGCTGCTATCCAGGTGAATTAACCCGTAAGGCAGAATAGTAGCCATCAGTAGAAGGGGAAGAGCCTAGGTTAAAGGTTTTGTATTAGACAAGTGTTAGCCCCTTCTAAGTCCTCTCACATCAATTTGGGCTGCCCCCATCCACAGTAAGTTTTGTCAGCCAATGGGCTGATGGATTGGTTAGTTCTTATTTCTATGTAGTCCAGGGTCCAGGTATCTAAGCATGACCAGAAATCCTGGCTGACTATTGTTTGGGAATAAATAACTCTATCCCCAGGGTCCCTTCTTGTGGCACAGAGTCTGATTCCCCAGGTTTTTTTCTATTTCCCAAAGGCCAAATTATTTTAAAGGAATTTTCAGGAAGCCTCAGTTTTACAGTGGAAACTCCCTTCTTTTTTGCCAATTAGGGGGAGCCAGCCATAGGTCATGCATCAAATTGTAAACCCTGTATTCCTAACCAAAAAGATAAATTCCCATATCTTTCTCTTTCTCCATAGAAGCAGACACTTAGCATCAGTAAGTAAAGGTCAGGATGGAATATGGGTTTCTGGTCTATAGTCACATTAGTTAACATCTGTATCTGTCTTCCTCAGTTTCCAATCCAGGCCTGAGGGGTATGCAGGACGGACCATGACCCTGTATTCATACTCATCGTGCAAAACACAAGACTCAGAAGAAGGTAGAGGTGCAGGCAGTATAAAGGCCCAAGGCCCAAAGAAACCTTACTTTCAATGGGTCCATAGTTCAGAGACAGACCATTTGGCAGCAATGTCTGTGGTTTGGTTTGGTTTGATTTGTTTTTGGGTTTTTTTTTTTTTTTTTGAGACAGAGTCTCTGTAGATTTGGTTGTCCTGTAACTTACTCTGTAGACCAAACTAGCTTCAAATTCAGAGATCACCTGCCTCTACCTCCCAAGTGCTGAGATTAAAGGTGTGTCACCACTGCTTCTTGTTGTTGTTGTTGTTTGTTGTTGTTGTTGTTATTCTTTTAGCCAGGTTTGAGTTGGGTTTTTATTTTTACATTGCTTACAGCAGAATCATGAATTATGAAATATGACCCCACCCTTTGGAAGAAGGATTGTCACCCATATTGGTTCAAACAGCCCAAACTTGGTATAAGCATCAGAACTGCAGGTGGAGGGAGGCCCAGTATACAGAGTTCTCTCTAACCATCAAGATATTACTATAATCCAAGAATGCTTTGACTGGCTCTTTGGCAGCTGGAAAGTAGGAGCTGAGACCAGCAACTAAACTTCCACCTCAGTTCAGTAGTAAAACTCTTCCAAGAGAAAGAAGTGTTCTATTTGTTCCTTGTGTTCTATTGAATTTATTTTTCCATTGGAGAAAATAGAAGAGGAAGAAGAAACATACTCTTAATAATCTAAGACCTGGGTTTGAAGTGACTAAAGTTCACTGTCCCATCTGTCCATCTGTCCATCCACCTATTGACACATCCATCCAGATATAAACCCAGCTATCTATCCATTCACTCATCCTTCCATTAATCCGTTTGAGCAGTTAGGCACTCAGCCTACCACAAGCCCATCCATTTATATATGTATCTTAACTATGCAACAGCTCATCTATTCAATAAACATTAACTACCTTTTGTGCTAAGTGTTGTGCCTCTAAAGACAGACTTGGGCCTTGTATAAATCCAATAAATAGAGGTTTTAAAAAGAGAAAAACAGATAGCCAAAACAATACCATAAAGAGAAGAGCCAGGACAAATGTTGATTCAATGATCCCACAGGGGGGGAAAACAGTGATAGAGTGAGGGTGGTATTCAGAAAGAAAGAGAGAAAAGAAAGACAAGAAAAAGAGAAGAAAAGAAGAGGATCCCTGAAGCAGAGGACCCACATGCAGTATTTAGAAAGTTAGGAGTTAGGTCATGACACCTCGTCTTTTAGAGAAAGGTAGGTCTTCCATATTGCTGAAGGGAGTGGTAAGATTGAGGCCAAAACTCCAGGCAACTCTGGTCAGAACAACTGTTCAATAAAGGATTATAATAAATAAAATGGGAACTGGCCAGGGGTAACGGTGCACTCCTTTAACCTTAGCATTGGGGAGCAGAAGTAGGCCTGGTACTCACGGAGGCAGAAGAAAGGGGCAAGCGGATGCCCAAATAGAAACCACAGGATAGACCTTTGGGACAGGAGACCTGGAAAGAACCTGATAGCTGGGCATGAAGATCCCTACAGAGGTCTGTTCCTTCAACAGACATATGCTTAGTACCAGGTATATTTGAGATCTAGTGACCCTGACCTGAGGAAAATAAGAAACACAAGAAGACATAGAAATGCAGTAACTTTATACAGCGTGATTAGAGTAAGAGCAGAGGGAAATTCAGAGTTGCCAGAACACACAGGAGAGCAGCTAACCAGGCCACAGATTAGAGACAATTCCAATGAAGGCAATGACGAGTGGAGTCCTAAAGGCTGAGTCAGAGTCAGCTAAGTAAGCCTAGAAAGGAGTGTCAGCACATGCCAGGCAGCTGGCACATCAGCTAGGTAAGTCCAGATGCTCTGAGGAGTGCTTGCACATGCCAGGTGGCTGGCACAGCATAAGCAATGGCAGGGAAGCAAGCTTCTGGAAGCACAAGCAGTTCTGTATTTCTGGGATATCAGTCAGGGATGAGGGAGAAGACTGACAGCAGGTAGTGGGAGAGGAGAGCAAAGAGCTCTACAAAAAAGCTACTGGGAAGCTTAGGAAAAATGGGACTTCACCCCGAAGGCCAAAGAGTGCCACCGAAGTGTTTCAGAGACAAGTGATAGACCAGGAAGTGCATTTAACTGAGAAGTCACTAGGAGTGCAGAGACAAACCACGGGATTGGGCACCAAGGAAGTGGTGGATCAGAATGAGGAAGAGTAACTAAGCAGGAAACAAACTTGGAATAAGCAAAAGAGGAGGAAGAAACAGCCTGGCGGGAGGGTAGGAAGGAAGTCTGAGGGAGCAGCAGTGCTAATAGAAATGGTGACTGGGGCTAGAGATATGTCTCATCCCTTAAAGCACTTGCTGCTCTTAAGAGTACCTGGGTTCAGAAGCCAGCACCCACATGGTACCTCATAACCATCTTTAACTCCATGTGATTCCAGAGGATCCAGTGCCCTCTTCTGTCTTTGCAAACACTAAGCACACATGTGGTGAACGTACATACATGCAGACAAAGCACTCATAGGCATAAGTTTTTAAAATCATGACAATAGTGTTCATATTTATGAATAGAAAGACATTCACAAGGGCCTGGGGATATCGCTCAATTGGTAAAGAACACTTAGGGCTTGAGTTTGGTGAAGTACCTACCTACCTATCAGCTCACAACCATCTGCAACTCCAGCCACAAGGAATCCAACACCCTTTCTCTGGCCTCTATGGGCACCCAGCATGTGGGTAGTACACATAGCATATGTGAAGACAAAACAGCCATACACATATAATTAAATAAACGAATAATTTTAATGTAAGTCAATTAAAAATTGTGTCTTACTTAGGGTTTTACTGCTATGAATAGACACCATGACCAAAGCAATGTTTAAAAGAACAACATTTAATTGGGGCAGGTTTACAGGTTCAGAGGTTCAGTCCATTATCATCAAGGCAGGAGAATAGCAGTGTCCAGGCAAGGACAGTACAGGAAGAGCTGACAGTTCTACATCTTCATCTGAAAGCCACTAGGAAAAGACTGGCTCTCACGTGGTTAGAAGGAGGGTCTTAAAGTCACGCCCACAGTGACATATTTCCTCCAAGAAGGCCACACCGCCTAATAATGTCACTTCCTGGGCCAAGCATATTCAAACCACCAAACTCCACTCCCTGGCCCCATAGGTTTGTTCAAACACATGAGTCTATGGGGAGCATACCTAGCCATAGCATAATAAAAAGTACATTTAATCCAACTTCCAAAGTCCCTATACGCTATAGCAGTCTCAACAATGTTAAAAGTCCAGAGTTTAAGGTTTCTTCTGAGATTCATCCAATCACTTAACAGTAATCCCCAAAGCAATACAGGAAATTAGCTAGGCAAACTCCAAACTCTGCATCTCCATGTCTGATGTCAAAACAGTCTTCAGATCTCCAACTCCTTTTTCATCGTTGTTGACTGCAACAAACTTCTTTCTCCTGGGCTGGTTCCACTCCTTGTTAGTAGCTTTCCTCAGCAGATGGCCCACAGCTCTGCCACCTCGAACATCTTGGGGTCTCCAAGGCAACTTCTTGTTCCAGCATCTGGGATTTACATATGATCTTCTGGGCTCGTCCAAAGGGCTTGCACCACTTCTTCAGCTCTGCCCTCTGTAGCACTCTAAGCTCAGGTTGGTCCACTCCACTGCTGCTGCTGTTCTTCTTGTTGGGCATCCCATGGTACTGGACATCTCCAATACTCTGGGTTCTTTAACTGCAAGTAGGCTTCACCAAGAACCTCTCATAGGCTCCCTTCATGGTGCTGAGCCTCAACTTCTTTTATGACCCCTTCAGGCCTGGGCCATCAACTGCAACTGAGGCTGCACCTTCACCAATACCCTTCCCTGGCCTCCAATAGTGCCAAGCCTCAGCTGCTCTCCATGACCCCTTCATGCAATCAAAACCAGTACCACTTGGGTGATTCTTACACATTACCAATTCCAGCTGCAGCATGAAATACAACCTTGGCTATCTAACACAGCTTCTTTGCGTTCTCAGAAAACATTTCCCAGAAGATTTCACCTCAGTGATGCTTGTCTCTTCTTAATCACTGATAACTTCTTAGCTCCAACCAACCAGCATCAGTTATCTCAGTAGTCCTTCTATTCTTGACTCTAAAGCCAGAGCCACATGGCCAAAGCTGCCAAGTTCTGCTGCTTGCTGGTGGTGAAACAAGGCCCCCTTTATTCTATTACTAGCTGTTTTCCAACTCCTTCATTGCCTAAGCTTGGCTGTCCTGGAACTTGCTCTGTAGATTGACCTTGAACTCAGAGATCCACATGCCTCAGTCTCCTGAATGCTGGGATTAAAGGTATATACCATCATGTCTGGACATAAGCTTTTCTTCACCTTGAACCTGCTCTGTACTAGACTGCCCTCAAACTCAAAAGTTGGCTTGCCTTTGCCTCCTGGGATTAAAATTGTACCTAAATGCCTAAAACTAAATTTAACTAGGTGGGATCTTGCCCCAAGGTCACCACTCCCTTAATTCAATTTAATATCCGTGAACACAGGATTCAGCTCAATTTCACTTCCTGGCACCCCTTTATATTTTTCCTTTCTAAGCTTGCTATGCTTGTTTAAAACGCTCTTCATGTGACTTAGCCAGAAAACAAAGTCTATGCTGGGTGTTTCTGAGTTGTCCTTTGTCAATTCAATAAATATAAATCTCTTTACCTTAGCCCCAGGAAGACTCTTCAGACAAGGGCAAAAAGAAGCCACATTCATCACCAAAATACCACAAAAACAGTCTCTATTCCACATATTAAAATTTTTTTCCACTGAAATTTCTTGGGACATGTCTGAACAGTTCAAATCACTCTCAGCAAGAAAGTCTTCCATATTTCTACTAGGATGACCCATTAAGCCCCACTTAAAGGATTTCACTGCTTTCCAAATCCAAAGTCCCAAAATCCACACATTCTTCCAAACAAAAGCATGGTTAGGCCTATCACAGTAATACCCTAGTACCTGGTACCAACTTCTGTCTTAGGGTTTTACTACTGTGAACAGACATGACCACAGCAACTCTTGTAAAGACAACATGCAATTGGAGAGGCTTACAGGTTCAGAGGTTCATTCAGTCTATTATCATCAAGGCGGGAGCATGGCAGCATTCAGGCAGGCAGGGTGCAGGTGGAGCTGAGAGTTCTACATCTTCATCTGAAGGCTGCTAGCATAAGATTGGCTCCCACGTGGTTAGGAGAAAGGTCTTAAAGGCATGCCCACAGTGACACGCTTCCTCCAACAAGACCACACCTCCAAATAGTCCCACTCCCTGGGTCAAATATATTCAAACTACCACAAATTGTCAAGAAACTGGAGAGATGGTTGAGTGACTAAGAGCACTTATTGTTTCTTGCAGAGGATCTGGATTCAGGTCTCAGCACCCACATGGCACCTCAGAACTATTTGTAACTCCAGTAACCAAGGAATCTGATGCCCTCTTCTGACCCCTTTTAGAACTGCATACAGGTAGCACATATACACACAGAAAGACAAACACTCATACACATAAAAATACTTCTACAAAACTATAAAGTGAACTTGACTATGGTGGCACACACCTTTAATACAAGCACTCTCAAGAGACAGAGAACTCAGAATCTCTATGAGTTTAAGACTATCCTGATCTACATAGAGAGTTCTAGGCCACCTGGGCTACATAGTAAAGTCCAGGCTATCCTTGTCTACAAAGAGAGTTCCAGACCAACTTGGAACTACAGCCAGCTACAGAGTAAGACCAAAAAAAAAAAAATCAAGTGAAGAAGGACTGAAAGACACTATTTTGTAATATTGTGACATTTTAAATGTTCTGTATGTGCATGTACGTGGCTATCCACATAAAGAAGACTAGAAAGAAAACAATAATAAGTTCACAGTAGATTTTCCCCAGGATTGGGATTACAGGCAGCTTTTACTGTAAGCCTTTCTGTATTATCTTTCTATTCTTTAGTTGTCATGCCCAATCTTCACCATCAGAAAAATCTGTAAATTATTTTCATTTCAAAAAAAAAAAATCTAAGCAGGGACTGACAAGATGGCTTAGTTGGTAAAATGCTTGCCTTTCAAGAACAAAGACCTGAGCTCAATCCTCAGAACCTGGGTAAACAAGTCAGGCACTTGGTTATAATCCCAGTGCTGGTGATGCAGAGACAGGAAGACCACTGGAGCCTGCTGACTGGACAGCCCAGCCTGTTCAGCAAGCTCCAGACCACTGAGAGGGTCTGCCTCAATTAAAACAAAAAGATAGAGGAACCTATGGACCGTCATCCAAGGTCACACACATGAGTGCACACTCATACATGCATACACACACACATGCACATTCATGAATATGCACACACACTACACACAGACACACACATACATGCAGGTTCATGCACATGTACCACACACACACCACACAATCACACACACACACACACACACACACACACACACACACATCTAAATACAAACCCTACCAAGTCACTTTCTACTTCCTTTCCAGGTGTTCCTGGCCAGCTACTCCGGCAGAATCGGTGAACTCCAAGTTCAATGAGAGTGCCTGTCTCAACAAAATCGGGTGGAAAGCAGTTGAAGAAGACAGCGAAGATTGACCTCTGGCCTCCCTGTACACATGTACATGCAGGCATACCAACATAGACATGTACACACATAAGTACACGCAAAGAAATACAGGCTGTCGACAGTACTCTAATCCGGAGCAGCAGCCCAACTCCTCTTTCTCCAGTGCTATTTTGCCTTCTTTTTCTTCCTCTTACCCCTGTACCCCTTACCTTTCACTTCTCTTAAGAACATGTTTCACAAATTTCAGAGCATACACGAATTATCAGGGAACTCCATTTACTGCTCCTTCTCAGGCCTGATTCACGCTTCAGATTTCTTAGGACAAGAGTGGATTGCAAGAATCTGTATCCTAAGGGTACTGATGTTCATCCCACCCCAAAAATCACTGTCGTAGAAGATGCAGGAGCTTGCACCATTTCTGCCACTGACATGAGCTGAGGGAGATGTGAGTGGTATTGTATCCAAGAATCTCCATCTCCCAAACTGTTGATCATAAAAACCCAAAAGAGTCTGATGAATTCAGACTTCACACACATTCTGGGATACTGAGAAGGTGTCTGTGTAGTTTAAGGTATAGACTATGTCTGGATGACTGCCTTCTTGACTCACAAGTGTGGTGACTTGGTTCTATGACATACCATAACAATAATTATCACTATCACCACATAGGTGACTGCCATGTGTTAAGCCCTAGTAAGTTTCAAAACACTGTGCAAAAATCTTTTATTAGCATTGTCTTCCTTAGTGCAGTAATTCTCCTCGGTGGCAAATACTGTCATTATCCCCACTGTTCCAGTGTGGATGCTACGATTAAGGGAGGTTACATTCAGGTCATGACCTTATAAACAGTAAAGCCACTTGAACTGATCTAAGGATGAATCGCATGTGGTTTTCCCCATTGATAGTTCTGATCTACTCACCTTCCAAATGTTCCCTGTAGCAACAGCAACAATAGTAATAAATCACGGAAATATCAAAGATCTAAAATGAAAACGTTGGACCGGCCAGATGGCTGAGCAGGTAAAGTCCCCAGCTGCCAAGCCTAATAACGTGGGTTCAACTCCTGGAACCCACGGGAAGGGAGGAGAGAGCCAACTCCCACAGAGTATGATGCAAATTGTCCTTTGACCACCGATTGTTGGAAGCACAAACATTTGGTATTGTCTGATTCGGAACCTATATAGACATAATAAATGCCATCTTGCTATAGAGAAAAGGAAATGTGTATTGTTCTAAGGCTGTCACGTGTTACCTTCTTTCATAAAATATTAACTCTAAGTAGACTATAAATCTTTAGATGTAGAGCTGTGGGTGTGGCTCAGTGGCAAAGCACTTGCCTCATACGTAGGACAACTCTGTATCTGGATCTCAGCTCTGCACAAATGTAAAACAAACTGTTAGATGTGTATGCTGTGCTGTGGGAGCAATAAAAATACATGTACAAAAAAATTACAGAGTCGTAGACAAAAGCTGATGCAAACAGGACGTGAGGTTTGTCTAGCCTGAGGAAGACAGGAAAGAAAAGAACACCGAGACCAAGAGAAAATGATAAAACAGTGGAATTAATCTGAATATATCAATAATTGCATTAAATGTAAACAGCCAAGAAGTCTGAGGAGAGGGCTCAGAGGGGGGAAAGTGTCACCACACAAGCCTGATGACCCGAGTTCAATCCCCAAAACACATGTAAAGAAGGCCCTAAAAAGTGGTGGACAGTGGTGGGCATCTGGTAAGATGGAAAGCAGACAGAGGAGAGACACCCAGAAGCCTGCAGGCCAGAGGGCCTGGAGGACACTGCAAAACAGCAGGAGATTCTGCCTCAAGAAGGTGGAAAGTGAACATCAGCTCCCAAAAGTTGTCCTTTGTCTGCCATAAGCACCATAGTACACTTGCCCTTGTGTGTCCATATCCAAGCACACATTCAAAATAAAGTCCTTTCAAGTTATATAGAAATGGTCAATAAATAATGAAATACATAGGTTGTCATTAAGTATTTGTGCTCTTCCCACACACACTGCCATGTATTTGGGGTGTTGTTGTTGCTTTTGTTTTGTTGTTGCTGCTTAGTTGATAGTTTTTAAGGTCCAACTACATATTGTCTACAAGAACCACGCTTTGAAGTTGAGGAGTTGGCTCTGTGGATACAGATGCTTACTCAGTGCATCAGTTACATTCCTGTTATTGTGATAAAATACCATTACCAAAAGTAATTTTTAGAAGAGTTTATTATGGTTTACAGTTACAGAGAGAGAGAGAGAGAGAGAGAGAGAGAGAGAGAGAGAGAGAGGAGAGAGAGAGCATAATGACAGGGAAAGTATAGTAGCAGGTATCCAAAGCAGAAAGCTGATTAATCACATTTTTTTAAATGTGTATGTGAGTATATATATTTGTGCACATGTGCGCCTAATGCCCTTGGCGGCCAGAAGAGGGCGTCTGACCCTCTACAACAGGAGTCATAGATGGTTGTGAGCTGTCACATGGGTGCTGGGAATTGAATCAGGGTAGACTCCAAGAGCAGCCAGTGAGCTGAACCATCTCACCAAGCTGATCACATTTTATCCACAAAGAAGAAAAGCAAGAGAAATGTGATACATTGCCAAGGCTATACATCTTCAAAGCTGGTTCCCAGTGACATACTTCCTCTAGCAAGATGGCACTTCTTAACAGTACCATAACCAAACACCAACTGGGGACCAAGTGTTCAAATACATAAGTCTATAGGGAACATTGCTCATCCAAACCACTACACTCTTCAAGCCTAGTAACCTGAGTTCAGAACCCCAGAACCCAAACAAAAACCAGAAACAATAATGCAACTTGTGTAGTCCCAGCACCCCCTACTGAGACATGAGAAGCAGAGACAGGAGGATAGATAGACGCTTGAAGGTCAGTGAGCCCAGCTCAGAAAGCAGTTAAGAGACTGTCTCAAGAAAGGCGAGGGCCAACACCCAAAAGTTGTCCTCTGACCTCCATACTTGCTCTATGCTGGATAGTGTTGTGTCGACTTGACATTAGCTAAAGTCATCAGAGAGGAGGGGGAAAAACCTCCAAAAGATGGGGCTGCGGGCAAACCTGTAGAACATTTTCTTAACCAGTGCGTTGTGGGTGGTGCTGCCCCTGGGTTGGTGGCCCTAAGTTCTATAAGAAAGCAGGCTGAGCAAGCCACAGGGAGCAAGCTAGTAAGCAGCACCCCTCCCCAACATCTATATCAACTCTTGCCTCCAGGTACCTGGCTTGTTTGAGTTCCTGTCGTGATGGACTACTAATATGGAAATGTAAGCCAAATAAACCCTTTCCTCCTTAACTTTTGGTCATGGTGTTTCATCACAGCAATAGAAACCCTAATTAAGACAAGCATGATGACACATACATGTTTATATCTGCACACATGAACATGCACACACGTGTGCACACACACACACACACACACACACACAAACACATGCTCCTCACTTTAAACCAATATAATAAAACTAAAATAGGAAAAGACATACCACAAAACCCACTAATTAAAAGTAAACAAAGTAGACACTATCACAAGGAATATTTATCACCAGATATAAAGAAGTATATTACACAGTAACAGAAAGTTCACTTCTATGGCTACACCTAGACATTGTGGTTATAAAAGTATATGTCCTTAAAACAAATCTTTAAAATAATGACGCAAAAAAGAGAAATGAACGCCCAACAATAGTTGTTTTTCACTAACTGGTAGAGGAAATACACAGAAAATTGGGAATGATATAATAAAGCTTGGTGCTGTGGAGAAAGCTGCACAGCAAGCACAGGGACCTAAATTCTGTCCACAAAACCTTCATAAAAAGCCAGACATGTTGGCATGCTGGCATACTTGGGAGGTAGAAGCAGCTTATCTCTGAATTTGAGGCCAGCCTGGTCTACCCAGGTAGTTCCAGAACAACCAGGACTACATAAAGAAATCCTGTCTTGAAAAACCAGGGGAAGAGAGAGAGAGAGAGAGAGAGAGAGAGAGAGAGAGAGAGAGAGAGAGAGAGACAGACAGACAGACAGACAGACAGACAGACAGACAGACACAGAGAAACAAAGAAAGAAAGCAGGTTAGATAAGTGGCTCAGCAGTTGAGAGCACCCACAGCCCTTGCAGAAAAGCTGAGTTCAGATCTCAGCATCTACATCAGGGACCTCACAACAGCCTAAAAAACTAAAACTCCTGCTCCAAAGAGATCCAAAGCCCTCTGAAGACCTCTGCAGTCACCTGTACATGCATGTACATACTCACATAGACAATATGCATACACATAATTAAAAATAAAATAAATATTTAGAAAGAAAGAGAAAGGTCAGTGGTGATGCGTTCTGTTAATTCTATGGGGCTCTCAGGAAGCAGAAGCAGGTGTGTTTCTGAGTTCAAAGCCAGCCTGGTCTACAGAGTGAGTTCCAGAACAGCCAGGGCTACACGAAGAAATCTTGTCTCTAAATGTGAGAGAGAGGCGGGGTAGAGGGAGAGGTAGAGAGAGAGGAGGAGGAGGAAGAGGAGGAGGAAGAGGAGGTAGGAGGAAGAAGGAAGAAAGAAAGGAAGGAAGGAAGGAAGGAAGGAAGGAAGGAAGGAAGGAAGGAAGGAAAAAAGGAAAAAGGAAGGAAGGAGACGACCAGATAGCTCCTAAAAAACAGCATCTAAGAGTGACTTCTATGCTTCACACATACATTCCTACTTTCATATACAAGTAACCCACGCATACACCCACACACAAAAATAAGATAACAGCGAGTATTCAAACTCCCACCAACTTAATTGGGCTGACACTGACATAGTATGATAGCCCTAAACAGCAGGATACACACTCTTTCAAGATTATTGATATCCTAGGCCACATAGTAAATGTTAGCAAACTTAACCTAATGTAAAACAAGCTGTGAACAATAGCCTACTATTTGAATAGAAAAACAAAAATGATGAACTCTTTAAGGTGTGTGAGTTGAGATAGTGTTACACATCTGTATGTTCATTTTTCTAAAGCCTATTCTGCAATGAGAGAATAGTGTTAAAGTTTTCTAATCTCATTGTTTGGTGTGTGTATTGTGTTCCCCTCAACACTAGCCCATGCCTCTCAGGTTGCCCTGTGACTGGCTGGCACCAGACCAATGAATATCATAGAACTCTGGGTAGTTTTTATAGCTTTCTAGCACTGACACTTCTGCATTAGTGCTTGGCAGGAGGAGAGGGGGGATATTAATTGTTTGACTTTCCCCCTGTAATAATCTTAAAGATTTATCTGATTTTTTTAATTGTGTATACCTCTGTTTTTCTGTGTAGAGATGTGCACACAAGGCAGGTGCTTACAGAAGCCAGAGGCATCAGATCCAAGGAAACTGGCATTACAGGCAGCCATGAGCCAGCCATTGTGGGTGCTGAGAATTAAACCAGGGTCCTCTGGAAGAGTAGTATGCTCTCTCAGGCACTGAGCCAACTCCTCAGCCACCTGTGATAATGAATTTTGATTGTCAACCATAAAATATATATAAAGACCCATTTAGGACATCAATGAGGCACCCTTGCAGTTGTCCCTGTGAAGGAGTTTCTGGAAAGAACTAAAGAAGGAACACCCACTCTAAATGTGGGTGGCACCATTGCCTGACCGGGTGTCCCAAACTAAGTTAAAAAGGAGAAAAGAAAACGACAACTGAACAAGCACTCCCTGGCTCCACTTCCTGGTCCACTCAGATGTGAACAAGCAGCCTCACGCTCCTGCTGCCACAGCTGAGAGCTGCTCTCACTACTGCCTGCTTACTGATGGATTGGTGGTGATAGATTGTGTCCTCAAACTGTGAGCCAAGGTAATCCCCCTCACCTTACACTCCTCGGCATGTAGTTGGTCAAAGCAATGAGAAAAGTAAGTAATGCCCCTCTCATCAGAGTTATACAGAAGCCGGGCGGTGGTGGCGCACGCCTTTAATCCCAGCACTTGGGAGGCAGAGGCAGGCGGATTTCTGAGTTCGAGGCCAGCCTGGTCTACAGAGTGAGTTCCAGGACAGCCAGGGCTACACAGAGAAACCCTGTCTCGAAAAAACCAAAAAAAATAAAAAAGAGTTATACAGAAGCAGATATCCCCCCACTTTTTAATAGAATAAGTGCAGGTGGCAAGTGACATGGTGGCACAGCCTTTAGTCTCAGCTTTCAGGATGCAGAGGCAAACAGGTCTCTGAGTTCGAGGCCAGCCTGGTATACACTGTGAACTTCAAGACAGCTAGGTATACATAGAAAGACCCCATCTTAAAAAAAAAAAAAAAAGACAAACACAGAACACATGTCACTAGTACAGACTTAAGTCATGGCTTTGTCACTAACTGTGTGGTCTCAGGAAGCCTCTGTTTCCCTCCTTTGTAAAACAGTTTGACAAAGGACAAAGGAAAATACTAGCAAATAGTAGTCTGCCTGTGCCTTCTGCTTCACTGAGGAAAGCACTGCCTGCTTCCCTGGCTCTCCTTTTGCTGCCCATACCCCATTATCACGACCCCAGCACACTACGGACGACTCTGTACTCACCGCAGTTTTCCCCAGCTGTACTATGCAGATGAAAGAATGGTTCTACTCATGTTGAAAGGGAAAGAGTGTTACCAGGTAATGAAATGTCAGAGAGGAGAAACAGGAAAGAAGAGAAGGAAGAAGGGGAGGAGGTGGAGGAAGGGGAGGAAAGAGACAAACAGGAAAAAAGAGAAAGAGAAAATGAAATGAAGAGGAATTAAGAAATTTTTAAGCACTATACTATTTAAATTTGAGAGATTTAGGATTTGAGTTTGACTAAGGGAAGAGAAGATAGATGTGAGGCAGGTGAGGAAATGGATGATAAATATAGATATATGTGCAAACTGATAAAATGGATGGGTAGCTAGATTAGATGATAAATGATAGAAAGAGACAGACAGACAGACAGACAGACAAGCAGGCAGACAGAAAAATGGGGCATATAGATGGGGCAGGTGGATATAGATGGATGGATGGATGGATGGATGGATGGATGGATGGATGGATACAGGGCAGGCAGATGGATGAATGGATTCAAGGAAGGCAGATGGATGGATGCAGAGCAGGCAGATGTGTGGGTGGATGGATCGATGGATGGATGGACAGACAGACAGATGGACAAACAAATGAACAGAAGGATGAATAGATGAATACAGGGCAGGCAGATGGATGGATGGGTGCAGGGCAGGCAGATGGGTAGACAGAACAAATAGGAAGGAAAGGGGGACAGGACATTACAGTATCCTGAAAGAAGGATCCACTCTATCACAGATTTCCTTCAGAATTTTTTGAGTTACAGGAATAAAAATTAGATTATTTTGCATTGCTCAGCACATAATAATGCCTAGACAAAACCACTGAACTAGCCTTGCTTTATAGGCCACATGGGGATAACCATTTATCCCTTACGGAGTAGAAAAGGCTCAGTGAAGTCCTAGGTACAAGATCGCAATTGCTTTAGTATGACGCTGACCACTTGAAAGTTAGTTTGATTTACTCAACATCCCAAAGGACCCCAAGTCAATTCTGAGCACCCACGTGGTGGCTCACATCTATCTGTAGCTCTATTTTAATGGGGGAGGGGGGAGGCCTCCCATAGGGGGAGGGGGATCCGATGCCCTCTTCTGGCCTCCTTAGGTACTACATGCATGTGGTGCGTGAACCTACAGACGGAAACACCCATACACATAAAATTTTTAGTCTCTAAAATTTATGAAACATGAGAAATACAAAACAGACCTGTCACATGGAAAGATTTTGGCTATTCGCCAAGGAATATGGTAATTACTAAACAGAGCATTAGCTGCTGGGCCTCTTACTCCCTGTGTTTCCTTGAACAGGGCATGAGCCTCTTTGGGCTCTATACTCTTACTTCTAAAATGAGCATAATGGCGGCCATCCTTCCCTCTTTACAATGCTATCAGGAAGATTAAACAAGAGAACATATATGGTGCTTTATGTTGGGTCACCTCTGTCTGGTGGCCTAGGCCCCTGGCATTATTCTTTTCTGTTGAACTATTCTTTCTTCAAGACTGGCAAGAAGCCGTGCTCACGAGGTGGGGACCTCACTGGCCTCACTCAGGCTCAGTAAAGAGCTCTTCCTCAAGCACAATCGTCAGGGCGCAAAACAAATTTATTTGCATTGTGAAACAGTCCGTCTGCTATGCGACAACAAATTAAGCTCCGGGTGACTATTCCTGTAAAACATGTCCTGCGCACAGCACTACTATTATGGGGTGGATAGACCTGGTGAAGAATCAATTAAAAACTCTGACACACGAACTGGATCCTGAAGACCTGTTTCACAGGTTTACCCAGAAGAAAATAATCCTGTAACATTAGCGCTTGGAAGCCGATGGAGGCGAGACTTCTGAGACACGTCCCGGGGTTTGCAGGACAGACGGGCGCTTTTCTGAAGTGCTAGTTAAAAGATTACAGCTTCCCAAGCAGCATCTGGCCAACGGCAGCATGGTGGAGCAAGAGGGGTTATCACCACGTGGGCCACCCGAGGACAACCGTGAGTTCTCTTAAGAAGCGGAGGGATTGGGGTAGTCTGTATTCTTAGGTTTGTTCCCATTTTGAAGTGAAAGCCAATGTTGAAAAAGTTAAGGGATATTAAGTTTGAAATGACTTTTTGTTTTCAATATCGGGGCTCTCCTGTGAAAAGGTAGATCCAGGTATCCAGAACTGTCTTTTTAAAATCAGAGTTGCAGCAGTCCAACCAGGAAGAATCCATGAAAATTAAAAGGAGGGGCTAAACGTGGGCTAGGAATCGTGCTCGTTCTGTAACAGCAAGTCCGACGGTCAGTGTTTCCAGTAATTCAGACATCTGTGAAAGCGATCTTCCCAGCTCACTGCCTGAGACAGTTCCTGTCTCTCAAGCTGAATAAACACAGGAGAATTTGAGGTTCAGGCAGGATAGCTCCAGACATGGCCTACCGCTCAGTGAGCATCAGTGGCAATCGAGAAGTCAAGCAAGCCAGGGCAAGTGAGGGGTCGGGTCAGCGGTGGCCACTGTTGAGGCACGTAGTATTGGGGGGACTCTGCTATGCTCTGATTCAGAAGCAAAGATAGGGGGAACTTTGTAAATGGAATTGGGTGTAAACAGTGTGCTCTCAAGACATTTTGTCAGGAGAGGCAGAGAAAGCGAAGGAACCAGGCATAGGACAAGACAAGGCCTGCCCACTCCTGTGCTGAGTCTTGGTACAGGAAATTCTCTCATGGGTCAGGAATCCGTTCAGTTCATAGTAAAAGATGTTTGGCAGTTCTGGTCATGAAATCTGCCCTCAATATCTTTTTATTTTTAATATAAAAAGCTGGGGAGGGCTAGAGAACTCCCTTCTTAGCCAAGAGCATGTATTACTACATTTCAAGAAAGCTTTCTGATTCCGTTCTCACTTACGTTACTTTTTTAAAAATCTTGTATTTACTTCTCATTGTTGGGATAGAACTTGGGGCCTCATGCATGAAAGGCAATCACCACACACACTGTGGAGCCACGTTCCCAGCCCTTCAGTTGCTATTTAAATCTCTTTTGAAAAGATTTATTCATTTTATATGCATGAGTATTTTGCCTGTATGTTTGTATGTATGTATGTATGTATGTATGTATGTATGTATGTATGTGAATCTGTGTACCTGATGCTTGAAGAGGCCTGAAGAGGGTGACAGACTTCCCTGGAACTGGAGTTGCAGATGGTTGTGAGCCACCATGTGGGTGCAGGGAACCGAACTCAGGACCTCTGGAAGAACAGCCAGTGCTGTTAACCACTGAGCCATCTCTCCATTCCTATTTAAATCTTAAAGTCCCCTGTACTGCTTTTTTTTAAATGTATTTTTAAAGAATAATGTGTCTATTAGCTTTCTTCATCTTTGAGAGGCTCAGAATACACAGGGGACTTGGAGTCTTGGAGCTTTGCTGAGGTTCTTGAGATGTGAAGAATTAGGCCAAGCTCCTGCCCGGCCTCCTTCCTACCCACACTGCCACTCTCTCCGGCAGAAACAAGCCCCCTCGGCCCACACCTATGACTTCCATTATTTTACATGTACTCCCGCAGTTGTGTATTTGCACCACGTGCGTACCTGGCACCCTCAGAGGTCAGAAGAGGGGTTCAGTCAGAGTTGTGGATGGTTGTGAACCTGCCCCAGAACCTCTCTGGAAGAGTGACAAGTGCTCTGAGCCGTCTCTCTAGCCTCAGTTCATAGTTCCCAAGTCATGTTTCCACTACATAAGGCCACAAAAGCACTGTGTACCACTGAAATATTTGATCTTTGCATCTGGCAGAAGAATGTGATTCCCCATAGAGTTATGAGCTAAAGGGAAATCAAGAGTAAAAGCCTGAAAGCACATTAACTAATCCTCCCACAGTGTTCTTCCCTTCTCTTTGTTCAAAGGAGTGGGAGGGGTTTTCCTGCATGGACCTGCTCCCTCTTCCTACCTGGGTTATCTCTAATTCCAAAGCCTCACCACAGACTTGTCACTTCTTCCTTAAAGATAAAACTGTTCATGAGCTGTGGAGGTGCTTGTCATGCAAGCAGTGAAGAACAGGCTCATCTCTCTCTTTCTCTCTCTAACACTGTCATGGTAATACATGTTTGTAATCCCAGGACTGGCAAGGCCAAGACAGGCAGGTTCTTGGGCTCAATGGATACCCAACCTATCCTAATTCCTGGTCACTGAGAGGAATTAGGGAGAGGAATCCCTGTATCAAAAACAAAAAAAAAACAAAAAAACAAAAAAACAAAAAACCAGAAAGGTGGCTCCAAAGGTTGACCTATGGCTTAGACACACACATACACACGCGCGAGCGCACACACATACACACACACACACACACACACACACACACACACACACACACACACCAGCCCTTCTAAAGGCAATTCAATCCCACAAAAATTTATTGAATATTTTTGTGAAGCCCCTGTGCTAGGTACTAGAAATTAACACATGAATTCCAGACACAATCCCTGCCCCCTATACGATCTGTTATTTCTAAAGATATCTCATAGTTTACTATTATATATATTCTCTTAAATATACTGTTATGAGCATAGAGAAGAAAAGAAAAAGTCGCCGGGCGGTGGTGGCTCACACCTTTAATCCCAGCACTTGGGAGGCAGAGGCAGGTGGATTTCTGAGTTCGAGGTCAGTCTGGTCTACAGAATGAGTTCCAGGACAGTCAGGGCTACACAGAGAAAACCTGTCTCAAAAAAAAAAAAAAAAAAAAAAAAAAAAAAAAAAAAAAAGCAAAGAAAGAAAGAAAAAAGAAAAGGTCTGGTGGGTTTTTCATGTGTTCAACACAGAAGTACCCTATGAGCCACCAAGGTCGGGGATAGATAGATATACATTATATCTCAAAGTATATAAAACAAGTGCTCAAACACATGTGGACACATACATGCACTTTTCACAATAACCAAAAGATAGGGGTAACCCAAATGCCCATTAGTGGGTCACTGGATAATTCAAATGTGAACTGTCCAGACAGGAGACTATCACTCCAACCTCCACCATTAAAGAGAATAAGACTCTGAAACATGCAACCATGTGGATGAAATTTGACAACATTAAACTAAGCCAAAGAAGTCAGACTCAAAAATCTGAAACTATATAAACTGATACATATACAATGTACAAAATAGGCAAATCTACAGACAGAATGTAGATTACTTATTGCTGGGAACCAGAATGGGAGGTTTCTTAGAACAGGGTTTCCTTTGGGGGGCAATAAAAATCCCCCAAAACTAGATTGCAACTGAAGTAACACTTTCCTTTTTGCTTCGACAAAGTAGCAATTTGGGGAAGAAAGGGCTTACTTTGGCTCACAGTTCTAGGGTCCAGTGCATCACAGTTTGAAGGACACAGCAGCAAGAGCATGAGGCCACTGAATCTGCAGTCCGGGGAAACAGAGAGAGTAGTGAATGCTAACACTTAGTCCCATCTCTCCTTTTGATTCAGTCTAGACCCTAACCCACACTTAGGATGGGCCGTCACACCTCAGTTAACCCAAATGAAAATCTCCTCACAAACATACCCAGAGGTTTGTCCCTTAAATGATTCTAGATCCTCCCAGGTTGACAGATTAATACTTGCACAGCATTGTAAATGAACTAAACACCAGAGAATTCATTTATTTAACACAGTGCTGGATAGTATTATGCAGACTTGACACAAGCTAGAGTCATTGAGAAGAGAGCTTCAACTGAGAAAATGCCTCCATAAGATCAGGCGGTAGGCAAGCCTGTGGGGCCTTTTTTTTTTTTTTCATTAGTGATGTGGGTGGGGCTGCCCCAGGCTGGTAGTCCTGTGTTCTATAAGAAAGCAGGCTGAGCAAGACAGTAAGCAGCACCCCTCCATGTCCTTTGCTTCAGCTCCTTCCCCCAAATCCCTGCCCTGTTTGAATTCCTGTCCTGACTTCCTTTGATGATGAACAGTGATGTGGAAGCGTAAGGCAAACCCTGTCCTCCCTAAGTTGCTTTAGTCATTGTGTTTCATAACAGCAAGAGAAACCCATGGTTTATTCTAGGATCTGTGGATTTTATCAATTATAAACAAAGAAAGGGAAAGATAGACAGAGTGAGGGGGGCTCTAAAGAAGTTGTGGGGGGTGTGGAAGTCAACTGGTAGCATCAAGGGAGGATCGGTTCCTTGCAAGACAGGATGACTCTGGGTTTGGTTTGTAAGAGAAGTGGAACAGCCAATAAAGGCCTTCAAGCAAGAGGATGCCTTGACTAGACCTGTGGTTTGCACTGGACATTTGAGTAGAGGACTAAGGAGTACGGAAATGGATTCTTATGAAGGCAATTCGTGAAAGCTTCTGGCCCAGTCAGAGATCATAAAAAAACATCCCAGGTAATAAAACACCTGCCAGATCATTTTCTCAGCTAAGTCACTAGGAGTACCCTCTGCCAAATTCAAATCCAGAAATGCTAGCTAGGGTAGGGGGAAAAAAGTACTTTTCAAACTGATTTTTAAAACAGCATAAGCCCATCTTTTAACACACCCCATGAGCTTTGGCATCCAAATTAACCTACTTCCTCTTCCTGTGGGGATTACTCATAAAAACTTGTCCCAGCACCAACAGCTCACCAGAGCAGCAAGCCTATTTTTGATGAGAACAAGCTGTAGTCAGAAAATAGGTTTGGAAGCGGAGCTCAGAAACAAAGTTGACATGACAGGTTTGGTCATATTAGCATGCTGAAAATAATGCACACTGACTTCGTTAAAACTGCCAATTAGACCTCTTGTTTATACAGAGTCAAAACTGAACAAGAAGCTGAAGAGATGCTCCAGCTGCTAAGAGAATTTGTTCCTCTTCCAAAGGACTGGGTTCCTAGCACCCGCACTGAGTAGTCTCAATTGTCTATGATTTCAGCTGTAGGGAATCCGATGCCCTCTTCTGGCCTTTGTGGGTCCCTGTACACATATGTGCATACACAGAGAAAAACACACACATATACATAAATGAAATAATTGTTTTTACAGTTTTTGAATGAAGACAGAACAAAAGACAGTGGTTTGTTTCACACTATGTAAGCTCCAACATCGCTATGTCGCTATGTCCTAACTGAGGGTGGGATTCAGACCTTAGTCTTGCTATGGCGAATTTTTCTGCCAGCTTTGCCTTGTTGTGCTAGAGAAATCAACTAGAGAGAAAACCAAGGCCCAAGGGGTTTTCTGGATTCTCAGTGACAAAACCAGAATTTCTAAGCACCCAGCTCCCAATGTCACCAAAACCTTTGCCAAAGCTCTCCTAGGCACAGACTCAGTTTCATTTGGAAGGTGAGAAGGTAACAGAGGCACAATGTGGATGAGGAAAGAGCATCTGCCATGCATAACAGAGGGAATACAGTGAGCCTCCACTGGCCATATGTTTCCCATGAACGAGATCCTAAGGCTCCATCTATGTCTGTAAATTCAGACCAGTGAAAAACATTCAGGAAAAAGCACACAACTGTACTGACCACTAACAGCCTCCTCTCTTGTGTTACTCTTGAAGCAAGACCACAGGGTTTACCTTCTAAGTATGTGGTTAGGCATTCTAAGTATGTGGGTGGAGTAGACAGGAGCACTGCACGAGTTACATGCATATACTAAAGCATTTTATGTGAGGGACTTGAACATCTAGGAGTTGAGTAACCAGAAGAATCCTGGAACCAATTCCCTATCAGTAGGAAAGGCTGCCTGTGCATTCAAAGAACAAGAATTCAAGTGAGTTCTCCAACTCTTGATTTCGAGCATGTACCCTGACCGTGTGGTGGTTTTCGGGCAGGCTGAGGGAGAATTTTTTCCTTTTCTTTTCCAAGCCATTCAGTAAACAAATCCTCCTGAGATCTACCATGTCCTAGGCTGGGCTTTGGGATGCAGAGAGAAAGCTGGTCCAGGATGGTCTCTAGAGATGCTCACAGGCTCCAGGCTGAGCAGAGGATGTGTAGTAGGAGATAACCTTGTCTCCCACAATGAAACTAATAATTACTGGTCCCAACATCTAAGAGTGAGAGGTTTGCAAACATTACCTCACATTCTTACAGGAAAAACCTCAGGGAGAGTATTATTATCTCCACCTTAAAGATAAGGAAAAGTAAAACCTAAGCAGCAGGAAGTTGTGGAATTTACCCAAGGCCACCCAGCCAGAGCTAGTAGAACAAAAAGCAAACCGACACTTTGAACAAGGTCACTTGGCTCCAGTGGCTCTGTCACTCTGTTGGTCCCAGGACCCCTTTCAGTATGAGCAGAATTGAAAAAGAAGGAAGGAAGGAAGGAAGGAAGGAAGGAAGGAAGGAAGGAAGGAAGGAAGAAGGAAGGAAGGAAGGACAAACCATGAACTTAATTCACATAACCCCCACAGCCAGCCCGTCTGCATTTAGTATACACTGTAGATGGAAAGTCAAAAGCATGGGCTGCTCACCTCTGGAATTCTGCATAGACTTGGGTCGCAGGGCCTAGAACAATGGAGAATGAAAGGTCACCCCCAGCTAACCCACCCAATATGGTAAACTAAAAGACCTGGAACTCAGAGAGACTTTGAGAATCCCAGCTGAAAGGCTATTTACCACTCCACACGCTGCAAACTGCCAAAGACCAGCTGTGTATCTATTAAATTTAAGTTCGATAAATGTATCTATTAAATTTAAGTGCGATAGACTTGGGTGTTTATGTCGATGGGCAATTCTTCCTTCACTCCTTATGGTGGTGGTGAAAGTGACAAAGCCATACCCTGGTAACAACGTTGTAGACGGGTGCTGCCTGCTTGGCAAATACAACGTGTAGCAACGACTATAAAGTGTTCTATTGCCTGGGACAGAGTCATGCCATCTACAGGAGGTGGTCCTGAGAGGTGATTCAACGGAAGAGGAAAATCACATGCACAGAAGTGTCTATTACGTCTGAGAGTGGAAAATATTGAAAACACTAAGTAGAAGTGGTGATATGGTGACTTTATGAAGACTCATTTGCCCGAGTTCACCTGCTTGGGGTTCAGGGGTTAAGAACCTGGTTTCTGGGACTTACATTCCATATAATTGACCAGGAGACTCTGGGAAAGCTGACTTAACTGCTGAATGCCTCTATTTCCTCATATGGAGAGATGGGGATGATAACAGTATATACTCTGGGGGGGTTGCTGCGAAGATCAAATGACTTAATGACATTCATTAAAGGGTTTTTAATAGTGCCTCTGCATAGATTAATATCACTGTTTTAATATGCAAATGAAATGGCCTGATACTCCCACCTCATCTAAGGCTGTCTTTCTCCCCTCCTCGGGCCTTGATATCCTGAGATAAATCCACGACCCGCAGGGCATTTCTGCAGCCCTATTTGCAGTCAGTACAGTATTTTGCCCCCAGGCTTAAGGAGAAAGAAGGAGTGTGCTCACCTCGCTTGTACTGTCCACTCAGATTCTGATGTTTTTGAGACAGGTGAGCCACAGGCTTTCTTCTTTTTAAGTTTTACTCTGTCTGTCTGTCTGTCTGTCTGTCTGTCTGTCTCTGTCTCTGTCTGTCTCTCTGTCTCTGTCTGTTTGTCTGTCTGTCTGTCTGTCTCTCTCTCTCTCTGTGTGTGTGTGTGTGTGTGTGTGTGTGTGTGTTGCATGTGGTCACAGTGCTCATATGACAACACAAGAGTTAGTTCTTCCCTCCCATTATATGGTGTTCTGAGGATCAAACTCAGGTTGTCAGACTTGGCAGCAAGCACTTTTACCCACCCAGCCATCTTGCTGGTCCCCAGTATCATTCTCAAATTTCCATTGTCATCACTAGCTTTTGCTCTTTTATGGTAACTCTGCCATACCCATGCCTGGCAGACAGCTCTTAGTATACATCCGAATGCATACATATATGCAAACACATGCCCAGTTGCCTTCGGCCAGTCACTTTTTCATGGGGCCTGAGTCCTGTTGCTGAGTACCAGGGAGTCCCTTTCCTCCCTCTCCACTCTCCATTATAGAGTCATTCTTTCAGGAGACAACCCCGTCCCGATGATAACAGACAGCATTCCTTGAGAGTCTGACACTCTCTGGGTATGGCAAGCTTTCTGAACGGTTCTCGAAGTGTACCTTTGACATAGGCACCACTGTTAGAACTGGAACCTGTGAAAGTCTTATGTGTTTCATTTTTAAGATTTATTTATTTATGCAAGTGGGTGTTATCCTGTCCTGCTTGTATGTCTGTGCACTGCATGCAAACACAGAGCTCTCAGAGAGCATCAGATCCCCCTGAAACTGGAGTTATAGATTGTTGTGAGATGTCAGGTGGGTGTTAGGTATCGAACCTGGGTCCCTCTGGAAGGGTATGGAGCTCTGGGTCTGAATTTTTACCTACTGTGCCATCTCCAACACAGAAAGTCTTATATGCTAAGGAGTCTGTTTGAGACGCATCCCCCACACATCAGACAAGCTGATATTTTAATCAGGTTTGTCCATCTCCGAGCCCACACGTGGAACTGTGGCTCTCACTTGCCTCCTCAGGTAGGTGATACAAGCAAAATGTCTAGACTGAATGGTGACAAAGCCAAAAGCAAGCTTCTGGCACCATAGTCAGAATTCTCACACAAGGTTATGTCTGCAGATGGCAAAGCCTTGAGACAATTTGCCGTGCAGAGTGAGAAAACGACATAGTTCAATTGTAAATACTTGCCTCTGGTCATGGTTGTTGTATGGGCCCCACAATTTTAGTTCTGAAGAATTTACCCTCTGCTTGAGAGATGGCTCAGTGGTTGATGAACATGTATCGATCTTCAGTGGTTATGAACATGTACCCATCTTCCAGAGGACCTGAGCTTCATTCCTAGCACCCACATCAGGCAGCTCATAACCATCTGTGACTCCAAAGATTCCAGTTTCATTTGAGTGAACACTGGGGAGTTTTTAGTTCAAATTTATATGGCTGCAAAAGACCTGGGAAAGCAGGGGCTAAAAGTGGGTAGAATTAAGAGGACCACCACCAGCTATAAACTCATATTAAAAACTAACTAAACATGGGCTGGTGGTGAATGCCTTTAATCCCAGCACTTGGGAGGCAGAGGGAAGTGGATCTCTGTGAGTTCAAGTCCAGCCTGGTATACAAAGGAGTTCCCAGACAGCCAGGGCTACCCAGCAAGACCTTGTCCCAAACAAAAACAAAACAAAACAAAACAAAAAAACAGAAGAGCATTGTGCCTGCCTTTAATCCCTGTGCTTAGGAGGTAGAGGCAGGTGGATCTCTGAGAATTTGAGAATACTCTGGTCTACAGAATGAGTTCTAGGCCAGACAGAACCACAAACTGAGGCCTTACCTTACTGAGGCCTGAACCACCACCACCATCAGAAAAACCCTGTCCCCTTCCCTCAAAAAAACCCTAGCGTAATTACAGCAGGTGGACCATTGAAATAGATTAGAGGGTCCACTCATTCTTACTCACTCGAGGTGAGTTAGGTGTCCTAACAGCAAGTCAGTGGAGGTGTTGATCAGTAAAATGCCATTATATAAAGTTGAGTCAGTTGAGGTTCCATGAGAGAGGTGGGAAGGAGGAAGGAAGGGAGGGAGGGAGGGAGGGAGGGAGGGAGGGAGGAAGGAAGGAAGGAAGGAAGGAAGGAAGGAAGGAAGGAAGGAAGGAAGGAAAGAATTGGATCCTTCCCAGCATACACAGGTTGCATATTAGATTATAGGTATAAAGACAAAAGTGATTGCTATAATACAGATTTTTCAAGGAGAGGCTGGAGAGACGGCTCATCAGTTAAGAGCACTGGCTGCTCTCTTAGAGAATCTGAGCCCTGTTCCCAACACCCACACTGATCGAACCACAAAACCACCTTTAATTCCAACTCAGGGATCACATGCTTTCTTCTGAACCCCTGAAGGTACCTGCACTCGAGGGCATATACCCTGCACTCCACAGTAAAAAAAAAAAAAAAAATCTTTAAAATTTTCTAAAAGAAAACATGGCAGAATATCTTCATATACTTAGGGTAAGCCTCCATTTTCAAGATAGTACAATATACAAAGAAGTATAAACTAATAACTAGCTTGATAGGCAATTTCATTAAGGTGAATCACTTCTAATAATCAAAAAACCAAAATCATAAGATCAAGAAAGGAAACCACAGATTGGTAGAGAATAACTAAAGATAAACCAATCTTTGTCAAAGGACTAGTACTCATCATATGTAAAGACCCTTAACAAATCAATAAAAAAAAATCAATCCCTTAACAAAATAGGCTAAAGACTGAAGAGAAATATTGAAATGATCAGTGCATAAAGAAGTGCTTACTATTACTCATTAGGATTACGCAAATTAGAGCTACATATGCCTCTCCCTATGACTTACAGTAATTTCAACAATGATATTGTCTGGTGTCGATAGAACAATTGGAATTCTCAGGTACTGGATGGTATTAATTAAAGTCAAGTAAATCTCATGTCCAAACAATGTCAGTCAGTGTAGACATGAGACGGACACTCTTCAGCATGTATGTGTATGAATAGTCTTTGCATCACTTACAAGAGCTAAGTGATAGCAACCCGAATGTCCTCCAACAGCAGTGTGACACTCATCTGTGGGATACAGTGACAAAGGACAAGGTGCTGTCTACAAGTACAACAAGGAGGGCGCATGTCACAGACATAGAGTCTTTGGTTCCATTTATATTAGGCTTCAGATGAGGGGATGGAGGGAGAATTATGAGAGTCATTGGCTGGGAAGGGAGCCTTCTGAAAAAATGGATCTGATCCATCTATTAAGCTGTTCTAAATTTCTTTTTACTTCTGTTTTATTTTATAGATAGGGTCTCTTTGTGTAGTGAAAAGATTTGAGCTCATGATCCACTTGCCTCAGCCTCTAGGCTGCTGAGTAGACAAATGTGGACCACCATATCTGGGCTTGGATGTAGTTTTCATTTGGATCCATGGGGTGGCTTCAAGAGTGCCTACAGTCTAAAAATGATTAAAACAACTGAGATGAATTCCAGTTTGTAACCAAGCTCAGTATTGGTACATTTTGTGTATATTGGGTTTAACAGTTTTCTTCCAGTCTCTTTCTCCTTTTTTTCTCCTCTTCTTTGTGTATCTCTAAAGTGTGAGAATAGAGTGTGTGTGTGTGTGTGTGTGTGTGTGTGTGTGTGTATTTTGACCATGTTGTTTTGATTGACTCTATCTCCTCATGTATGAATTCTCTTAGTTATTCTTGGCTGAAGCTTTTTTAGACTTTAGAAATCTGTTAAGCTTACAATGATTGATGACACAGTTTCAGTAGCCTCCCCTCACTGTGGAAAAGACATACTAGTAGGTCCTGGTAGATGTTTATTAGTATGGAGAGTCCTGGTCCCTTGAGGGCCCTTGAGTGTACTCTGAAGGATGAGGGAGCGCAGACAAGTGCGACTGCGCTGGCTGGCATCACCCGGTTCCAAAGCTTGTACTTATTAGAAAGTCAAAGTCCTCCCTCCACCCAGGCCATCAAAATCAGAAAGTCTGGGCGGGCCCTCAGTCTGCTTTCGCCCATCTTCTCGTTCCTAGTGGCTTGAGACTGGGAGGGACTGTCCCAGAGAATGCCCCAGTTAACTTCCTGAACAACCACTGAGGTTTCTTCATCCCTGTGGCTGTCAATCAACATTTCCCAATTTTTGGTAGACTCTTGGCACATTTTTTTTAAACATAGTCCAATCTGATTTGAAATTCATGATCCTCTTACCTCAGTCTCCTGAGTGTTGTTGAGATTTATAGGCATGTGCCACCACGCCCAGCCTTGTCACAGATAGGCTCAAGGAGTTTGCCATCTTAACCATTTGAGAGTATATAGGCCAGTAGTGTCTAAGTTCATTAATACATACCCAACCTGAAAAGTTCTTCATCTTGCAGAATTGAAGCTCTGTACCCATTAAACAGAAGATTATTCCGTCATTGTATAAGTTCAAATCACGTCTTTTTTAAAAAAAAAAAATTATGACAAGGTCTTGCTATGTAGTTTAGGCTGGTCTTGAACTTCAGTCCCCTGGGTGATAGGATTACAAGTGCTTGGCACCATGCCTGGTTTTAATGGATATTTTTGTTTATTATTGTGTGTGTACATGTTTGTGTGCACATGAAGGTCAGAGACCATCCGTGAGAAGCTACCACTCTTCTTCCATCTTTTACATAGGTTGCCAGGCCTGTGGGGTAAGCACCTCAGTAAGTAACCTACTGAACATCTCCCCAGCCCGTTAGTGGGTTTGGTTTTGTTTGGTTGGTTGGTTGTTTTTTTTTTTTCTTTTTTCTTTTCTTTTCTTTTTTCTTTTTTCTTTTTTGAGACAGTGTTTATGTATATCCCTGGCTGTCCTGAAACTCATGCTGTAGACCAGGCTGGCCTTGAACTCAAAGATCCACCTGTCTCTGCCTCCTGAGTGCTGGGATTAAAGGCCTTTAATGGGTTTTTTTAAAGCATTTTTTTGGCCTATCAAATGCAATTTTGGGGGAATTTAAGATCAGTAGATGCATGTGTTTGTATGTCGCTTTAAAAACTTCATGATGGCCGGGCGGTGGTGGCGGTGGTGACTTTAATCCCAGCACTTGGGAGGCAGAGGCAGGTGGATTTCTGAGTTAGAGGCCAGCCTGGTCTACAGAGTGAGTGCCAGGACAGCCAGGGCTACACAGAGAAACCCTGTCTCGAAAAAAACCAAAAACAAAAACAAAAAAACAAACTTCATGATGATAAAATATGATCTTAACATAAAATATAGGTGATACATGCAGTTCCAAGCATTTGTAGGCACAGTTTGCAGGCACAGTTCCATGCATCCAGAGTGCCACACTGCCATCAAAGCACTTTTCACATCCTCAGACTGACTTCTGAGACTCTGTGCTCATCCAGTACATCCCCCAACCCTACTCCAGACAGCCCATCGCCTTTCTCCCATGTCTCCCCAACCCTACTCCAGACAGCCCATCGCCTTTCTCCCGTGTCTCTATGAACCTGATTCATAGGCGCATACAGCTCTGTCTGTGTGTGGCTGGCTGGTTTCCTGTCCTGTGTGTGTCAGGATCCCCCTCCTTTGAAAGTCTGAAGATTATTCCATCTTTGTATAAACTTTCCTTCCTTTGGACCTAACCGTTGAATGCACCCAGCATACTTTCTTGGCTCACCTACCAATAACCACCTGGGTTGCTTATGTGTTTGGCTGTAGTGAACACAGGCCTACAAATGTGTTTTCATGTCTCCACCTGCAATTCTTTTGAGACTAAAGTAGAGTCACTGGGTCGTAAGGTGATTCCAGTTTTATTATTTTGGAGTTTTTTATTGTTGTTAGTGGTGGTGGGTGGTGATGGTGGTAGGTTTGTTGTTGGTTGTTGGGTTTTTTTGGGGGGGGGAAACATAGTTTTCTGTGAAGCCCTGACTGTCCTGAAACTCACTCTGTGGACCAGGCTACCCTCAAACTCAGAGATTCGCCTGCCACTGCCTTCCATGTGCTAAGATTAACGGTGTGCCCCATTACACGAGGCTACCCAGTTTAAGCTTTTTAAAGCAGTATCATTTTATATTCTCACAAGCAGCATGTAAGAGTTCCAATTTTCTTTATGTCTTTTGGCACTAGTTGTTATAATTAAGCAATCATCTGTGCGTGTGTGCGTGTGTGTGTGTGTGTGTGTGTGTGTGTGTGTGTGTACTTGTTTGTGGTGAGAGAGTACCACAAACCTTTCTTAATTGGTCTCTAGCTTATTTTATTTAAACATTTACTTCTGTTTTTATTTAAACGTATGTGTCTCTCTGTGTCTGTGTGAGTATCGGTACCCATGGAGGACAGAAGAGGGTGTCAGGTCCCCAGAGGTGTCAGGAGCTACAGAAGCAATTGTGAGCCTGGGAAGGTGGGTACTAGGAACGAAATTTGGGTCTTCAGGAAGAGTAACAAGAGCTCTCAACTGCCCAGTCATCACTTCATCCCCTCCACTTGATTTTTCCAAGCAAGGTCTCCCTGGCTGGCCAGCAAACTCCAGGAATTATCGTGTCCCTGTCACCGCAGGGCTGGTCTTACAGCTGTTTGTCAACATAGCCGACTTTTTATGTGGGTTTGAGACATCTGAACTCAGCACCTCATGCTTGCAGAGCAAACATCTTAGCAGCTGAGCTATTTCCTCGACAATAGCTGTTTCTGTGAGAGTGGGGTGAGTCTGCGAGTTCCCTCTTTAGTACATTGTTGTAGGGTTCTTTCCTGCATACATAAAAGCTTTTCATTTTGATGGAGTTCAATGACTTATTTTTCTCACCTATGCCTTTGGCGTCTTAGGAAAGTCAAGGTCATGAAGCTTCCTCGTATTCTCTACTCTGTACACTTTCTCTATACAACCCCCAACACTAGCTTTCAAATCCCCATTACTTATAAGTAAGTATCTAACTACCCCAGCTTTCTCCCCTGCCGTTTAGCACGGATGTTTAAAACCTGGCACTTTTGCTATGAATCCAGACTGCTATCTGATAAAAAGGCTACAGCGGCCGGGCGGTGGTGGCGCATGCCTTTAATCCCAGCACTTGGGAGGCAGAGGCAGGCGGATTTCTGAGTTCAAGGCCAGCCTGGTCTACAGAGTGAGTTCCAGGACAGTCAGGACTACACAGAGAAACCCTGTCTCGAAAAACCAAAAAAAACAAACAAAAAAAAAACAACAACAACAACAAAAAAAAATGGCTACAGCAAACTGGGAGAAGGTCAGAAAAGTGGGCATGACAGGCTAGAGCAACAGCTTAGCACTTTAAGAGCTAAGAGCATAAGTGCTTCTTTTTCAGAGGACTCTAGTTCCCAGTGCACATGCCCAGAAGCTCACAAACACCTATCACTCTAGGTCTGAGGGATCTAATGCCCACTTCTGGACTCTGCAGGTACTTGCCATGTGTGCATACCACCCCCATATACATGATGACACATAAACTAAATCTTAGCTCTCCTCTTGGTCACTCAAAGAGACCGTCATATCTTTATTTTGTCTACAAAGTCCCAGGAGATCTCATTATAATGAAAACTCTGAATCAGCTGCTCTGGGAAGGGGCAAGGGAAGGATCCAGAAATCGACTAATTCCCTCCAGGGTGGAGCTGACGGCAAAGTTTCCTCTAGTTGTAGGTAAGCCAGACAGTAAACAGTGTCCACAGGATCCCCACTAGACCCCAGATCTGCCACAGACAACCTCCAGGATCTCAGTCTCAACTCTCGTCATGCCTCAGTTTCTCCATCTGAGTTCCTTGATTCTCATTTCCATCTAGAAATTACTTTAAGCCAATCATATTATTTCCACAGAACATTCATCCAACAAGCAATTCTTCAGTTCAAAGAATGACCACAGCTCCCGTTTAACCACTTAGCAAGCTAGATAATGGACATCTAATGGGAAAGACAAGCAAACTAAAGATGGGAGAGAGTCTGGTAAATAAATGTGTTGATAGGAATGCCAAGGTTAAATACCAAGCAAATGGAAAATGACCATTGGAAGTGATTGGGGTCTTTCCTCCGGCGAACTGTTTTCAGATTGTCACCTGAGAGATTAAGTGGGAGAGAGATGACACTGGCCAAGGCAAGTGGAGAGTAAAAGACATAGTAGAAGGACCTGAGCAAGAAGAAGCACAAGGCTCAGACCAGACCAAGAGTAGTTCAAGAACACAGATGACCAATGGTGTAAAAAGCACACAGATCTGGAGTTTCCCAAAGCACTAGGTGCCTCAAGCACCACAGGTGTGGGCATCTCTCTAGGACAAGCCCTGTGGTGCCTGAAGAAAGAGCTGGGGTGGAATTGGAATCTAAGACGATCACTTCTGCTAGTGTGCAGAGATTAGGCCAGGGAGCTCAAGACCAAACATAAGGACACCAGAAAAAAACTTTGTAAGAGTCTAAGCAAGAGACAGTGAAAATCCCAGCCAGGGACAGCATGATGGTAAAGAAGATAACTGGAAGAATCAGGAGAGATGTGGGAGGGAAAATGGGCAAGCTGGATTAGGCAAGCAAGTAGCAAAAGCAAACAGAAGTCCTGGTGGCTGACGTAACGTGCACATGCTTACATTCTATTCATGTGTCTGTGAGTTCACTAGGCTCGAGCTCACCCAACTGGGCTTGGTTCCTGACTGCAGGTCAAAGTCAAATCTTCTCCAAGCATCTCTTATCCAGGGATCCAGGCAGAAGGCATAACAGCTACCTGTAGCATCTCTGGCTTCGAAGACCCCAGCCCAGTGCCATGAGAGACTGTTAAGAAATATCACATGGCCATTCCCTTGTTCAAAGCAAGATCCATAGAGTCTAAGAAATAGACCCAGTGAGGGATTATGGGTACTACATAACAATAATATATTCTAGAACAGGAAGCCAGGCCAGCTCCAGGGAGGCACTCACTGAAGTAAAGAACACAGAAGACAGAGAGAGAGAGAGAGAGAGAGAGAGAGAGAGAGAGAGAGAGAGAGA
>JANHMN010000004.1:83041465-83095822 GCA_030674055.1 Rhabdomys pumilio
CATGCACACATGCACACATGCACACATGCACACATGCACACATGCACACATGCACACATGCACACATGCACACAGAGAGAAAGAGAGACAGAGAGAGAGAGAGAGACACAGACAGACAGACAGACAGACAGACAGACAGACAGACAGACAGACATGGACACAAATGGAAACTGACACAGACACATACCAAAGAATCTTTCTTAAAAAAAAAAAAAAAAAAAGATAGCAAATGGGGTGGCAGGGTTGGAGATTTAGCCCAGATCGCTTGCCTAGCAAGCGCAAGGCCCTGGGTTTGGTCCTCAGCTCCAGGGGGAAAAAAAAAGTAACTAAAGATAGCAAATGTGAAAATAAATGATTTTTTTTTAAGACAGCAAATGTGGAAAATACTTTCAAAGAAACCAAATAACCTGTCCCTACCCTTATAAGTGTGCTTCAGGGATAGAGGATGGACCAGGAATTCAGAAAGATCACTTCTGCCACTGTGCAGATTAACCCAGATAGAATTGGAGGACACCAGGAAAAACACTGACCAAGCTACAGATAGACGGCTAAGTCTTACCCGAGTGACAATCAAAGTACATGTTTCTTGTCAAGTAACATGCAAACTCTAAGTGCACTCTGAGAGTAGCATCTTCTCAAGGTGAGCACACCTGTGTGAGCAGCTGCATTTCCCCAAAGCCCTCCATCTGCCCTCCTGTTTGCTGATGCCCTGAATCCCAAATTTTAGAACTAGGGAGTTTCCTGTATAGGAAGCTTCCAAACCCTCACAGCTCCTCCTCACCCCCAAGCCTTCTTCAGCTCACTAAGCTTCTTGGGTTCATCTGTTCTTCCGTCTGGTTGTCATCCTTTGAACTAACTTTTTTAGAGAGCTCATGTGTCCTTTGTACACGGCACGAAGGGAATCTTGGGGGTTGGGGGGGGGAAGAATACAAAGGCAAGCGACACCAGACTTAGAGCTAAAAAGACAGGCATGCCCAAGGGCAGCTGGCATACAGTGTGGTGACCATAATGACAGAGTGATGCTGGGTCGGGGTGGAGAGGGCGTGTGCTTGAACAGTCAGGCGGCAGCACTTAGGAAAATAATTGGAACTGTGTAGGCGAGATCAGCAGGATTTCCAAGTTGGATGGGATGGGAGAGAGAGAACTGGCTTTCTCTTTGTTACGTTATGGACTTCTGTGGATGAACTTGGTAGCTCACAGCTTATTGTAGGTGGAAAAGCTGTTAGCCTTTGCTTTCAAAAGAACCTAATAAATCAAATCAACAGTGCTGCAGCTGAACAGTAGAGGGCGCTAAAGATTTGTGCTTGACGATAAAATTATGCACCCCCACCCCTCCAGGACTACCCCCACCCCCACCAAAATTTTATGAAAGTTCTCTGAAAATAGATAAGGATGCAGATGAAGCCCAGAGAGTGGTCAGAGTCACACAGCTCCTCAGCAGCAGACGGAGCCTGGTCCCCCAAGCTCATTCAAATCACTCTATGCTGCTCTCAGTTTCCCCCAAAATCTCAGTTCCTAAAATCCAGATGCTTCATGAATCTTTTTAAAACAATTTCCTTTTCTCCTTTTCTTTAAGGGATGGAGAAGGGGAAGATGAGCCATGATATAGAGGTGTGTGTGCATATAAATGTATTACAAATAGTATATGACTGGCCTGGGTCTTCCTTTTCTTCCTGCATCTGGATGAAGTTGGCAGTTCAAAACATGGGCATCTAGGTTTGAGTGTAAGTTCTGCCTCTCCTTGGTATGATCCTAGAGTCATATTTTCAAGTCTTCGAAGCCCTGACTGTAAAGCCTGGTGCTATTCACATTTATACTTCCAAGACTGTCTGTAGAGTACAGAGAACTGATGTAAACTCGTTCCAGACAGTTCCAGCAAGGAGCCGGTGCTCCATCGTGCTGTAGCCCTGTCGGCTGCCTCAGCCCTCATGGTCCTTTATACCAAGTCCCAACTCCATCATAAACGACACAGGTCCCTTTCCCGTCACCAGTTACGGTCACCTTATTCTTCAAACAAGGGTCATACCCCCACTGTTATTCCTACTACTTCTACTACCAAAATAAATTACTTTAGTTCCGGAAAATAGATATTTTCTGCTGTCATACTATGCTTCAGGAACAGTGCTGGGTCCTCCTAGAAAGAGATGGATGGGTGGGTCAGAGTTCAATGACCAAGAGTCTAGCAAGCAAGGGTGCTGTATCAGCTCATAGTTGTAACAAATTCTCAGAGACCATATTAGAAACAGGCCTGGTGCTGTGGACATGGAATATCAGCTATTCTAGAGGCTGAGACAGAGGGAGCACAAGTTCCAGGCCAGCCTCCACAACTTCGTGAAAACTTATCTCGAAGGTCAGAGTGAAGATGGGGATGGAGAATTGTTCAGTAGTAGAGTACTTACCTAGCATGCTCTGAACTCTGGTTTGTAAATAAGAGAGAAAAAGACAGTACTAGAAAGAACACAAGTCAGAGGATCCCAGGACCACTACTCTTTCTAGTGTTTTCTTCTTAACTAGAGTAGGTAAAATCTCATCCCTTTTTGAGGGACACAGAGTTTGCCAGGTTCACCCTCCCTGTGTCAGCAGAAGTAGCTCATAGACTCGGGAATCCCAGTGGACCATCTAGGGCACATATCAGATAAAGTTCTTATCTCCACCTCAGGGCTCCCAGGCCCATGATGCCAAGCCTCTCTTCCTCTCCCAGATGCCCCTCTATTGGGAGCCAGTAGTGCCTAGCTAAGTAGGCAGGCATATTTAGGGCTCCTTGAAAAGAAGCCAAAATTACAACTGAAAGATGATAGGAGGTGCCCAAACAACATGGGTGGCCTAGAGGAGGGAGTACCTCACAGCTCCAGACCCAGTTACTTAAGGTACAGTACATGGTTCCCTTTCTCCCTGCATCCAACCTCGCAGGAAGCTGTGCCTAGATCTCTGAAGGTAGGTTCTGTGTCTGTGTTTTCTCTGACCCCAGTTCCTGGCACAGGGCCTGGGAGAGAAGACCTCACTCAGTCAATGTTTGCTAAATTGAATTGAACCGAGCTGCGCGGAGGCCAGAATTATTGACCTTTCCAGGCAATGTTTTTGTTTTCCTGTCTTTGCAGGAAGCACAGGGCACACTCAAAAGGGTAATTCAAGAGTGTGTCGTGGGGAGATTACTGAGAAAGGGCTGAACAGGTTCAAGGAAATAAAGATGAGAAAGTGTGGGGGCATCTGCAGGCATGGGAGGCAGTTAGGGCTCCCCAAACTTAAAGGCCCAGAGAAGAAGAGCTGGGGAAGAACATGGCAAGCTGCCAAAAGGCAGCCGGTGGGTGGGGTGAAGTAAAAATCCATCCCACGTTCTCCCTTCTCCACTCTCTTATAACCTGATGTTGTCGCTCATTGGCTGGCCCCAAATAGAAGCCAAAGAAGCCCAGGGTACAAGCCATAAAAGGCATCTTCTCTGTGCTTAGAGCAAAGGGTTGAAAATCAAGAACATACAAGGATGGAGGAATGAAGAATGCCCAACACAAATAAATAGCTTTCCCCAAAAACACTCTCCACTCTGCATTGGCATCAGAACTGCTTCTCTTTTTCTTGTTGGTTGGTTTTGAGACATAGCCCTGGTTCTCCTTGAACTTGCTCTATAGACCAGGCCGGCATCACAATGATCTACCTGCCTCTGCCTCCCAAGTGCTAGGATTAAAGGCACACTCTGCCACCTTATAACTGTGTGGCCCTGTAGTGGTTGGTGCTGTCAATTTGATAGAATTTAGAAATCACCTTAGGAGATGAACTTCTGGACATGCCTATGGGGGAATTATCTTAACTGTGTTAGTTAAGTGAGACAGGAAGACTTGCCCACTGTGGGCGACACCATTCCCTGGCTGGGGTTATGGACTGTGTAAGTGGAGAAAAGCAGCTGAGTAGCAGCAGGACTTCACTGCTCTTCATTCATGATTGTGGGTATGATGTGATGAGCCCCTTCAAGTTCTTACTGCCTTGACTTCTTTACTGTGATGCAGTACACCCTGGAACTATGGACCAAAAAATAAACCCTTATTCCCTTAGGCTGATTTTGTCAAGGTATTTTATCACAGCAACAGAAAAAGAACTAAGACATGGCACTTCTGTTCATCTCTGACCCCTCTAAGAGCAAATCATTCATGTTCCCTTTGTCTCTACATCCTAATGCATTCAGAGTATCTTCTAGCCACCATGGATGTCTAGGTAGGTAAGAGGACAGGTATACCAAATTAATTGTGGCTTTTTGCATAGGATGAGATCATCAGGAGAAGACACCAAGCAAACTATCTCATTAAAGTCACAAATTTATCAGGAATTAAGTCAGACTTTAGAACTAGACAAGTATTCCAGATAGGACAACATGTTCTGTGCCCACGTGCCAATCAAGAACAATGCTAGGCTGGAGAGAGGGGTCAATGGCTGGGTAACTACTCCCCTGCAGAGGATCAGAGTTCAGTTCTCATTCATCCATGGAACAGCTTACTCCAGCTGTGGGAGAGCCAATACCACTGGTCTCTGAGGACACCTGCACTCGTGTATTAACCCTTACACAAACATATACACATAATTTAAAAAATAATAAAAATTGATCTTTAGAAAAAAAAAAAAAAAAGGCTTGCCGCTCAGGACCTCTAAATGATGTCCAGAGATAGCATTTCATCGAATGGTTCTTTCAAGCTATATGGGAGCAGCTAGGTGCTGCTGAAACAGCTACATGAAGGTACCTTTTCTATGGAATTACTTTCTCACATAGAAAAAATACGAGACCCTATACTAATGCAGGTCAGTCCTTCTGGACCAGTACTTACAATTCAAGGTTGTCATGTAAATCTCTCAGAAGAGAGAATTAACTATCTGTCATCCCTTGTATCGATGATGAGTAAAAAGCTACCTCCAAAAGTCAATGTCACGAAACAACCATTTGTTTTCAGTTTGTTGTGCTTTGTATTTTTCTCCTTCCTCTGGGACATAGAGTCACCTGGGACAATCTCTGCAGTGGAAGTGGAATTAGACACGATGAACACAACCACACAGGCCCATCCCAGATTCCACTGCATCCCATATCCCAACATGCCCGTGCAAGTCCCAAAGCCCAGCTCTGAGCAGAGGGAGTCCTTCTGCTTTTCATAGAAGAAACTACAAAGCCATGTGGCTAAGAACATGGTTATTGAGGAGCCCAGGACACAGACAACTGACCACTTCCCTCATTCTCTAGGTGGAGCTGTAGTGGCATGGTCCTCTTACGAGCAGATACCAATGACTGCATTCCTTGCCTTTCCTCACATACAAACTCTATGAAACGAAGGCCTTCCATGGATCCCTGGGAACTAGAACCACACATGGCGTCTTATTATTGTTAATCAGTACTTGTCGAATGAATAAAGAGTAAATGTCCTTTGCTGCCTCTTTGTCAAGCTCTTACGTCCCAAAGATGACATCTTAAATTAGGTAGCTCAGTGACTGTGACATATGATAGTCCAGGCTCTGTTGTCCACTGTGGAGGTAACAGCACACTATCATCAGAAGTGTAAACATTTCAAATGTGTGCTTTAACATGTTGCCTGCATTTGAAGAGGAGTGGGGCTGGTTAGAAACTGGTAGATGAATTGGGAAGTTGTTTTCAAGAGGCCAAGGATGGTACATGGTAGGTCTAGGGACAGAAAGCAGGGCTTAGAAAATAGTAAAGAATATCGTGTGAGTTTAAATGGAGAGACTATACCATTCTCTGTGATGGGGAAGGGACAGTATTACTATGTAGGGCTTGAGGTCTGAGCAACTGGGAAAAGAGCCAACAAGTAAGGAACAATTTTTATGCGACAAAACTTTTCAGTCAATTTGAGACTTGTTGCACTTGAAAGTGCCCATGGGGCATTCAGGTGGAGGATCTAATAGACACCAAAACTTCAAAAGCAATATTCCTGAATATATCAATTCAGCCTTCATATCCAATCTCACCCATATATAATACACACATAGGCAAACTCTCATACACTTGCTGGACGGCCCCACCAGACAAAGATTAGGCAAGCCCCCTGTGGGTACAAGGAACACATAAACCAGCAACAGAAAAATCAGAGTGAGCGGCCAGTTCCTGCCGGGAATGCCCCTGACTTGCACACTTCATTCAACCAACAAAAGTGTGCAAACCTCTGCTCTGAATGTGCATAGTGTGCTCAAGGCTAGACACTTGTAAGATAACATGGAAAGAGACCCTGCCACTAGGGAGCTGTGCAGCGGGAGGGGGAGGGTGAAATGTAAGTACTTCCCCAAAAGCAACCATGCTGAGGAGCCCTGAGTAAACGTCCAGTGGGGGTAGGGCTTCTAATTATGATAAGACAATTACATCTGGACAGATGGGTTGACACAACAGGTACTAAAGGTTCAAGACTCAAGAGTGTATAGAGAAAAACAATAATATGATGCCTTTTTGTGCCCAAGCTGCCCTAAGTTGGGCACCAAAAATGTTGCAAACTGCTCTACCCAAAGTTTGGGGACCAAAAATGTCGAGAGCCACTCTGTCAATGTTTGAACCCGCACTGCCAAAAGCCTTGGGGACTAAATTGTTAGAGCCTGCACTGCCCCAGGCTGCTCTGCACAGGGTTCAGCAAGAGAGAGAGTAAGGACAGTGAGGACACACAAGAGGAATGGAGCCCAGACAGAGTGTGATTCAATCCCATTTATTCTTCAGTCTCTTTTCCTAGTCCAAGTCCCAAGTCTTGAGTTCCTAGTCCCTAGTTCCTAGTCCCTAGTGCCTCCAAGTTCCAAGTTACTTCTTCCAAGTGCTAAGTGCCTAATGTCTAATGCCTAATAATCTGTTGTTTTCTTCTGTCTGCCTCTTGCCTTTTATATGTCTCACTTCTAAGCCACAGCTCTAAGTCATGCCCTTAAGTCACGCCCTTAGGTCTTATCTCTAAATCACACCTTAAGTCACACACACCCAAGGGAAGATGCTGGGTATCTAACACAAGATGTTATCAGAGTGTGCTCAGCTGTTGTAGGCTGTTGTAATCAAGTCTCTTGTCAGGGTATATGGCTCCAGATGGCTGCACAGATGATAGCCACCTTCTGTTGGCTCCCCACAATGCCTGGCTTGAGCCAGGACTAAGGAATGAGGTGAATATATGTTACGTTGGTTTATGACAGCAGTTTTCTTTCTTTTTTTTTTTTTTTTTTTTTTTTTGAGACAGGGTTTCTCTGTGTAGTCCTGGCTGTCCTGGAACTCACTCAGTAGATTAGGCTGGCCTTGAACTCAGAAATCCGCCTGCCTCTGCCTCCCAAGTGCTGGGATTAAAGGCATGCGCCACCACCGCCCGGCATGACAACAGTTTTCAACCTGGTCATGACCCTTTGGGCTCATATATCAGATATCTTGCGTATCAGATATTTACATTACAATTGATAACACTAGCAAAATTATGGTTTTATGAGATAATTTTATGGTTGGAGGTCATTACAACATGAGGGACTGTATAAAAGGATCGCAGCATTAGGCAGGTTGAGAACCACAGGTGTGTGGAGAGGGGTGGCCCATAAGGACACAAAAGGGGTGAAGATGGTCGAAGAAAGGAAATGCCAAGTGACACTAACGAAAGGATCCAGGGGTAGGGGGGAAAAGGATCTAGAGATGTCCAGAGCTGGCTGTAGTCACCCATGCCTTTAACACCAGCACTCAGGAGTCAAAGGCAGGTGGATCTCTGTAAATTCAAGGCTAACCTGGTCTATATGGATTCTAAGACATCCAGGATTGCATAGTGAAACCCTTTCTCTCTCAGAAAACAAACAACAATAATAATAACAACAACAAAACAAACCAACAAACAAGTGTGCAGGTATACCTTTCCCTAAGGCATTTTTGGGTGGGGATCGCAAAGATGCAGCTCTTGTAATGAATCCTAATTGGCTTTCTTAATCTGGGTAAAATGGGGCCAGAGAGATGGCTCAATGGATTAGAGCTGTACTGCTCTTGCAGAGCAACTGAATTCAGTTCCCAGCACCCACTTCATGTAGCTCACAACCACCTAAAACTCAGCCCAGCAGATCTGCCGCCCTCTTCTGGACTCTGAGGACAATTACATTCACATGAATTTACCCCACATATTACCCGTATGCATATACATAATTAAAAATAAATGAATATTTAACCTAGGTGAACTGTGTTAACCCTCTCTATAGCACACTTACAGTGAAGGCATTCCTAATTCTGTGCATGGTGTTTATAATTCTAGCATAGGATCACACACCTTAGTTATTCCATCCCGGCAACATACAGGAGGCAGACGCTAGTCATAAATGTGAGACAAACGAGCCATCAAGACACACAGAGTCCCTAACAAACACTTGTAGTGAACACCTTTCTTCAGAAAGCTGAGAGATTTGAGTGGTGGCATTTCCTAAGCAGGTGTGTGCACTCTGCCATCAGGAGAGAGATGAACAGGGTTGACTGTCACACACCTTTCAGAGGTTTGCAGTGGCTGGGCCCCAGGGTTTCCAGATGCCCTCATTGGTGGACCAATTTCACCCAGGAGTTGCTTAGTAATTTAAGTCATGACTCTCTCAAGACCAGAAACTACCATGGCGAGGGGGTTCTCTGGATAGTTCAAAAGCCCAGTTATTGGAAAACTGGTTTGGTGCAGTGCTTTCGATGTCTGTCTTGGCATCCTTCAGATGTCTTCATGCCAATGCAGTTGCCCACTTAGACCTTTCTAACCAGTCTTCTGAGGTGGGCTCTATGATCCATATTTTAAACAAGCCTCCGAGGTCCGTTGGCTCATTTATTTACACACATTTTTCTTTGGGTCTGGCTACAGGATGGATACCATTCCAGACTTGGGGATGTACTAGTGAATAAGACCAACTACGTATCTCAACTATGTAGAGAAACATGTTTTGTCTCATCTCATGTAGGTGGGGTCTGAGAACCACTGCTTTAAGATAAGAGGGGATGTCACCTGAGAAGAAGGGTGGCGGGGGTGGGAGAGTTGACCTGAAAGAGAACCACAAAACACGATTTGTTTGAAGGTTTTATAATGGTATCTGATACCATTCTGTGCCTGTTTTCAAAATTAAAATAATAACAAGGAACTACTGTAGGGTTATAGGAGACAATGTTGAGCTGGGGTTAGGTGAGCAATTTGCCTATGGAAGAACTCAAGTTAAAGTCACAGGGATCCCTTACCCTGCCTTAGTTATATGTCGCTGGCCACAAACCCCCTTCAAAACACAGGGCCTGGAAACGAGCACTGATTTCTTTTTTACTTCTTATGATTCAGTGTGTAGGCAGGCAGCTCTAGTAATCTGCTTTAAGTTGCATGCTGGGTCTCTCCCCACAGTGAAGTTAATCCTGGCTTTCTTTTGTTGTTGGGGGAAGAGCCTGCCAGGCCCCCACCCTCCCATCCCCCCACTCCCACCCCCTCCCCCTCTTACATGCTTAGCATATGCTCAGTACAAGCAGGCACTGCCAGAGCCATGCTAGGCTTCTTCCCTGGGCAATGTCTCAGAGCTTTCCCAAGGCCAGCACAAACAAGCAGGCATCCTGCTTGCATTGACTGATGTGTTACGGGTCAAATGAAGATGGAGTCATGCTGAACCAAATGTGGGAGGGAAGGACAAGTGGTGTGGACACCAGAGAGTTACTTCTTTGTCTGTCACTACTAGAATGTGTCAGTTATTCTGCCAGGCTCCTGACCCAGGGTCTGTTTTGTGTACTCTCTCTCTTTCCTATTTGGGATCCAGTTGATATGCTAAGTCCTCCCCTAGCTCCCGGAGATTCTTACTCATGAGCATGGAGGAATCTTCACTGGGCTGCTGTCAAGGGACGACTGTCAAGCTGCCATGGGACCATCAGGAAATACTGGTCAGTGCTATAGTGACCCTAAGGTAAAGATATATATATACTCCTGTATCTTTTGTGCATTTGTTTCTGGGGGCAAAGTCAAAGTTTTGTGGGAAAGACACACACACAAAGAGAGAGAGAGAGAGAGAGAGAGAGAGAGAGAGAGAGCTATATGCTGGTGCCTTTATGGAGCGATCTCTTTGTGTTGTGGTGTGTTGTGGGTCTGAGACTGGAACTCAGGTCACCTTGCTGCTTGTCTTCTAGACTATGGATTGTTCATGCACAACTATCTTTGTTTGCAATGTGGTGTGGCGAGGACAGCTTTGGGTCTTATGATGTTCACCTAAACTGCACCACTAAAAATGACCCACGCAGTTTCAACCCTGCCAGATAACCGAGTTACACGATAAGCAATGAGACACCCTGTTTTAATTTTCCTTCAGCCACTTAGTTCCTATCTCTAGCTAGTATCAGCCATGCTTTGGTGACTCATTCAGTACAGAAGTCTTGATCTGCTCTTGCATTTTTTTCCTTCCTTTGAATGTACTGAGGCCGTGTTTTCTTTTCCCCTTACGTTAGTGTAAGGTGTTCGAGGTTGTTTCAGTGCTTCTCACTGAATCTCACTGAGACAGTTTTCTTCTGCACAGATGAGCGCTTCCCTCCGCTCCAGTGAAAAGCCGGTCAGACACAGCCAAGCCTTTCAGAATGGGCCCATTTCCTCTTGTTTGGTTTCCTCTTAGTTGACGGTCCTCATCTGTCCCCATTTCCCACGTGAGTACACAGGACAGCCTAGCTGGGTTGGCTTTTCCCCGGTTTTACCACAACTAAAGAAAACTGTACATATTCCCACGGTCCTCTTTTGTCCAAACTATGGAAAACTGGCCTTTCGTTACTCAGAAACTGGCATGGGCTGTGTTTGGGTCAGGAGCCCAACACAAACTACAAAGAGTGACCTCAACCCAAGGAACTTGAGAAACATCTAGATAACACTGTTGGGAATTGTTCCCTCACATGAACTGGTATTTAAACTATGTACTGGTTTTATGTACATTTTTTTTTATATTACTCAAGTTAGTGTAATGGAAAGAAAAAAAAAACTGTATTAGCATTCATGAGCCAAAGAACGAGCTTACAGACGGGAATGCAGTTCAGTCGGTAGAGTACTATCCTAGCTTGACAGGTCCTGGGTTTGCTCTCTAACACCGTGTAAACCAAGCGTGGTGCTGCATCCCTGTGATCCTAGGATGTGGGAAGTGAAGGTAGGAATATCAGAAGCCCAAGACCGTCCTCAGCTATGAGACTCTAGTCCCAAAACACAGAAACATGCAACAAACTTGGCTGGACTAGATAGAGTATGTCAAAAGGTATTCTGGAGCCGTGAGCATGGCTCGATGGCTGTGAGCACAGTTCGGTGTCTCTGAACATAGTTCAGTAGTAGAGAACTTGTTTAGCATGCCGAGACCAACGGTTCAATCTCCAGCATCAAACAAAATACGGTAACTGAAGGTTAAAGAGATGGTTCAGTGGTTAAGAGCAAAAACGGCTTTCACAGAAAATCAGTATTGGTTCCTGATACCTACGTCCACAACCATTTGCAACTTAACTCTTCTGGCCTGCGCTCACCTACACAAACACATAGACACACACACACACACACACACACACACACACACACACACACACTTAAGATAAAATTAAATGAGAGTTCGCAGCTGGGATGACAGATTGGCACAATCATATATAATGTGTTAATGTGTGAATTTGGGGAGTATAAATGCAGCAGGAGGAGGGGGGGTCCCTTCACCTGCCTGTGCAAACGAAGATGAACAAGAAGGGAGAGACCTTAAGGCTGCCCACCTGTGTTTTTCCAATAGTGTAAAGGTAAAACATGGAGACTGCAGTTGATTCTAGATTGCAATGAATTTGAAACCATGAGACACAAAAGGATTTTTACCCTCTCACTATTTGCCTGATAATTTTGATGAGGATTTTACTGGCTGTGTTATTGTCTGTTCTTCTGTCTAAAAGTAGAGGTTACAGCCCCAGAGCTGGTTTGAAAACACCTCACTCAGCAGTGCAGGGAGACAATGAAAGGGTGTGTCCTTCACCTGCAGGTGACTCTGTTGTGGAGAGTGGGTGGGGAACCCTAAATCCCTAACTCCTTTGGCTGCTTCAAGTAGGCAAGATAATGAGAGCACATCTAGACACTCAATCCAGACTTTTTTCTGCCTTTCAGGATCTGTCTACATCACTGCTCTTACTCATGACTGATCACTTAGGTTCTAACAAGATTTTTTTTCTTTTTTTTTAGTTTTAGTTTTTCAAGACAGGGTTTCTCTGGAAATCACTCTGTAGACCAGGCTGGCCTGGAACTCAGAAATCCGCCTGCCTCTGCCTCCCAAGTTCTGGAATTAAAGGCGTGCGCTACCACTGCCCGGCTAAAAGGATTTTTGACCAAGGACTGTTAGATACAACAAAACTCCTTTTGTTCAAGGGGATCAAAACATGAGCTGGCACGTGGGTGCTGGGAACCAAACCTCTGCAGAAACAACAAGTGCTCCTAACGGCCAGTCTATCTCTCTAGCCCCGCCATCATGGGAATGCAGGCATGGCAGCCGGAATCCGGAGCACCTACCTGGTCACGTGGCATCTACTGGCAGGATGCAGAGAGGGATGGATGCTGGTGTTCATCTTGCTTGCTCCTTTTGTTTTGGTCTGAAACCCCAGTGCACTGGTTTATGATATCCCCACTGAGGGCAGAGCTCCCTACGTAATTAACCCGGTCTAGAAATTCTCCTACAGATATGCCCCAAGGTTTGTGCCCTTGGTGATTTTACACAATCACAAAGTATGAGCCTTTTCTGGAAAAACAAAACAAAAACTGAAAGGGGGGAGGGGGCTGGAGAACAGCCACAGATCCCTGGCATCGGGAATAACTTTTAGGGAATTTCCAGAAGTCTTCCGATGGGCAAATGCACATTAATAGTAAAATGAAGATCAAACACTGATGTCACGTAGAAAAGAACACCCAAGCACCCTACACGGGAGGAGTTAGTGGACTCGTGGCTAGTGAGGACCATCTGGGAAAGAGGAAACCTTGGAGACAAGATTTAAACCCTGTATGATCTCAGCAGGCAGCCTTGGTGGTCTGAGTCCTTGCAGAAGGATGATGTGGGCACCTTTCTTTCCTCAAGGGGAAGCAAGCAAGGCACTTGGCTCAATGCTTGGGCTGCAAGGACCAAGGCTGTGGTGATATCAAGGACCTGAGGGAAGCTTGGGAAGGCTACTATGGTTTGAGTTTGGTTTGTTCCCTTCAAAACTTGTGTGGAGACCTGATTCACTGTGTAGTGATATTGAGAAGTGATGGGGTGTAAAACTTGACGTCTTTCTCACAGGACTGGATTAGTCATTCCCCCTACCACAACCCCACAAGACCTGATTATGCAGTAGTACTATATGCCTGGAATCCTGGATGGTACCCAGAAGGCTAAGGCTAAGAGGAGTTCCAGACCAGCCTAGGCTACAAAGCCAGTTCCAGGCTACTTTGAGACTTTGTTACAAAACAAAAGGAAACAACAGATGGGTTTTGGTGACTCACGCCTTTAATCCTAGCACTTGGGAGGCAGAGGCAGGTGCATCTCTGAGTTCGAGGCCAGCCTAGTTTACAATGTGAGTTGTAAACTAGGACAACCAGAGTTACAGAGAGAAACCCTATCTTGAAAAGTCAAAGAAGAAGAAGAAGAAGAAGAAGAAGAAGAAGAGGAAGAGGAAGAGGAAGAGGAAGAGGAAGAGGAAGAGGAAGAGGAAGAAGAAGAAGAAGAAGAAGAAGAAGAAGAAGAAGAAGAAGAAGAAGAAGAAGAAGAGGAAGAAGAAGAAGAAGAAGAGGAAAAAGAAGAAGAAGAGGAGGAGGAGGAGGAAGAGGAAGAGGAAGAGGAAGAGGAGGAAGAAAAGACAAGAAAAGGAAGAAAAGAAAAGAAAAAAGAAAGGAAAAGAAAAGGCAGTTAAGGGTTATGAGGCGAGGCAGCCCTTCCAGAAGGGCTCTTCACTTTCATGGAGCAATATGAAGCCTTCACAGGAAGATCAGATGTGGCTGTCCAGTCTAGGCTTTCTCAGCCTCTAGAGCCATGTCATAGCAACAGAAGACAACGATGAAGAAATAGAGAGTGACATTTTCTGATGTGACTGCTGGAGAGCTGCATCTTGGGAGGCAAGGCTAGGAATAAAAAAGAGTCGTGTGTGTGCAGGGCTCTGAAGCACTGCTCGGACATCCTGGCAGGCAACCCTAGAATCCTTGTCCAGCCACACCCCTTACGTGAAGACGACGTGCCTTGAAATCTCCGCTGTCTCCCACTGAACACGAGCCCTTTAACTTCACATGTGACTCATGTTTATACAGAGGCACCGCTGGACAGCCTGTTTGTACCGTGATGCAATGGATGCATGTCCCATGGAAAAAATGAAAAAGCTATCCCAGCAGGACGCCAGGGCGCAGTTGAGGAAATCCTGTGATGTGTCATCCGTGCAACGCTAGAAGGTCACCAGAGCACTGGGCGGTCCAGCAGCAACTCTGTTCTTGAAATGTCACCAGGAGGTGGAGCGTAGTGTTCTGGGCACAGATCAAGTTTCTGGTGTCTCAGGGATGAACTGGAAAGTCAAGCGAGCTGAGTTCTCGGGTGATGTCTTTGCCTGGATGTGAGTTCCCACAGAGGCCTGGGCACCGACGTTCTCCCACTGGCTTCTCCCACCACCGACTCGGAGCAGCTATGTCAGGAAAGCATCATTCCTGACCCCCGAGGTGACTGTGGCCGTTTTTCTTTCTCTTTTATCCTCATCCAAAACTCTGTTTCCTGTTCCACCCTTCAACCATGTGAGTTTCCAGTGGGCGTTAAGAGAGCTTGAGGCAGGGCAGCCTTCCAGCACCCTCTCCATGACTGTGCCCTGATGTAGCCTTGACATGTCAAACAACCAGCACTTTGCTCTTGGGTAGTGGAAACTAAACAGCAAAATATTTTTTGCAAAAAAATAAAAATATTCTTCCAATATTGTTTCTCCCAGAGATATAACACCTTTATTGTAAAATAGTCTAGAGATCACATCGTAGAAATTCTTCAGAAGACACCAAAATGTTTAGGGTAAAAGGTAAACATTCACCCTCCCTTCACTGACTGATCCAGTTCCTCCTAGTGAGCCAAGGGCCTCTCTGGGCTGTTTCTCTGTGTATCCTACCTACCTTAACATGTTTATTTTAAGGTCCACTCCTCTTAGCAAACATCATCCCTGCGATCACTACCCTCATCACTCCCTCCTCTCCTGTCACATGATTAGCTGCTATTAGTCTCAGGAGAAGGGGCCAAGGTCAAGGGCAGACAGCCTGACATCTCGAAGTCTTGTCTGTAGGGGATACTCCATCTCCATCTCCTCTTCCTTTCCCCTCTGCCCTTTTGTTTGCGAGATTAGAGTATGGCCAGAACGCTTGAGAAACCACTCTCTCTGGGCTCCGGAAAGTGATAGTACCCATTTCAGGAGAGACCATTGCTTAAACATGGCAGCCACAGCCCAGGCTTCCTTCCTCTGGTTTCTCTGTCTCAGTTTCTAAAACCTCAATGCATTAAGTTTCCAGAGCAGGACCTTCAATTTACACTTTTGCTTTCCCAAAGAGCACCGAATTCATTGGGTCTATTATGTTCTATTAAATTCATAGGTTCTATCAGTTCTAAGATTCACCCCTGAGGGGCCTGCTCCGGGCTTCCTGAAGGTGCAAGCATCCTAAGAGAAATGGTCAATGCTAATGCTGTCTGAAAGTCTGGCTGACCTTCCTGTTAGGGACAGCTACTGTGTGATTTTCAACTCTTTATTTGAATCGGTGATCACTGTCAAGTATACCAGGGACAGCATTTACCTTTGGATGTGTTGACAGGTGCATTTTGCTGCTAGGAAGCTGACCGTGTCTGACAGGAGAGATGAGTCCTTCCTGGAACTGGTGGAGAAAGCTCTTGTCTCAGGTCTCAAAGATCTCTAACCTGTTCTCTGCCACTTTCTCCAAGGTTTCAGGCTTCCTTCTTGTATAAATGCTCCCCCAATCGTATCAGGATTCCTAAACCCTGTGTGAATAACTCCCTCTTACTCTTTAGGTCTTTGTTTAAGTGATTAAGTTTCTTGGTTCTGTATAAAACTGCTGTCTCCAGTAGCCCAGAGGAGTCTTAAACCGATATGTAGCTGAGGATGACCTTGGGGTTTTGTTGTTGTTGCTGTTGTTTGTTTTTTTGAGTCACCATCTTACTGTATTCTGGGTTGGCCTAAAACTCACTATGTAGGGAGACCAGGATGACTTTGAGCTCACAGAGATTCACCTGCTTCTGCCTTTTGGGTACAGGGATTAAAGTGATGTACCACTATGGCAGAGAAGCTTGACTTTTAACCCCTTGCCTCTGCCTTCAGGTGCTGGGATTATAGGCCTATGTCAGGCATCTGTATGCCTACGTTTATGCAGTGCAGTGCTGAGCAGAGAAGGCAGTAGCCCTCAAGCTTCTGAATGCTGAGACCCTTTAAGACAGTTCCTCATGTGTGGTGACCCCCAACCATAAAGTTACTTTTGCTGTAACTTCATAACTGTAATTTTGCTACTGTTATGAATCATAATGTAAACATCTGCTATGCAGGCTATCTGGTATGCAACCCTGCAACCCACAGGTTGAAAACCACTGAAATGGAGCCTTGTGCTTGTTAAGCAAGCTCTCTTGTGGCTCAGCCAGATCCCTAAGACTTGCTTATCATTCCTCCTAACTCCCTGCATTCGAACACGTCTCCCAGAGGAGAGAGAGGGTGGTTTGTTTTGTTCACTGTCACTGGTGTTTCCCAAGCATGTAGAGCGGTGCCTGAAACACAGTAGGTGCCTAATAAATAGTTGGATGAATGCTGTACATTTGAGGGGTCCTAGAGTTGCTCAACACTTCTTTACTGATACTTGACAGCTTCCTCCTTTCTCTTTTCTTGTGTGTCAGGGATCTGCCATCCACAGCCACCACAGGAGAAAGGCCTGCTTGGTTCTCCATGGAAAGTTTCTTCTTGTTTCTCATAATCTCTGAGTATAACCACTCTTCCTCTCTTTCTGCATTTCTTTCTCTTGCCAGCTTTAACACTTGCTTCATTCCCTGCACAGCACCCCCCCCCCCCACGCAATAGAAGAAACCAGGCTTATTGTAAAATGAGAGCCTTTGAGCTGGAAGGGCATCTTTCACATATATAAGATACCTTCTATAGCTGCTTCTATATCCCTCAGTGCAACAGTAAGACCTGGCCACTCTTCACTCCCTTGTGCAGTCCATTAGTCTTCCTTTGTCCACACATCAGGTTGGAATACAGGAAGCTGCTCTTGTCCAATCATTCTGACCCACGCAATGGCAACCCTCTGTGGTTCAACCCGGTGATTTTAGTCTCAGTGGAGGCCTTCCTCCAAAGCACAATGCTGTAAGCCTTATTCTTTTCACGGGCTCCATCAACACGACTTACCCGTCCCTCTCTGTTCTGGAACCCCTTGTGAGCTTGCATTAACAGCACAAATAATTCATAAGCATTAGCAAGTCAGCGGGGAGCCCCGCCAATCAATCACTGTCCAGATTTCCTGAGTCTTGATGATAATGACTGATGGTCTGTGGTGCTTTTTCCAGTAAACTCTTCCTACTAATTCTCCCACACAATTGCTGCTATGCAGAATCGAGCACTAGGTATTCTACACAAATGATGTCTTCCTGGGGCAGCTGCTAACTATGCTGCTCATACCGCACCCCTCCTCCATCAATCTGGTCTATGACTAGTGGTGAACTTTTAGCCTGCTGCGTATCTTCCTCTGAAATCTCCCCTCAGTTTGTTGTTTGGGAGTTTTTGGATTTTGGAGCCAGCACCACTAAGACAAAGAGCAAACTCATTTTTTTTTTTTTTTTTAGCGTAATAGCAATAGGGCTGCTCCCAGGGCCCTTGCTTTGCTTCAGCAAACAGGAGCAGGACTATTTCTTCACAATCGAGGCCTGAAGGGTCTGTGAACTGTGTGTCTCTAGTGAGTTGTGACTCTGCCCCCCAAATGACTGCCTAGGGACACCATCTATCTACATGAGTCCCTTTGGGCCTGGATCCATTCTCCACGGCTCAGTACAGTCCTGTTTGTAACTGGGGCCCCTTTGCTTTAGAGCTGGCTAAATTCAATGGTGAAGATTACATGTCCATCCAGAAACCCCATTCACATAAGACTGTAGACTCTAAGATCACCTGTCATTCAGGCTAATAACATCACGCCAATCCAGCTGCACCAGATTAAAAGGCTGGACTTGAGTATTTTGGCCCCGAGAACAAAACAGTAACAGGAGACCAGAAGGGTAAAAGTTATCTGTGGGTCTACAGAGCACTTCAAAGGAAGGAAAGCAAGGCATGCAAAAGACAGACTAAAAGGACAGCCTCCTCTACTCACCAATCCATGGACAGCTCCTTTACAGTGTGTGTGTGTGTGTGTGTGTGTGTGTGTGTGTGTAACAGACCATAAAACCTGACACCCAACTATGAGGTCAATGGGCTTGGCTTCAGACCCTCCCCAGTGTCACCAGCTGTGAGCCCACCCATGACCAGCTCTGAACCCACTTCCAACTGTTTTCCATGAAACTGAATTAAAAACTAACAAAACCAAATCAACTCCTGTAAAGATTGAAGAAAAAGTTCACAGACAACACTGCCCACATTTGAACTTAGTCACAACAGTTTAGATATACACAAGACGAAATTAATTTGGTCTTTTGTATGTTTATTTCAGGGACAAATTTTCTTCATTTTGTGTTTTTAAATTTTTGTTCATTTTCTTTTTAATGATTTATTTTATTTTATATGCATTGGTGCTTTGCCTGCTTATATGTCAGAGTAAGGTTGTTGGTTTCCCTGGAACTGGAGTTACAGACAGTTGTGAACTGCCATGTGGCTGCTGAGAATTGAACCCAGGTCCTCTGGAAGAACAGCCAGTGCTCTTAACCGCTGAGCCATCTCTCCTGCCTCTCTTTTGTTTTTCGTTTGTTTTCTTGAGACACAGTCTCTCTATAGAGTCCTGGAATTTACTATGTAGATCAAGTTTGCCTAGAACTCACAGGAATCTACCTGCCTCTGCTTTAAATACTAGGATTAAAGATATAGGCCACCATACCCAGGTACTTATATATTTACTCTCACAAACACAACATCAAGACATTAATCAGCCGGGCAGCGGTGGCGCACGCCTTTAATCCCAGCACTTGGGAGGCAGAGGCAGACGGATTTCTGAGTTCGAGGCGAGCCTGGTCTACAGAGTGAGTTCCAGGAGAAACCCTGTCTGGAAAAACAACAACAACAACAACAAAAAAAAAAAAACCCAAAAAACCAAAAAACAAAAACCAAACCAAACCAAAACAAAACAAAAACCCCTAAAATGTAGAGGTGAGCATGGTGACACATGACTTTAACCCCAGCACCCAGGAGGCAGAGACAGGCAGATCGCTGAGTTCAAGTCCAGCTTAGTCTACAGAATGAATTCCAGGGTAGCAAGAGATACACAGAGAAACCTGATAGGTTGGTTATTTGTCTGCCAGTAAAATGAGCCAATGTAAGCCAAATTAGAATATATTAAAGGCAGGTTTACTGGGAAACTGCTCTGGCTGTGTGTATGGGTGGGTGGGTGAGTTCACTGGCCCCAAGGACTAGGCCAAGGAAGTCACCATGGTGGTGGGAGGGTAGGAAGAAAAGAAAGAGGTGTGTGTGCAGAGGAGGAAGAGAAAAGGGAGAGACAGGGAGAGGAAGAGGTGGAAAAAAAGGAGGGAAGGAAGGAGGGAGAGAGAGGGAAGAGAGGAAAGAGGGAAAGAGGGAGGGAAGGATGGAGATTGGAAGAAAAAAGAGACAAATCAAAATGTCTGGACTATATAGGGAGGAACCTCTGAGGGAAGGGCAGCCCAGTTTCTGGACTGGAAAATTCAAAGTTGGGGTCAGGGTATGCCAGATAGAGACTGAGGGATGCTGGGAGAACATGGAGGCCAGGTCTCCTTTGGTATGTAAAATATGCACATCAGTCCCTTGTTCAGGGACTGGAAACAAAACAAAACTCTGTCTCAAAAAAATCACATAGAAAACAGCAATAACAACACTTAGCAGTTACAAAATAAATTTAAGGAGGAAAAACCAACATTCCCCAAACTTTATTATTATTATATATATATATATATATTTTTTTTTCCTTTGTTATGTTTTTTGAGACAGGTTTCTCTGTGTAGCTCTGGCTATTCTGGAACCAGGCTGTAGACCAGACCAGGCTGATCTCAGACTCAAAGAGATCTACTTGCCTCCACCTTCCAAATGCTGGGATTAAAGGCATGAGCCAAATGCCTTGCTTTAAAACTCTATTATTTACATTCTTGGCGAGTGTGTCTGTGTTACTTTTCCACAATTAATTGTTTGCAGCATTTTCATTTATCATTGTTTTCATGTTACAGTTACTTTCATAATTTCATTTATTTATTGTGTGTATGTGTGTGCACACATCTGGAATGTCAGAGGACAACCGGCAGGGGTCAGTTCTCTTCCACTCTGTGTGGGTCTTGGGGATTGGCTGAACTCAGGAAATAAAGCTTGGCCACAAGGTGCGGAAAGGTATTAAGGACCCACAGAGATTTAATTGTGACAATTATTTCAACGAATGTAACAGAACACAATCAGCCATTACCTTTGAACATCCACTTTGTTTCCAGTTGGATGTGTATTCTTTTATTATGTTCCTAGCTCTATTATGGTGATTTCAAATTCAGAATTGAAAAAAATCTTGCCGGGTGGTCCTGGCGCATGCCTTTAAGTCCCTTTAAGGGGGCAGAGGCAGGCAGATCTCTGTGAGTTTGAGGCCAGTCCGGTCTACAGAGTGAGTTCCAGGAGAAGCCAGGGCTACATTGACAAACACTGTCTCAAAAAACAAACAAAAATTTAATTAATTAAAAAAATAACTTTTAGCGCTTTTCACTAAAGTTCTCAGCTATTTTCTAGCTCAAATCTGAGGACATTGCTTAAACAGTGATGAGCAGAGAAAAGGTAACAATTTGTTCCGGCAGACTTTAAAGTGTTCAGCACTAACAATTGCCAGGTCCCTTACCTTAGCAGTCCAACCGTGTTAGATGATGACGGATAACTGAGATAAGCACTTCAGGAATGAGTCTACGGGCAGGGCTTAGTTCACTGGAAGAGATTCGTGCATACTGTGTGCAAAGCCCTGAATTCACGCCCCACCAAGGGGAAAAATATCTAAAGTGGACTGAATAAATTCACGTTCCTTTTTTTCAATCCCCACACTCCCCCGATGCAAGCGTAGGCACTTGTATTATTTAGGGGACAGAGAGCGCAAGGCTCTGGTAGCAGATCACACAGCAGCTGGTAAAGGACATTGTGTGCAGTCAGCTGTCTCTAAATTCCAAGTCTTCCCACCAGGCTTGGGGGAGGAGGGTGACCCAGCACTCCCTGCAAGGAGGTAAAAGACTGATGGCCAGGTGGGACTCAGTGGGCAGCCTCGCCAACCCCTCCAGGGAGTTCTTCCTTCCGGACGCTGGGCTCCCTAGGCTCCGAGCATGCCCAGTGCTCTCCCCGCCAGTCCGAATAGTGCTGTCTTGGCGCCCGAGCTCCAGGTTTTGCGTGCGATCCTAGGCGGGGCCAGGACAGAGCAGCCCCAAGGACTAGGCTCTGTCGGAATTCCCCGGACGCGACGTTCAGGCAGCTCCCGCAGCGGTGCACTACCTTGGGACCCGGACCAGGATCTAAGCCAGAAGTCAGGCACGGCTGAGGGTCTTATGGTGACATGGGAACAAAAGGTTCTGGGACATCTAGCACCCAGGTCGGACCATGGGATCCTAACCATCTCTCCATCCTTTTGTTAACATTTTCATTCAACAAAACGTTTTTAGTTCTTACTGGAAGCCAAGCGTCGTTTAGAGGCTGGGTCTCTTGAGAGGCGGAGCTACTGAGCTGACACAGAGGGGACGTACTCCTTAAGGGGGAATTTAAGTCCAGAGAGACAGCCAGTAACCGACTCCAGCTGCCCCTCCGCTCGCCTTTCCGTTTCAAAGGCACAAAGCTTGCGCTCGTTTTTTGCACCGACTTTTTCATCCCAAGGAAGAGTCCTCGTTTAGCTGCGTAACTGAATGGTATTTGTCACCTGATCTGGTTGTTCCACCAGCTTTCACCGGGCCACCCCCTAGCTTTCTTGCCTGGCTCCTTTCCCCTGTTCTTAAGAATTTAACACCTAAATACACTGCGTTGTTTACGGACTTGTTTGTTTCGAGAAACTCCCTCCCAAACTCCCAGCAAGGGGCAGAAATTTTGTCTATATATTAAGTGTGAAGAACGTAAGTAACTGTTGAATGGATTAAGTGATACATGTTTGAAAGACGATAATGGACTTGGAGAGGGAGCAAGAGGTCAAGGGCTAATTTAGAAAGGAATCCAGAAAGGTCTCTTACGAAAGGTACCTGAACGGTGAGAGGGCGCAGGGCACCAGCAAAGCAGGGGAAAAGACGTCCTACCCCGAGGGAAAGGCAGTGCAATTGTCTCGAGGCGGGTCAAGTTCAGAGGGTGTGATGGGGAGGAAGGTGCAGTCGGAGCGCAGGAAGGCAGGTGTGGGAGGAGGCGGAAGAGGCCGGCTGGAACGCCCGCCACTAGGGGCCCTGCAGGCTTTGGGAAGGGCTAACCTGCCTGGTGTCCTAGGACCAGCAAAGGAGCCCCGCGACTCCCAACTCAGGCACGGAGCCGCTAGAGTCAGCCCGACCCCCAACTCAGCCACAGAATCGCCGTGCAAGGCTCGCTGTCATTTCAGATTCGTTGAGCGCCGAGCCCTTGCCATTCCTAGGCATGCAATCCCGGAAAGCCAGGCACACAGTAGGTGTTCAATAAATGCTAAAGGCACGAATGCCTGCGTGCGTGAGCCAGGGGACTCGGAGATCTGCGGGAGTTCGGGAGGTAGTCCGCGGAGGCCAGTGGCAGCGTTCCACGGGCTTGCCCCAGCCCGCCCCTGTCCGGGTCCCCCGCCCCGCGCGCGGGCCCGTCGCGGCCACAGTCGGGCCGGCGGGAGCCGCCCGCGGGTTGCACTGGGCATGCTCAGACGGCGGCCAGGTCGCGGCGCGAGCGAGCTTCCGTGCCGCCCGCCCGTGCGACCTACCTGGGCGCCTCGCGCCCCCGGATGCTGCAGGTATGGGAGACTGGGTCCTGCGCGGGGAGGGTCAGAGCGCTGGCTGCTGCGATCGCGGACACGCGGGGCTCACCCCACCCCCACCCGGTCCGGGACTCAGCGGACACGCGGGAGGACTAGCGGGAAGGCTGGTAGCCCCAGGTCCCCGCGCCACGTCGGGTATCCGGGGGGCGCAGGCCAGGATCACCTGGCGGGGCTGGGGCGGGGCGCGGACGTGGGCGGCAAAAGGCTGGGCGTTCTGAACGCGGCGGCGCGGGCGTGGGCGTGCGCTCCAGTCTGACCGAGCCTTGGGCTAGGCGCCGAGTTATCCGCAGCCGGGAGAGGGGGCGCACGGCTGCGGGGATCCAGCTCTCCGCGGTCCCGGAGGCTCAGCCACCCCGGGCGAATTCGCCTCCAGATTGCAAAGATGGCATTTTCTGGGCCTGGCACGAACTTCAGTGCCAAACCAATCCGCCCCGTTCCGCGGGCGACCGGGTTGGCTTCTCTGTTAACTTGCGGTAACACTGCTGCGTTGTACTGGGAGAGAGCGCGCCCCGGAAACCCCCGCCCCCAGTTGCTGCCTCCTAAACTTATTACGAACTTGAGGGTTGCCTTTTAAAAAATTCATGAGAAGTTAAGATAACTTGACACCTGGTTGTTCCGTGAAGGTACAGGGAACTTGTGGTTGGGAAACCCGAGACCTAGGTTCAAGTTGGGCTCTTCCCCTTGGCCAGCTGGTGACCTTGGACGAGTCGTTTAACCTCTCTGATCCTCCATTTCCTCCCCTGCACGCAGGCAGTAATAATGCCCACCTCGCCTGGTTGGTGGTGGATTAAGTAGGATAAATGGTGTGGAGGTGTTTGGCTCCGTGCCCGGCACAAAGCAAGCGAGCAGTTGGCGTGATGTGATTTTAATTCAGTTAGAGACCCTCGCGGCTCCCATTTCGTCAGGAAGGTAGAATTAGGCAGCCGTTTTCTGGGTCTGTGTTTGTGCCCAGGAGAACGTCTGCTGAAGCTTTGAAAAAGCAACTCAACAGAGCGGTGGTGAGCTGAGAGCCTCTTGTTTAATGGCAGTCTGTGAGTTCAGAAACTCCAGAAGTTGACACTCGGGCCTCACTTACAGAAAGAACTATTTTTGCAAGACGATCCGTCTTGCAAATGTCGAAGCGGATGAATTGGAAAGCCTGGTTGGGAAAAAGATGCCTGTGCTGCAAAAGTCTCATACTTAACCTTATGTTCTTGGATTGGGGTCTTTTGGCTTCTCACAGCGGGTTTGATCATTCTTTGTGGCCGGTACCCCTTGTGCATTATAGAATGCGGAACAGCCTGCGTGGTCTCAGCTAGTAGGTTCCAGTAGCAGTCGGCTTCCTACTGTGCCTACCAGGAATGCCTCTATATAGTGTCTGGGTTCCTCCCCACCCCTCTGCCTCCTCTTTCCCCTTTTAGTAGAATTAACTGAGATAGCCTCAGCTTTCTGTGTAACTTGGGCTAAATGAGGATTTCATCTGGAGGGTTTTGTTTTGTTTTGTTTTTGTTTTTTTTGATAATATCGAAACTCTGCAGTCACTTTGCAGAGCTGTGCCGGGTATATGGATTGTCTCATTTCAGTTTTACAGGTCTCCCTCTGAGACTGGTGTCACTCCCATTTTATAGAGGAAGAAATCAAGGCTCTGAGCAGGCCACTGTACCATCCTGGGTGTGACTGGGATGAAGGAAACCAAGGCTTCTGATTCTAGGGGCAGAGCTTTTTCTTCTGGATAAGACTGCCATGTGTGGTGTAGAAATACCTTACACAGATGTCTTTCCTGATAATTAAATCAAGATCTAGACTGTATTGGAAACTGGAAGCCTTCCTGAGATTGACTAGTTGAAAATTAACAATGGTCAGTTATTTTCTGACTAAAAGTAGGCCATTCTAGTTAAATATTCTAGCATATGAGCACTCCCATAAATCCCAGCATACAGTTAATGGAATACCAGTCTGCTGAGAATTAGAATAGAATAAAACATGCCTAATACTCTCTATTGATTTGTGTTATCCCTGGTGATTCGTCTCCTCCGTAGACTAGTGTATGCAAATTAGACATGAATGGCAGACTGGAGGTTACTGAGGGCATTTAGAATAGCTGAAGTGTGTCTGTGAGCAAATGTTTCTGCTTGGCAGGTGCGGGACTGTGGGTAGGCAAGCATGAATAAGCCAAGGGACCCCCCCCCAACCTGGAGTCCAGGAATCTCCCATGCAGCTCAGGCCAGATCTGTGATGGGCTTTACTGTGGCTCTGGATCAAGATCTCAGCTCAAAGCCCTCATTTTACCTGACCCCATAGCAAAGGTATGATAGCTTTTAATATGTTTGTTGAGGTCTCAACTCCTGCCAGCAAGACAAGGTCAGAGACCAATCTTATCCCAGGAAGTCGGGGTTGTAGGTTGGTCATTGGTCTCAGTCCTGGGATGGTAATTGCTCTTATTTTTTGTTGATTGTGACCTGGAAGTTTAATAACAGTGTTGTAGCCTCCCCCTCAACACACACCACACATCTGTGAGCCGGCAAAAATAGAGTGAGACCAGAGATAAGAGGACTCACTGTAGCTGTCTAAGCTACATACAGGTCTGTGAGTGCAAGAGGCACTGTTTTCTAGAATGGGTCTAACTTGCTGGAGGAGCCCAAAGACGTGGTACATACTCTTTGCTTTCAGTCCCCAGGGACTGGTATGTTGGGAAGGGATCGGTGATTTGTGGTCCCCCTCTTGACCGTAATTACAGGGCTCACCTTCCTGCATCAGTCAATTCCTGGAAAGCAAAGCCTGGCCCTTTTTCTCTCCTCAGGCTCTGGCAGGGCTGGAGTGCTGGTGGGCCGATTCTCTGATACCTTTCCCTTGTACTGCAGGTGAGAGAGGACTGGATCATGTCTCCATCGCTCTTGTCTGGGCCCACTGACCTCAGGCTCTGATCGCACAGAGGTCTCCATGAAGACCTTTTTTTGGCAGAGGAGACTCCATATAGCTCTTTGTAGTTCCTCGGCTGAAATCCAGAAGTCTTGCATTTATTTCTAGAGTTTCTGCACCCAAAGCCACCTCTACCTCCAAGTTACCTGGTTATCCCAAGGCCCTCCTAAGCGCAGATCCAATAGCAAGTGGAGATTTTTTTGTGAGTTCTCTAATATGTGTCAGGCCTAGAGACTAGAAGATGCTGCAGAGCGAGAAGATGCACTGGGCTGTGATCTTGCTCACAGCAGGGTTGCGAAGACGTGCACATACGTATGTGCATCTTTCCACCCATCTATCTTCTGAGTGATTTGAAGAAGGATCAAGTTAGATGCAAGTGATGGCAGCCATTGCGTGTGACCAAATACGAGACAAAGGCAGCTTTAGGAGGGAGGGTTTATTTTGGCTCCCATAGTATCATCGTTCACTGTGACAGGCTTCTTCGTTGCAAGGGCTTTAGTTGTTTGGTCAGGTTGGATCCACAGTCAGGAAGCAGGGAGAGGCCACTGCTCACTCTCTGCTCACTTTCTCTCTTTTTTCTTTTATGAAGTCTGCGGCCTGGGATCAGGGGATGGTACCACCCACATTGTGAATGGTCTTCCCACCTTAATTTAACCTATCTAGAAAATGCCTGGCAGTCAGGCTTGCCTCCTGTGTGATTCTAGGTCCTTTCAAGTTGAAGGTCCTTATTAAGAAGCAAGGATGGCTGTCAGGAAGTCTTCAGGGAAAGGTATGGCTTAGCACTTGCATTACGCCTCCGAGGTAGTTGGCATTTGGAGTAATTGGGGTGCTTTCTAGTTGCTGAGTCAGGCAGGCCTCACTCTGTATAGAGCTAACTGCTGGATTTTCTTTCTTGCTTCTGCAATGGAGTACCTTGTGTCAGAGATGCTTCTCAGTGTCTCTTATTCTAAGATTGTATGGCCTTTACTGGCCACAGGACACTGCCTGAGTCCTCGTAGACATCCTCTGGTCATATTGCCTACCCAGGAAGGCTGCTTGGAGGGCAGGTGAGGGCTGAACCTGTCTGCCCTGCACGTCTCCTTCAGTGGGTGGCACTCCCACTGGTGTAGACCTGCTGGGCAGCTACCAAATGGAAGATCACAGGGAGACCTGTTGGCTCTGGGCTTTTCTCCCTGGTGCTGTGGGCTCAGCTGACAACATTTTCTGAAATAAGACTGGGCTTCGTCCTGTGAAAAAGAAGTTTGGCGCAGGCGCTCTCTGTAAGAGAAGGCCCGGGAGGTGTTTGGATATCAAGAGAGCGGAATTTTTGAGGCAGTTTAATGGTTTATGTGGAAAGTTAGGACACAGGCTGTGGAACTGGGATAATTCTGGAAACTGCAAGTCCCTGATAAAATGTCAGTTTGCACATGCTTTAACAAACATGCATGCAGCTTGATTGCAGCTATAAACTTTCAGCACTGAGTCTCTGGTTCTGCCTCCCTCTCTGCCTCTAAGATGTAGTAACTCCTCCCACCGAGTCCATTTCACAGATAACATTGAACAAAGCTGAGAGACGAAGGTAGAAGGCCCTGCAGTGTGGTGAGGACTTGAACCTGCATCTGTCCCTAAACTGATGATTTGCCTGTAAAGTGAAGGGAAATCACAGAACTTAGGTCTCTTAAACAGGGCTTTCTTAAGTGAGCCAATGATCCACTAAAGTCTGGGACAGTGAAAGTACCCTCCCTGTGTATAGGAGTCCTGGAGTCACTACTGAGTAGCTCCCCTATCGGGGCCTTCTCACAAGTCAAGGCTGTGAGTTCTCTTCCTCAGGACTGAAGAAAAGCAGGATTCAGGCTGGAGGGCCCTCCTGGCTGGGTGTTGTGTTTATGAGTAGAGATAGGCGTGGGTGTGGGGTGGAGTCCTGGCCTCTGTACCCACCTCCCGTAGATGAGTCAGCTTTGAGGGCCAGACCAGGGAGGCAACAGCTCCCTGGCAGCCGTCTCCTGCCCACTCGGCACATGGCTTGACCCCTTCATACCCACCACGTCCCCTCCCTGTGTCTGGTTGGCAAATGCACGCATGTGGTTTGTAGAACATTATGGTGTCAGGGGGCAGGAGAAACACACAGATGGTGCTTCTCCAAGAGGCAGCTGTCACCACCACCACAGTGGCCTCCACAAGTCCTGTCACCGTTCAGTCTATTGCTTCTAGGGTAAGGACAGATCCAATCTCAGCTCTCCCCTTGGCCCCATCCACTTACTCTGACTCTGAGCTTCCAGCCTTGCCTCATGGTCCTGGAGCCTGGGACTGACTGGGTTTGCAAATGGCTTCCTTCCACCCAGGTCAGCTCAGTGCCAGGGTGTAGCTTGGAATGTTCAGGCTATCACAGCCTTGCCTTGGTAGCCCTGTTCACAGTGGCAATTTTATGGTAATTAACCTAGTTTGTATTAGTACCTGTCTGTCTCTCTCTGCCCCGGGAGCCCTGCTGCAAAGACAGATCTCAATCCCTTCCTTTTGTCTTTCTTCCCTTCTTTCTTTCTTCCTTCTTTCCCTCCCTCCCTCCCTCCCTCCCTCCCCCCCTCCCTTTTAACTTTATCCTGACCTAATCAGACTTACAGAAAAGAACACCACAAGGAACATCCTCAGCCCTCGTGGCCATTGTACTCTGTTTATCATATCCCTGTGTGCAGGGTTTTTTCTCAAACCACTTGAGGATCATTGGTGGGCCCTTCCCCCTGATACTTGCTGAGAGCAGTCACATCCTTGGGCACTACTATAGGACACAATTTATTTTACTTTTTAGTTAGAGTGCAAAGACAACAGGTTTATTATCTCTCCTTACACTTGCACTTTGCTCATGTTAATTAACCCTCTTCCACCCCTGGGGCCTCCGCTCCTCTCCTGCTGGTGCCTTCCCCTCTTCTGCTTTCATAGTTTCAGGTGTGTGTGTGTGTGTGTGTGTGTGTGTGTGTGTGTGTGTATAGAGAAAGATTTTCCTTTTTTTAAAAAAAATGATTTATTTATTTATTTTATGTATATGAGAAAGATTTTCATATGAGGAAAAAAAATATCTTGTACAAATTCTACGTCTTTGACTCTGAGATAGGGTCATGGAATTAATAGTTATGGTGCTGCTGCCTAATCTGTAAACCTTAGCTCATGCCACTTGCCTCTGTAATGTCCTTTGTGGAGCAAACAAAGCTTCTGCTTGAGTGTGGTGTGCTCCAGTTTTTTGTCTCTGTTTTCTGAAGCAGAACAACTCTCCAACTCGCCTGTGACCTTGACATTTTTTGCTCTACACAGGTTGGTCATTTTGTCACGGGTCCTTCAACTTAGGCTTTTCTCGTTCAACTCATGATTTGCGTCCCTAGAGCCAGGCACAGCCTGGACAGTCCAGGGTGCTCAGTAAGTACTTGATGAGTGAGCGGTGGTGGAAAGCTAGTTTCCTGGTGTTCTGCATCCCCAACCCTTTCCTTGCTGTGAGGGATGCTGGTGCTGTTTGTTGCAATCTTTCTATAAATAGGTTTGAATTCTATTTTTATCATAGCCTTACATCCAAAAAGGGTAGGATGGTGAGCCTACTGTTGGCACAGATGTACAAGGAACCGCCATGATGAGTTGATTGGAAAGACCAGTTGATTGGAAGGAGATTGACCGGTCAGGTTCCCCTGCCCACAGATAGCCTCCTCCGAGTGTATCTTTGACTCTTTAGCCTCGAGCCTCAAGCATATCGTTCAAAAAGAACATTTTGAGAGTGAGCGGGCATGATTTTAGTAAATGCATCTGGTTGGCAGGCCTCACCTGGAAGTGCCCTAGGTATGTAAGTGCATATGTTCAGTTTACCCAAGTCCAACTTTGGGGTTGAGATCAGACCAGCCTAGCAAACCTCGTGGCACTAGAATCTTCCATCTGGGAGAAGACAAGACCCATGGATGCCCTTGGCACTGCCTAGAGGCACTACGTGTTCCATGCCATGGTCCTACACTTCTGTGCCTCTGTCCCACCCCCTGAGACCGTTCCTGTCATGGCCTTTTTACAGCCCTTGTCTCACTTTGCTCTAACTTCACTGCAGGCTCAGGTTGGATAGAGGAGGACGGCGGGTTTATGATTTAAGGCCTCAGGGAGAAGTGTGCCAAGCCTGCTGTCCCCCGCTGCCGACACCGAGGGAATTCCCATGGGATTCAGAGGCCAGATGTGTAAGCCTGGTAGAGCAGGAAGCCACAGTCTCCCTAGATCAGAGTGTCTTTCCCCAACCACTCCCAGTTCAGTTCTGTGATAATCAAACCCATTGGCAGAGGCATGCAAGCAGGTGGCATTGGGAACCAAGTCACAAGGGACTGGGTATTCAATGTCCAGTAGGTACAGACTGAGGCTTGGAAGCAGAGAAACCAGGCAGGAAGCCATCCTGGAAAGATCCAAGTGACCATGTCACTCTAAGGCCATTTATCAGGAAGTCTAGGTTCCCAGGGTCAAGTGTGCACTGGGCGGGGGCAGGTCCCTGTGTGCATGCGGTCAGGCACCTTGCTCTTTTTCTCCCCCTCAGAAACACTAACTAGAATCCCTGGGTTCTGAAGAAAATGGGAAGTTACACAGCTGTTTTCTGGGAAGCTGGCCAGGCAGGCTTCAGAACATCATCCAGGGAAGCACGATTTGTGATTGTTTGAGATGGTGTCTTCCTCTGCTACCTGGTTAACCTGGAACTCATGAGCTGGCCTTATAGCAGCCCCCTGCTTTAGCCTTCCTAGCTCGGATTATATGCCAGCCGGCGGCAAGCCCTGCTCTGTGGGGTGTTTTTATAAACAGGCACCTGTTTATAAAAACAGGTGATGGAGTGCCCCAGTTCTCATAACACGGCACTTGATTGCTGAGCATCAAGAAGGCTTTCTACGTTGCTGTTAGCTTTTGCTGTTTAAGAACAAACTTTCTGCCGGGTGTCAGTGGCACAGGCCTTTAAACCCAGAACTTGGAGGCAGAGGCAGATGGATCTCTCTGAATTCGAGGCTAGCCTGGTCTACAGAGTGAGTTACTGGACAGCCAGGGCTACATAGAGAAACCCTGTGTCAAAACAACAACAACAACACCCTTTCCAGCCAAGCCTGGCGTCACAGGAACATAATCCCAGCTACTCCTGAGGCTGTGGCAGGGGATCACAAATTCAAGTCCTGCCTGGGCTACAGAGCAAGTTGGAGGTCAGCCTGGGAAAGTTGTTGAGGCCTTGTCTCAAAAGGAAAAAGCACACAAAGAGTACTGTGCCTGTGGCTCAGTGGAATGATTGTGGAACACGTGCAAGGCCATGGGTTCAAAGCCCGGATACTATAGAAATGTCAGCCAACACAAAAGTTGTTTAAAAAAAAAAAAAAAGGTCAGCGAGCATTTTGCTTTGAGTCTCCTTATTATAGGACAAGATGTCACAGCGTCAAAACTTCAGAGGACCTAAAAGCAACCTTAGTCCACTTCCCTTTCATAGATGGAGGTCCTAACAAGGCACTTGGGCACAGGCCAGGTCTTGGGTGTACTTTTTAGGTCTGCTCCGGCTGAACGTATCAGACAGGCTGTGTATTTTTATTATTTGTTAGTACCCTTTGGCATTTCTCTTACTACACAAATAAGTATGTTGCCTTTAGAGCAGTTTTCCTGTTCTCTTTATACAGAAGGGATTAGGCTGGTGAGGATTTCCTTTTTCCATTTTCCTATATAAATTTTAAAGGCCACACAAACGTTCCGTTCACTCTAGTCTGTGGTTGTGTCTCTCAAATTCAGAACATCAGAATCCCCTGGAGGACTTGATAAGACTCGGGCTGCTGGGCCACATTTTCTGAGCGCTGCTGGTCTGAGTCAGACCCTCGGTGGGCCAGCGCCTTGTCATCCTTTGCAGAGCTGTGCTAGGGTAGATGTTGATGATGACAGCTCAGTCTTTGCAGCCTACTGGCTCTCCCATGTGGTCCTTCCTTGCTCCGATTGGTTCACCCGTGAAGTCCTTTGCTCCGATTGGTTCACACCCTAGCCTTGACCTCTGTATTCATTCTGTCCAGGACTCCCACACTCCTCCAGGTCAGCCTACCGCTCCTGCCTGTCACTCTGTAATGCTAGAAGCATTTGAAGGAACCGCCTCACCTTCCCTGCCTCCTTCCATCTTCTGGCCCTTCTCTCTTTACTTTCCGTCCTCCAGTTTGAGAAAAAGTATGTTTCTGGTATGGCCTTAGGCCCTTTTAACCAATCACCACCTAAAGGGGAAGAGGCCCCACCCACTTCCTGCTAAGTCTCTGTTCAACTTCTCTCTACCACGGAGCACTCTGGAGGGACAGGGAAAGCGGTTCTCACCTCTCAGGACAGGTTTGCCATTCAATTCCAGTTCAGGTTTGTGGTGTTTCTCGGTTTTTTATTTTTCCTATAACGAGAGAAACGGTGTCGTTTTAAAAAATAGTGGTGAAAAGTAGTAGAATTCACCCTTTAGCCATTTTTAAGTGCCCAGGTTAGGGGCAGTAAGTGATAAACACTTTGGTACTATTGTACTATGGTCCCTACCGTGCACAGCACTATTCCTTTACTGTCTGGCTGATGTCACTAAGCGTAAGTAAAATCGAGCCAGGCATGATGACATGTGTCCTTAATCCCGGCACTCCAGAGGCAGAGGCAGGTGAATCACTGCTAGTTCAAAGCAGGACTGGTCTATATAAGGAATTCTAGGCAAGGAAGGGCTACATAGTGAGATCCCGTCTTCCAGTTTAAGAACTCTGAAGACACTTTTTCCTGGTCCCCACACCTGCCCATCACCCCTCACAGATTCTATTCCCCTCCCCACACACCCTTCTTCCACACCTTTCTCAAACAAGCTTTCCACAATACTTTTCTTTTGTATTCTCCCTTTGCCAGTGGTTCCCTGCATATCCTCAGACCACACCTTACTATTGCCCCTCCCCAGAATGTGTTCCCCTGAAAAAGCATATAGATCAAGCTCACTCTCTACAGACTGTGTATGAACTGGTGACATCTGTCCTTGCCTTCTGCCATTTTCCCCTAGCACCTCAAACCAGGACTCCTAGCTAGGCCTCCCCAAGTTCCCTTGGCTATGATGCCAGTTCCTTTGGACTTAGGTAAGCTCTGTATTCTTTGTTTCCAGCGAGTTCCTAGAAGATGCTGAGATGTGGTCTACACGCCACCATTGGTGGCACTGGTAGACTCCAGGACACACCTGTGCTTCACAAGGTGCTGCAGACCTGTTTTTAGGCTATTAGTTTGCAAGAAGTCTTGTGTATGTGTGGGGGTGTGTTTGTATGTGCATGTGCAAGCATGCATGCATGCATGTGGAGTCCTGAAGTTTTTGTGAAATGTCTTCCTCCGTCACTATTTATTGAGGTAGGGTCTCCTGGTTACTTAGGACTAATTTTGATATGGTGCTTTGAATGAGAATGGCCTTTTTTTTGGGGGGGGGATCATATACGTGAATACTTGATTCCCAGTTGGTAGAACTGTTTGGGAAGGATTGTTGTAGAAGTGTGTGGCTGGGACAGGCTTCCAGGCTCCAAAAGACTCAGAGCTCTCTCTGCCTGGTGGTGGTGGATCTAGATGTGAGCTCTCAGCTGTTCTGTGTGTAAGAAATGGCAGTGGCATCCCTCCCTCCTGAGATCACATGATGATCCTTGTTGGCACGGTGACACACGTTGATTTCTCTGACATTGCTTGTTGCTGGTTTCCGCTTGTGTGAAATTTGTCTCCGGTTTGAACCAGCAGCCTTAAGGATGGAGAGAACTGCAGCTTGTTCTTGCTACCTGAGCTGAGGTTGGTGACAGCTACCAGCAATGACAGCTGGCAACAGAGAGGAGGAAGCAGAAGATCTAGGGAGCCGTCATGGAGGTACCAGCAAAGCCCTTTCAATGCTTGTGAAAATAGAGCATGATTGGATTTGTCAGGCCTGGAGTGGGACCCAAAAGTCTTCATTTCTAACAGGCTCCTTCTGATCCTAAACTGTCAGTCAGAGACCACGCTTAGCTGTTTAGAACTTGCTTTGCAGTAGTGAGAATTGTCTGAGAGAGGACAGTACTAAACCCTAATGTACTTTGGATTTTCCTGACAGTACATACCTAGGTGTACTAGCCTGTAAATTAAACACAGGAATAAATCAGGAACTAAGAATAAAATAGAAAACTGGAACAGTGCACACTGTAATAAAAAGATATTTAGCTAAGTGTAGTGGTGCATGCCTTTGATCCGGGACTTGGGAGGCAGAACCAGGCAGTTATCTATGAATTCAAGGGCATCCTAGGCTATATGTAATGAGACACTGTCTCAAAATAAATTAAAATAAAAAGTGTATGTAAGAGCTGGGAAAGGGGTCATTCACTTGGTAGAATGAGCTAGCAAGTCCAAAGTCCTGGATTCTATCACCAAGAATACAGCATAAGCCAAGACTCTGATCCCAACACTCAGGAGGTGGAGGCAGAAAGACCGGAAGTTCAAGGTCACCATCAGCTACATGGCCAGTTTGAGGCTAGTCTGGGTTACATGAGACCTTAAAAAACAGACATAAAACTTAGGAATTGAGACCTTGAAGTATATAACTTGGCCATGGTCCTGGGGTGCTGGGTTCCCATCTCCGGCACAACAAAAGCACCCTTATGAACTGTTTTCTTCTAGAACCTTCCATTATGTATTCAGAATTCATTAATTTTAGGTAACTGAAACTTCTAGAAAGCTATATCCATCCCTTCTGTACACTTGGCCTGACACTCAGCTCCTTAGTGGGGCAGGTGGACCCGGGTCTAGGGTGTGGCAGTGACACTGATGACAGATTAAGTGCAGTTAGAGCTCGAGAAAGCTTTTGAGATTTCGGATTGACGACGTTGGTTTACATGCATCCTTCAGGGTCACACCTCACAGTTAAGTTTCTCTTAGAAGGTTCTGTGGTCAGCTCTGGGGGAACACCCCAGAAGCCAGTGGCACAGTCTGCTTTCTTTCAGAAGAAGCCTGAGATAGCCCATTACTCACTTCCAACTGCCTGTCTGACAGCGAACCTAGACAGAGGGCCTCATCTGTGTCTGAGGCGTTATAGAGCAGGACACACACAGAGTTCAGCAGGAGAGAATGTGTCTGTCCAGTGCTGCCATCAGCTGGCAACCTGAAAACCCAGAGCTGATCAGGGAGAAATTGGGGTATGGAGTCCACAGGCCCTCTCCAATGAACGCACCAGGGATATAATATACTTGAGGCCTCCAAGTCAGGGCTGGGACTGAGGCTTCTCTGAGCGGACTGAGGTCCACTGCAGGACTGGGAATTTTTGTGGAGATAACGAGCAGCGTTAGGAAGCATTAGGAAGCCCAGAGCAAATTTTCTTTTCTGCTGCTTGGAAGATAGGTCCCACCCAAGCCTCGGATCCAGACTTCTGTGCCTGGGCTTTAGGATGATACCCTCAGTATCAGCACCTCCCTCCCCCCAGAGACCGAGGTCCGTGCACTGCTGTTCTTGCAGGGTTCCAGCATTTGCTTCAGGCCTAGGGCTGGGAGTGCAGGAGCCAGCCCGGCTGCCTTGGAGCCAGCTTGGGTGAGAGTGTCTGCAGGAGGTCCGGAAGAGGCCAGAACACTGCAGGCCCTGAGAGGCTGTGGGGGTGGGACCTAGGGCCAGAGCCACCCCTGGAAGAGGAAATTAGGCAGGCAGGTTGCAAAATGGAAGGAAGGTAGGAGGTGTCATGCAGGGGAGGGAGGATTAAGGTCTTAATCCGCAGGCACCAGAAAGCCTCAGGTGACTGCATTTCTTTTCAAAAAGCACTCTGCTTGGTTTTCTTGAAGTTCATCGCACCACGTGGCTTTTAAAAACCTAATACTTTGTTTTTCACATTATAAAATTTCTTGCTGTTTTGGCCTGTCGTTTTTGAGGTAGGGTCTCATGTAGCCCAGGATAACCCAGGATTCCGTGTGTAGCTGAAGGTGAACTTGAACTCCTGACCTTATGACCCTCTTATTTCCCGAATGTTGGGAGAACCGGCATGTGCCCTGGCCATCACTGCCACCTTCATATACTGGTTCACACTGTGAAATTTTCATTTTCATGGCTGTCTTGTGGCTGTTTTGTACCACACTTAAGTGGCCCTCCAAAAGTTGGCAGTTGGCCCTTTAATTTTTTTTTTTTTTTAAATTTTCAATGTGGTAGATGCCACCAGGAGGAAGAACTTTGCAGCTACCTTTTTCCCATGTTTGAATGGCAGTATGTTCCTGGGAATCATTGGCCATAACTACCTTCTGGCTCCATTGGAATGCGTTAAGGCTCACAGCCTCCTTTTCACAGTGTGAGCACAAGCCCCGTGTGGGTGAGATGGCCTCTCACTCATTCCCATGTGCGTCTCACAAACATCTATTACGGGTAGAGATTCCATCTCCTGTGGCTAAGTCAGTTGCCACCCACATGTTGAGCTTGACTGACAGATGTAGGAGTGTGTTGGATGACATGTGATGTCCTTGTCCTCTTTGACCTTGGTACAGCTCAGGGGTCTCAGACAGTCTGCAGGTCCAAAAATGTAAGTGCAGCCACACCTGTATACACGGAACCATCTAGAAAACCTCTGATGTTTAGTGGGATCATACAGACTTTGAGTGTGCTGTTTGTCTTCCATCCACTTACTCATAGGGTCAGGAGAAAAATAAAGTGGGCTTCTGGGTGTAAGGAATGACGTGAAAGGCCATATTAATAAAGTAAAATGTGAGCAGACATGTGAGGGAAGGGAGAGAGCCAACTAACTATCTAAAGGGCGTCACAGAGAGGGAACAGCCTGGGGACAGTCAAGGGAGCTGTGGCTAGACAGGGTGAATATGGTGAAGGTGAACAGAAGTGGCCGTAGCCAGAGCTGGCAAAGTCCTCGAACAGCTAAGGGAGGCCTGAAAGCTGGGCTTCCCACCCCCAGCCCTTTGCAACCAGTCAGAACAGTGACAGGGATCTTTCTTGCATATCTCTGTTGGTGAACACCTCGAACCAGACTATGCTCGATACTGGGTAGGGCCTTGGGAGTTGAAGCCCAGGCTGTAGGTAGGTCCTGTCTAGTTCCTCATCCATGTGACAAGGACCCGAGACAGGAAGCTGGTAAAAATATGCTGAGCATCCCAGAGCTGGGACACTCCATCTTGTCATTCCTTAGGGGTGTTTAGTTGATTCTGTGTCATTTTAGGCTAGCCAGTGTGTGTGTGTGTGTGTGTGTGTGTGTGTGTGTGTGAACAATCATGGTTTGTTCACAGACATTTAGTCTTTAATCTGTTTAGTTGTTCAGATTTAATATCTGCCTGTTGTGGGTGGTCCCATAGCAGTCAGGAGCATCAGGTGGATGGTCCAGGCATGCATGCCCTGAGATAGTTTTTCTACTCACAGTGGCTTCCTCACAGTGATTGGGTAATTATTGATTGGGAGGGAGCTGATCTTTTACAGGCCCATGTGTTAACTCTGCTTCATACACACACAAAAAAAAAAAAAAAAAAAAAATCAACTGGAAATATGTTGAAGACCTAAGTATAAAAGCTAAAGCCACAAAACCTCTCAGAGAAAGCCATAGGGATCAGTGTTCATTGCCTTGGATTTAGCAGTGGGTTCTTGGCATGTGATACCAAAAGCCTAAACCACAAAGGGAAAAAAGAGGTACACTGAGTTCCATTGAAATGTGAACGTTGGTGCATCCAAGCAAGTGATGGCGGCCTATAGAACAGGAGAAAGTGTTTTAGAATCGCAAACTCATACAAATTTAATATTAGGAACTTGTTCCTAAAACTGGGGGGCTAGAGAGATGGCTCAGTGGTCAAGAGCACTTCCTGCTTATCCATTAGGGACCCAGGTTCCCGTCTCAGCACCCATATTAGAAGCAGCTCCTAACAACCAGGGCATTCTATACCCTCCTTGGCTTCTGTGGACACTGCAATCATAAACCAAGCTCACACACTGACACATATGCTTAAAAATAAGTCCTTAAAAAAGTCCTAAAATTCGCCAGCTCTAATCTTGACAAGTTCATTTCAATAATGAGCAGAGAGGACTTGAATGGAGCAAGGTGGGTGGCCAATACGCATTGCATGAAGGGACTCATTCACTGTTGTTAGTCATTACGGCAGGGAAAATCCAAGGCATGAAATATTACTGTATTCCTAGGAGAATGGTCATAACCAGAAGGGAGGGGACACCCCCACGTGTTAGCAGCGATAGGAAACACATTGCTGGTAGGCTCTATAGGAAGGTGCAGCAGGTCTTGTCTCTTAAGAGTTACTGTCACTGTGTTGAAACACCACGAGTAAAAGCAGCTTGGGGGAGGAAAAGGTTTATTTCTATTACATTTCCACATTGAAATCCATCACTGAAGGAAGCCAGGACAAGGCAGAAACCTGGAGGCAGGAGCTGATGCAGAGGCCAAGGAAAGGTGCTGGTTACTGGCTTCCTCAGCCAGCTTGCTCTATCTTTCTCTCCCTCCCTCCCTTCTGCCCCCGCCTTGTCCTTCCTTTTTTTTCCTTTTTTTTTTCTTTTGGGTTTTCAAGGCAGAAAGGTTTCTCTGTGTAGTCTTGTCTGTCCTGGAACTTGCTTGGCAGACCAGGCTGGTGTGGAACTTAACAAAGACCCACCTGCCTCTGCCCTGCCTCCTGAGTGTATCTGCCTTGCCTCATGAGTGCTGGGATTAAAGGCTTTTGACACTACTGCCCAGCTCTGATTTCTTTATAGACCCTAGAACCATCCCAGAGATAGTACCACCCACAATAGGCGGGGCCTTCCTCCAATCAATCACTAATTGAGAAAATGCTCTACAGGCTTGCCTACAGTCAGATTTTATGGAGGCCATTTTTTTTTTTTTTTTTTTTAGTTGTGGCTTCCTCCTCACTGATCACTCTAGCTTGTATAATGAACTAGCTAGTACATCTTGGGAAGGGTAGATATGGAATTCCCATATAACCTGACAGTCTGTCCTTAGGCATTGAACAGAAAAATATATCCACTGGATTTGTTGTTGTTGTTTTAAGACAGGGTTTCTCTAGGTAGCCATGGCCACCTGGAACTCTCTGTAGACCAGGCTGGCCTCGAACTCAGAGATCCACATTCCTCTGCCTCCTGAGTGCTGGGACTAAAAGTGTGGGCTACTATGCTCAGTTCCAAATGGATTCTTGCACACTAAAGTCAGTTGCATCACTAGGCACAACTGACAGCAACTGAATCCAAGTGAATGAAAGCCCGTGGGACAATGAGTTGAGCTTAGGAAAACATAGTCATGACAAGGAGAGAAGCTGTCACACACGCTGAAACATAGAAGAACATAGAGAATATGCTGAAGAATAGTCAGCCAGACTCAACGAGATGCTTCCGGATGCCATTTTGTCTAGGTTAGCTTTTCTGTAGGCTTGACACAGGCTCAAGTCAAATGAAAGAGGCTTGTCAGCTCAGATAATGCCTCCATCAGATTGGCCTTTAAGCAAGTCAGTCGGGGCATATTCTTGACTGCTAGAGGATCCAGCTCACTTTGGGAAATATCACATCTGGGCAGGTGTTCCTGAGGGGGGGGGGGGTGTAAAAGTGGGCTGAGGCAGCCACGAAGAACAAGCTAGTAAGCAGCATGTCCCTCCATGATGTGCCTTACACCTTGCCTTGGCTTCCCTTGGATTGGCTGTCATCTGTAGGTCCAATAAATGCTTTTCTCCCCAAGTTAGTTTGGTCATTTTTTAAAAAAATCACAATAGAAAGCAAACTAAGGCATACTTACATACTCATATGAAAGCTCAAAACTGGGTACATCCACGGAGACAAAAGGCAGAGAGAGGCTGCTTGGAATTGGGCAGATGCGAATTGCTTAATGGGTACAGAGTTTCTGTTTGGAGTGATGGGATTTTTCTGGAAATAGTGGTGATAGTTGCACAGTGTTGAGTATGAATATAATTAATGTTACAGAGTTGTACTTAAAAGTGCTTAAAATAGTCAATTCTAGACGCTATATATTTTGAAAAGCACAATGTAATACTAAGGTCAACGTTAGTTAGCATCCTATGCCTGGGGAAAGCTTGGTTCTTTCAGGAGCCCCTGGGATGGATTAGGAGACACACAGGCTCAGCTGGGGGGAGGGGAGGCGGCTAAGCTCTGTTCTTGTCTCTGATACAAATTTCCAGCAAGGTGTTGTATGGCACAGAGTGGCCATGAGTGGCATTCGTGGTGGCTCCCCACGTATCCATCTAGTCCAGTGTAAGGATTGCTCTGCCACATAAAAAGACAGAAGAACATGGTAAACTTAGGTGATTCACCCACCCCCACCCCCACCCCAGATTGTCCTCAATAGCCTGTTGGTTGGTCTTGCTGGGGTTTTGCTTGAGCACTGGTCTGGCCTCTTCCTCTCAGCTCACACACAGCCAGGTGCCCTCCCCAAAGAAAGGAGTTTCATGGTTTCACCCTAACACATCTCTTCTGGGCCCTGCAGCCAATGAAATCACTGCCTATCCTGGTCACCTGCTCCTTCTCCTCTGTTTTCTGTGTGTCTGTTTGAAATCTGAGCTCCACTAACAAAGAGTCAGTTGAATGTCCAGCTGTGGTCATGCACACCCACTTGGGACACTGTAAATCCGGAAGACAGGAGGTCTGTGATGTGTTTGAAGTACCTGAACACATGTGGGCCAGTCATAATACAACCTGGTATGCTGTAAAACGGAGATGTTACAGCTTCCTGACACCCATGAACACAACTCGAACAAAATCACACTGCAGATTGGCTTGTTGATTTCCTTCAGGTATGCTCTCCAGAGCATGTCCTTGGGGATAACGTGTGTCATTTCCCCACAGGGCCAGCTATTGCTCCATGCTCAGAGATTCCTTGCTTTGGCACATGCAGATTAGATTAGATGCCTGAGCACCCATTTGTGTTTTAGATTCTAAGACTGGATTGTTTGTGTCTTCCTGCCGACTCAGGTCTCTAACGTATCCTAGGTGTGTCTCCCTTGCTTATAGTCCCCACAATGACTGCCTTTATTAATTAGATCCTCTGTTTGGAGTCATTAGGTGTACCTACCTGCAAATGTGAACGCTAGGGGCTGGCTGAGTTCAAGTTTATAGAGTCTAGGCTGCTGTGAGGACCTCCCTGGGGTCATAGGATGGGAGGGGCCCAAGGTCAACTCCAGGGTCAGGCCTCAGGTAGGTAGCTCTTAGGAAGCTAATAATTAACCCTGGGATGGCTTCTGATCTGCTGGAAGGCCCTTGATTGGCCCATGATGCTTTTCAGCCGGCACCTATTAGAAAACTGAGGGAATCGTCGTTTGCTTTCTCAATTTCGAAAGTTGCTGAACCGGCCATGACCTTCACAGAAAAAGGACTGTCCTTTGGGTGGTGTTTCTTTTTAAAGTTTTCTGAGACACCTGGTTAAAAGCATTGTGTCACCTTACAGTAGAGGAACATGGGTAATAAACAGCCGTATCATTACCTGCGTTTCTAATGTTGCAGAATTAATTGAGGAGAAAGGCGGCTTTTCTGGAGCACTTCCTTCATAAGAGGAAATTCACCTCCACGTGAGCCTTGGGGAATGCTTATAAAGATTATCTCAAAAGGGTAAGAATAGACCTGTAGTCAGTAAATTACAGAGACAGAGTGATTAAGTATGGGGCCCTGTTTTACCTGCTGTGAATCACCTGTAATTCACCTCCCGCCCAGTGGCATGGGTCAGGAGACTTGGAGCTGGTAATTGTGTAATGCTAGAACTGAGTAGGGATCCACAGGTCTGTTGGAGTTGACCGTGACTGAGCATGCTTTCCTGAGGCTAATCTACTGACCTGTACAACGGTTCAGTGCCTTCAAAAGCCACGATGTCTGTCAGCAGAGATCATGGATGGAAAGGCACTTGGAAACCTCGGAAGCCTTGGGGGACCTTCTCTTGTTCCTCCTACAGCAATCCCAGCATGGGGATGGCTCAGGGACCTAAGAATGAGGTGGGTCGAGTGGAGACTGTGGGTATGGAAGACCAGGTACCGTGCTGCTCCTCGGAAATGTTTACAGAGGATGCAGCAGAGACCTAGGAAATAAGTCAGTTTGTCCAGAGTCATGTTGGTCTACCATGGAGGCTTTCTGAGTTACTCCTCTAAAATGGGTTCTATTCACTTCACCAAACACTGGCCTCAACGTGTGTCGGGTTCAGTCCAAATATATGCAACAGTCCTTTTTTAAGAAAAAAATATGCTTTTTTCTTAAGAGTTTAAACACTTGCTTGTATTAGTAACAATTATATGTTTGGGCATTTTGCGCATATTTAGTCTCTAGAAAGTGGTGTTTTGGATGTTCATATATATTTCTTTTTATTAAGCTTCTGTCCTCATTTTATCATGAGAAAAAAAAAAAAAAAAACCCAGGAAGCTGAGTAGGCACCATGAAATTACATCTCTATCTCAGTTTCTAGAGGCAGGAGCGGCTGGCATGGTTTCTGTGTTTGGTCTAACCCAAGATGACCCGTTGGGATTGAAGCCTTGCGGGCAGAGGGCTTTAGGACTGGAATGAGCTCTACGGGCTCTTCCCTAGGAAACCCATGAAGGAAAAGATGGCTGAAGAAAAGCCTTTTCAGGAGGCTGGGAAGTAGGGGTGGGGGTGGGGGTGAGAGCAAGGATCAGGGTTGGAACATTTTTCTACGTTTCCTTCAGATAAAAACCATGGGGAAGGCTGCTCAATGGTGGTAAGTATGGGTTTTCTCTGGCCTGGCTGGCCCTGGCTTCAGACATCTTGGCAGGGGCGGAGGCTGGCAGGACATTCCTCTGTGAGATTCCAAGCCTCTTGGCTGGGATGCACCATGATTAACACATCTCAAACCTTTCAAAGTGACTTTAGCTGTTTTCTTTAGTGAAGGCTTCTGCTGCTCTTTTTTTTTTTTTTTTTTTTTTTGGCTGTAAAGAGGTGGGGGCCGGAGCCCAAGACCAAAATATCAGACAGAGGCTGACAACTAAATGGGTGTGACCACGGCAGAGGGCAAATATTAACACAGTATTTTTGTAAAGTTTATGCAACTTGATTCATGTTCCTGTAGAGTAAATTTATTCCATCCTGTTTTTTCCAGTCTGTTCCAAGCTTGGTGGAACTGTCCACAGGCAAGAAAAAAAGAGGTTGGCTGCTTAATTTTAGGTAGAAAGTTGCTAAAAGTTGGATGTACTTCATTCTCAGTTTTTAAGCCTTACATGATGCTTTGCTCCCTCCAAATAGTGCTCTTACGCCTCAGTGGGTGATCTGATCTATGTAAGGAGATAGACTCTGAACAGTGCTACAGTTGACTACGGCTTCTATAAACAAAAATACACATACCCCGGGCACTTTCAAAACAGAAGCCATGATTGAATTTCAGTCCCCAAAGCCTAAAACTCATTCTTCGTACTCTCCAGTAAGTTTTTCAACATGAGTGTCATAGAGTTCCTTTATTTAATTACCTCTAGTGATGGGTTTTGGCCGACTAAGAACCGCCCACCTTCCACAACTGGGTTCCTTGGAGCTTCCCCATCCTTACAGCGAAGAGCTCAGTATCTTCCATGTTTACACAGCCTTTTCCTTGGGCTCTGCTGTTGAGCAGAAGTCTGTTTCCTTCTTTTGTTGTTTGTGTAAGCGTGGTGTGTGTGTGAGGGTCGTTACATGTTTGTGGAGGTCAGAGAATGAACATGGGCGATGACGCTTGGCATCCTTCCAAGTTTGAGATCAGGGTCTCTCTCTCTCTCTCTCTCTCTCTCTCTTTTCTGCATTTCATTTCTCGGTGCTATATTGCAGGTTAACCGGCCTGTGAGCCTCTGGGAATTCTGTGTCTGCCTCACATGTCCCCACAGAAGCTCTGGGAGCCTTCACAGAAGGTGCCAGCTTTTACAGGGGCACCTTACATGGCATTCAAACTCTGGTTCTCAATCTTGCATGGAAGATTTACCCACTGAGCCACCTCCTAGGCCTTGAAACCTGTTCATTTCTCCTGTTTAGCCATTGGGTTAAAAAGAATCAGTCCAACAGAAAGTGCTAATTGGAGTACATATTCTCTGCAAAACTCAAAACTGGCTTGGAAAGCTGGGATGTCAGGTCTTTCCTAGATAAACTCTTAGAAAAACTAAGCAATTGCTGAGGTTAGCCTCCACCAGTAAGGGATTAAGTTGGAGTTCCCACCCTCCCACTACCTGAGGCTAAACCTCTCACCATATCCTGATTCCTCTTTTATGTAAAAGCTTCTAAAAGAACCTGGCCTAATCCTCCCTGACCGCTCACTAAGGTATCAGTTATCCCTCAGGCTCTTTTGCCCTGGAGCTTATAAAACCTCCCTGAACTTCCCCTCCTGACTTCTCCCTGCGATTCCGTAGGTGTGGAGTCTTTGCCACGCCTGGAAACCTCAGCGAGCCGGTCCTGTCACCCACCTCACCCTGGAAGGTCCCAGCCTCCCGGGCTCGTCTCCTGTCCCCTAGGGCTTCACATCTATGGAAGCTAGGCTCCCCGCACCTCTACCTTCCCCCACCCGCTGGCCACTTCCTGGCTTGGCCTGGGGCCGAGTAAATGACTATTAAGTAAATGGTCCGGAACTCCTTTGCCAAAGTAATAACAAAGGAAGCCAAAAGTAATTATAAACAAGATCTACGGGTCCTGGGGGCAAGGGGCGGGGCGATCAAAATACCGCGGTAGAAGGCCGGAATTTGGGGATTACGTGCAGGCTTGATAACATCTTCCCAATCATTAAAATAACTAATAAAAAGTTTGTCTTCAACTGTCTCCCCAACAGGTATCAACTGGGGAGAAGAGTCACGAGGGAGGCTTGGGACCTGGGTAATTGCAGTTGCCTTTGCCCTGTGTGATACCCCAGGAAAAGGGCTTCTTATACCTACCCAGGGCTGCTACCCCTCCAGTGTTGGGCCTGACTTCCTCTTGCCGGAGGCAGTCAGGTATGAAGGTAGCTGAGACCTGCAGGGCTGGAACCTGTTTTTCTTTATGCTATAAAGTTTATAGGCCACTTTTCCACCACCCGAGGCTTCACAGCCTGCTTTTCATCCTGCGCTCAGAGGAGCCCAAGCCACTTCTTAACCTCCCAGTGTCCAGGCTAACGTTTTTATTTTGTTAGTTTTGACAATGTCGTGGTGTCCAACCTATAGATAAAAACTAAGGATAAACCCTGGGCTCTAGAATAAGAAAACTATTTTGGCATTTTGAAGTTGTCAGAGAACAAGGGTGCTAACCTGATTGAATTGAATTGGACAGATTATTATTTCAGTACTGCTTGGGGGCTGGGGGTGGGGACTTCTTTGGGGGGGGTCTCCTCTCTGAACAAATGAGCTGATTCTGCAGTAGTAAGTCTGGGAGCCTTGAGGCTTAGAGTTTTGTGAAAGTCCAGACCGATTGCTAATTCTGAAGTGCACTTCTGATGAAAAGCATCCACTTTATAAATGTAAGTTTTGTTTTTACACCATGTGTGGCTATCGTTGGTTAGCAGGCTTTAAGCTTTTTTTTTTTTTTTTTCTTTTAAATGTGCATTGGTGTTTTTCTTGTGTGTCTGTGTGAAGGTATCAGATCCCCCGGAACTGGAGTTACAGACAGTTGTGAGCTGCCATGTGGGAGCTGGGAATTGAACCAGGGTCCTCTGGAAGAGCAGCTGTCTTAACCTCTCTGTGCTATCTCTCCATACCCCAGGCTTTAAACTTTAAAAGTATTATTTTAAAAGCTTTTTTTGGTTATTATTGTGGGTTTTTTTGTTGTTGTTTTTTGTTTTTTGGTATATAACCTTGATAGTTTTTTTTTAACTGAACTTTAACATTAATTTAGCAATAAATATGAAGATGCCTTGTTTTAATGAACAGACTTGTCTTGCTAACTTAGGTGTGTGTGTGCGTGTGTGTGGTGGGTATGTGTGCTCATGCAGGCCCAAGGTTGGTGTTGAGACTCTTTCTCATTCACTCCCACTACTTTATTCTTTGAGACAAGGACCATAGCTTCCTCTCCCATCTCTGCTTCCTGGATGCTGGGGCTATCCACAGCCTGCCATGCCTTCCCAGCATGTACCTTACTTTTCCAAGTGTTTAGTAGTGTGAGCATTGAAAGCTAATGTTAATAGTGAGCCAGCTCCTTTGTGTTGATATGTAGGGTTGTATTTAAGAAATTCAGAAGGCCATGAAAAGGAGAGGACAGTGGACAGATAGGTTTGTTTGGTCAGTTTGCAAGAGTCACTGCCATGAGGGAAAAGGTGAGATTCCATGTGCCACGTCATAATTTTGTTACCAACTGCACATAATTAAAATTGATCAGATGAAACCATATTGATGCATACATATGTATTTTAAAAGCAAAAACTAAAACTGCTCATTTTTTCCTTTATTTTTAAAGATTTATTTATTTTATATATGTGAATACACTGTCACTTCTTCAGACACACCAGAAGAGGGCATAAGATCCCATTACAGATGGTTTTAAGCCACCATGTGGTTGCTGGGAATTGAACTCAGGACCACTGGAAGAGCAGTCAGTGCTCTTAACTGCTGAGCCATCTCTCCAGCCCCAAACCGCTCATTTTTAATTCATTTGGCTGAATTGAACTTTAAAGCGTTTGGCAAGCTTAATAAATCATACACAATGTCCCCCCCTCCCTTTTAGGAAAATGCTAGCTGTCTCTTACACACATCTGAGAAGGATACAGTAGAGCTTGTGTCCTGGTCTTTATTCTCAGGTGTTACAGTGATGAGAATTTGGGGTCTGGTGACACTAACTCTGAGGGAATAAGCCAAGACATCTGGTTACATAATCTCAAGGTGACAGAGCGCTTTTGAACTTTCCTTCTCTGTTTTGACCTCTAGGCTAATGCCATCACTGAGCTATAGACTGGAAAATCTGTCATTTCATCAGCAATGATTCGGGAAGCACTCAGCCTGCCCAGTGACGGGGCAACTGCCGAGCTATGGAAACGCTTTTTATGTAGCTCAGGGAAGCAACCCGTAGTATAGGCTCAGAAACTTGACATAGCACTCTGGCCCCCAAACCCTGGTTATAGGCACAGATGGGCAGAACCAGAAGAAACCCTAGAGATTGTAGTTGCCAGTTTCCCAGTGTGTGGCTCTCAGGTTGTCTGTATCATTGTCTTAGGGTAGGGGGTTATTAAAGTTATGTCTTCTCTCTGACAGTAAAGTAAGCATGGTTTCAGATTGCATCCTGGGACAGGAGGAAAGAAAGAATCAGGATAATTTGTAAAAATTTTAATATCAGCTCTAAGATAAACGCTTGGCCAGTGTTTGCTTCTTTGAGTGCTGTAGTTTGAAATAAATAAACTTGGACTTGGGAGATCCATGCTAAAATCTGTAGAGGTAAAATGATAATCAGGCCTGTAGCATGTGCTTGAGAGCAAACCCTGGGTTCTGTAAATATGTACATGTGTGCACGGAGCATGTGTGTCTATCTCACAAGTGTGTGCAAGTGGCCCACCTGCTTCTGCTTTAGGAGTTCTGGGATTAAGGGATAAGCTCTCACACCTCGTTTCCTCTTAGTTTTTAAATTACGTGTAAGTGTGTGTCTGTACCCATGTGACTACAGGTGCCCACGGAGGCCAGAGTTTGATAGTAGATGCTTTCTGACATCAAGCTCCATTTTATTTACTGACACCTCTCACTCACCCAGGAGCCTTGTAGATTCCGCTGGTCCAGAGAGCCGGCTTGCTTCCTGAGTGCTGGGATTACAGGTGGCCATGTTGCCTGGTTTTTATGTAGGTGCTAGGAACTGAACTCCCAAACTCCAGTCCTCATGCTAGATACTGAGTGCCTTATCCACGGTATCATCTCCCACTCCTGTAAAGTTTTATTCTTAAGAAGGCATTCTCCCTTCCTTTAGTAAGGGCACAGTATCCTGGTCCCAAACCAGAGGGCCTCGGGGCATTGCCTGTCAGGTGGAGGCAGTGGTTGAAGAACTGTTTTTTTTTTCCCCTGGGAGAATCATAAAGCATGTGATGTGATTACTAAGGGCCTGGTTGATTTACCCCATCTCTTCTTTTCCCCTCCCACACCAGGGCTAAATTATTACAAAATGCAGCCCAGCTTCCATGTTCCCAGCAAAAAAGAAAAAAAAAAGAAAGAAAGAAAAAAAAAAAGTTGCTGATATTCTCTCAGTGGCCAAATAAATCATCTATGTTCCATCCATTAAGTATTGATAATTGATGAGAATTGCTATTGATTTGGTGAGTCATCACCTCAGGAGGCTGATGGGACGCTGTGTTCCTTTCTGTGCTAGAAATCTCCCTGTCCATCAGATCCGTCATCTATTTATCAACTCAGAATTAGAAAGAAAAAAGAGGAAGGAAGAAAGCTTTCCTCAGCCCAGCAGGGAAAAAAAATTAGGACAAAGAAGCTGAGCTGCAGAGAAATTGTTACACACCCTGAGAGTGATTGATTGCACAGTAAACAAGAACAGAGCCATCCTGTGTCACCCACTAAGTCATAGGGTTGGGGGCGAGTGTTTTCCTCCACTGGCCACTAGATGGCAGTATTGCCAAGGTCACCCTGAATGTGATTACCTGAGTTGGCTCTAGTCATGAGGTTCACCCACGGTTCACTTATACAGGATACTCACACATTTGTTTATAAATCCAGACTGTTTTTTTTTTTTTTTTTTTTTTTTTAAATCTGGTTGTGGTGGGGCATGCCTGTAATCTTGGCATCTAATAGTTAGGGGCACCAAGATTTTCAAGGCTACATAGAAGCTTCTAGGCCAGCCTAGGTTACATAAGACCCTGTCTCAAATAAACTAAATTAAATCTAATCAATATCCATTTCTCCTTTTCTGAAAGTCTTACAATCTTAAGCTTCTGGTATCCTTGCCTCCACCTACTCCTGAGGGGCTGGGTTTATAGGTGGATGTTGCCCAGTTTATGCAGGGCTAGAGATCAAACCCAGGGCCCCAGGCCTGCTACACAAACAGTAACTGATCTCCATCCCTGGGCCCTGAAACATGCATTCTAGAATTAAAGTCCTAATTTCCTTCTTTCTTTTTCCAGAGGCATATAACGTCTGTAGTAGCAGCTGCCTTAGAACACCAGTGAATTGCTTTCAAAGGGATAACATTATAGAAATGAGGCCTTTATAAAAGTGTAAGATAAGATAGCCCTACAAAATCTGGATTCTATAGTCGGTTCCTGTCCACATCAGAAACTTAGCATTAATAAACAGCCTTGTAGCCAGGCATGTAATCCTAGCATTTGAGAGGTGGAGGCAGGAGGATTCCGCCCAACCTCAGCTATGTAATAAATTGGCCTTGGCTACTCGAGACCCCACCTCAATGGTAATAAATAAGCCACGCCTTTTATTGTATATCTAGTCCTCATCCCCTACAATATGCTAGGCACCTATGTATTCCATCTCTAACTTTGCAGTATTTACTGAGCCCCAGCTGTGTGCATAATGAGATCATGCTTTTTCTATGATATGTTTTCGGAATATCATCTTTGATTAAGATCTGAATCACAGTAGAACCCACAGCCAGTGTGCCAGCTACCCCAGAGCTCTTTGATTTGAAACGCTGTGCAAACAGGCTCAGCTCCCATGATGTCAGTGGCTTCATCTGCAGCTGTGATGTCCGTGGTTACTGAGGCCAGTGTGTTCCTGTTTGGGTTTTGGCTTTGTTTAGAATTAAGAGGCTTATAAAGGAAGCCATAGAAACCCGAGTTCCCCAATTGCTGTGGTACAGGAAACAGGGCAATTAGTCAGCATCTATTGTCCAGCCAGATTGTTTAAGATACAATTTCAAGACAATCTGGAAACACCTCCTGGCTTGATAATACGTAGTTCAGCGTCAGTGTCAAGCAAGCTCTTATTGAGGTTTGTTTTAGGGACAATTTCTGGAAGAATATTCTGCAGTATTATGAAAAATCTTTCAATGACACTGTCCTTAGGTTCCAAGGCCTTCATGTGACATCAGGGAGGAGGGAAGTGTCTCCCTGAATATACGCTGGCCATGCTGGGAAGCATCAACCACGGTTCAGTTTTCAGTGCTAGGATCTCCGATGCTGGCACAGGAGTAAGAGGTTGCCTGGGAGAAATGGGTTTGCAAAGCCCTGCCTGTGGTTGGCATGCTGGTTCCTGTTGCTTTCATTCCCAGCTTCCTCCTTGAAGACCTTGTTGGTTTTCTGTTGAGGGTCTGTGTGAGGATACTTTATCTGCTGGGCAAACCTAGTGTGTTCCAAGGCCAGCCACGTGAAGAGCCACTGTCTGGACCTCAGCAACCTCAGCTCCTGCCCTTTGAGGGGCTCCAGGGCACTGAGTGCCCATGGGAGGTAGGACCAAGAATCATCTACAGAAGTTCCCAAGGAAACTCTGAGGGCCGGCGCCCAGTAATAATGACTTTCATAACTGTGAGTTGTATCTTAGAAGAACACAGTCCACCTGGGATTCTTAAGAGGCAGGCAACAGAGCTGACATTTCCAGTTGCGTGTGGGATAAAGCATTCAGGAACACATTTGTTGTCTTTTGATAACTTTTTTTATTACTCAGAAAATGCATCCCTGATTCCTGTGACATTTTTATTGAAAAGGGCATGGTGGAGGTGGTGGGTAGGTGGGTGGAAATTTCTGTGGTTGAGAGAGTGTGTGTGTATGTGTGTGTGATGGCTTTTTTCTTTTTTTCTCTTTCTTGTCTTTTTTGGTACTGTCAGTCCCCAGGAAAGGTGGTTTTTTTTTTTTTTTGTGGTTTTTTTTTTTTTGTGTGTGTGTGTGTGTGTTTGGTTTTTTGTGTGTGTGTGTGTGTTTTTTTTTTTTTTTAAATTAATATTTGAGGTTTTCTGTCCCTAGCTAGTTATAGAACTTTACCTAGAACACCTGACATTTAATGCGAGGGACTCAGGGCATAGCTTCTGTCATCTTCTGTACCTAGTCTATGGTCCTTTCTATCTCAGAGGTTTGACTTTTCAGTCTCTGGTCTGCTCTGCCCTCCTTCCCACAGATGAGTGACACACATCTCTCTTCCCACCGCCTAGGTCTTTTTCTGGCCCTGCTCTGGTGTTTGGTGCTATCTCTCTGGGTGTCTCTGCCTTGGTCCCCCAGAGCAGATGGAACCTAGATGGATGACTTGAGTATCACCTGGAAGACTAGGAGATACTTCACTCTGCTTTATTCTTTCATGCATTTATTGGTTTACTGGAGTACTTACTCTCTTAATCTCTTACTCTCTTACCCTCTCTCTTACCCTCTTGCTTCTCTGTCCCCTCACCCCCTTCCTCTCTCTCCACGTGGTCATGGCCGGCCTCTACTTCTCTACTCTCTTATCCTTCCATCTTCTTCCCCCCACCTTTGCCCTATTTCCTGAATAAGCCTCCTCCCCCTTAGAACCGTGTGGTCTGGAGTGGTCTGTTCTGAACTGCGGTTGGTTGGACTTCTTAGAGGCACAGTGAGCCAAACCAAACCTTAGTCCTGTCCTTATGGCGTGTGGTGTGTGGTAGGAAATGCAGCTAGAGACCCACAGCATGACTTTTAAGTGCCGAATTAACAATGAGCACAGTTGAGAGTCTAACACCCCAGAGACCCAGGAAGGCTTCCCCCAGGGAGTGGTACTTGTGTACAATAGGCAGAAAGCAGGGAGCACAGCGTGGGGCAGGGGGAGGCACGCCCTCCTACAACCTTCATCTGCATTTGCTCTTCAGAGGAACCCCTTAGTCTCACGTTCTCCCTTCTCTGTGCAGGCCTAGACCTCAGCACATCCACAGAATACTGCACCCCTGGGCCCTGTGTTCAGCTGTAAATTTCATCCGTCTCTTTATTCTGCCGTCCCACTATTAAGCTCTCTAGTAGAACCAGCGTAAAGGTGGAGGGTGCGTGTTGTGGTGAGGGGCCACAGCAGGCCACAATCTGAGTTCAATCCCTGGGACCCACCCACCACGTGGGGGAAGGAGCCATCTCCTGCAAGATGTCCTCTAGTCTCCTGTGTTCACCGTGGCACATGCACACACAAACACACACAGTCTTTTTTTTTTTTTTTTTTTTTTTTTTTTTTTTTTTTTTTTTTTTTTTGGTTTTTTGAGACAGGGTTTCTCTGTATAGCCCTGGCTGTCCTGCAACTGTAGACCAGGCTGGCCTCAAACTCAGAAATCCGCCTGCCTCTGCCTCCCAAGTGCTGGGATTAAAGGCGTGCGCCACTACTGCCTATCAAAGTGTTAATTTGTGTTCTATGCAGCAGCTCAGAAAGTAGGACAGCGGGAACCCCTTCCACACTGTTTCCAGTCTTCTGTTATCCTGCAGTGGAGGACTTCGTTTTATGGCTCTACTTTGCATTTCTTTGACAAGCAATTGCCTAAGAACTACATTTCTTCCCATTTTAAAAAAGAAAATGCTTTATTATTGGTATGCCCATATGTCTGAGTGTGAGTCAGCGCATTGCCCTCAGAGGTCGGAAGAGGGCAGGAAGAGGGCAGGGCGGAGCTGGCGTTAACAAGCAGCCATGAGCTACTGAGCTACCTGATGTAGATGCTGGGACTAGAACTTTGCTCCTCTGCAGGGCTGCATGTGCTCCTTACCGTTAAGCCACCTCTCCAGCCAAAATAAAATAAATCTTAATTTTTTTTTTACAAAGAAGTAGAAGTTCTTAATTTTAATATAATATAACTTATTAACCAGCTTTTGTGTGTTTTACTTCATATCTATTTCATGCTTAGTTTTTAGTTTTGCAAAACTTACAAATACCTAAGGTAGGAATTATGCTCTGGGAAATTAGAAGGTACTACCTCGGAGATAATAGGACAAACAGATAAAGAGGCCGGGTATGTGTTTTCTTGACCTTACATGGTATTACATCTTTGAGCAACGAATTCTGCTTAGCAGTGGTTCCCAACCTTTCTGATGCTGTGACACATTTACACAGTTCCTCATGTGTGGTGACCCCAAACCATAAAATTATTTTCATTGCTACCTCACAACTGTGATTTTGCTACTGCTGTGATTCATAATGTAAATCTCTGTGTTTTTCCAGTGACTTAGGTGACCCCTGTGAACAGGTTGTTTGACAAACCCTCTCGCCCCCCTCTTCCCCACCGCAAGGGACCGAAACCCACAGGTTAAGAACCACCTGCTTATCGCACCTCAAAAGTCAAATGCAAAGATGGCTTTGTTACCCTGCTCTCCTACCTACAGGTTCTGTAGCTGATGCTGTGAGGATCCAGGCCAACCTGTGAGGAGCAGTGTAGGGCCTGATCTTCCGCCGTGGAAAGCACTGACAGGTGTCTCATCTTACAGGTTACTCGGCGGCCGTTATGACCTCCCGGTTACGTGCGTTGGGTGGAAGAATTAATAATACACGAACCTCTGAATTGCCCAAAGAGAAAACTCGATCCGAGGTCATCTGCAGCATACGCTTTTTAGATGGCTTGGTACAGACCTTTAAAATTAATGTAAGTTCTCCCTAATTTTTTCTTTCTGCCTAAATCCTCTTATTTTTAAGTTCTTGGTTTACAAAACGAAAAAGAGATTAGCTGAACAAGGAAAGCTTGAGCTTTCAGAACTGGTACGGTGAGCTGGGGCTATGCATGGGACATGTGCTCCTGGCTCTTCTTAGGGATGTGAGCCTGTTGGTGTCTTCCAGTGTTGATATGTCTGGGATGTCTTTCCCCACCCCAAACTCCCCCTAGGTAGAGCTGCTCCTTGAATGACTGTGTTCTGTACCTGATTTAGTCAAGCCCATGTGACTTTGTGGTTTTCAAAATAGTAAAAAAAAAATTAGTAGGATAGAAGTGTCCTACTGAAGTGTGACACCCCCCCCCCCAAGACCCAAGACAGGACGGTGTCCTGGCATAGGACTGGGCGCTCAGCTGTGCTCTGTGAGGTGGTGGCAGGAGTTCTAAAGGTCCTGGCTGGGTCCTGCTCAGAGCCCTTGATCTCAGATCTTCACGTAAGCAGCTATGAGAGGCAAGGACAGCAGCTGTCTCAGCTGGCTCCACACCTAGCCACCACCTATGCCCAGGGACTTCTCGTGTCTCTCTGGCCTAATGGCATCAACTCCAGCCCCAAGTCACCTGTGCCCTAGTTTTATGTGCCGAGAAAGAGAAAGGTGGTAGAGGAGCTGGGCTGGATGTGATGGTAAAGGCCTGTAATTCGGCACTTGGGAGGTGGACTCCAGAGGAGCAGAAGTTCGAGGCCAGCCTGGGCCTCAAATCAACGAATTAAATTGGAGAGGGGATGACCAGAAAAGGCCATAGCACTTAAGCCTTAACGAAAACTGACAGACCCCTGCTGTAGCTGCTACTGCTCCCCTACCCCACCTTCTCCTTTGACAGGGACTCACTATGTGGTCCTTGCTGGTATGAACTCACTATATAGATAGCTGTCCTGGAAATTGCAGAGATCTGTCTATCTATGCTTACTAAGAGCTTGGGTTAAAGACTTTCTCCGGTTTTACCCAGTCACCTTGTTCTCTCCCTCTCCCTCTCCCTCTCCCTCTCCCTCTCCCTCTCCCTCTCCCTCTCCCTCTCCCTCTCC
>JANHMN010000004.1:83096222-83122788 GCA_030674055.1 Rhabdomys pumilio
TCTCTATACACACACACACACACACACACACACACACACACACACACACACACACACACACCTGATAACTTGGGGGAATGGGTGAGCTGGATTGTTTTTTAAAAACCCATAAAGACTCTCTTGTGATGGATGATGGCAGGTTCAGAGGCCTTCAGGGTGGACAGGTGCTGCCTCCTGAAAATGGCCGAGTTCATACACAACAGACCAGATCCCATGAAGTCACGTGGAAGCAAGCTGCTGCAGGGGTGTCCACATGTTATTCATTCTCCCCGTCCTGGTCTTTGCGACCCACTTTCTGCACATTATCTGCTCTCAGAAGCTCACAAGAAGAGCCTCTTCTGTACCTATTTCTGACTTGCATTGTCCTGAGTTGAATGGGTTGGGTTCAAAGCATTCCTGGGAGGTCAACCTCTGAAAACAGAATTTGAAATCTCCCAAGTGTTCTGTGCCTCTGTTCTCTGTGTGTGTCTCATAGCGTCCCAGCTGTCTTTTGTTTGTGCAGTCAGCTTCAGATTGGGTGGGTCCACTAGAAAGATGGGAGGGGTGACACTCCACCCTGTCACCCTACTAAACACAAAAGGGTTCCTTGTCCCTGTCCCCAGGTGTACCCCACTGTCAATTCTGTGTCCTCTAAGAAATCTGTCTACTGTGCCTTGACCTGTTCAAAGCACTTGACAGCATTTTACACTCCATGTTAGTCACCCCTCCTTCAGCCAAGCAAGGAAAGAGGGACTTCCTGTGGCACTGTCCCAGTGCCCACATGGGGCTGCCCCATAAACACTGGTGCAGGCCGCTGAGTCCCGCTCTGGAGTGAAGTGTGGCTAAATGTCCCCACCGGCTTCTCACTTCAGATGACGAGAAACAGCAGGTCAGATAATCCCACGAGGACACAGGCCAAGTCACTTTGAGGGTATTTTGGATGGCATTCGAGTATTTTTAGCCGTTAGTAGAGAGTTTTCCTCCCTGCACACTGTCTGAGTTCTTCCAGGGGAAGGAGCTGCAGCTGGGCCCCCAGCAGCCAACAGGAGCTGACCTGGGATTAGCATTTGCTGTGGGTAATCCGCAGCAGGTCATGGCGTGTTTGCTGTATAATGTGTGAGTTTTCCAACTTAGAAGTCATTGGAAGACCTTAGCTAAGGATGGAAGCAACCTAAGAAAGCTAAGTTAAGCTCTCTCTCTCTCTCTCTCTCTCTCTCTCTCTCTCTCTGTGTGTGTGTGTGTGTGTGTGTGTGTGTGTGTGTGTGTGTGTGTGTGTGTTCATGTAGAGGCCAGAAGACAACCTGCAATATTATTTCCCAGAAGCCTTCAGTCTTTCATTGGCTTGGAGTTTCATGAGTTGGTTAGGTTGACCAGGCTGGCCAGAGACCAATATTGGGTTTCTTCCTTCATTATACTTTATTTTATGTTTTTCAGCATTCTGTCTGTCTGTCTGTCTGTGTACCTATCAATCCATCTATCACCTATCTTACCTAATCCATTTACTTATTTGAGACAGAGTCTCACTGTGTAGCCACAGCTGGTCTGGAACTCCCTATGTAGACCAGGCTGGCTTTACATTCATAGAGATCTGCCTGCCCCTGCCTCCTGAGTACAAGGATTGAAAATGTGTGCCACCACTAAGATATATTTTTATTTTCGTGTTTCTGTGTTAATAGTGTACATGCAATCAGAGGCCAGAAGAGGGCATTATTAGGCCCCCTGTAGCTGGTGTTACAGGTGTGAGCTGCTCAGCTTCGGTGCTAGGAACGGAACTTCAGTCTTCTGCAAGTTCTGGAAGCATTCAACCACGGAGTCTTCTCTCTAGCCCCTGCCTTAGTTTTTTGAGACGTGATCTCACTGAACCTGACATTTCCATATTTAGCTAGAGTGCTTAGCCAGCAAGTTCCAGGGTTGTGTCTTCCCCCGTACACACACAGGTTCTCATGCTTGTAAGGCAGGGAGTCTACCGACCTTTCTCCTCAGTCCCTTAAATCCAGAGTGTCTGAAATCTAGTAGTTTGTCTTAACCCTACTTCTGTATCCTTCCTTACAGCCTTGTAACTTGAAATTTATTAATGCTTTTGTTACTGTGGGAAGTATTTATTCAGAAAATCTCAGAAAAATTTACTTTCTCTTTTGCCTACTGTTAAAAATAATTGTGACTTCTATTTCTTGGATCATTTTTAATACTTGATGGTTTTGATCTAGAAACAAGATTTGGGCCAGTCGCTTCTGGATATGGCCTATGGCCACCTGGGCGTGACGGAGAAGGAATACTTTGGCTTGCAACATGGTGACGACCCGGTGGACTCTCCTGTAAGTGCTCACATGTAAGATGTGCTGCTTCCCTCCTTGGGTTGGTTTCATAGCTTATTTTTCTCATTCAACAGAGATGGCTTGAAGCAAGCAAACCCCTCAGGAAGCAGCTGAAAGGTGGGTATGCTCTCACTTCGCTTGGTCATTGGGTGTACGGCAAGCTGTCTTCTCCTTATTGGGGACTTAAGGGGGCGGTGGGGTCAGGGTCAGGGAGAGATGCTTCAGAGCAACCTTGAGGGTGAGGGGAGAGGAGGCGGCTCAGGACAAGGGAGCATTCAGTTATCTTTCTAAGGGAGCAAGTAGATGAAGGATAATCTTTCTTAGTCTAGTATAAGAGAGACAGAAAAGTGCTGGGGTGATGTCTTAGATGGTAAAAGTGATGGCTGTACAAGCTTAGGGACCTGAGTTCAGATTCCTAGCACTAACTTAAGATGCTGGGTACTGTGGAGCGTGCCCATAATCCCAGTGCTGGAGACGAGAGGAATTCCTGGATTTTGCTGGCCAGACTGTCCAGCCAAAAAGTGAGCTCCAGGCTTAGTAAGAGACCCTGTCTCAGAAAAATGAAGTCGGAGAGCAGTGGAAGACAACACCTGACGTCAGCCTGTGCCCTCATGTGCACATGCAGACACCTGCACACACACAAATGCACACATAAAGGGAGACTGACACAAACTCTCATAATTTCCAACAGCACAGATGCTGGCTCATCCATCGTGAGTGGGCCTCTATATTGCTCTCAGCTCCCAGTGAGGCAGCTACTCCAGCCATGCCCTACCTGTCCCCTGGCCAGCCCTTCGCATCCTGGTTTCCCTCATGGCTCTTGTTGGCCCCATACGTACCTAGTGTCCCAGACTAACTTGACCAGTCTGCAGGACTCTGTCTGAACTGCCCTTCAGTCTCCTCTCTCTGTAGTAGATGCTTTTCTCCTTGTCCCTGAGCCCATCTCCTGCTATTCCTCAGGGCTCCTCAGATACCTCTTGTTACCTGAAGGGAAGTGTTAACTCTGCCCTCCCCTCTCATTTCTTTGCCCCTGTGGCTGAGCACTCTTGCTGTCCCCTCACAGTGAGGTGCTTTAACTGCCTCTCAGGACTGTTCTGCTCAGCTCCAGACCCTTGACACACAGGAGGTGGCCAGTCATGAGAGGCAACTGTTTGTCATCTTCTCTCTGGCTTTATCCTTGCAGCAGACGCATCCCCAGTACTCAGACCAAGGCAAAGCACTGCTGAGCCTGGGAAATGCAGTCCAAATCGCATTTGAACCCTCCTATCATGGTCACGTGTAAAAGTAGAAAAGAGGAATTCCATGATAGTACTCTGTACATGCACGCACATGGACACACACTCACACGCTCACACACACTCACTCACCATCTGAATCTACAGAAGAAACAAGAAAAACAGAGACCTTGCCTGAGACACCAAAGTAACAGTGATGGAAAGGGGAAGACTGAGGAGGTAAGACAAAGACAGGCCATAGAAAAGTCTTTGCTACAGAGCTAGCGCCACCCACTGGCAGCTAAGTGTGTATTTAGAGGCACACCTACCATTAAAGATTATTTTGGTACCAGCCCAGAGTTGACAAAGGAAGGAACTGAGAGATTTGGGGGATGTGGGGGAGGTGTATAGCCAAGATGAACAAGGCAGAAGGCAAGATGAGCAGAAGGATCAGCCAGCTGGGCAGCCCACAGAAGGACTTGGATTTCAGAGAGCCCGAAAGTGCTACATGAGCCAGTAGACAGGACCTTGGCATATTTACCAAGAAGTCAAAAGGTCTCCCCGTGTCTTGGCAACATGTTTTGATCTTCCAATGCCCTAACCCTAACTGATCTGATCTTGTATCAGACACATGGCTAGTTTTAGCCACAAGCAAACTGGCACTTGGTTTTTCTGAGTGACTTCTGTGGCGTCCAGGATCCCGGTGACTATTTTAATACGCTCCAAACTGAAATCGTAAAAATGGTTTCCAGTTTCAAAAAGGAAAAAAAAAAACCATCAAGTTAGAAACTACAGTGCTACCAAATGTTCTGGTCTTGTCACTGGCTACCTTATCCAGAGATCTGTTTACATTTCTCCATCTGTAAAGTGGGACCACTTAGCACGTAGGTAGCCATGGTGGTATCAAGGTTTTAGATGCTACCTGGAAATGTTGGGAAAGCATAAGTCACTATGTAAATGTAAGCAGCTGCAGTTCTTTGTGAGTTGTATGTGTAGATGCTAATTTAAGACTTTTAAACATCCTTAATACAGATATCATTGTTTGTGCAGGGCCCTAAGGCAAACATACAGCCGAAAGTGGGTGGTAGCTATGCTATATAAATACTTTTGGTGTACCTGGAGACTTCTAAACAGTTAACTTAAAAATCCTGGATTTGAAACTGGGGCTTTTGTAATGAATAGCTTGTGGTGGAGTGAAAAGTATCTCCCTTAGGGAGAGTAGCAGGTCTGTTCATGGACTTTTTTGTTGTTTAAAGGGAAAAACCTAATTTGTTTTTGAAAAATGTTGTAGGAGGTTTCCCCTGTACCCTGCATTTTCGAGTAAGATATTTTATACCTGATCCCAACACACTGCAGCAGGAACAAACCAGGTAATAACCTTTTCCTCTTGACATTCTCTGTCCAGTATATACAAATTAGTAGCTGCCAAAAATGTACTCTTTGTTTTCTGGCTGTGGACAAGTAAGTTGATTGGGTATAACCTCCGACCATCATGAAATCAAGTAAAAACTGGATTGAAATTATAATCACAGGTTTGTTTTCAGTTTGTGGCCTACATCCTTCAGCCCCAGTCTGGTATAATGCATGTGGGCACCCTGTCTCTTCCTGCCTCTCTCTGGTAAGCATTGTGAATACCAAGCTTGCTGAGGCAGTTCTTGTAATGCAGACCTGGAGTAGAGCAATCACCCATGGGTCACATAGTATGAAGTCTGAGGGGCTGGAATGAAGTACCTTGGGGATGACAAGGCTTAGCTGAAACCAGAACTTTCCACCATGTCCCCGTTTGCAGAGGTGAGGAAGGAGAATGGGTTCTGGCTGGACTCTGCTTGTCTGCTGGGTGAATCAGCTGGTGTAGCAAGTTTGTGAGGCAGATAAGAGCAGGAAGGCCTTGATAGGAGCTGTTTACCCAGCAGGGCTTGCAGGCTGGGCTGGCTCTGGTTGGTCCTGGCAAGTGGGTTTTCTGGGTGGGGAAACTGGAGTGTGCAGGGTGGTGAGAAGGGTACACTGAGAAAGCTTTTACCTCAGGATGAGAAATCGGGCCAGCCACTTCCCCTGCCTCACGGCCATGCTGAGTCTTTCTTTAGTATCCCTTTGCTGTTCTAAAGGAGGGAAACTGGCTCCCTGGGAAGAAGCCAAAGCTGTTGTTCTAGATTATTGAGTCTCATTTTATCTGAAAATCCTACCAGAGATGTCATTAGCTCAGACATAGAATGTTCTCTCAGTTTTTAGTTTCTTCTCTTTTAATGATAATTACACATCGTATTTTAGCTTTTGATATGTTTAAAGGCCAGCTGTTGGTTTATTACTCTCTTTTTCCTGCTTCTGTATGTATTGCTTTTCTCCACAGGGGCAGGCCTTGGGGTGGGATTGCGTTTATCACTTCGGTAAATGTGAAGTCTGTGTCAGGAAGGCCTGGGTGGCTCGTTTGGGAAACCACAGTGCCTTGCATGTTGCTTTGAATCATTTTGGAGCCTACCGTCCACCTTCGCCTCTCCTCCCCCCACACATGCACACTCACATACCATATTGCTCTGGACTAGGGACAGTGTGGAGACACTCAACCCAGTATGTCATGGCATAAGTTAACTGACATAAAACTGGTCACACCATCTGTCGGTATGTGTTTGAAACTACCTCTCTAAGGTTTCCTCAGAACAGTATGAAATAGTTTGGTTGAGGGATGCTTTATAGTTACATTAAGAGCCGACACAATGATGCACACCTCTAATTGTTACTGTGGAGGCAGAGGCAGGAGGGTTCCTTGAGCACAGAAGTTTTAGGCCAGCCTAAACAACCTAGCAAGACCTTATCTCAAAAAATCAAGATGAGAATGTATGGTCACTGACAATGGTCCTCCATATGTCATCCCTGAGATGATGGAGCCCCAGGTGTGTGGGACCTGGGATGCATGCTCAAGCTTTCAAGTGGAAAGGCTTGAGGGAGATGCCCCAGGGCCAGCCTCATCTCATAGTCCCCTCTAGTGCCCTTCACAGCCATCAGCTTCTACACCCCTTAGGAAAGAAGTGAGACCTGTGGAGTGAGCATCACTCACCCCAAGTGCATCCAAGGAGCCTCCAGGGAAATGTAGAGTGGAGAGAAGCCTTGTGGAGAAGTGAGGTCATCTCCAAACCCCCAGAGTAGCTGCAGGGATGGGGAGCAAGTAGGGCTACAGTGGGGAGCAGACTTTAGCTGGAGATGGGTATAGACCTAGTAGATGAGTATTTGTTCTAACCTAAGTTACAAGTCAGTTAGGTCTGTCTGTGGTACTCTTCCAAGTCACTGGTTCTAATCTGACATCCACCCCCACTCCATGGCCCACTTCCCACCCTGAGGTACACAGCGGACAGTCAGTCCACTCTAGCAGTTTCCCCTTGAGCAGCAGGTACTAGGTATCTCTGACTCCATAGGAACAGGAGCAGCACGGTGCTTTACAGCTGGTGAGCCTCTGGGGTTATTTGATCTTTTTCTTAGCATTGGGCTTGGATTCCTCCGTTAATTCACACACTGGGTTGATTTCTGTTTTGTTTTGTTGTTTTATATGAAGGTTTTTACCTATATTCCTGGCTTATGCTTTAGGTTTGCAGCCTGTCCAAAGAGGACTTTCCTTTGAAGGAAACTTGGCTCCCAAGAGTTCAAAGAAGGGATGCAGTGATGGAGGTGTTGGTTATTTTGTTTCTTATCTAGGAAGGGAGTCAAATCATTGGAGTTTTTTGTTTTATTCTTGTCTTTCTGAAGTTGAAGTCTGTTCCATTTTAAGCTCTGTTCCTGTGGTAAAATGTCCTAACCAAAATCAACATAGGGAGGGAGGAGTTCGTTTCAGCTCACGGTTCCAGATTAAAGTCCATCACTTTAAGAAAGCGGAGGGAGAAACATGAGGGGCTTGGTCACATCAACATCCACTGTCGAGAACACACATGCTCGTTTACTATGTTCAGATCTCACTTCTTAGGGAATGGGGCTGCCCACAATGGGCTGGGTCTTCCCATATCAATTAACTTAATTAAGGCTGTCCCGTAGACATGCCCACAGGCCAACCAGATGTAGACAGTACCCCATAGAGGCTTTCTTCCTAGGTGATTGTGTCATATGGACAGCCATCTCAGGATCTGGATGGAGTACTCTCAAAAGGGGTCAAACATTTCTAAAGTTAGACATGCCGAGTTTCTCCTATTGATAGCTTTCCTTTCTTCTCAAGGGTACTTACATGTCTGTTTATTGTGAGCCTCCACAACTGCTGTTACTGATAAATTTAGATCATTCTGAGCAGCATTCCACTTACTGACAATCTCTAATGACAATTTGAGCTCCCTGAAGAAAATGGTAAAGCCTCCTAAGTTTGGGACACATTCTGTGGTTCTCATTTCTTCACATGTGATTCTGTGGGGTTGGTTCAGATGTGCTCTGCAAAGGACCAGGTAGCATTTGGTGAAGAATCTGCGGATGTTCACGGTCTCGTTTGTGCCTGTCAGTGAAAGCACAGGTTTCACCAGTGGGTCATTTATAACAGCGCCCCTCTCTTCTTTTCCCCAGTATCCTTCCAAGAGGAGAGAACACTTAATTCTGGTTGAATGTTAGCCTGGATAAACATAGAAACCAACTAGAAAGAACTGGTTATGTTCTCTTAAGTGGAAAAGATGATCCCACTACTGAGTGGGCATGAATTAGCACAAGTATTTCATTATTGTGACCAAATTTTTAAACACAAAGCTACTTAAGGGAAGAAGGGCTGGTCTTGGCTTACAATCCTAGAGGCTACCTTCCATCACGGTAGAGGGCGTGGTTGTGTGAGTGTGGGACCGCTGATCACAGTGTACCTACTGTAAGGAAACAGAGATTGAATACCTGATCGGCTCACATACCCCCTCTTGGTCTGGGTCTGGTCCATGAGTTTATGCCTCCCAGATTGAGGGTGCATCTTCCATCTTCACTTAAACCTTCTGGAAATGCCATCAGATACACCCAGAGGTGTGTTTCCATGGTGATAGTAAATCCAGTCAAGTAGACAAAAAGGTTAAGCACTCATGCCATGTGAATAATACCATCATCAATGTCCAATGTTCAACACAATACAGAATGGTGAGGATTGTGTCAGAGTTATGATATTAGATCATAATTGAGCTTAGTGATGACTTCTGCAGCCCAGAGATTGTTCTTGTTGCATGTCTGTCCAGGATAAAGGAAGGCATTTCTTCAGATTGGCAATTCTGACTATAGAGAGTTTGTTGAGGTGTATACTCTTGAGGCCTGCTTAATTTTGTAGTGTGATTATTTTTTTTTTATTTGCAAGTTCTTTATCATAGAAGTTTAATAAGTTAAAATAGAGATGGTGTTACAGCCTCATAGATTCACTGGGAGGCTGACGTGAGGAAGAAAGTCACAGAGTACCAGGCACCCAGCCCCAGACTGCACACAGGAGCTTGCAGTACTGTTTGAAACATCTAGATCTCAAAACAGCCAGCTCCGTGACCTTTGTCAACCCCAAGGAATATGAGACTGGTTTGTTTAAATCACCAGAATGATCTCTCCCCCGCCCCAGCACTTCTGCGCCATCTGTATTAGCTTTCAGAAGGCTTCCCTTTTGTCATCTTTGGCCAGACCCTGGAATGTCAATCCCGCTTGAATCTGGGTTTTAAAAAAGAGTGGGAGATAGGAGCCAAGCGTCACATGTATGCCGCGTCCCTAAATATAAATGCCTCCATGGTGCTTCCTGGCCTTACCAGGGCTCTTGATCCTGGCCTCCTTTTCCTCTCTGTCCCAGGACAAAGATGCAGCCTGCAGGGCTCAGGAGCCTGGAATAGTTTGCCTCCAGGACAGCTCCAAGCTTTCAAAGCTGTCTCTGATGCTTACAGGTCCTGCTAACTAGGCTGCCAATACTTTTCCTCCAGCTCACATGGTTCTTAGGCTCCAAGGAAAAGCCCAGCTGGATGTTGCACTCCAACCAACCTGTGATCTTCACAGACCCACCCCCTCTTAGCAGTTTCACAGAGGAATGGGTGTGTGTGTATGTGTGTGTAAGTGCCCATGTTTAGAACAGTGGCCTGTTGAGTGTGTGGGCAGCTTGTACAGAATGCTGTGGGTCCCTGTGCCTCGTTGAAAGCCCATGCAGCAAGCTGGGGGAGGGGAGCACCCTTAGCTCCTACCCCATTTACCCCCTCAGCCCTCCCTAGCACAGAGGCACCTAGGCAGTTTACAAATAGGTAAAATGGTATTTGCATACACTCTGTTTTTCCAATGTGTGCTTTTGTTGCTCTTGCTCGCTCATCGAATTTTGAGCACTTGCTAATGAACACCTTTGTTTTCCAGGCATCTGTATTTCTTACAACTGAAGATGGATGTTTGTGAAGGAAGGTAATGAGAATTTTGAATTCTTCTTTTCCTGTCAGACTAGCCAGATTCCTGGTTTAATCTAATGAACATGCATTCCTGGCAACAGGATTCAATTTAAACCAAGCCTGTATGTTAGGCTGCTTTCAACTCCCTCTTGGTTTACAGAGGCTAATGATCGAGAAACTTCATTCGGGTTTACCACAGTTTTATACAAAACACACAGTGATCTTTCTGGTAAAGACTTGAGGAATTTTAAAAGGGAAGGAGAAAGATTCTGAATGTAAAATAATAGGCTTAGGTGTAACCACTTCTGAGACTGTGGTATTTATGGGTGATTTGTCTTCTCTCTGGGAGGAATTGTGTTCGGATGAGCGTCTGCTTGTGAGTCAGCACACTGGGTGTATGTGTCCAGGCCATTTCAGTGCTCGGAAGGTATCTGAGAGTGGCCAGAAACAGAATTAAAATTCCAAGCCCACAAAATACCATCTTCCAAATCCTTAGTATCTTCTTTTTTAAAAATTTTTTTTTTAATTTTTTATTAGAGATAGAATGGATGAGTGTATATGTGCATATGCATTTGCTCATGTGTACATGTATTCACAGGAGTACACATGTGTGGCACAGGTTCTCTCCTTACACCTTTACATGGGTTCTTGGGATTGAACTGGACTCACTAAGGCCTTTGCAGCAAACAGCCTTACCTGCTAAGCCCTCTTGCCTGCCAGCCCCTTAGCCATTTTTTTTTAAACCTCATGAAGAAAACGGCAGCAGGAAAAGGGACCATTTACTTCAATTCTCCACATCCCCACTTCTTCCTGTGAGTTTAGTTCTACTGTAGAGGGTCATCAGAGGCCATTGGCCTGCTGCGTCACAAGGAGGCTGGCAGTTGTGACTCATGACCTGAGGCAGGAAGCCCACGAGGCAAATGAGACCCATATGGGCAGTGGAAATCACAGTTGGCCTAGGGTTTCAGGAGCTCTGCTGCTACATGGCCTAGAAAAGTCTCTGTGGGGTGCTGGGGATAAGCCAGGTTTAGGGTTGGTGGAGAAAGGAGATTTTTCCTGGACAGCAAGAAGTCTCCCCCATTCCAGCTGGAAGCCATATATGGTTGACTTGCAGAAAAACAAGGAGAAAAGGGGCTTCCCATGCCCACTGCAGGCGTGTGTCTCACGCCCATCGGACAGAAGAGAGCAGCTGCAGAGTGTTAAAGCAGGCTGAAGGTTGTGATAGACATTCGTCTGGAGGGACGGTGTCCGTGTGCACCAGGACAGACTGGAAGAGACCAGGGCTTTCCTCTGCTACAGTCCTGCCAGCCAGTACCTCCTTGAATGGGCTGGCAGAACAGTTGACTACTTTGGTAATCACAGAGTTTAGGATCTTCATGAATTCTGTATATCCCTCCCCCAAGTTAACAGTAGTGCATCCCTTCTCCAGCACAAACTGTAGACTGGGTGCTGAGGGCTCCTTTTTGGCGAGATAGCATCATTACACTTCAGGAGAACCCTTTGTTGAAATGCCCAGCCCTCTTGAGCTGTTCTTTGCAATCATGGAAACCTGGTCCAGGGCTCCCTTGTAGGCAGATGCTTTGTTTTTCCATAAATACTGTTCTTGCACCCATTATGAGGCAGGCTCCAGCCTGTGCTGGCCACTAGGCCAGGGCTTCCCCTTCCGTGTTCCCCAATCTTCATACTCTGGTACTACACTGTCCTCCTTTTTGCTTTTCCAAACAAGATGCCCTTTGGAATTTCCAGCTAAGTTGGTAAGAACCTGCATCCTGGATTCTATACCCCTAGAGCCTTGTCATTGTCCACCTGGAGACATGTCTCCACCAGCTCTCCAGCTCCACGGGTGTTGTGAGGATAGCACTTTCCTTGAGGTATCAGATCTTCTGACTTGTCTGAGTAGTCACTGGTAGCCAGAGCGGTAGGAACATCTCCACAGAGATGGCTCATCCAGGAGAGTCCCCTCACCTGACACCTAGAGACCTGAACCACAGAGATAAAGAAATGCTCATGGGAGCATATGGAATGCTGAGAGGGGAGTACAGGCTGGCATTGTCCGCTACTATGTATTTTTGAGCACTAATCATTCTTTGAAAATTTCTTTTCTTCAGTCTCCATAGGCTCTTTCCGTCTAGTGTGAGCCTTCATAGTCTGTTTCTAGGCTGTCCCCCAAATCCATTCACCTGTCCGTCCTCTAGCAAAGGCTAGATATTAAGTGAGGCTCATCTTAGTAGGAAACTGATAGCCTGTGTTTATCACCCGTTCTGAAGATGCTGTCACTCAAAACAGATAACAAGCACTCCTAAGGCACATCCATAGACTCAGAGAGACAAGAATGTCTGCAAGGCCACAGAAGTGCTTCATCAGGCCTTCAGATAGGGACTGCTACCTTCAGATGAACCTTCAGAACAACCATTGGAGTACAGTGGACTGACAGGGAAACTGCTGGGGGCCAACTAGATTACATTGGCAAATGGGATGACTCATGTGGGACCTTCATGGGCTGCCATGGAAACCACATGCTCTCCCAACTTGCCACGGGACTGGAAGACGCTTTTAAAATCTTCTTGTCTCAGGGTGGCTCACTTTCCCAGTCACTGCCCCTAGCCTTTCCCAGCCTATTCTCGAGTTCAGCAGTGGCCCTTGCTCCAGGTCTGCCCTCAGAACTTGAACAGAACAGAGTAAGGTTTGAATGGAGAAAAGAGAGCGATAATGACAGGTAGCATCTGAGAACAGGCATTTGGGAGGACTGAAGCAATAAGAACAAAGCCAGGGCAAGTCTGGATTTCTAATGGATGACAGGGAGGGAGGCAGAGATGGTTGAACCCTGTCAACCTCAGCAAGGTCAATGGGTTTTGGAATAGTCAGTAGTTAGTGAATTAAGTAATTTAATAACAGAATTACAAATATTAAAATACAGAATTCCTCCCCCTAGCTCCCTGTGTTTTCCATTTTATAAGATAGCACAATTCTGGAAAGGAGGTACCTAAGGGTCCTCTAGTCTCTAGGACTCTAGGACGTAGTCAGAGCCCTACAGAAAGTCTCAGGACTTTATTAGAAAGATCAGAAGGCTGCAAACTTATCTCAGATTCTATTTTCTCACTTCTCTTACAATGTGAACGTGCTGTCTAATACCAAACCATTAGGTTCTTGGTATTGGTGACACTTATCATTTTAACCCAAAAGTTGTGTTTTTTATTTCCAAAAAAAAACCTCTTTACTGTATTAAGTGTGCCGTTCAAGATTGATTTGTTTCTGAGGTGCCTTTAAGACTCACTCACGTTGCTCATTAACAGTTAATGGAGAAAAGAAAGCCACGGGCCTCCTGTGATTTATGAGTGTCTGTGGTTCTTCTGACTTAGCTAATTCTTCTTTCTCCTGACAGGTTAACCTGCCCCCTCAACTCAGCAGTGGTTCTAGCATCCTATGCAGTACAGTGTAAGTACTGAGAGAGGTTGACTAGGTGGTGGCTGGCTCATTTGAACCAGCCTATCGCTGCCTGTTCCCTGAGGAAGTCTCTTCCCCAGGATGCTGGGATGGAGTATACTCTTGCTAACAGTAACACTTTTAACCTAAGCCACACTCTCCTCTTGCTTGGGGAGATCAGATGGACAGTGGAAGGGGGGTGAAGGGGGGAGGAATGGTGTGGTATTTCCCCCCAGGGAGCTATGAAACAGCAGACAGCAACCAGCTTTTTCCAGAGCCTCTGCCCAGGTATTTAGATCTGGTCTCCGTACAAACCCCGGTGGAACAATATTTATATCCCTCCCCTCCTCTGAACATGGAAACCAAGACCTGGCTAGGTTAAGGAATTTGCTGGAAGGCACTCCTGCTGCTTGCTTGCTACCTATCTAAAATGCTACTGAGAGCTTACAGATTTATATCCAGAGCTTCAGTGTACCTAGTGGGTCGTACACTGACCTGTGACCATTCAGAAGCAGGAAGGTTACAAGTTCAAAGTCATCTTCAGCTTCATGGTAACTTCAAGGCCAGGCTGGACTACATGAGGCCTTCCTTTAAAAAAAAATATACATACATATATGTATACATGTATGTATGTATGTGTGTGTGTGTGTGTGTGTGTGTGTGTGTGTGTGTGTATATATATATATATATATATATATATATATGATTTGAAGGTTTTATTTAGCCCATTTAAATATTATTTTAATATATAATCAACATAAAAAAATGAATGAGCTATGGGGGGTGATGTTCTGTTTTGCTTTGCTTTTTAACTAAATCTTTTGGATCCAGTCTTGCTTTTGCAATTTCCACACTTTTCCAGTTGAACAAGCCACACTGGGTAGCGTTTTCTGACCAAGGGTTTTTTAAACTCCAGAAGAGATCTCTTCATCCTGTCAGCAGAACTTAATTAAACATACTTGGTGTTAGATCCCATGCAAGGTGAAATACCACTTGGCCATTCATTAGTGGTGTGGTGCCTGCCCAGAGTGCCCTGTTGGTTGTATAGAGTCATATAGTTTAGCATAAGACTGAAGAGTCCCCTCTGCCTTTCCAGAAGTCTCAGCCCACAACATGGCAGGTAGCTAAGAAAGTAAGATGATCAAGTCTCAGAGCAGGTGCAGGCCAAATTACCCATTCCTACTGTGGCCTCAGAAGCAAAATGGCAAGGGAGGGGGGAAGGAAGGAAGGAAGTCAGGAAGGAAGTCAGGAAGTCAGATAGGCACACACTTGGGCTACTGAGGAGGCCCCAGGTGTACTTCCTCCCTGAGCAACAAGGACAGAAACAAGAGAGATGAAGAACAAGCCTGGTGGGCCCACAGCTTACCTGCCTACTGCATGGAGTGGAGGAAGGAGGATGTTGAGATGACCCCATGATATCACGCATACAGCATACAGCAAGCCTCCTCACTGGTAAGACACAGCCTCAGCTCCATCCCACCAGCCTCCTCTTCTCATGACAAAAAACTCAGAAGAAGTTGTCCTCTGGGACAGATCAATGTGTTGCATCCACTGGGAAGACATGAACCAGGAGTTAAGGCACCAACGGCCGACCAAGAAAATGATTCGCTCCAAATCCAGCTTAGTGAACCGCCAGGTTTATACTTTAAAGAGTGTAGCTGACTTCAAAAAGAGCTGCATTACAGAGTCCCACCCAACATGGACAGCGTCCCCAAGCTGCACAAATGGAGCCACCCCTTCAGCTAACATTCCACCTACTGTGTACTTCAGCACCTTTTGAGACCAGGAAGAGCTGGGACAGTAAGAATGAGTGGCTGGAATAATTCTCTTTACACCGTTTAGAAGGGAAAGTCAGGCTCTGTCTTGTGAGGCTCTGGGACTATAGTCACAGCTGCTGTGATTAAGATGGTGTCCGCCATGTCATGACACAGGGCAGTGATCTATAACACATAGCCAGAGTCAGTGTGTCCTCATCAATCTCTAGATTTGTGGCTCCCATTTTTTTCTGGGCTGATGGGTGACAGAGGCAGGGACCTTCTTGTTCTGTTTTCTTGTTTGTTTATTACGAGTCACCCATACCGTATGGGTCATGAGGGGCATTTGCTCAAACCCTCGAGTGATACGATGTCATTGACACCGTTGGCAGTCCCCCCCCACGCCAAGGCTCTTGCAAATGTGTATAGCTGTGGCTGTTAACTGTTTCCCCCTAGTGGTTATCCCAGGGCCCTGTGCAGGGTAGCAGCATAAGATTTCAAGTGTAAAACCACCCCGAGGGCAACATTCGCTGCTCTCACATTGATCAAAATGTTTGTCAGTGACTTTGCTAAAGCAAGGAGCTTATAGATTTTTTTCTGTTGAGTGGAAGCTGAGTGAGTATGAGTGACTAACAGGACAGATGAGCAGATAAATGATTCAGAAGGCCCTCGTTGAGCTAATGAAACCGACAGGAAAATTAAAGAGATTTCTGCCTTTTAGGCTTAGGAAAAGCACTGGCAGCACATTGTTGGCCTTTCTAGGACATCAAGAGAAGACTCAGCAGCTCACTGGATGGACAGACGTGAAATAGGAAGCTTACCTAGCCTCTCACCTAGGTCTTTACTTTGCTGAAAATAGCCTGGGTTAGGGGTCCCTTCTCCCTGGATCTCAGTTTCTTCCTCTTTAATGTGAACCCTGATGTAAATATATTAGTGCATCCTCACTGTGCACCCTGTAAGAGCATCCCATCCTCACTGTGCGCCCTGTAAGAGCATCCCAGTGGTATCTTTTTAAGCACACTATTGTGAGTTTAACCTCCTCCGCCCCTCACCTTCCACACCCCTGTACTTACCTGGAATTTAGCCCTAAGCAGAGGTTTGGATTAAAAGCATGGAATTGGAAGCTAATGCAGAGCTGGTTCACATGACTCAGAGCTTATCAGACCTGTTCCCACAGAGATAGCTCTTTCGATGTGCTTGTTGATAAGGACCGTACAGCAGAGGCGAGTCTAATCCTGATTTTCCCTCATTGTATCTTAATAGCTCATTTTGGAGACTTTAATGCTTCCATACATCATCCAGGCTATCTTGCCGACAGCCAGTTCATACCAGATCAAAATGATGACTTTTTAAGCAAGGTGGAATCACTCCATGAACAGCACAGGTGCGGGGACTGGGGGGGTTGGGTGAGTAGGAACTGGGGTGTGTGGAGCGGGGACTTGTGGGGGTAGGGCTTAGGAACTTAGGCTGGGTATTTATTTATAGATAACCTACCACTTTGTGTTTGATGCTCGCCCGCCCGCCCCCCACCCCCACCTTCCTGTGGTTTTCTGTACGTTTAACCTGGGATGGTGGCAAATGTATACTTAGCATCACTTGCGTTTTTTTGTGAAGCATAAAAATGCCATAAGAATTGAGGGCGATAGCAGGCCGGTTCCTCCTCCAAGGTGTCATTGACCTTGGTTAATTCCTCAAGGAGATGCCTGTTTTCAATCTGATTGATTGGCCTCCAAGCTGATTGAGCCAGTACCTTTCAGCCGTTTACCCAAGTAATAAAACAGGCCATTCCCTCTAGTGTTGTTGAATGGAGAGATGGCTGGATTGGAGAGCTGACGGGGTGGGTGGTCCTGGATTGAGACTGCTTTTCCTCCACATAGGGAGTCGCCTTGAGACAAGCTTTGCCTCTATCAAGTACTTTCTTTCCACTCCGAGCCTCTTCCCACTCCTCACATGACCCAGTGCTACTGTGGCAGCTGTTCTATTCCCATTAAATGAGAACCTCGCTGACCCGGACTAGCCCTCCAGAGAAATCTCATTTCTTGGGAAGGGCCATAAAAACAAAGGGCAAGTTAGCAGCGTACCTTCTCAGAGGGTGCCGCCAGCCCTTTCTCCTGGAATTGCTCCTGAGGTAGAAGTCAGCATCCTAAAATAGCACAGGGCCACTGGCTTTTGAAGCATGAGGCCACTGTTGAGAGGATAGACAGGCAGAATGATCAAAGATTACCTGTTAATTGAGCAACATGGCATGGTGAGAGGGCAGGCGTCTTGAAAGTTGATAGACAGTTTTCACTGTCGGGAGACCTCCCAGAGAGACCACTAAGTGGGAAGGTGTCTTAGTAAAAACCGAGGGGTCCAGAGGAGGTCAGGTTCCATGGACAAGAAGAAAACCCTGCTTCATTAGGATTCAAAGGTAGAGTGCTTACGGGAACTGGCCCAAGGCACTTAGTAACTGTCAGTAACTTACAGAGGACTATTAACAACGTTTTCCAGGTATTTTTAATTTTTTAAAAGCTCAAGGTTATATTCTCCACCTATTGGGTGAGCTTTGCATTTTCTTCTTTTCTTCTGCAGTGGGCTAAAGCAGTCAGAAGCTGAATCATGCTACATCAACATAGCTCGAACCCTTGACTTCTACGGAGTGGAGCTTCACGGAGGCAGAGTATGTACCCTTGAGCTCAGAAACTATTGTTTGTTTCTAATTACGAAAGTTTGGAAACTTCCCTGGGGAATTGCTTTCCCCCCTTATCACAAACAAGGTCTTTTTGAAGATACTGGGGGCTAGAGAGTTGCCTCAGGGTTTGAAGGCACTTGTTCTTGCAGAGGACTGGGGTTTGATTCCCAGAACTCACCTGGAGGTTCGAAACCTCATTGGGAACCAGGCACAGACAGACATGCAGGCAAAACACTGGTGCATATGAAATAATAAAACAAATCTAAAGTTTTTTAAGAGAGATACCTGAAAAGTTTATTGAGTTTATCCAGGTCTTATTGGCCATTCAGTTGATGTTGTCCCCACACTTGAGGGATCAGGGCATAGAAGACTTACAAGCTTTCAGTGGGGAAAATCCGTTTTTTTCTGTCTTTTAAAAGTTATTTTTTAAGTAAACGTACAGAATGATGGGATTGAGGGCTGAGGATGTCTCTTGGCTGGGTTCAGTTCATGAGGCCCTGGGTTCAGTTCCCATTCAAGAGGCTAGAGAAGAGGATCAGAAGTTCAAGGTCATCCTCTGCTACACAGTGAGACTGAGGCGTGTGCCCTCATCTCAAGAGCGGGGAGGTGTTTATTTCCATGGGTGCATTTCATTGTATTTTGTTCATGCTTAACCACTCATCACCTTCCTCTGCCTCTCCTCCCCCATCCCACTTCTTCCCCTCAGATGCCCCCTCTACATTTACACGACTTTATAAAATCCGCTTTTAAGTGGCAGTTTGCTGAGCCAAGGTTTCTACTACATCTTAAGCAGTCCTTAGATTAGAGCTGGTTACTCAAATACAGTAACATGTATATGCTTGTGTATGGTGTGTGTAAGTTATGTGTGTGTGTGCACATATGTATATATTTGTAGGTATAGCTAGATGCAAGGTACACACTTGCCTGTGGAAGCCAGGTGTTAGTCCTTCTCCACCTTTATCTCTGTCTTTTTAAAGGAGTATATGTCTTGTACCTCACTTCTCATATCCCCTTTTTTTTTTTAAAGAACTATTTATTTATTTTACTTATGAGTGCACTGTAGCTGTTTCAGACACACCATTAGAGGGTATCAGATCTCATTACAGATGGCTGTGAGCCACCATGTGGTTGCTGGGAGTCGAACTCAGGACCTCTGGAAAAGCAGTCAGTGTTCTTAACCACTGAGCCATCTCTCCAGCTCCCTCTACCTTTATCTTTTAAAACATTTATCACTGACACTGATATTCACTGCCTGGCTGCCCAGTGAGCTCTTAAGGGTCCACACACGTCTCCACTTCAGCGCAGGGATTACAGTCATGCAAGACCATGCCTGGAGGCTAGGGATTAGAACTCTGATCTTCATATTTCCACAGCAGGCACTTGGTTGGCTGAGCCTGTTCTCCAGCCCTGTTCAGGTTTAATAGTTTTATAGAAGAAATTATGGTGGTGTGATTGTGAAATTGATAAATAGTTTACATTATGATTAGTTTAGAAGACTAATACATGTCAAATTTCTGTGTCTGGGTAGACAGTTTCTTCCAATAATTACATCACCTTGGGGATTATCACTTTTCCCACTTTATAGATGGGAGATTGATTCTCTGCTATTACAGAGCTCACTCAGCACCTAGGTGGTCAGTACATGGCTCAGCACTGGCTGTCTTACTCACTCTTACTGCTGTGAAGAGACAACCATGGCCAAGACGAATTTATAAAAGAAAACATTTGTTGTAGCTCATGGTTCCAGAGAGTTTAGTAGGGAGCATGACAGCAGGCAGGTATGGCTCTCGGGCAGTAACTGAAAGCTACATCCAGTTCAGCAAGTCTGAGGCCGAGAGCGTGTGAGAGCTAACTGGGAGTGGTACTGGTTTTGGTATGGGTCTTTTGAAACCTGAAATCAAGCTCTACCCCCAGTGACACACCTCCTCCAACAAGGCCCCGCCCTTTAATTCTTCCAAAACACTTCTACCCAACTGGGGACCAGGCATTTAAATATATAAACTTGGGCAGGGCGTGGTGGTGCAAGACTTTCACCCTAGCACTCAGGATACAGAGGCAGGAGGATCTCTTGAGTTTGAGATCAACCTGGTCTAAATAGCGAATTCAAGGGTTACATAGAGAAAAACTTTGCCTTTTTTTTTTTTTTTTTTTTGGGTTTTCGAGACAGGGTTTCTCTGTATAGCCTTGCCTGTCCTGGAACTCACTCTGTAGTCCAGGCTGGCCTCGAACTCAGAAATCCGCCTGCCTCTGCCTCCCAAGTGCTGGGATTAAAGGCGTGCGCCACCACCGCCCGGCTGAAAAACTTTGTCTTAAAACGAACAAACAAACAAACACAAAAACAAATATGGAAGCCCATATGGTCCATTCTCATTCTAACCACCATACTGACTTATCATGTTCAACATTTTAGCACTGACACACTAACATTTCTACCTGCCATTGCCCCACATTGTACCCACAAAGAAACAGTTACTGAGTTGTTCTTGCTGGAGACCCCCTGGGCCACAATGGCTAGCTGGACTAGCTTCCCTTTGTGATGAGCTTCTGGCTTCCATACTCACAAAATACACACGTGTACCTGTGAGAGCACATGCAGACACACACACACACACACACACACACACACACACGAGTATTAATTAAACACCACCTACAGGCAACTGGCTGGTTTTTGTTCCAGGTGCTTCCCTAGGAGACCCTTGAGTCTCATTTTAGGATCACAGAAACCTTGCCAAATTGGTGTTCTTAATCATCTCCATTTACAGATGAAGACTGTGGAAGTTGATTAGATGATCTAAGCTTTTCTACCTGTTTAAAAATCTACACTGCCAGGCAGTGCTAGATTTAATCCAGCACTTGGGAGGCAGAGGCAGAGTTCGAGGCCATCCTGGCAGAGAGTTCCAGGACAGTCAAGGTTATACACAGAAAACCTTGTCTTGAAAAACCAAAAATAAAAATTAAAACAAAAAGCAAAAAAAAAAAACACAAAAATCTACACACTGTGTTTGAAGCTTATAGAAACATTTGAACTTTTTTGTCTTCTGTCTCATGAGCTCTCCTCTAACATGGGTCATAAAAGGGGGGAAATATATTGACTCTTGTACATCAAAAGCTTTGAAATGTAACTGGTAAGTTTTAGCCCCTTTTCCAAGTTTTTTCTCTTAATAGAATATTTCTGAGAATGTAGTCAGTGGTAGAATAGGAGTTTCTGTCAACACCAGATCAACCTTTCCCTTCACCTTCTCTGCCCTCAGCTGTCAGGGAAATGAACCCCTCAGGCCAGCAGCGTGTGTGCGTACCAGTACTTGGGAGGTTGAGGCAGGAAGAGTGAAGAACTTTGAGGCCAATCCTGGCTACTTTGTGAGCTCTAGGCCAGCCTGGCATACATATGAAGACCCTATCTCAAAAGGAAAAAAAAAAAAAAAAAAACACTTAGTGGTTAAAAGTTCTCATTGTTCCTATAAAGGACCAGTGTTTGATTCCCAATACCCACATGATAGCTCACAACCATCCATAACTCTAGTACCAGGGGATCCAGTGCCCTCTTCAGACCTCTGAAGACACCAAGTACAAACAGGGTCCACTTACATCATACATATATGCCTAACACTTGCACATAAAATAAAATGAATAAACCTAATTTAAAACAGAGGTGGGGGGAGGGAGAGAGAGAGAGTGCGAGAGCACGGGAGCACGGGAGAGAGCGCGCCATTCTGGGTTTGGAGGCAGATAAGCAGCTGAGATCCAATCTCAGTCCTTCCAGTTGTTAGAGGGATTGCCTTACACCAGGCAGTACTGAATGGACACTCCCATATCTGAGTAGCTTAGTAGCACAGAGTAGCTTTCAGTAGATCCTTCGGTCTAGACTTCTAGGCAGCTCTTACCACCCAGTAACTCCCTACTCAGTCTTGGTTCCTTCTCCATAGCTTTGTGCTTTCCCCATGTGGCTTGCTTGTTGTCAGAAGCCCGAAGGTGGCACACAGCGCTTCCAATGAAAAGAATCACGTCACTAATGCTCAGAGCATGGTGGCCAGAATTAGTCACATGGTCTGTTCTTCTGCAAAGGAAGTTGGCATGTGGGGCTGGTGTGAGAATTCAGGAAGTTAGCTTACTGAAGTCAACTACAGTTATCTGGAGGAAAGGTGCACACTGAAAGACAATAAAACACCTGATAAGATTCAGTCTCAGCCCACCAAGCCATTCACTCAGTGCCATTGGCCGATTCATTCCTCTTCCTATACCTTGCTGAGTCGTGGCTGCCCTGTTCTTCACTGCCTGGTTCTGGCTTTGCCTACGTGTGGGCTTTTAGCCTGGTGCCTAGTGTGAATACTCAGGACTTCCTCTTTCCCCACTTTCCTGTCCAGTCTCTGTACCTCCGCTTGTTCCTTAGTTACTCCTTAGTTACTAAGTGATGGCCCCATCCCAATAGAAAATGACATTTGTTACACCTACTAATCCTTATCCATAGATCTGTTCTGGGTTCTTAGATTCTGTACTTTCAGCCTGATACAAATCTATGAGGGGGATCCCCAAATTTATATAATGCGAAAAGGGGAAATGGAGGGACTCCTAAGCCCCGCATAACATAGGCTCTGAGTGGAAGGCCAACACTTACACTCACGCTCACCTGTAACTGTACTGAAGGATATCTGATTGGAAGTAGAAATTATGTGTGACTCAAGGAAGGAACTCCATCCCTTTCAATGTTATTTGCTTATACTCAAGTGGATTTAAAACAGTTTTAATCCTCTCTGTCTTCCTTCTGTGTCTGTATGATATATGGCAGTGCCAAGCACACAAGCCCTTAGCCAGTGTAATTCCATTGGATTCATAAGTAACATTTGTTTCTTAATTGGATTTAAGAGTCGTGTCTACATGTGTAATTTTTCTTTATCATTTCATAATAGCTAAAGCTTTTTCAGTAATTGAAAGTGAGGTTTGTATGGAGCTTTATGGGGAAGAGGCCTGTTTGAGTCTCATGTGACTCCCAAAAGCTGATGGTCGAAAATTTTAAGAGTGTTTATATATGACCATGTGGAGTACGTAATCATATCTGGTAACTTCCTAAACCAGGTATAGTGACATGTTTAGTGTGTGTGTGTGTGTGTGTGTGTGTGTGTGTGTGTGTGTGCGCGTGTTCATGATGTGCTGTGTGTGTATTCACTTTAGAAGAACTGGGTACCAGCTACTTGCTCTTAAGTGACTGCAAAGCGAGGATTTTTTCTGTGTTCAGGGCATTCCCCCTCTTGAGCGGATGTACCCTGCTATTTTTAAAAGCGTGGGTGCTTTAAAGTTAGCAGAGTAACACACTGTGAACCTGGATGCTTCATTTCCCCCCCCCCCCCCAGGATCTGCACAATTTAGATCTAATGATCGGAATTGCGTCTGCAGGCATTGCAGTCTACCGAAAATACATTTGCACAAGCTTCTACCCTTGGTAAGTGCAAACACTTCATATTGTCTGAATCATGCTATAAAAATATGCCGAACAAAAGTAATGCTAGCTCTAATTTTAAACTTTTATTTCTGAAGAATGACTGGAGCTCTTTTCCCTTTCCCCCCTTCCCCCTGTGCTCCCCCCCCCCCCCAGTTCTCCAAGTTTTAAGCTCTGAACTCTGAATTTGATCCAGATTTGGCACTTGGAAAAGTTACCTTTGGTATTTATTAACTTCCCTCCAGCAGTCATCCTGTGGTTGGGCTAGTTGGTGGATAAATGACATGAGGCAGGTCTTGTTGTTGAGAATTCTTTTGTCCTCTTGTATGTGTATGGAATCAGTCCTAGATTCTGGTAACCTTGAACTTGCCAATAGTACTAAGTGTGTATATGTTGGTTTTCTTTTTTTCTTCTCTGCATACATGCCTATGGTAAAGTTTAATCTATGTATTAAGTCCACCGAGATTTATACTGTAATGAAAAATATGTAGATATTCTCTCTCTCTCTCTCTCTCTCTCTCCCTTTCCCTCTCCCTCTCCCTCTCCCTCTCCCTCTCCCTCTCCCTCTCCCTCTCCCTCTCCCTCTCTCTCTCTCTCTCTCTCTCTCTCTCTCTCTCTCACAAAGGCCATAGTATTTTCAAACTGTGATTGAGTCCAGGCAACTGAATCTATAGAAAACAAGAACAGAGACAGGTGAGGGGAGATTCCATGGATTTTTCAAGATGAGTTTGAGTTCACTGTACCCAGGCAACAGGGAGCTTTCTGTTGGAAAACATTATACCACTTAGACGATACATTTTAATAAATGAAAACATGAGCGAGTGCAAGACAGGGCTGGAGCAGGTGGAGGAGAGCAAGTGCTGCAGGCTGTGAGAGATGCGGAAGTACACACATGCAAAGGAGAGCGACCACATGGAAATTTATAGACAGGGCGGAGGAGACTTGGGTGGCAGAGTTGTGGCAAGGCCAGATTTGCTGTTCAGGTTTACGCCTGCTCCTTAGTTTGACCACTTAGAACGTCACAGACTGAGGCAGAGCGATGTTTATCACAGCATTATTTATAATGGGAATAAAAACCTATAAATAAAGTTATAGGGGCATTGACCGTGATAGCAGCTGTCATGTTATTAAGTGTTGGTAATATCCAAATCGTGTTACTCTGTGTTTTACTTGTCTCACTTAAACCTTGAATAAGCCGTTCTTATCCCTGACTTCTCAGCAGAGAAAGCTGTAGAGCAAGGAAGTTTGTAAGACCTGTCAGGCTCGTGCTGCTAATAATGGCGCATGTGAAATTCACATCCAGTTTGTCACTCCAGACGCGTTTTAGTCTACCACTAATAATTGTGTTTGTGGGGACATGCTTCAATAGGATGTACGCTTAGAGACACTGGTTTTCAATTAATTGTATGTACATTTGATTTTCAACAAAGCGTGCCATGGTCCTGCTTAGTTTTATCATAGAATCAGTATGACAGATGATAAGATCTTCCTGAGCCTTTGCTGGAAGCAGGAAACCCCAGCCATGACTTGGCTAGCTGGGTGGCCTGCAGAGTTCTCTGGCCTGCTCAGAACAAAGGACCAGGCAGTGGGCACAGGCCTGATTTTTCTCTAAATGCCTCTAATCCTCTAGTTCTGTAACCCAGTTGCCACTGGAGTCTAGCTTCACCTGTGGCTGGTTCTATGAAGGTCCCATAAGCAGGTTCTGAACGTCACATTTAGATATCCTTAAAGATAAACAGAAGCCTTTCAGGCAGGCCGGACAGGGACTCTTGGCACACCTCCTCGGAGGCTCTTTCTGATAATCTTGGTTATTCTTCAGCTTCAGACTGGCTCCTGTTAAAACCTGTCTCTGATGCCAGGGCTGTATTATTTACTTTTTATAACTCTGTGACACGATAATTGAAAGTAGCAGTTTAAGGGAAGCAAGGCTGGCTTGTGGTTCAGAGGATCCAGTATGCCGGGCAGGTGAAGTGTGAACACTTGGCTAGGATGGAATGTTCAAACACATGAGCACCTCAGACTCCAGCTATAACAAGTGAAAACCTCAGAGACCACTCGGGAGGTCAGCCCTGGAGATTGAGCAAGGGCAGGGTGCAGAAGGGCCCAGAGTCTACAGAAGTGACTCTAAAGAGGATAGGCTGTTGACCTCAGGCAGTACATTCTAGAAAGAAGGTACAGAGAGTGTGTGTCTCCAGCAACAGGGAGAACACAGTGGTCAGTCCAGGGTAGATGGTTGATTAAGGCTAGAGCATACTGTGCTGTGGCCTCTTGATTAGTGAGTGACTTGGCCATGGAGAGCCTCACAGGACACCAGAGTAGAGACTTAATCATCGATGCTTTAATGGGAACTAGATTCTCCTGCATGCAGTGGTCACAAGGATATGGCTGTGTGCATCATTTGTCACCTGTCTCCTTCATTAGGTTAGACATGTCCAGGTGGCAGTACCCACTGTCTTGTTCTTTCTGTCCCTGGGACCTGGCACAGTACTGTCCCTCTAGACACAGTACATTTCATAGTTCCTGTGACTGAAGGGCAGTAGACAGCCTGATGTAGAACCTGCAGTCTGGAAATCACATCTGCGTTCTTCAGATTTGCTATGGTGAAAAACACAGTCAAAGAGAGAGTTGGAAGCACTGGGGCAGAACCCTCTGAACCAGGGGGACAAGCAGGGGACCCCCATATGAAGCCAGTAGCACACAAGCAGTCTATGCCCAGCAAGACAAAGGTGAGAACTCACTCACTGAATAGGGTCCCCAGACTCCTGTGAAATAGGAATTCCTGTGCGTGCCTCCCAACACTTATGGAGGAGACCTAGCCACCTCAGGGTGTAGCATGCTCCGTGGTGACCACCTCAGAGGAACAGGACATAAGAGCCTTCTGATCTAGCCTACAGTCATTCCCAAAATTCACTAGTTAAATAGGTGTATCTGCCAGCAGATTATAATAGGTGTTTGGTTTAAATATATAATGCAGATGTGCTATTGTGTGCTCTGTGTCTATCTGACTGTCTGTTTGTCCGTCTTCCACTGGGGAAATATCACTTGAATAAATTTTCACTTTATGTACTCACTGTCTCTGTTCTAGAATGCCCTTATGTCTTGATGTAATCCTAGAGAATAGTAGACTTCCTTTCTTCCCCCCAGTACTGTGTAGATTATAGTAGCTTGTCATAGCGAATAAAATCTATTTAAAAGGTGAGCTTGTACTGAGCTTGATGGCACACATTTGTAATCCCAGCACTGATGGGTCAGAGAGGGTGATCTCCAAGGTTGCTGGCCAGCCTAGCCTCATGTAATTGGTGAGCTCTGGGACAAATAAGAGACAGACCCCGTCTCAGAATGAGGTGGACAGCACCTGAGGAAAGACATCTAAGGTACACCTTTAGACCCCACCTGAACACACACACACACACACACACACACACACACACACACACACACACA
>JANHMN010000004.1:83122798-83141298 GCA_030674055.1 Rhabdomys pumilio
CACACACACACACACACACACACACACACACACACACACACACACACTGGTTTCATTCACCAGGTTCAATGAAGACAGCCAACACTGCAAGCCTGTGGTGTGCCATAATCATGTAAGAATTTGGCATGCTTACTCCATCTAAGTTGTCATAAGACAAGTGGTGAGAAAGGTTGTCATGGGCCACCCCTCAGCAGATATCATAGGGTCCAAGATCCTAAGCTTTGGAGGCTGAGCCCCAAGCTCAGAGCCTGGCTCCAAGCAGTGACATCTCTGTACCTCAGCTTCCTCTTCTAGAGGATAACTACATGCTATTCTGGACTGTTGCAAAACCCAATAGAGGCAGTGTTTATAAAGCCCTTGGCAGTAGCCTGGTATATGAAAATATATCTGGTGATGACGAGTGCCTTTTATTCTGTATTATGCACACGTGGCTGTTAAGTAACAGAGCTGAGGTACAACCCAGGCCTGTCCTCCCTCTGCTCCACACTGCCCTCAGCTGTCTTCCCCCATGTAGGCACCAGCTCCTGCAGGGCTTCGGTGTCACAAAGAGACTTACAGCAAAGAGTGCGCATGGCCCACGTTCCTAGTTATTTAAAAGCCGACTCACAGTCCAGAGGCCCCGTGGAGATCCAGCTCGGTCAGCTCCTTGAGTTCGGCCAAGACACACTTCCAGCAGCCTGCCTTCATTGGATCATAAAATAGAGGACCCATGCAGAAGAGGGTCAGCCATAGCCCGGCTGAGCCCCGATGTCTGTGTTTGATTTGCATCTTGCTTTATTTTTTGTGCTATGCGTGGTTTTGTTTTGCTTTGCTTTTTACAGGGTGAACATACTCAAAATTTCTTTCAAAAGGAAAAAGTTCTTCATACACCAGCGGCAAAAACAGGTGAGTTCTGTCCCTACTTGCTGTGTTTGCTGTGTTGTTGAGGCTTGTCCCATCTCAGCTCCTCGGGGATTGCTTTCTGTGTCTTAGGAAGGAAGGACTGTGGCTGTCAGGTCTTCAGACCCTGTGGCCATCTCCATGAGCCAGTCGGCACCTGTGTGGAAAATGAACTTGCTTTATAGTTAGACTGTAGGTCTAGACCCTGCCTCTTCCCCCTTAACAGCTGGGCATTTTCTTTCACCCCCTCTAGTCCATATTACCTTGTTTCTAGAAGCTTAGGTAATGAATGCCCACTTCTTAGAGAGCTGTATGGGTCAGACAAAAGGGCCCAGTTTGGGCACCTGGCAAAGCATTAGCAGGAAGGGTCCACACGGCTAAATTCCGAAGGTGATAGCTAGCTTATTACTAACTGTGTCTTACAAGAGGAGTCGGCAGGATCCTAGACAACTCTGTTTGTTTGCTTAGCCACAGCAGAAGTACACTCAGTAAAGAAGCCAAGGCTCCCACAGTCTCAGAGTGAAGGAGCTGGAATTTGAACCAAGCAAGGCGCCTGCCCTTTCCACACCACGCCCTGTCTTGTTATGCTGCCTAGTTGTCACCGACTGTTGCTGTGTCCATGTCCCAGCTTTTCAAATATGATATGCCCTTAGTCTGGCCCCACACAGAGAATGGGCCCTTAGAAATGGGATCACTAAAGCTCAGAATACCAAGGACTGGAATCTATGTTCTCTGACAGCCCCCACCCACCTCTAGTGCAAGGAGGGTCAGGGTGGTACCAAAATGCATATGGAATTGAAAATCTAAACACAAGTAGCCTGAAGGCAAAACTAAGGACAAAATTGCTTATTATATATGAGCACTGGAACTTACTCTGGGGTAACAAATGGAGAATCCTCAGGATTCTGATGCCTCTGCTACCTGCTTGGTGGAAGAGTATTTCCTCAGGAAAGAGATGTTCACAAAGCTGAGTTTTAAGTTATCAGATGGTAACAGCAAATAAGCTCTCTCTTGAACTATAAGCAGGTTTGAAACAAGAGTGACTGTGAAACCCCAGATGGTCAGGAGACATGGGTTCAGGTTATTTCTATTATCACACCCACGGAGGGTTCACAGTCCTGCTCCAAAATATTTCTGGGACATTGGGGTACGTCTGAGGTATCTGGAAGCCTGCCCCCTTCCTCTGTCACATCTTCCTTGGCTGTTGCATATGGGCAGCAAGCTTGACACACTTTTACCATCCTATACTTGTCACAGTGAAATCTCTACTGTTCTTCCTCTCAGGCTGAATCCAGGGAACATATCGTGGCCTTCAACATGCTGAATTACCGATCTTGCAAAAACTTGTGGAAATCCTGCGTCGAGCACCATTCATTCTTTCAGGCAAAAAAGTTACTACCTCAGGAAAAGAATGTTCTGTCTCAGTACTGGACTCTAGGCTCCAGGAACCCCAAAAAGTGAGTATACTTTCAGGGGACCATCCATGCTTTCCTGAAATGTTAGTGTGTGTTGGACACCTGGCTCATGGACATCTTTGGGCAGAGAGGCAACTCTGGGGCTGGATTCCAGATTGTAGATCCCTGGATGGTGGCTGAATCTCTCCAGGGGAGGTTGAGCCCTTTGTACACATGAGCAGGTACATGTTATTTTCCCAGCATTAGCTTCTGTCCCCTCAACCCTGCTGTCGTCTGAGTTCCCAGACAGCTAATATTGTAACTGTCACCACACCCTATCCAATAAAGGACACTGAGTGTCATTCTGGTGCCAACACATTAGGCTTTTCACAGCTGGAGGCCACTAAGCCAGCCCCTCCCCCATGATATTAATCCATAAGGTACCCTATAAAAATGAACAGGGGTTTCCAGAGTCAGGTGACTTCAGAATATATTACCTATAATAGTTACAAAATAATGATTGTAATTGACAATTACCTACCTAGTATTTATAAAGGAAAGGCACATAATTATATTTAGTTCTTGTAACGAACCTAAGAGATAAATGCTACCTACAGGAATGATACTCAGAATACTTCATGGTAAGAACAGTAAGATAAATTTACATATATATGTCATATGTACATTATAATATTTTAAAATAATATACTTTGGGTCTCTGAATTAACTGTGTTTATTCTAAGCCAGCTTTGTATGCAGAAGAAGTTGTTTATCAAGTTGCTAGGATTTCTAAACCATTTGCTGGTTTTTCAAAACTGATTGACTCTGGTTTAATGTGGCTTTTTCTAAATGAAGCTCAAGCACAAGCTATTGTTTGAGAAGAAATTTTGTGAGGATGTTCTCGTGACTTTCCTATTACATGTTAGTCTTTAGGTAATGCAATGATTTAGTAAGAGGCAAATTGCCTCTGTAGGGGTGGTATTATTTCTTACGAACCAAGAACAAACATCTTTAAAGTGCTTAGCTCTTACAACTCTGTCCACTGTTTCTGTGCATTCAATATTCTACTACTGAGCAGGCCACAAGAATTACGTAGTGGGGTCACCTGTAGAGCCTTGTCCCCATGATGCCACATGGAAACTGAATCCTCTTCCTGCATGGTGGTCCCTTTAGCCAGCCAGAGGCCTCGGATGAGAGCTGTTTCCCAAGCATAGTACAATCAGCCACCAGCAATAGCCCTGCTGTCTGAGTTGGGCTCACTGTGTGCTGCTGTTTCAAGGCGCCAGGCCTGACAGCCCAGATCACTGCAGCTGGTGAGGCCATGAATCTTGAACACTCACTGGATCCTGCCCTCCTGGGGGACTTCCCTGATGGAGCACTCCAAGCCTGGCATCCCTCTCTAGGGGCCTCAGGAACCTAGTGTGTGCAGCAGCGGCCATAGCAGCTATGAGAGTTCCAGAGTCAAATTCAAGGGCTCCGGCAGGTCAGATCTGCAGACAGATTTGCACAGTCCAGGAAGTCAGGTTGAAGAAACAGAAAGTCAGTTTAGCATGAACATGTATAGTTGAGCATAAGGCATAGAAGTACCAGTGAGCTTCTCTGCTGTGCACAGCGTCTGTGCTGTAGATGGGCCATGTAAAGAGGAATCTCATGACAGTCTAGTTGCAGAAGGACAATGAGATGACATGAAGTTGACGGGAGGCCTCCTTATTGTTGATATGCTTGTGCGGCAGCTTGGGGTACAAGTTATTGGTTTCTTATTGGTACCGTCTTTTGGTATACTGTTAATTTAGACTATACACTACATATATATTACATTTCTAATTTTGACTCTTAAATTATTTTTTACATGTATGTATGCATGTATGTATGTATGTATGTATGTATGTGTGGGTGGTATGGGGGGAAACACATACCTACCATGGTACACACGTAGTAGTCCAAGGACAACTTCTGGAAGTCAGTTATCTTCTTCTGTCCTGTGTGTCTTGGGGATTGAGTCCAAGTCATTAGACTTGGTGGCAAGCACCAAGCTAAGCCATCTCCCCAACCCTTATCGCTCCATTCATTTCACAGATGAGGAAACCATGGTCAACTCAACTCTAGAGATACATCTATAGGTCTGTGTGTTGGGTCTCTGATAGGTTCTGTGAAAGAATTTGTTCATTATTTTCCAGGGACAATGGAACAGTTCCAAATTTCTATTAATAACCCGTGACATGTGCTTTAAGGATCTGCCCCAGCTTAAGCCTTGGAGCCTTGCTGCCTGCTTCCCTAACTTTAATTTACAGCCTTAATCAGTGGTCATGGGGCTTCTGATATAACTGACCTCAAGGGAAAGGCCTCTGGTGATGCTGAGGTGAACTTTGATCAGAGTGACAGCCACAGTCATTACTGTAAATCAGAACCCGAATTTCATTGTATTTCTTTGTTCTGTTGTTTTCGTCAGTTGGTCTTGGGGAGTAAGGAAATACATGGAATGTTCAAGACCTTAGAGCATGGTGTAAAATTAAAAAATGCTAGGGCTGTTACTGCCAGCCAGACTTCAGTTCACTAAGGTGATCTGTTCCTTGGGATGTCAGTTCTCTAACTATAAATAAAATTCAGAAATATGCTTCTGTCAGAGGATAGGATTTGAAGCTGTTCATCAAAGAGTTCCCAGTGGCATCTGGTGGCCAGGGTGACAGAGATCATCTGCAAGAATGACTGCTTTTGTTTATGCCCGTGGGAGGCGAGTGAGGTAGATGCATTGAAGTTATCGGAGCTCTGTTGGTCTGTATTGTCTGAGCTATTCTGACACTTCTTCTAACCTGGTAGCTTTGGTACAGTCTAGAAACAGTTCAACTATTTAAAGCAGTAGAAACACAGAAGCATTTTCATCAAAGACCTAAATAAAAATCAGAACAAGAAAGGAAGTCCGGGACCGATGGGGTGGTTCGGCGGATAGAGACACTTGTTGCCAAGCCTGACGGACTAAGTTCAATCCCCTACCTCCCATGGTGGAAAGACAAAAGTGACCCCTGCAAGTTGTTTACTGAACTCCACGAGTACACTATGGTGTGTGTGCACACACGCACTCGCGTGTGCGCGCACGTGTGCACACACACACACACATACGCACACACACACACACAATAAATCTAGTCTTTAAAAATTTGAAAGAACACTCTGGAAACCGACTGCCTCCACTAGTCATAGCCCAGCTGAACCCTGCGGAGCTGGTGCCATTGTGATGTAAATAAGTGCCTTCCCAAGGAAGACTACATTTTATAGATGCTGTACTTGCTTTCTCGTTGGACAAGTCAGTGTGACCAATAACCCTGCATCTGTTTTTCAGGTCTGTAAATAACCAATATTGCAAAAAGGTGATTGGAGGGATGGTATGGAACCCAGTCATGAGGAGGTCCTTATCAGTGGAACGGCTAGAAACCAAGAGCCTGCCTTCCCGGTCCCCTCCCATCACCCCCAACTGGTATGTCCTCTTTTATGCCATACACCAGCAGATACCTTCTGTCTTTCAAAAACAGAGTTGGCTTTAAATTCTTCAATAGAGATGGCCTAGTGTCGGACTTCCCACGTGTTGCAGGAGCCAGTCTTCTGATACTGCTAAGGTGGCCTTGAAATTATAAGTTCATCTAAACAATTTTATTGGTTCATGAAATCCATTGTTATATTCCAGTACATATATAGTATTTAAATCAAGTTAACTGCCATATCCATCAGACAAATAGCATTTCTCTGTGTTGGGAACTTAAAAAATCCTTCTGGGTAGGTGAGCATGGTGGTAGGCAAGCTTAGCATTCAGTAGCCTGAGACAAGAGAATAAAGAGTTTGAGACTAGCCTGGGTTACACGGACCTGACCTCTCAGAAATAAAGAAGCAAATCCTTTCTATTGGCCGTTTTGGATTTTTTAATTGATTATTGTGCATCAGAGTTACCCTGCTCTGCTAGAATAGTAGACATTATCCCATCTAACTCCATTCTTGAACTTCTTCTCTGAAAAATTAATAAATTGTGACTTGCCTGAGGGCTTAGCTCAGTGATAAAGTACATATACAGCGTGTTCAGACCCTGGTTTCATTCTACAACCCTGCAAAATAAATAAATAATAACATTTGGCCTGAGGCCTCCTGAAATGCCCGCCTTAGAATCGTAGCATAGAGGAGCATCTTTAAGCTCTAAGAAGTCCTGTGGTAAAGAAGTTAAAAGGATAAAGGATGGAAAGATGTGATACCTTCAGGGTTCCAAGTTTACCACAAATGGAATAATGTATAAATGCTTTTTCATAAGCTTATTTCAGAAAAAGATCAAGCAAAATTTTCTATTCCTTATTTTTAATGGTTCACAAAGACATCGGCTGTTTTTTTGTGAATGTCTGAGTGTCCACGGGAGAGAAGTGAAGCAGGAAAAGATTGTACCCTGGCTCCACAGGATAAGCATTGTGGCTTGCAAGATAGGTGGACATTTCCTAGCTAGGATCTATGGGATTAAGGGATATGGGTGAGAGACCTGCTAGGAAAGGACCTTCCACGGGGACCACAGGTCCTGGGCAGCGGTGGTGATGACAATGCTGACGTCATGTTCTAAAGAACCAGCTTAGTTTATTCGGAAACTTGTCAAGGAGGCAGAGAGAGCCCCAGGAGAGCTCCAGAAACTAGCATGGTTGGATGTGACTGTAGCACAGCCTTGGCTCTTTCACTGCTAATTATAGATGTCTCCCAGGAGTCCCAAAAGCCATCTTGTTTACACAATGGACACACAGTATTGATTGTGCAGGAACAGGGGGCGGATTGCAAGTCTCTTAGAGTTCCAAAAAGAAATAGCTGACAAATGGAAGCCGGAAGCACGATGGAAGAGAGCTTGAGGTCACGTGAAAGAGGGCCTGACACCCAGGGGCAGTTCCAGGTGTTCCATGAACACTGTCCCATTTGCCTCACTCAGGGCCTGTAAGTACAGCTGAGGTCCAGAGAGCGTGATGGAACTCATCTGAGATCACCTGACTACTGTGTAGCATTCTGGTCCCTGTCACATTATGATGTTTAAAACAGAGAACATTTAAAAAAAAAAAAAACAAGCATCTCCAGTCCATAGATAACTGTGGAAAGTGTGAATAGGAGGACCTGAGTTCAGATGCTAGCATATACCTTGGAAAGCAAGCCATGGATGTAGATGCCTGTAATCCCAGGGCTGGGAGGCAGGGATAGGAGGATCCAAGGGGCCGGCCGGCCAGCCAGCCGGCCTAGCTGGGTTGATGAGCTCCAGGTTCAGTGAGAGACCCTATCTCAAAAAAGCTTAAGAGCAGCAGAGGAAGGGATTTGACACCAACCTCTGACCCTGTACATCCACATGAATGGGCAAGGAACCCACATACACACGTACACACACACCATACGTGCACACATACACACTACACGTGCACACAATTTTTAAGGTTAGTTATTCCTTCTTGGATCAAGATTCCTTCTTGAAATTCAGTGAGAAGTTAACACTGCCTTCTTTCTAAACCCGTCAGTGTACGTTGTTGAATTGGTGAGAAGAGTTATGTTTTGAGTCTTCTGGAAGAGTAACTCACCCTTAATCAATCTTCACGGACCAGTGGCATAAGCCAGTTTAGTTCTTTCCATTTCTAAATGGAAACTATGGTTCTGGGAGCCATACCACTTACCCAAACCTGCCTGAGACTTGTATCATCCTGGCTGGATTCTGCTGGAGTAAGAATGACCTCACTGGTTCTGACTTATCTTTGTGTTGGTTATTTTTGAGTCAGGTTCTCGTTAATTCCCAGCTGGCCCTTAGCACTCAATCCTCCCTAGCGCTGGAGTTATGGGTGTGTACTGCGCCACACCCAGCTCTGGATCTGACTTTCTAAGCACCGGTCAGGGCATCCACAGAGAGGCTAGGTCACAAGGTCATACAGCTGCCATTGGGTCAAACCTCTGTGTACTGCTCTTCTCCCCTTTGCAGGCGAAGTCCTCGGCTACGGCATGAAATCCGCAAACCCCGCCATTCTTCCGTCGACAACCTGGCCAATGAGATGACCTACATCACAGAAACGGAGGATGTGTTCTATACCTACAAGGGATCCCTATCCCCCAAAGACAGCGACTCTGAAGTTTCCCAGAACCACAGCCCACACAGGGAGTAAGACTGTGTATATTTCTTTGTATCTTTCTATCTTTGTATCTGCTTTGGCCTGTTGAGTTTGCTCAGTCCTGGGTGCCAGTTGAGAGGAGGCAGGAGCTGGTGCCTGCAGTGAGCTCCCAACGGTGCTCTCCTGAGGTGGGAACATAAATCCTAATGCCTGTCTATACAGGAGACAACCTGTGTGCCGCAGCTCAGAGAAGAGTAGCTACCACTCTCTGAGAACTTGCAGGTCTTACACTACTGCCATGCCTGCCCAGGGCATTGGCAGAGCTTGGTCTGAGATATTTCTATATAGCACAAGTACAGACTCAAGAACATGGTTGCCCTGATTCCTGTGCATCATGTAAGCTTGACCACCCTGTGCCCTTAGTCATTAGAACCATACTAACATGTAGGACCCTTCTCAGAACAGCAGTATACCCTTGGGTTTTGTTTCCTTTTCATTTTAATACTGTAAAGAGAAAAACAATACAAGGCTATCCAAATGTCTCAGCAGGCAAAGGCACACATTACCAAGTCTGTTGACCTGATACCCACATGGTAGAAATAGAGAACCAACTTCTACCAGTTGTCCTCTGACCTCCACACATGCGTGCACACGTGCGAGAGTACACACACACACCAATTAAAAATATGTAAAAGTAGGCTTTATATTGTCAAATGTTTGTCAAAGACAGTTTCTTCTCAAGCCTTCTGTGGCCACTCTTTTGGGACCAGTGAGGCAATGTCCTCCTTCTTACTGTGGCTTACAGTATGGGACCGCTGAATGCTGGTCTTTCATTGCTCTGTGTAGTATTCACTTGTCACAGGCTTCATGGAGCCTGGGCTTGCCTCTAACTTGCTGTGTAGCTGAAGGTGATCGTGAACTCTTGATCCTCCTGTCCTCTCCTCAAATGTCCCAGCCAGTTTACATCCACTCTTCCTAAAGAAATGTTACCCTCTCATTGATGAAGGCCAGCAGAGGGCCTGTCTGCTCTGGAAGAGAGGCTTGCGTCTTAATCTTTCAGTAACAGTGTGCATCTGCTGCCTTTTGCCTTGATTACCAGAGCTCAAAGCTGCTCAACCATTAGACTCAATTGCTCTTGTTTCCCCAGACCCGGGTGTCAGGTCTGTCTCTTCTCTTCATACCTCACCTTTACAATTCTGTCAGAGCTGAGTGTTTGGGGATAAGCTATCTCAAGTCGTATTTTGAAACAGGTGAGCTGTAGGTCATAAACTGTATCTTTAAGTTAAATCATGATAGGAAAGGGTAAGGTGTTAGAAGGTCAATCTTAGCCATTGGATATTCGAACTGTTAAGCCCCAAATAATGGCCCAAACCAAGAAAGGTAATGCCTCCCCATTGGAGGAGGATTGGCAAGCAGGCACTTTGGTCAGTCTGTAAACACTGAGCACTGAAGCTTCACAGACATTAAGCATATCCTGCATGGGCATTAGGCTTTCCCAGGTGAATTGCAGGTCTCTCCACTTCCATGCAGGGGCCCAGCCCACTGCAAATCGTGGTCTTCAGATGATTTGCATTTTTAATACCTCTGCTTAAATGATCAGGATTCTTTAGTTGAAGTGATCACTATCTGTCCCCGCAGCTTGCAGCCTGCTGCACTCCTGGGAAGACCCCAGTAGGTGGGTGTGAGGTTCATTGCATAAACCTGGCTTTGCAGGCTATGAGCAGATCTAGAAATGCAAAGCAGGAGAACAGAAGATGTTGATTAGAACCAGTCAGTCCTCCGTGGCCTCCAGACTCTGTTACTTTGGTACAAGGAGAAAAGAGGGCTCAGGGAACCTCATCCAAGGGCTTAGGGAAGCCCACATTCACTTTGCCTGCTGATGGCACTGCAGAGCAACTACATTTTCACTGGGCTGTGCAGCAGCCACCCACCACGGGCAAGCTGCTTAGCTTTAAGCCAGCTGAAGTGAGGTGTGTATTCAGCAACTAGGAAATGCACATGCGTTTTGAGCACTGTCGAGTCACATGGACTACCCCACCATATTGGTCAGCAGATACTGCTCGTTCCCATCGTTCTTGCTTGCTCCTAGGATGGCTCTGCCATTCCTTGAAAGTAAAGCAAACTCAACAGTCAACCTTAGGATCACCACCTGACTTAACAGTGGTGAACTTGCCTCCCGTCACCCAGCTGTACATTGGTAGCGTTGGTGGGGAGCCTCCCATGACGAAGGTCAAGACCAGGTACAAGACTGTTGTCTCTTGTCTGGTGACACGTGGACATTTAAAAGAGCTCCATTCCTTCTGAGTTCATCTTTAAACATCCTCGCTGGTTGTGGAGAAGGGACCACAAAGTGGAATTTGATAAAGCTTCACTTTTGTGTTTCTCCAGACCTGAATGAATACTGTGTCATCTGCCTTCACTGTCACACTGTGGGGCCCCGTGTGTGGATTGGGAGAACTGTAAGGGTTGGGACTGGCATGACCTACACAGATTTTACCACTGTTTGACAGCCACAAGGGATGTTAGACTGCCTAGGCTTTTCCGGGCAGATCTTTGGGCCATCCCATTTAGGCTACTTACATTTAACTCTTGAGAATGGAGTACAAACTTAACACCTGCTTGTCTGGCCTCTGTTGACTTCAGTGATTTTTTTTTTTCCTGCCCCACTCACAGTGCATGCTTATTCTCTGAATGTCTCCATGAGACCTTCTCTGTAAGGTAACTCCCAGAGCACTTTTCCTTTTGCAGCCCAGGATTCGGAGAAACAGACGACGATATTGTAAAGTGGCTCTCGATAGCTCCGAGAGTCTGTTTTGTGGCTAGGCTTGGTACGTAATATCTAGTTGGAAAACCTGAACCCTGTTCTCCTCCACGGCATCAAGGAACCCTCCTCATTGGTGGGAAATCACTATCTTCTGGGCTTTCTGAAGCCTTAACATCTTGGGAGGGGGGTGCAGGGGGGAGAGCTTTATTCCCCAAGCAAGAGATACTGGTCTGAACTTAATTGAGAAGAAGCTCAGTCGGGACCATTGTATTTACAAAATGTTTAAGAAGCCTTTGACATGTTTTCTGCAGCTGATTTGTGCTAAGACTCTAAAAGAAGCTTTCTGTCAAAGAAATCAGAGGAGGAAGGAGCTCACAGACAGCGAGGGGGACTCTCTTGGAGGAGAATTAAGTGTAATGTTCTGTGCTCATTCAAAAGGAGAAGAAAGAGAAAGAGGGAAAAAAAAGCTTAGCCCCACCCCGCCCCGCCCCGCCCCGCCCCCAGTGCACAGGGATGGAACATCGTCCTGGCAGATGAGTCACTTGCCGGTTTGTTCCATATTTATAGCGGTGCCGCAGTTTATGATTATAGTTTTGAAGCCTTGGCAGTGTGCTTTGTGCCCAGGCAGGCTGGGTGCTTTTGTTATTCCCAGCGCTGCTCTGAACTTCTCCTTGCTTTCAGGGGAAGTTGCAATGCTGCCAGAGAAGAAGTTTTTCTTCATGATAAAAACAAAACCCCAGAATTTCCCATCCCCTCACCCAGATACAGGGGAGGAGGTGTGTGCTAAGGCAGAGCTCACCCTCGGCGCTGCAGGAGACAAGGGTCACAGTGGCTTGGATTTGTATCCCAAAGACTGTGTCGATGTTTCTTTTTTATAGTTGTTTTTGGTGGGTCACCAACGGTACCCCAGAGTCTTCTCTTCCTGTCATAGTAATTTACTGGCTGTTTGCCTCTTTCCTGATGACCTCTCCTCTTGGGTAAGACATAAGATAGCTCTTGAATTCATCTTAAAATGTATACTTTGGAAGGGACCTTGGGGCAGTCTCTCTCCATCTATAGCCAAAGAGGAGAAGTTTCTATGGCCCATCTTCTGGGCCCCTGGGCTCTGTGAACCTTACCAGTGATGGGCTTCCCAGCAGTGAGGCAGTCTGTTGTGCTGTTAGGGACTCAGATTGTTGGTACAGTTGACCCTCTCTGTCCACATGTTCTGCATCCACAGACTTAATCAGCTGCATGTCCAGTGTCATAAGGCCTGTCTTGGTCATTGGGTCAGAGCTAAACGTGTACAGATTTTTTTTCCCCTCGTCAGGACAGGACAAGAGTTTGTGCAGTATTGACACTGGATTGGGTACTGTAAGTAACCTAAAGATGACTCTTAAAACCACAGGAGGGTGCACATAGACAAAATGAAACTATTAGAGCACTTTATATAAGAGACTTAAGCATCTGCAGTGGACGCTGTCCTGGAACTGCTCCTCAGGGGATACTAAAGGACAGTTGTATTTTTCTCAAACTATGCAATACATCTTCATGCTGGCCTGGCATGCCGGCTTCTTCCTCAGGCTCTTAGCATACATTACCTTCCAGTCCTCCTGGCAGCCCTGCCTACTTTCCTTTAAGCAGTCTGGTTCTTCTTGCTTCTCTTTACCTTTTCCTTCTCTTCCAATATTCTTAGGCAACACCCGGAAGCCCCTTACCAGAGGACAGCAAATATGGGAGAGGGTCTGTCTCTTCAGGGAGCCAGCCAGGGTCAGGGTTTCATTGTGTGTAGGCAGGGTAGTGGTGATAGACATTATCCCTGAGCCAGACCAGGCCTGTGGGTGAGAGAGCCTGGAACCTCCCAACCTAGTCTCTGCTCTTGGTCTTTGTGTTATGGCTCCTGTGTGTCTTGGGGAGGGACCACTATCTCAGAGCCACCCAGTTTGCACCTGCTGGGAACCTGTCTTCCTTGGTTCTGTTTCCTTCTGCCATTCTCATTCATGTGGCTGGACCCCTAGACATCTTTTGAATGAGAGAAAGCATCATGCGTGAGTCTTTCATGGGGGATGGTGCTGTTTCTTATCTCTCCAACATTGCAGCTCTTCAGAAAATATGATTCTCTAGTGGCTTTTGTCACTGATGCCTGTTACATCCGTAGTCCTCAAATACCTGACAGTCTTTCTCTTCGCCTTCCTCCCCAGAGACCGGTGCATGCCTGTCCCACTCTGGCTGCTCTTTCCTGGAGGATGGGTACAGGTCTCATCGTGTTACCTACCTCCCACTCAGAGATGGCTTCTTGCTTCCTTCACCCCTTTCTCAGTAACCTCTGTGAATCCCTCACTCCACAGGGTTGTGTCTCTTTCTCTACAACTTGAGTTCCCTGCAGTTCCACAGGGACTCCTGACCAAACCATGGCATTCTGACCTCTTCTCTCCTGGCATCCTAGTGTTCCACCCACCCACCTTCTCATCGTCCCATGTCCTCCTTGAGTCTCTGTCCATCCGTCCTGAACACCAAGCAGAATGTCATTGTTCTCTGTAGGGATAAACTTTAGTGTGTAAGTTGATAGGTCCGAAAACTAGCCACATGTTCATTAGACCACCCTGACCTTAACTCGGCAACCTACTTAGAAGATAGGTTAGGGTGTGGGGTGTCTTAGAATATGTCAGTGTTTGTAGTGACTACTGTTTGCTATTTTAAGATAGAATTAAAATCTTCTAAGATTTATTATATTTTATGCATATAAGCGTTTTGCCTGCTTGTATGTATGTGTCCCATGTGTGTGCCTTAATGCTCACAGAGTTCATAAAGAGAGCATTGAATCCCCTGGAACTGAAACTGTAGATGGTTAATGAGCCACCAAGTGGGTGCTGGGAACCAAACGCAAGTCCTCTGCAAGAGCAATAAATACTCTTAATGCCCTGCACCATCTCTCCGGCACCATGTTTCCTATTTGAGCTAGGTCAGGGGCTTTTTTGTTGTTGTTGTTGTTGTTTTTGTTTTTATATTTGTTTGTTTTATTTGTTTTTTGAGACAGCGTCTCTCTATATAACTTTCCCTATCTTGGAATTCACCATGTAGACCCATCTGGCTTTAGACCAGACTTTTGTATTAGGAAGAAAAAGGCACTTTGAAATCCTGTGAAATAAAAGCTCATGAACTAACATTTTAAAACATAAGTAAACAGGATATTTATTGATATCATTTCGTTGAAAGTACCTTTTTTTTTTTTTTTTTTTTAAATCACAGGCTTGGGAGAGGACAACCAGTAAACATTCAGGCCAAATTCTTCTCTTACACATATCTGTTTCCACACTGGTCTCCCAGTGAATATTTTGTTCAAATAAATTAAGACTGAATCATTGTGTGTGAATAGGTACAGATTTTATATTTAGAGTGGGCTAATTTAGGCGGGGGGTGTGGTGTGTGTGTGTGTGTGTGTGTGTGTGTGTGTGTGTGTGTGTGTGTAATAGCTCAGTTCTTGCTTACCATGTGAGAGGCCCTGGATTCTCAACAATGAAGGAGAAAAACAAAAACCGAAAAAACAAAAAACAACCCCTGTCCCCCAATTTTAAACTACTAGTGAACAGAAGCATCATTTAAATAACAATCTGGAGGCAAGGACCTGGGATGCGGGTTAGCAAAAGTCAAAAGCAGAAGTGGGAATGTGTGGGTGTGTGGAGAAGCCATCCACTCGGGCTTTTGCAGGCTGCTATGCTAGTTACAACAATTGCCCATGTATAGCCCCTGCTGGCAAACTATTCCATAAATGATGCTCTGTTTCTTGACAAGTTCAAATTAGTTCAAATTAGGGCCCCTAGGCAGAGTCTCAACTAGGAAGCCAAGGCAGAAAAATCTCTTGAGCCAGAAGTTCAAAACCAGCCTAGGCAACAACTCTCATGTTAAACCAGAGTAGCTCTACAGGTTTCCCCATCAGCCTTCAAAGCAGCTGGGAAAGGGGCAGTTTTCAGTGGTCCTCGGTCCTCCCTGCCCTCCTGCCCTAGGTCAGATGTGATTTTATTTAGCCTAGAGAGAACATGGGTAACCCAAGGACTTTGGCAGAAATGCTCAGGTCCCAGGGCCCCATGGTGCTCTCAGGATGCCAGCCCCTAACAACCGATGACCTTACTCTGATAGTATTGAATAAGTAGTGACTTATTAAAACATCTCCTCTTTTCCCTCCGTGAAGGAGTTTGTCCGAAAACAACCCAGCCCAAAGCTGCCTGACCCAGAAGTCATCCAGTTCTGTGTCTCCATCTTCAAATGCTCCAGGCTCCTGCTCCCCAGACGGAGTTGACCAGCAGTTCTTAGAAGACTACCACAAGATGACCAAAGGGGGCTCCATCGAGGATGCCAGCCAGTACTACTGTGATAAGGTGAGGGACTTCCGGGTTGCTTGTGACTTGGTAACTTACTTTCACAGAGAGAAAATACCTTGTCACCAGCCACTGCAGAAGGAAGTGGTATAAACAACACTCTTACGTGTCTTCTAGAATGATGATGGTGATGGCTACCTAGTCCTGATCCGGATTACACCAGATGAAGACGGAAGATTTGGATTTAATCTTAAGGTATGCTGTGTGCATCTGTAACTTCCTTAGGTTATATGCAGTGGAACAGTCTTCAGGCAGATTTTGAATTTCAGTCAGAAATCTGCTACCTTACCTACATTGCATTAAAAAAAATAAATAAATAAAAAACAAAACCAGAAAAACTCAGAGCTACAAAGAGCTCAGTTGATAAGGTTCTTGCCATGCAAACTTGAGGACTTGATTTCAGTCCCCAGGATCTCCCTAACAGTGATAGGAGTGTGTCATGGGAGTGGGGGACACTCCTGTAATCCTAGTATTGGAGAGGCAAAAGCAAGTGCACCCCTGGCAAGCTCTTACTGTCAAGTTCCAGGCAAGTAAAAGACACTGTCTCAAGAAACAAGTTAGATAGCACCAGAGGAGTAAAACCCCAAGGTTGACCTCTGGCCTCCACTCACGCCCATGTGCACATGTGTGAATGCATAACCAAACACACATGTATACACACTCATGAAAAACTACTCAGGGCTGGAGATGGCTCAGTGGCTTCCAGAGATCCTAAGTTCAATTCCCAGCAACCACATGGTGGCTCACAACCATCTGTAATGGGATCTGATGCCTTCTTCTGGCACGCAGGTGTACATGCAGATAGAGCAATCATACCTAATAAATACATCTTTAAAAAAAAAAAAAAGAAAAAAACTACTCAGGACTAAGAACTGGGCTTTTGCCAGGCAGTGGTGGCACATGCCTTTAATCCCAGCACTTGGGAGGCAGAGGCTGGCAGATTTCTGAGTTTGAGGCCAGCCTGATCTACAGAGTGAGTTCCAGGACAGCCAGGGCTACACAGAGAAACCCTGTATCGAAAAACAAAAACAAACAAACAAAAAGAACTGGGCTTTTTATATAGTTGTTCAACTGCCTTGTATCACGTACTTATTATGTACCCAACATTTGCAAGACTGTATTAGATCCCTGTCATCTTAGTGAGCTCAGAATTAGCAGAGCATAGGGACAAATGTCTTTAACTCCAGCCATTTCAGAGACTAAGATGAGACAACTATGAGTTTGAAGCCATATGCACTAGAGTGCATATCAAGCCAGAGAGCTATGGAGACCTTACCTCAAAAGAAATGAAGAAATAAATAAAGCTTACGACAGCCATGAAACACATCTTACAAAGGAACCCCCAGGGCTCAGAAGGTTGAGTGTGTAGTTGGTGATCAAATGCAGCCCCAGCCCACCCAGGAGGGATGATTTAGAGAACCATACAGCCCTGCTGAACTGATATGGGAAGGCAGCTAACTCAAGTCTCTGGGCCTCTTTGTCTAATGAGTCCCTCTAGGCAGCGGCTGCAAACTGCCGCCACCACCCAGTACCCATCTGTTTGTGTACATAGCGTTATTGAAACAGGTGCTGTACCCAGTTTGATTACAGCTTCAGGGATTGGGTGGTGGAGTTAAGTGACTGCCTCAGGGCCCTCTTTCCCACACAGCTTAAATATCTATTGAGGAAGCATCTAACTTCCAACTCACTCACGCCCACCCTGACTCCGCCCACCCTGACTCCCGTGCTAGAGTACATCAAGCAGACTGCCCCTGCTGGCTGTGAGCCCTCTTAGGGCTCTGCTCACATGGGAAGCATTCCAGTGCGCATGGCCCTTCCTGAGGTCTTGTGCCTCTTCTTTTGGTGAAGCAAGCACATGTTCTTTTCCAGGAAATGTTTTTGGGTCCTCCAAGGGCATCATCAGTTCAAGTGATGTCAGGCTATGTTTCTGGGTAAAGAGGGGTCAGCATCCCCGTGATGGGTCCTCCCATAAAACCTTCCTGAATCATAAGGCTCATAATATTTATTATGTCTTCGTATCTTCATTAGCAAAACTACTCAGGTGTTCTGCTTATTTTTGTTTGTTTGTTTGTTTTTGCTTACTTTAAAAAAAATGTTTACAGGGAGGAGTGGATCAAAAGATGCCGCTTGTGGTCTCGAGGATAAACCCTGAGTCACCTGTAAGTAAGCATATTCCACGTGACTTCCTGAGTTTGCTTTCTCCTGCCTCAAACAAGTTTTTATTTCTATGCCCCATTCCTGGGTTTTCTTGGGATTTCGTTTTTTCTTTGATTGATTGGTTGGATGGTTAGGTGATCTGCTGCTTGCTTGGTTTGATGGGTAGCAGTGTGGATTTGTATTTGGTAATACAGACAGATGGAAACAAAGTAACTGCAATCGTGCTGTGCAGTATGGTTGGTCCCTGAAGCTGCGGTGACATGTATGTCACCTGGGGCCTTGTTAAATGTGCAGTACCTCTGGCCCCAGCACAGGTACAGGCCCAGATTCTTCTTACTTACCTTGGATCTGTTTGTAACAAAATCCTTGGATGATTTGTATGCACTTTTAACTTCAGGAAGTACTAATAAGGCAAGGAAAGAGTTTCATTAAACTAAGGCAAAGTTTGCTTTCCACATGCTTCCAGTAGAGATCCTTGCCTCTTTCTGGGTTTTTCTTTTTTATTTATTTTGGGGTGGGGGGTGGCTTGTCAAGATAGGTTTTTTCCTGTAGCCCCAGCTGTCCTGAAACTCACTCTATAGACCGGGCTGTCCTCGAACTCAGAGTGACTCTTCCTCCTCAATGCTGGGATTAAAGGCATGCGCCACCACTGTGCAGCTTTTCTGTTTTCTTGCTGTGTGCATATTTAAGATGTAGTATGATGCATTGCCAAGCCTGTATGGCACAGATCGGTGAGTGTGCCCGCCATCTTCTCTGGTTTCTGTGTGACGGTTTGCTTTCAATAAAACATAAGTGTGAGAGCACTGTGCCTTCTCAGAGGGGATGACCTGGGCAGAGAGCACTGTGCCTTCTCAGAGGG
>JANHMN010000004.1:83141308-83193234 GCA_030674055.1 Rhabdomys pumilio
CTCAGAGGGGATGACCTGGGCAGAGAGCACTGTGCCTTCTCAGAGGGGATGACCTGGGCAGAGGGCGGACTCCTCGGTCAACCCCTGGGGCCTGGGAAGATGGTTCAGTGGACAACATTCATGCTGCCCGAGCATGAGGACTGGAGTTTGGATCCCTAGTACTCACATTAAAGTCAGGGGCCAGGTGTGTTGGCAGCCTGTAATCACTGTATGGGAGTCAGGAGATCCCCAGCACAAGATGGATAGCTAGACTAGATGAATTGACAAGCTCCAGGCTGATGGAGAAACCCTGCCTTGGTAAATAGAGTAGAAGACAATCATGGAAGACACCTGTCCATGTCTGTGCATGTGAACACACACACACACACACACACACACACACACACACACACTTTTTTTTTTAAAGCTATTTCCTTGTAGCTTTTTGTTTGTAGTTTTTAGCAGTTAGGGAGACTTGCTTGCCTACAACGTTGTGTTCAAATTCTTGCTGTGCAGTGGTTTCTGTCCCTGGTATTGAGCTGGGCTGACAGTGATGTATTTCTCCCTTATAAGACAAGTAAATGTTCATTCATAACTGGCTAAGCATTTTCAAATAGTATATCCAGCAAATAGAAGGTTGGAGGCATCGAGAGAGTCATTCTAATCAACAAGCTGGGCAGGCTCCCATGGAAAAAGGGCTCCAGCAAACTGAGCTTGCCTGTTCTGAAGTGTCTGATAGTTTACGTTCTACGCCACATTAAGAACCCCACCACCAGCTACCAGGTCCACTTAGCAGCGGCTACACAAACTATGACAGCAATACCCAGGGGAGAGGAGGTAAATTTGATCGCAGTCTCAGGTGTCTGCGATCAGAGGGAGGCAGCTTTCTCCTTCCCCTTGGGGCTGGTGCTATGGTAACAACATCGCTTCCCTCCACCAGGCAGATACCTGCATGCCTAAGCTGAATGAAGGGGATCAGATCGTGTTGATCAATGGCCGGGACATCTCGGAGCACACTCACGACCAGGTGGTGATGTTCATCAAAGCAAGCCGGGAGTCCCACTCGAGAGAACTGGCCCTGGTGATCAGGAGGAAAGGTAACAGGCTCCTGGGGGCGGAGCCACAGGGTCACCATCTGAGTAGCAGTGGCTTGTCTACTCAGTTGCTTTGTTGGAACATCTCCCACGCTGTAGGCCAGGCTGTACTCTGTCTTGCAGCAATTCTTCTGCTTCAGCTTCTTGGATGCTCCAGTTACAATTCCATACTGGGATGCTTGCTGTGTTTTCTACATAATAGTTGGTGTCTGAAAAGGAAGAGTTTTGTTGCTGTTTTTGTTTTTTAACAATTAGGATGTCTGGCTTGTCACTGCCCCCCCCCCCCCAAAAAAAAATCTGTCTACAGGAGTCTTGACTGCTGGCCTTTTGGAGAGAGGCAGCCCCAGTATCTCTTTACATCGGCCTAGAGCCCCAGAATTCAACCAGCCCCTGTCCCACTGTTAGCTTGCCTAGTCCTATCTTATTTCATGCATTTGACTTGGTCAGGGGGCAGCTAGGATCTGACTCCACCTCCTACACTGAGAGGCACCTCCAAGTTAATTAGTGTCCCTCAGATATAACACGAGCATAGGGAATCTTAATGCAAATTCAATGACATCCTCAGAGCACTGGGGATAAGGGGATAGACTGTAGATTTGTGAAGAAAGAACTATTAACTATTGTTACTATTAATGTTAATATTTTTAATATACTGAGCCAAATACCCCTCACTAGAGACAGCGAGAGAATGAAGGAAAGATGGACACACAGGACAGCTGGGTATCTGGGCTGTGTCCATTCCATTCTGTGGAGGTAGATGGCACCACCTACTTCCACAGCCTAGAAGTTGAGTGTGTTTACTGTGCAGCACAGAGGGTGGAGTTAGCTAGTCTCCATAGACAGTGTCTGTAGGCAAGCAGTCTCGGTCTGTAAATGTCTTAGAGGAAGAAGCTATAGTTACTAGTTTTTGCACACACTGGCCAGTTCGTGAATACTAATACTTGGACTACAGAGAGGCCTTGCTAATCTGGTTTTGCATGGGTCTGAGGAATTAGCTTGACATGGCTGTGCCCATGACACTAATAGCATCACACAGGACTTCATCTACTCTCTATAAATTTACTCGAGGCTTTCTCGGCTCCCCACACTCTTTTTTGTCCTTACATTAATCTATCCATTTTATTTTTGTATGTATTTGTGCACCATTACTGTGTGTACATGCACTGAGAGGTCAAAGGTCCTTGGAATCAAACTCCAATTGTCAGGCTTGGCGGTGAGCACGCATACCCACTGGGCCATCTTGCTGGCCCTTATATAGCTTTAAATACTAACATGAATGGAGGTCTGGTTTTGGTGTAGGCACAACCCAATGCCCTGCTCTCTGTTCCAACTAAGACTTCTTTCCTGAGCCAGCTAGAGCCATGCTCATCCCACCTCTTCTGGGAGGCCTTAGGGCAGCCCTCCAGCTCCCATTATCCCTATCCCGACACTCCATACAAATCCCAGCCACTCAGAGGCTCAATGGGAGTTCAGCAGTAAACTGGATACACCAAGGAAAGTGTGTGTTATGCTGACCACTTTATGGTGGCATCCTCTTTAACCTTCATGATTTTAAGGCTCCTCATCCCCATGCTGAAAAATCAGGGAACAAAGCCACAGGATGGAGAAGCAGTTGCCTTACTGCCATATGGTTGTTATAGCCACACATTGACAAGGGGCCAAAGTGCTACCATCTGTGACATGCTGGATGTCCAGGCCCACAGGAAAAGCCACCTCTGTTGGCCGTGAGGGACTGGTACCTGCTGCAGGTAAGGAAAACCCAGCATGAACTGTTAGAGGCCACCTGTTTTCAAGCAGCTGTAATATTTAATATTATTTCTAGCATAAATATATAAGTGAGAAATACAAATTGATTTAAGGAAAAATAAGTCAACTAATTTAACACAAACGGTTGCAAATATGACAGAAACCACATAGCACATGAAAAATTGATTTGTTCTTGCCAGTGAATGTGGACTCTAAAGTTAAGATATAAACTGCATTCCCATGACCTACCCAGACTTTCTGGGTGACTTTTGGACAAGCTCTTCGAAATGGAAGGCTCAGCAGTTGACTCAGAATTCTGAGGATTCAGTTCAACTCTATGGGGAAATTCAAAGTTGTTTAGTTACTTTCTTTCTTGGGTGTAAGGAGCCATTGAAAGTTCGGTGAGGGAGTAATTTCCCTTTCTGAGTTATAGGGAAAATCCAGAAATGATCCTAAAGTTTCAAATTTAGGAAGAGGAAGTAAGAGTTGAGAATGGCATCTGAGGTGAAGTGTCGTACAAGGCAGAGGAGGGTAGGCCTGGAGAGCTGCAGCAGCAGTCGGGGTGAGAACAGGAATTCAGGTCTCTAGCACCTATGTAAAAACAAAAAAAACAGGATGCATTATCCCAGCATGTGGGAGGCAGAGACAGGGCCCCCAGAACAAGCAGCTAGCTTGACTAGCCAGTTCACTGAACTCTAGGTCCAAGTGACAAAATGCCTCAGTATATAAGGTGGCAGTCGAGGGAGGACGATGCCTCATGTCAACTTTTGGATACACACACACACGCACACGCACACGATGGGACCTTGCGCCTCTATTTTCTCCCTTAGAGTTTGACATGAAGGGAGAAATTGAAGTGGGGTGGTGGCTGGTGCACAGGGATGTTAGCACTAGTGCTAACCACTTAGTAGAACTGATCTCAGACTAAAAGCTAAGCTCTTAGATGGGACAACACAATGGGGCATGCTATACCATAGTTCAGCAGGGAAAGACTCCCGCCACCAAGTCTGATGTTCCAAGTTTGATCCCCGGACTCACCTGGTAGGAGAGACCCAACTCCGTTATCCCTGACATCCACCCATGCACAGGCGCACAAAATGATAAATAGAAACATAATTTAATTAATTATTATTATTATTATTATTTTTTTTTTTTTTTTTTTTTTTTTGTAAAACGAAAGTAGACTGCAGGGAATAGTGGGAGAGCCTGGGTCTCCCGCGTTGCCAGAAGACTGCCTAAGTTAAGGATGCCAGGTGGGAACCAGAGACCAAATAGTCCCTATATGTCTGTCTTTCTTTGAGGCTCTGGAAACCAAACTTAAACCCTCATACATGCTAAGCAATCTCTCTACCACTAAGCTGTATCCCAGCCATGAACTCCTCCCTCAACAACATCCATTCCCACGTCTCACCGTTGTCCCATAGCCTACCACCGTCACTCACCTACAAGTGACATTGGGTACAAATAATGACCATTAATGAGCCAAGTGGACCACAACCTGTAGTGTCCTGGGCCGATAAACATAGTGACTTGACCCAGTATCTTGTCTTTTCTATCTGTTACAGCTGTGCGCTCGCTGGCAGAGATCAGACCGGAAGATGAGCTGAGTCAGCTTTTCCCAGAAGCCATGTTTCCTGCATGTCCTGAGGGTGGGGACAGTCTGGAAGGATCCATGGAGCTGCTAAAGAAAGGTCTGGAAAGCGGTACAGTGTTGATCCAGTTTGAGGTAAGAGGATCCCAGGGCTGGAGTCTTCAACCAATTACTGTCACTCACCGTGTGACACTATGTGAACTAAGGCACAGGCAGCAAAGCTAGAACATGGGCCTGTCTCCTTGATCACTCTGCCTCACATGCTTCAGGCAGCAGAGTCTCAGTGAGGGCCACAGTATGGTCTGATGGGACCACCTCGCAGGCTCAGAACAATGAAGCGTCAGGTGAAGGACCAGGACATCTCCCTCTCTCTCCTAGCAGTGGTCTGTGGGCAGGGGCTGCTGAGGATGGGAGGCTCTGATCCTGTGATGCTGCCAGCAGGAGCTCAGAACTCCACAGGAAAGAAAATGGTGCCATCCACAGAATGAGGGGCATATCCCTAAGTATACTTGGGAGTTTAGAAAATTCATATCATCTTACAAGGGCACAGTGTCTGGCCCTCCAAGGCCACCAGATCACAGAAATTTAAAGTCTGTCCTGTTTTCTCAGGAAAGATGGACCTGTGGTATGTAAGATAATGCAGCAGCACCCCAAGAGGCCTTTCACACCACCCCAAAAGCAGAAGTGGCCCTGCTTTTAAGTCAGTTTTATCCACCACTAACCAAATGAAAGTCGAATATGTTCATCTTCCATGTTCGATGGTAGAAGAAAGCAATTGTTTGTTCATGCAGTGAACTGATAAAAATGTGTGGTGCTTTGGTATGCTGGAGGTTAGGTGGTAGGGTCAGAAGTTCGATCCTAGCCTAGACCACATAGTAAGAGCCTGTCTCAGAAAGGGACTTGAGGCACGGAGAGTAGATCAGAGTTTTAACAATGTCATACACGGTTCAGGCTCACAATGTAAGAATGAGAGCTCTGGTTTCAGAAACAAGTCAACAACCATACTGTTTACTAGAAAAACCCTAGAAGGGGAAGGTGGGCAGTTTGTCAAATGTATTTGACTACAGAGTGACTCAGGAAGAAAGCCTGTACGGCTGGCAGACAAAAAGGAATGCAAAGCAGAAAGCCTTAAGCAAAGGTTTGCCTTACGCTAGCCTAGGGGCGAGCTTGTAAAGGCTGCCATAGCAGTGGGAGTTGAACAGCAGTGGAAAGGACTCCATGAGAGAGAAAGCAAAGGTGGTTGTCCTCTCTCTCCCCTTCCATTCCCCACCAACAGAAGATTCTCAATTTTTTTATTAACTGGTTATCTGGACAGATAACATGAAGGATTGCATCTAGTGGCAATGATATTTTGGATAAGAAATGGTGACTTGAACACCCCAGAATAATTCAAACGAGGATTCAGATCCGGGCTCAGACAGTGCAAGGTTTCTCCCTTTGGCGCTGGGGATGCTGCGAACTGGGAGAGGCATTGGTGGATTATTTGTTGACTCAAGACAGTATATATCAACAGTGCTTTTGGAACATGATGAGGGATGGAGAAGGAGGCTCCTAGCCACAAGGAGCTTGCTGTCTAATTTTGGCATATTTAGGGGGCTTATCGTAAGACCAAGCAAGATAAGGTAAGATTTTATAATAGTATATGTCCCTGGCAACTGGTAATTCCAGTTGTGCTGAGAATCCACAAGGAGGCACTGTGAGCTCTCCTTGGGAACACTTGAACTGTGTTCTTTCCCTAAAGCCATTTGTGTGCAGTGATTCAACCTTGGTGGGCTTTTTCCATATGGGGGCCTCTGTAAGGTTCTTCTTGCAGTGATTTCATTGGCTTCTGAAAGTCTTTTAAAAGTATTTCTTAAAGAGTGAGCCTGTAGCCACGTGTATGGAAATCACCTGGGGAACCGTGAACCTAGCCCACAAATGCTAGACATTGGTTTTTTTAACAAGGTCACTTAAGGGTTTGTGTGTGTTGGGGGCATTAATTTGTTATTAGTGGACGCTGTGGAAGTGGGCTGGTGCCACGACATGACGTTGAAGTCAGAGGACAGCCTTGTGAAGTCATTTCCTTTCTTGCGTGTGGTTTTGGAGATTGCCAAACTTTTCACATCAAGCGCGTCTATCCAGTGAGCTGCCTCTCTAGCCCTTGCTTGGTTTTGATGCATCAATTGATCCCAGAGAGGAAGGCAGAAGTGGTATCAGGCCCACTGTATCGGGGCTACTGTACCACGACTGCCTATCCTAGCCCTCCATTAGAGACTAGTTGGTGATGCCTGTAGAATGTGTACCCTTGGGATTTACAGTCTAGCCTGGTACATGGTTTCATGCTCTTGGAAGCTCCTCTTTTACATGATGTCTTGGTGAGTCCTAATATACTGACTACTCTGTGATGGAGCTGCTGTAATCCCAGAGCTCTACCTGTGTCCATCACTGCTCCTCAAGGAGCCCTGGGCTCCCAAGAGCATCATATGAAACCACCATCCCTGGGGGAGGGGGGTGTCTTCCAGTACTACTCAAGCAGAGGGACCCACTGGACACCGGACCAAACAGAAAACTCTCAGGAAAGGCAGCTTCAGTGAACCCTTGTTGTGTAAGGGCATCGGCTTCTAGAATTCTCATAACTCCCTGTTAGGTGTGGTTTCATCCCGTAACACACAGAAGGGAGGAGAATCTGAGATGCAGTGTATGTTCTAAGGGCTCACAGAAGTCACAGAACCTGACTGGAGCCCTGGCAAGGTACCAGTACCTCAAGCTTGTTCTTTTAACCACCGTGTACACAGGCCAAAGAAACTGAGATGGATGTCCGTGACCTGTGAAGTTGTTATTAGATGCATACACGTCACCGCCATCTAGGAGGCTGTCTAGCCACATGGAGCCAGACAGACTTTAAATTCTGACTCTTCCCCCTTAACACCATCCCTTAAATTCTATGGCTCTTGCCTCCCATCTATAAATTGGGTGTCTCCTGGATTAAATGAGATAAATGCTTAATACTTTATCTTGTCTGTGATAAGAACACTATGAAAATTAATAGCTGTTATTATTTATAAACCAAGAGAGACTTCAACAGCATGCCGAGCCTGCATAAGGTATGGTCACTTGGCACTAAACTCGGAGCCCTAGGTTATCAATTCCAGAGTCTTGACTGTCTGGGTCCTCCCATCCTCCAGGACCTTGTTCTGTGGGCAAGTGCAGGAAAAAGGCTCTGGTCCCTAGCAGGCATCCACGCTGCCTCCCCCATGACACAGCGCCAGCTTTGGGGTTGTGGTCTGTAGGCAGATTCCCCAATCCTCACTCTTGTAAGACTTATTTTAAACATTTATTTTTTTCATTAAGGGAATTCCGTCATCCTTTTCTGTGTCTCTCAGTAAACAGAAGGTGTTTGGTCCCCTGTATAACAGAGTAACAATTAGCATTACTAAAGCACTGGCAGTCTACTGTATGTGTCTTACATCTTACACCAGCTCTCACACTCTCTGTGAAATAGATGCGGTGGGAGTTATTAGAATCGATCTGTATACTCTTTCCATACCAAAGACTGAACCCAAGACCCCTGCCACACTCAGCATGCACTCTGCCACTGAGCCACAACCACAACCCCAGAGTACTCTCAGAAACGGAGTAAAGGAGGCTCAGAGATGTATGTAAAGGAACTCGTCCAGTACCCACACCTCGTCAGGGATAGACCTAGAATTAGAACCATGTCGAAAATGAAAGCCTGGGGCTAGAGAGATGGCTCAGCTGTTAGGAGCACATGCTGGGCTTCCAGAAGACCAAGTACAGTCCTCTGCGCCCATGTCGGGTGGCTCAGAACATCCTGTAACTCTAGTTCTAAGGGATCTGACTCTTCCTCTTCTAGCCTCCTCATGCTCTTACATTCGTGTGTGCAAATCACACACACACACACATACACACACACACACACACACACACACACACACATAACTAAAAATAAAATGAATTTCAGAGCAAGCAAAACCCTAACCTATACCTGGGTGGGTGGGTATCAGACACCTATAGTCTAAGTTCCTCTGGACACTGAGGCAAGAGGATCATCACTTAAACCCAGGAGTTTTGAGGTTTTGAGACTATCCTGAGCAAGACCTTGACTCAAATAACAATCCAGTCATTGTCAGCAGCTCACACTTACTAGACATAGTTCAGCCTTTTCCCACCCTGCTTCTTTCTTGCCTACTGTTAGTTACTGCCTCCTTGGAGGCTCGTGGAGTTCAGCTGATAGAAAATGAGCTTTGCAAGGGAATAACCTCTTCCCTGGACCAATGGCCAAGTGAATGGGTGGGCGGATGGATTGACAGATGGAGGGATACATGAGTGGGTGAATAGATCATTAGATGGGTGGGTGGATGGATCATTAGATGGGTGGGTGAGTGGATGGATGGCTAGCTGGGTGGGTGGAGAGAGAGCAGTATCCACAAGAGTCCACTGAGGGTCTTCCCTACCTCACCTAACTTTGTGTATCACCTCGCATCATCCATTGTACCAAAACCTACTTAGCCCTTTCTGTCTACCACTGTTTCTTAATTGATGCTTACATTGCCACTCAAGGAACTGCCCATTAGGGTCAAAACAAGTGACTCACTGGCTCCTGCGATAATTACAGAATTTGTATTTGGAAGACTAGAGGAGCTGAGCAACACTTCTCCAGAGATCAGTCCATGTTGCAATTAGCAAGGACAGTTGTACCTTCAAGATTTAGATCTGATCCCTGGAAAGAGTGCGTTTAAAAAAATTAGTTTCTGTCAGATGTGGTGGTCCACACCTGTAATCAGGAGGCTGAAGCAGGAGGATGGAGAATTCTAGGTCGGTCTAAGTTACATACCTCATGCCTATACTCAAGCTTCAGGAGGCTGAGGCAGGAGGATTGCCGTGAGTTTAAAGCCAACATTGGGCTACAGGGAAGACCCTACCTCAAAAAGAGGTGGGGGGAGAGGGAAAGGGAGAGGGAGGGAGGGAGGGAGGGAGGGAGGGAGGGAGGGACGGAGGGACGGAGGGAGGGAGGGAAGGAAAAAAGAAAAAAAATTAAATGTATTTTTTTCTTTTAAAAATGCACTATTGCTTGTTACATACATTACACACATATAATCACATACATTATATTGCATCACACACACATATATTACATTACATCACACACACATTACCACAGTGCACATGTGGTGGCCAGAGGACAATTTTGTGGAATTTTCTACTTCCATCTTGTGTGTGTTTAGGGGAGTTGAACTTGGGTCACCAGATTCTGTGGCAAGCCTCTTTACTCGCTGAGCTCTCTCACTGGCCCAGGGTTTGCTTTGGTTTGGTTTTCCTTTTGTTCATTAAGAAAGAAAAGGTGAAAGATATTGTGGCACACATTTAATCTCAGCACTCAGGAGGTAGGTGGATCTGCATGAGTTCCAGGCCAGCCAGGGCTAAGTGATGTAAGCCATGCCCCGCCCCCAAAACAAAAAACAAGCAAACAAACAAAATCTAAAACAACCAAGAAAGAGAGAGTACTAGGGTCCTTGAATATCCCCATACAGTGTGTACATTCCACACCTCCAGAGAACGTGCTGACCCGTCTTGTGTGTATGTGTCTGTGAAACGGACCTGACGAATCCTTGTTAGGATGCCAGACACATGCAACTGGGACCATTAAGGATCCCAGAGTCTGCCAGGCAGTGGTGGCGCACGCCTTTAATTCCAGCACTTGGGAAGCAGAGGCAGGTGGATATCTGAGTTCGAGGCCAGCCTGGTCTACAGAGTGAGTTCCAGGACAGCCAGGGCTACACAGAGAAACCCTATCTCGAAAAACCGGGAAAAAAAAAAAGGATCCCAGAGTCACTGACACCTATCCTGTTGCAGCATGCCTGCATGGAAAGGTCAGCAGAAGCCCCAGATGCCCTGGACGGTGTCTTGACCTCTGCTGGGTCAGGTCCAGAGGAAAAGAGATGTTCACAGTATGGAAGAAACTGCAAAGGCTTCTACCAGGTAGATAGTGCCTGGAAAACCTTGAGATAGTACCAGAAAGACCGTGTCTTGGCACCATTCTGAGAATAGGTTTTCCTTAGCTTAGTTATATTGGCACTGTGTCTAAGAAAGCTTGGCTTGTGCTTTGGTAGTGTGGCTTACACCTTTGGTTTTGGTTTTTCGGTTTTTTCTTCTTTTTTTGTGCAGTGCCTTAGGATTAGACCTAAGGGATTGTGCAGGCAAGTGCTAGGCAAGTGCTCTGCCCCCTGGCTATATCCCCAGCCACTCATTTATATGTTTGTTTGTCTATTTATTTGCTTATTCGTGTATTCTTTCTTTTAGATATATGTTCTTGAGTGTTTTGTCTGTATGAGGTCTTTACACCACATACATGCCTGATGCCTATGGAGGTCAGAAGAGGGGGTGTGGGTCAGACCCCCAGGACGTGCAGTTACAGATGACTGTCAGCTAAGAACCGAACCCAAGTCCTCTCTCTGGAACAAGTACTCTTAACCACTAAGCCATCTCTCCAGCCCCTACTTATTTGTTCTTTGAGAAAGGATCTCACTATGTTTGCTAGTCTGTCCTTGAGTTCACTGTATAGCCCAGTCCTTGAACTTGTGATGATCTCCTGTCTTGGCCTTCCAAGCAATCAGGATTGTAGCCCATGACCCCAAGCTTGGCACTAGCTTCTAACCCTCTGTAAAATAGCAGCTCCCAACACTGCTGTGTTTTTATTGAGCTCCTAGTGTGTGACAGTCACAGGGCTGACCTTCATTCACCTTTATGTGATTAGTGAAGCATGATCCCTGCTGTGGCTGCAGAAGTAATGTCGGGTCTATACTCTGATGTGACCTTCTGTGATCGACAGGAACCTGGCCAGGCGGGCAGGTCCAAGGTCCAGGGATGAGTGCTTTGTGGGAGAAAGCCTTCCCCCAAGTGTTACAGCTCAGTAAACAAAACAGCCAGCATCAGACAATCCTTGGTGAAATAACTTGTGCGCTTTATTTCATGTGGACAGGGACTATCTATGAACCTTGGAGAGTGGAATGGAATTTGGGGGGTAAATACATTCTGTTAGCTGAGGCTAAGCTGCTGGTGATGCTGTTTGCATTGGGAAGAATTCTAGGTTCTGTGCTGTGTAACTGACTATCTGTAACCACCTGGTTGTGAGTCTCTAGGTTACTTGCTCTGAGGCAGGCACAGAAACAGGAAGTCAGTTCACTCTTGATGGTCTCTGGATGAGATTTCTAAATCTCAAACTGAGATTTCTGGGATTTGAATATACTCCACCTCATCAGTTCAAGCCAGTTTCTCTGGTGACACAGTGTATGTGCTCCACAGTTAAACGGTGGCTGTCTTAGGTTTTACAGAAACTATGACCAAAACAACTTTTTTTTTTTTTGAGACAGGGTTTCTCTGTGTAGCCCTGGCTGTCCTGGAACTCACTCGGTAGACCAGGCTGGCCTCGAACTCAGAAATCCGCCTGCCTCTGCCTCCCAAGTGCTAGGATTAAAGGTGTGCGCCACCACTGCCCGGCCAAAACAACTCTTATATAAAGACAACATTTAATTTGGGGCTGGCTTGCAGGTTCAGAGATTCAGTCCATTATCATCAAGGCAAGAACATGGCAGCACCCAGGCAGGCATGGTGCAGGAGGAGCTGAGAGTTCTTCTATAGCTTCATCTGAAGGCTGCTAGCAGAATACTGACATCCAGGCAGCTAGGATGAGGGTCCACGTCCACAGTGACACACCTACTCCAACAAGGCCACACCTTCTGATAGTGCCACTCCCTAGGTAGAACTAACTATAACAGGTGAAGACAGCAGGTACCTTTAAGTCCCCGGTCTGGCACAGGCTAGTTGCACTTTGTTCTCTCCTTAGCCAGGATCTCCTCACCTCCTCTTCCTCTCTTCCTTTTCCTGTCCCTTGTCATCCACCCTCCCCTCTTCTGAGGTTTTAAGAATGCTCCTGCTGCTGGTGGCTCTCATTTGCTATGCTAGGACAGAACTCAGGGGATGTGCCTTGGAAAAAGCAAAGTATGTTTTTCTATTCCGTTGTTCTTTTAAAAGCCTTGTCTCTAATTGTGGCCACTACCATGGAGACCTAATTCTCTCCCCTATGACCCTGACCTGTCTCCTAGCAGGTTCTTCACACCCACCCTAGGGTCCTGAGAAAAGTGGGAACGTTGGTGCTTAAGGCCAGCTCCTGTCCTGCTGAGACTGAGTGTTGGAATCCCATTCCCATTGAACGGCTTCCAGCCTAGACATTGTGAGCCTTTGCAGAGGGCGTGCAGACTCGAGAGTGCTGACAGCCCCTGCAAAAGCCAAACCAGTCTTCATTGTTATTTGTTCACTTTCCTCCTCTGAAAATTCTGTAATTTTCAATTATATAAATAGGTTTTCTGTGCGTGTGTTGATTTTAGAGACAAGCTTATTACAGATTCCTAGTAGGAGCTTAGGAGGGAGGAAGAGGAGAGAGTGAGCAGAGCTGTATAGTGAGAGGGATCCCAGGTCTTCTTTATTTGGGGTTCCCAGTTTCAGAGGGGTAAGGTCTATGACCACCATGGTAGGGAGCATGGCAGCAGGCAGGCATGGCTGTGGACCAGTAGCTGAAAGCTCACATCCTGAGACACAACCTCAAGACTCAGAGACACTGGGAATGTCTTTTGAAACCTCAAAGCCCATGCCCGATGACACACCTTCTCCAAGAAAGCTGCACCTCTTAATCCCTGCCAAACAGTTCTACCAAATGGGGACCATGTATTCAAATATGTGAGCCTTTGGGGCTTGTTCTTCCTGAAACCATCACAGCTACATTCAAGAAATTTTTTTTAAAAGGTTACTTTGTACCTTATAATTCTATCAGCAGGTCATTATCACTGGGATAAAAGTAAGAGCTCATGACCACATCTTTTTCTGGGTTTATGTTTGTCTGCTTGAACTAAAGTTGATTGCAATTACCTTTCTGTTATCTGAAAATATATCTATCTTTTTATCTATAGGCTAGAGGTGCTAGTTCCTATTCACTTAGTTGGATTTTACTTCCATGCACTTAATCTGTTAGAAACAAAATGGCATGTAGATAAATGTGACTGGCTTCTATGACATCTATGGCAGAATTCTGCCAGAGCCTCCAGTGAACCATGAGTTCATTTCTAGAATGGACGCACTGTCTATAAAAGCCCACCAGCTTTTAGAGTTGCTTCAGCAGTTACTTTTAGATTGCTAGGTGCTGGAACTATCCAGGTTATAGGTCGTAGGTCAGTAGTTGAGTTCTTGGAGAATTGGCAAATCCAAAATATCCAGTAGATTTATAAGATATACAGTACCGTTGTTATGACCCTGAGTCTCCACCTTAATTCTTTTCTGATGAGTGTTATGCTGTTTGTTCAATGAAAAAAACCAGACCTAACAGAAGTGAGTTTATAAAACAATACAGTATGCAGAGATAGTGCTGGGGGTGGGTGCTCAGCCTCCCCGTTCAAAATGCAAAGAAGTCTTAACTGAAGATGCTGGCTATAGCTTAGTGACCAGGCCAGTACTCACTCCTGCAGGGCAGTTTGGGTGTATGTGCCAGTTCTTGGAGGTATGCTCAGGAACTGTGATTCTGTTCTCGGATGTTTATCAGAGGGGAAAATTTGTAGAATGGACTAATAGCAAAGTAGACCAAGAATGAAGGTAAATTATAATAATTAAATTTCTGAGCCATTAAAAATCATCGGTGTGGAGAATAGCTTGCAGTATGGGAAACAGATACTGTTTAATAATGAGCCTGAAGCAGGCTTCACAATTGCAGCTGTTTCCCAGAGTGCTGGCTGTGAGATGCTGCGATCTTTCGGTTTAAATTAGCTTGTGAAATGTTTGGCTGGTGAGAATTAAAGACGTTTATGATACATCACAGCACTTGTCTTCTTAAAGAAAATATTACTCCCCCCACCCCGAGGAATTTTGTGTTTGTTTGTTTGGTTGGTTGGTTGTTTTTTTTTTTTTTTCTTGCTTTGTTGGTTTATTTGTATGTTTTTCAAGATAGATTTTCTCTATAGCTCTGGCTGTCCTGGAACTCACTGTATAAACCAGGCTGGCCTTGAACTCACGATCTCTCCTCCCAAGTGTTAGGATTAAAGACATGCATCACCACTCCTGGCTATGTTGGCTTTTTGTTGATATATCAAATGCCCAAGAGAAACACTTGAAAGAGACAAGAATTTGTTTGAGCTCATGGTTTTAAAAGTCATGGCCCATGTTTGTCTGGCTCCATGGTTTCTGGACTGTGGTAAGACAGAGCATCTAGGCGTGGGGCATATGAAGCAGAGCTGCTTGCCTCACAGTGGCCAGGAAGCAGAAAGGAGAAGCCTGGAGTAGACAACCTCCTCTTACCTTCTGTTCCATCCTGGTCCTGTAAGATGGCCACAACACTCAGTGTTGCTCTATCTCCCTGCAAAGTACAGCACATATTCAGAGGTGCACTGATCCAATCAATCTAAGTGTCTGTCAATCCAGTTAGCAGTCAAGATTAACGATCACAAATACCTGTTACTTTAAGATACTTTGTCTCTATTGAGGATGACATGAGAAATAGAGAAAGCACACTGTGGACTGCAGTCTCACCTTAGGATGTTAAGAAGGTAATATCGGAGCTAGAGGTGGCTCAGTGGTTAAGAGCACTTGCTGCTCGTCCAGAGCATCCAGTTTAGTGCCCAGCACCCACGTTAAGGCTCAAAACTGTCTATAACTCCAGTTGCAGGGGATCCTAGGATCCCTTCTAGTTTCTAAGGACAACAGACTCTCATGGTATACAAACACAATGCAGACAAAACACTCAAACACAAAAAATTATAAGAAGGCAGTATGTATGTATATTGTGTATGTTTATAGATAAACTTATATATAATTACATTACGTGTATATACAGAAAATAGTAACCGTAGGAAAATATATAAAAAGATCACCTCAGACTTTTACAAGTAGGTTTTTGGTTTTTGTTTTACTTAGTGCCGGTCTGTGTTACCCAAATTTGCAATAAGAAAAAAAAAGTATTCCTTCCAACATTGAGAAGAAAAAAAAATACAGGTTTAAATTCCTGGGGAGTCAAGATGCACTTGTGTGAGGGCTTGGTGACAGTTGTAAAAACTGTGGAAACAGCTGTATAGAAATGAGAAGGGGGTGTGGCCACTTCCCTCAGAGGAGAGCTTGTCCTTTACTTATGATCTTGGGCCAAGCAATTAACCTCCACCTGCCACTTACAGAGACCCTACTAGTACCTCCCACAGCTGCAGTGTGAATCACATCAGCCGCTCTATCCAGTCCGGTCTGGGCATAGAAGGCTTTGTTTTAAATTCTAGTGCTAATTGCATGGGTAGGGAAATGTCTCTTTAAATGAAGTTACTATATCAGGATCAGTGTGTCGTGCTGAGGGAATGTGTTACTGAAACAGTGAATGAAGCGTCCTTGCTCTTTAGCAGTGAGTATGTTTCATTCCATTGAACTGGAGGGAAACGTAGTTTTAGGCTGACTTAGGTGAGTCAGAATTTTCCTCTATCCCCCACACTTGTCAACTGTCATAAAAATAAGGTTTTACTTACTTTGGATCCATTGTCTGTGACTCAACCCCTGCCTGACTTCTTCCCCCTACAGATCCTCAAGTTTAAGTATATGTAAGACTTTCATTGATTTGTTCTACCAGAGTTTTTTTTACTGAGGTTTTCTTTTCCTGTGTGCCATAGGATCATTTTGAAACGTTAAGACTGGGCTGGGGGTCTCACATGAAGACCTCTGCCGTTAGGATATGCGTTCATGGTTTCTTTCATAGCAATGAAGTTTTGAAAACGTCTTTATTTGTCTAATAGCAACTCTACAGAAAGAAGCCCGGCTTAGCTGTCACATTTGCAAAGCTGCCTCAGAATTTGGATAAAAACCGATACAAAGACGTGCTGCCTTGTGAGTATCCGGCCCGATGCCTCCTTCCCTACATGAGAGAATGCTTCCTTTTTAAAACAGATTGTCTGGGATTCTGGAATGGTTTTCGGTGCGTCTGTAAACACCACCGTCTTTATTGCAGCCATCTCAGACTCAGAACAGTTGGGGAATAGTGTTGATGTTAATGAGGCGAGAGCTGCAGATGGGGCTGGGGAACTGAACCGTTGTTTACTTGGGATGATAAAAATAACATCCAGAATAAATGGTCAATTTTTCTCTCTCCCACAGATGACGCCACCCGGGTATTATTGCAGGGAAATGAAGATTATATTAATGCCAGTTATGTGAACGTAAGCTGGGAATCTGGGCTACTTAAACGGACATATTGATCCTAGTAATGAGGGTGGGGACAGCAAGGGCGACTTTTTCTGTGACAGAGCATGCTCCCATTCACTCCATCACTGGAGTACAGTGCCTTAGTGAGACTGTGAGTGGTCTCACTTTACAGAGGTGCAAAGCCAGGGTCACTGAATGACTTGAAAAGCCACAAAACTTTGAGAGAGGGGTCCATACATACATATTCGTATTCCACCATCACCTGCCGATACACTGGTGGTTTGCCATTTCCCACTGCTAGTAGTATGTTCGCAACTTTCTGTGTTATTAGTGTCCCTCTGCCTCTAAGTCAAAGAAACACTTCCTCCATATATATATATATAAAACCCAGGAGAGAAAAAAGGAAAAGGTTCTCCTGTTATGGAGACATCCTTATCATGGGCAACTTACTTGAACTTAGATTTCTCCATTTAAAGCCAGGATTAGCGCAAACTTTAATGGGCCACACTTAAAAACTACTCTTAGCTAGCCAGGTGGCAGGATTGGCTGATCACATGCTAAATCATGACTTTGCAGACAATGCCTCTGTAAAAACTGGTCCTCTCAGACGTCCCACTCACTACTCTTGTCACGTTACGATCAGATCTGGAAGTGGCTTTTGCTGCATCTTTGAGAGTTTTTTTCTGACTGAGAGGATAAAATCTTTTCCTGGTACGGTTCAGCTAAGCTATTGGGAGAGTGTAGAGAATCCTGCTCGTCCTTGTCAGCCGACAGCCTATAGATAACGCCTTACGATCTCACAATAGATGGAGATTCCCGCTGCTGACCTCGTGAACAAGTACATTGCTACTCAGGGACCGCTGCCACACACCTGTGCACAGTTCTGGCAGGTTGTCTGGGATCAGAAGTTGTCTCTGGTTGTCATGCTGACGACTCTCACAGAGCGAGGGCGGGTAAGTGGCTTCATTTCCAGTTCAAATGTGTGTAGACTGTGCTGTTGTGGGACATGAGTCTCGGGGCTGGAAAGGGCCTCTTACTGACCTATAAGTCTCCAATGGACACCTGCAGTGATGAGAAAGTCCTTTTCCTGCCTACACCCTCATGTACATCTATTAAAACAAACTACAAGAGCTTGAAAGGTGGCTCCATGGTTAAGAGAACCTGGGTTCAATTCCCAACACTCAGATGGCAGCTCACAACCATCTGTAGCTCCAGTTCCGGGGGATCAGACACCTTCTTCTGAGCTCCATGGATACTTAGCATATTTGTAGTGCACAGACATATATGCAGGCCAACACTCATACACATAAGATAAATAGATCTAAAAAAGACAAGCCAGAAGGTAGTACTTCCCCCAAGTCTTCTCCCCCCCCCTCCCCTCCCCCCCCCACCCCCGTCCCCACCCGACAGCTCCCCAGAACCCCTGTGTTGCCTTGTTTCTGCCTGCCTGGGATCGATGTCTCATCTCACACGATAAGATTTCGTCTGCCGAGGCAGTGTCTCATCCCTCTGATATACATGCCCTTGACTCCTGGCATCTTTATCCAGCACTGGGCCTGACTGGGCTGAAAACATAGTTCCTTCTGAGTAAGTTATTAGCCTGTCTGACCTTGGCTTTGTTGAATGTGCAGTAGAGATAGTAACGGTGCCCACCACATTGTGGGGGCTGGGGAAGACTAGACAGTATATATAAAGAGCTCAGAGAAACACTTTGTGTTTCCAGTGTCCCCCCAGACATCATCATTGTCATGGGAGTTTAGCACTTTCAGGTACTTCACTTCTCTGCTGCAGCCTTGACTCCCAGCTTCTTGTCACTCACAAATTAGCCAGAGTCTCTTCTCACCCCATAAATCAGAATAGAAAAGTATGAGGTACCCAAGGGGCAGTAGAAACCTCTTCCTGAATGCTGGTCCTCAGAGGCACTGAAAGCACGCACCGAAGGGCGCTTGCTAATCCTGGCATCTATTCTTACCTCCCTGGTTTCCATCTTGTCTACTCCCACATTGTGAGAGACTGTCTGCAGCACAGCTGAAATTACCATGCTCTGCCGCTCAATTCAGCTCTTTGAAAGCCTCATTCTTGTCTGGTTTTGTTTTAATAAGAGATGGAGTTACTTGGTCCTTTTTGAACTTAGAGACTCCCTGTTCCCTAAGCTACCTCATAGGGCTGTACCCTCTGTGTTCTTAAAGCACCTGCATCCATCTGGTTACTTAGCATAGTGGGTAAGAAGGCAGACCCGCCAGCCAGCCACGGTCAGTTCCTGTTGTCACTTCTATTTGTGTGATTAAGGAATCGTGCAAAATATCGCCCATTTTGTGAGGCTGTGGGGAACTGAGCTAGCTGCTACAGGAGCCCTCTGAAGAGTGCTTGAGTACATTGGTCATTTTTTTTTAAGACTTTTTTTTTTATTTATATGAGTACATTGTAGCTGTCTTCAGACACACCAGAAGAGGGCATCGGATCCCATTACAGATGGTTGTTGGGAATTGAACTTAGGACCTCTGGGAGAGTAGTTAGTGCTCTGAACCACTGAGCCATCTCTCCTGCCCCCATCTTTTTTTGTTACTGTTATTTTTGTGGGGTTTTTTTTGTTTGTTTGTTTGTTTGGGGGAATGGGTTTTACTCTATACACCAAGCTGGTATTAATCCTCCTGTCTCAGCCCTCCCAGATGCTAGGAGGGAACATGTGTGCTACCTTACCCAAGTGATCACCATTAATGCTGTACACATCTTAGCCAGCAGTCCCAATAACATCAGTTTGTATTTACCTTAATGACTATTACCAGAATTGCTAACTCTGGTTTTTTTGCTTTAATGTTATTAACCTTTATTCTCTTAACGTTTCTTACACATAAATCCAGTATCGTTTGCCAAAAGGTAAAAAGCATGTGTAAAAGTCTCAAAAAGAACTAAACAGAGCCAAACACAGTGGCAAACACCTGTAATCCAGCACTTGAAAAGCAGGAGTGCAAAGATCATGAGTTCAAGGCCAACCTTGGCTACATTGAGACCTTTTTCTCAAAGTGAGCCAACAAAACACATACGAAACATTATTAAAGCCCAAGTGTTCTTTTCTCCTAAGCCCTGCACCTGAGGCCAGCAACACTAATCTCCTTCTCTACTATGTATTGTGAAGACAGATCAAAAGTGTTAGGGATGAAGTGTTCAAGTGGCCCTAGACCCAGGTGGAGGCTTTCTTGGTGACACAATGAGGCACTTGACTTCCACGAGAAAGAATCTGTCCCCATACCTGGCAGCCTCTGATTCTAGTATTCGATTGGTCACAGATATTCTGTGCTCTGTCTGCCTTTTTTTTTCAGCCTTCTAATCTTGAGCTTTGGTGCTCAGACGTCACATTTCCTCGGGAGTCATTTGTGGAGCTGGCTCTCTGCTGTCCCCTGAGGTCTCTGAGCTCATGATGCAGTTCTTTAGAGCTGACACCTGAATCCACCCAGTGATTCAAGCACCAAGGCTAGCTTGCTGGTGTCAGGCTTCTTGCTGTTTGATAATGCACTCTCCCCTTTCCAGCTAGACAGTCATTCTTCTCAGAACAGGGCGCCCCTGAAGGAATGGCAGGTGACAGATGCTCTGCCCTGGTGGCAACCCCAACTTCCCTTGATTCGCTTGTTCCAGGTCAGGGGAAAAAAAGCCTTCTACGATCCGAGATCCAATCTGAGAAACCTCACCCTCATCCATTGCTCTTCCAGGGCCTGTCCCTCCAGCTCCCAGCTGCAGCCGTTCTTCCCTGTCATCTTAGGTCTCCTTGTGACCCAGCCTGTTTCTCTGTTTCCCAACCTTTTCTTCTTACTGTAACTCACCACCCCGCTTCCACGCATTAGAGAGTTCCCATGAGTTCCTGCCCATCTCTTCAGCATCTCTGGCTCTGGCAACTTACTCTGTCGTTTATCAATAGTTAGAAACCCATTCTTTAAAAATCCCAGGTGCCTGCTGCCCTTTCCTGTTACAGATTCTCCTGTAACCTGTGCCCTTTGTCCTCCAGCCCCAGTCTACGCCCACTTCCAGTCATTCCAGGTGAATGGCTTTGCCTCTTCTTTCATGTAAGAAGAACTTTCCAGGATGTCCTGTTTGTTGTCCCTATGCCGTGCTTGAAGGAAAGCGGGTCTCCCAGCAGTCACACAGTAGAGTCCCGTGCCCTTCTTGTGCTGCCCTGAGTCTTAGGGAGCCAGCCCCCTGAAGAGTTTCTCATCACCTGAGGTCAGAGAGTCTGCAGCCTGCAAGGTCACTGACCTCTGTCCTTATTTTGGTTAGATTGGTTAGATTCTCTGTTGACTATGTCGGGGTTTCTTCTTAGGTAAGTCAATTTTTCAATTGGGAAAACCAGTGCCTTCTATCAGATGTCTTTCCCTTTCCCCCTTGAGGGGAGCTATATTTTATATCTACACATGAATAATGTTTATAATCTTCCTTTCCATCACACCAGTCAGTTAAAGCACGAGCATTGATAGGACCGTAAGGCTCCAGTTCCCACATCACCACAAAGCACAATGCCTAGCTCTAGGGTGGTTCAGAGTAGTGGGATGAATTTCTAGGGACTAGGCCCCAGAGTCCCACTGTCTCACTGGACCAGAGGTAGTGGATTTGTCTGAGTACCAAGCAGTAAAGCCCATGACTACCATGAGGCTAACGAGAAGAGGTCTGGGATAGCACAGACCTCTTACTCTCTGTATGTGCTTGAGAATGTGCACATGGAGGTTAGATGGATGGCTCCCTCCCCATGGAACTTATTTCTGAGTCTAGTTAGTTTCCTGGTGCCATCGGGTGTTGTGATGGAAGGTTCAACCCCAAGTCCAGCTATTTACTTTCTACTTGGACACATCTACCTAGTGCCATTTTATAAGATGATTCCCAAGGCCACCAACCAGCCCCTTGCATGTACATACATATGCGCATGTGCAGCCCAGCACCATGAGCCCACGTCTGAACCACAGGCACGCATCTATCTGAGCACTGACGCCAGCCATCTGGAGCAGGTCTTGGCTCTCCTTTGTCTTCAGTTCATCCTCTCACTGTTAAATGAACACATGACTCCCACTGTGTTGTGTCCCTCTTGCCCCTGCCTGTTCCTGGGACTTTTCTCTTTGTCTCCCACATTGAAAGCAGCAGCTCATTGGTCTAGAGTTTTCATAGGATAGTCCATCCTCCTTCATCTAGGCCTTGTCAGAGGATTGATCCAGCATTTCCTGCCCATACCCTGTATGGTTCATAGATACACAGAGCAAAATGTTGCATGTCCTCAGACCAACTTGTACCCTTTATGCAGCTCTTCTGAATGGTCTGTTGTCCCCTAGATGCCCCGGTGACCCTTTACTTTTGGCTTCCTTTTCCTTTGGCTTGAATGATCTGTCCACTCCTGCCTCACCTGCCCCCTCCTGGGCTTGTCCTTTCTTTCTGCATTACTTTGTCTGGATTGGAGAGCATCCAGAGGCTAGATAATGCTTTAACATCTCTGACTCATCCAACCCTCCCCAGGGGTGCTTGTTAACCAACTAAGTTAGCAAGAAATCAAGTGCTGGTGATACAGCCTTCTTGCTTGGGTCCACAGCTCTCCTCTTCCACCACCCCATCTGGCCCATCTCCCTGAGACAGCACTCTTCCTCTACCAGAGACTCAGCCTTCAGCGTCTTCTGCTGGTCCCCTAAGGCACTTCCTTTCCAAAGCCATTTCAGTGTCACCTTTCCTTCCCCAACCCTTGTCTCAGAGTAGAAGAGAGCAGTCTCATCATCCTGTGACTGAATCTTGTGGAGACAGTGTTCCGAGTATGGCCCACCAACCAGCTACAGCGGCCCTTGTCCTTCTACAACCCGCTTCCCATGGTGACAGATTTATTTACTCTCGTCTCCTCACGGCTTTGATGTGCACTGTCCCTTCAGAGGTTATCAACCTGGATGCCTCAGTTAAGTCAGTGCCAGATAGTCACTGTCCCTACCTCGGGGAGTGGTCTCAAGCCAAAAATGAGCGCTGTGCATAAAAGCATCCCCTGGAGCTTAACAGATGCTATTCAGAAGATGGGCCTTTGCACCCCTCCCCCCAGCAGGGGAAACAGTGAGAAACAGGCTTCCAAGACACACATTGGGTTCTAGAGCCAAGATTGAGTGCCAGGACCTTCAAGACTTCTGATTCTTCCGATGTATCCCCAATGCATCCAGATCCAAGCAGACCTAAAAAGAGTCCAGTTTGTGGCAGATTCCTTGTCGCTGAAGATGCTCGGGGAGTACCAGCTGTGTAACTCTGCCTTGCACAAGGGGATGGCTTTGGAGACTAGGACCCTGGAGAGCCTCGGGAGCTGTTTTTTCCTCATGTATACATGAGATAGACACAGGCTCAGATGGACAGACAGGTGTACAACTCTGTCCCTAGTCCTGTAGACAGAGAGCCTCTGAATCTTGGAGAGTCAGAGAATAACTCCCCACCAGAGAGGTTTCCCATCTCAACTGTCCCAATAGACCTTTAAATTCCAGCCCCCACAGCATACTTTAATTTCAGATACTCACTGTGACATTTGAAAAGAAGGCTAGCAAAGCTGTTTCCCCAACAAATTCCATGTGTCTATTGGCTGTATCACCTCTCTGCTATAAACAAATCTCATTTTTACTTACACGGGAAGCAGTCAAGATTTGATGGGAAATGTTCTTTTCTTTAAGCCGTACATGATGGTACATGCCTACAGTGCAAGGTAGTCAAGAGGCAAGAAACTGGCTTGAGCTAGCTGGACCAGCACAGAGAAACCTAGAATAGCAACAACAATAGTAATAATAATGTTATTGCTAAAAGAGTCAAAATTTGGCAGAGTAACTATGGACCATTTAGATTTGCACTTGGTGAAGAATCCACAAGCGGGAACTACAGTGATTTATGGGAAGAGGTTGCAACCACAGCCGCCATATTGAGACATTGACATACCACAAGATGAATGCTAGACTGTCACGTAGCTCTGTGGCCAGGGCAAACTACTTAGTGCCCGGTGCTCTGAATCCTACCTTGACTGTATGGGAAGTCCCGCCTCCATTGAGAATTTTCTTTTTGGTTTATTTTTACTTACTTTTATTTTATGTGTATGGATATTTTTGCCTGTGTGTATGGCTGTGTACTAGTGTGTGCCTGGTACCCACGGAGGCTAGAAGAAGGGATCAGATCCCCTGGCACTGGAGTTACCAATAGTTGTGAGCTGCCATGTGGGTGGTGGGAATTGAACCCTGGTCCTTTGGAGGAGCAGCCAGGTCTTTCAACCTCTGTCTCATCTCCCAACCCACCTTTAAAAAGTATTTTGCAATTTTTATTTTGTTTATTATCAGTGGGGGGGGGTGCGCATGCGTGTGCATGCACACTCAACATGCTAGAACACAGCACACGTGTGGAAATAAACAAGTATTTATGGGAATTAGTTCTCTCTTCATCAGGCTTGCTCAACAAGTGCTTTTACCCACTGAGCCGTTCACCACCCTCAGAAGGGCAAGTGCAATGTCTGTGCCCCAGACCCTATTTTCTATGAGAGCATTTGAGGTCGTAGGAGGCACAGTACACATGGAAAAGGATAATTGTCTCAGCCTGGAGATTTTTAAATCAGGACTTTTGAGGAGCGTGACCAACCTAATTCAGTTGCTGTAGCTCCCACGGCAGTAGTGTTGGTGACCGCTGTTGACCTCAGTCACAAGTGACCCCACGCTGCACCCTCACTGGCCTCTGTCAGTGTTTGAACATCTGAGATTCAAGGAGGTCAGGGGCTGTTGGAAGTCAAATGGCCAATAAATGGAATGGGAAGTTCTTCCAGTAGAGCCGATACCCAAGTATGCTCAGAAAAGAGGCCCAAGGAACCTCGGTCAGCCTGGGCAGGGTGTAGGTAGCCTCTAAATTCAGGTCCTGCTGTTCTCCCAGTGAACAAACCCTAGAAAGTAAGCTGACTCCCTTCAGGCCATGGGCACAAGTGGGTCTCATCTGAGTTTCTCCTCTCCTGACACATCTCTTTGGACAGATGTGACTGGATGCCATGCAGTTACCTGCCTCTGGTTATGCCCTAAGAAAAACCTGACTTGTATTCTCTGGTTTCTTACAGACCAAATGTCACCAGTACTGGCCGGATCCCCCTGACATCATGGACCACGGCATCTTTCACATCCAGTGTCAGGCAGAAGACTGTACCATTGCTTATGTGTCCCGAGAAATGCTAGTTACAAACACTGAGGTGAGCAGGGCTCTGAGGGGCATAGTGGAGGGGCAGGCCCAGCCTGTAGTCCTTGTGGTGTCTGGTGTTCAGCTCTGCTGCGATGCTGTCTCGTAGGTAGGTCAGTAAGTGAAACTCTTACTGACAGAGAGCCAGTACCCTGTGTGCATAGCTCCATCGTTCACAGTAGCCAAGCAGGAGAGGCAACCCTGGGCTCTGCCCATCAAGAGCTATATGGGTAAACCATGTAAAATAGTAGTAGTCAGCCTCAAAAGAAGGAGGACATTTTGGGTAAATCCCACTATGGGATGAGCCCAGAAGACATCATGCCAAACGAAAGAGGCCAGTCAGGATAAATACTAAGATTACCTCTATCCAAATACCTAAAAGACTAAACGCAGAGGACACAGAAAAGATAATGGTATTTGCCCTGGTTAGAAGACAGGAAGAGAAATGGAGAGTTGCAGTGTAATGGCTACAGAGTTTATATTTGGGTGATAAAAATGGAGGTTCTGGAAGGAGTTAGCAATGCTAGTTGGGCAGCATTGTAACTACACTTAATGCCAGCAAACCTTACCTCTGAAATTAGTTAGAATGGTAAACTTCATTGTATGTGTATGTGTATGTGTACTGAGGATAGGAATTAGCAGTAGGAGGGTGTTTAGCCAAATTATTGTTTGGGACCTGTATTACCATGAGCAAAGGTCGTAGGTTGGATCCTCAGGACCGTACAGAAGACTGAGCATGTATACAGAGCCAGCATGAGTGACTGTGACCACAAGATGCATAGGAGCAAGTAGAAGAAACAGACGGAGGCAAAAGAGGTCAAGAAGACAGCGTCTTGGGGCGAGACTGATGATGTTTGGGAGGGTGGGAGCCTGATGGGAGTTGGCAGAGACCATGACAGAGCTGGGTGCAGGGACACGAGGACACTGAGAATAAGGCCACCCTGGCTGGCATCCAAGGCAGGGCTCATTGGCTTGATGACTCACCATGGCCACCACATCCTCCACAGACCGGGGAAGAACACACAGTGACCCATCTCCAGTATGTCGCGTGGCCTGACCACGGCGTGCCTGATGACTCCTCTGACTTCCTGGAGTTTGTGAAGTATGTGAGGTCCCTGAGGGTAGACGGTGAGCCTGCCCTAGTTCACTGCAGGTACTGAGCCTCGCTGCATTCTCTTTTTGATGGTTCTACCCCTTGGGAAAGGCCAGAAGAAATGGGCAGACACCAGACCCACCCTTATCCCACAAGTCACATGTTCCTGTAAAACTATGCTCGTTCCTAACAATTGCAAACTATTTGGAACTTAACAAAATCATAAATATGTGAGCAGAGCTGGATGCAGGAAAGGAAAACCACCATGCCTCACTGTCCTGAAGTTTCTGACCTTGACAGCAGGCATGGTTCAGAGAAAGTGGATTTTGCATTTCCTAGATAGCTTTCTTGTCCCAGCCTTAGGACCTATGGGGATGGTTTTGTTTTGTTTTGGTGTTCTGTTTTGTTTTGTTTTGTTTTTGTTTAAGAAGCTTAAGATCACACCTGAATGTGTGCTTTCTATTCTTGAAATCAACAGCCGGGCTGTCCCTGGGTAAACACAGACCTTGATTGGGGATTCAACTCTGCCTTGCAGACATGATGCCCAAACAGATCCTGAGTGTCTACTTCTCTCTCCTCTATAGTGCTGGAATAGGTCGAACAGGTGTGTTAGTCACTATGGAAACAGCCATGTGCTTAATTGAGAGGAACCTGCCTGTTTACCCACTGGATATTGTCCGGAAAATGAGAGACCAGCGCGCCATGATGGTGCAGACATCAGTAAGTAGAAACTCAGTAATAAATGGTAGTGATAGAAAAATGGTAGAGGTGGGCTAGGTGTGGTGGCATACGCCTTTACTCGTACACAGAAGACAGAGGCAGGTAGATCTCTGAGTTTGAGACCATCTTGGGCTATAGAAAATGTTCCAGGACAGTCAGGTTACATACTGAGACACCCTGTCTTAGCAACAACAGCAGAGAGCTACATTTTCTGAGCTCCCACAGGGAAACGTCCATAAGCCAGGGATAGTGCGAAGAGAACTGAGTCAGGTGCCCAGAATCTGACAGCTTGTCAGAGACACAGTGACCACAAAACCCAGGCCCGTCTGACGTGCATTATATTTATTTCTGATGTATCCTATTTGCCACTCAGCCCATGAAAACAGTCCTGCTTGCATTTTGTCATTAGCCATCAGAAGAAAGCAATGGTCACTCGGGTACCCTCACCATGGGCCGTCTCCTACTCTGTTGTGCCAGCACACTTGACAAATGTCCTTAGGAGGAAATATCTGCTCAACATTTTGAGCTGCAAGAATAGTAGAGTATGTTTGACCTCCTCCTCATATACCAACAACCTTTGGGTAACCCATAAACCCCTCCTCTATAGGCCTCAGTTTACCCACCTTGCAGATGGGAACCCATCCTGCCTTCGATAATTCATTCAGCAGACCGGGCTGTCTAAATAGTAGACATCCACTTTCGGTTTGAGTAGAATAGGCTTAGTTTGTAATCTCAGTCATAATGGGCAAAGTCCCAGGGGTATCTATGAAGGTTCTAGAAGAACATTTAAGAATAAATTGGCAAAGACAGAGAAGTAGCCTCCTGACAAAACCTCCAGAGGTTTTTTGTTTTTTGTTTTTTGTTTTTTTTTTGTTTGTTTGTTTGTTTTTGGAGGGGGAGGGGTTAAGAGGAGTTAATGAAACAAGGAACAGGATGTCTGTGTTCTAACCAGCTGTGAGTAGTTAGAACTTAGTAACCAGCTGGTGGACAGAGGTGGTAAGATTTCCCTAACAGGGCATGAGTCCTTAGTTTGTACATGGGAAATACAGTTGAGAAAAACCAACTCAGGCCATAGAGATAAGTTAGTAGGTAAGGATGCTTATTACCAGCCTGAGTTGTATCTCCAGAAAGGTAAGCTGTCCTCCCGTCACCACACAGATAACTAAGGAAAAGAAAAAAACAAATCATCCATTTATGGCCATTACCTGCACTATTGTGCAGTATGGAAGGCTAAATAAATGCTGGTTTAAAATCCCAGAACCTTCCCCTCCTCCCCCAAGCTAGGCCTGCTGGTGCAAGAGTCTAATCCCAGCTAGTCTAAAGGTTGAGGCAGGAGGATTACAATCTTAAGGCCTACCTGGGCAACTTAGGAAGACCTTGTCAGCCTTCTGTATCTGTGGCTCCACATGCAAGGATTCAAGTGATCACCTATCTAAAGATTTGAGGGAAGGGGGACCATTGTTCTGTATAAACATATAAATGCTTTTCTCTATTATTCCCACAAAATACAGAGTAACTATTCATGCTGTGTTAGCTGTTAGAAATATCTAGAGGTAATTTTTTGCTTTTCTTTTGGGTTTTGGTGATACTTGCAATGAGGGTTGCTTTTTAGGCAGGGTCTTATTCTGTAATCCAAACTGTTGTAGAACTCAAGGCAGTCCCCCTGCCTCAGCTTCCTGAGTGCAATGGCTCATGTCTGACCTGTAATCATAGCACTCAGCTTCACAAGGTGATTTTTTTTTTCACACCCATAAGACAAGGTCTTAATTCTATAGTCCTGATTGGCCTGAAACTCAAGAGATCCACCTGCCTCTACCTCCTAAATGCTGGGATGAACCACTATGCCTTGCCAAAAAGTTGATTTTTTTTTTTTTTTTAAAGTATACAAGATGATATGTGGAGGGTACTCATAGGAAAGATCAGAGCAACCGAGGATCTGGGTGTCCATAGTGAGTTCTAGAAGCAATCCCCCATGGATACTGAAGGGCTATCTAAATAATTCGCATCTGTCCCTAACTGTCTTAAGAAGAAAAGGAATCTAGATTCATCACCCCACACCCAAACCCCAGCCCTCCTGTATCTGTAACTTCCATCACCCCCCTCCCAGCCCCTACACATGCCCAGTTCCAGGCCAGGATGGTGGGATCCTTACATATATACCTCAGAACAGATTTAGTTATTTTTCTCATTATTGTGGCCAAGAACCTAACAGAAAGAGGGGAAGGGCTTAATTTGTGCTCATAATTTGAGGGACCTATCTCAGTAAGGAAGGTGTGACAGCGTGAACTGTGGCAGCTCTGTTTTTAGAAATCAAGCAGAGAAAGATGGACGCGGGTGCTGAGCTCACACAGCTCACTGCTTTGCTCTGCAGCCAGTTCCCCCTCAGCCCACAGTTCTCCGAGGGCACCCCACTCATCCATCCAGACTGTTAAGGCTTACATTCACCTCAGTCTTTCCCAACACAAGGCCCAGAGTTGGCACCCAGGGAGTAAATATAAGTGCTTCATAGACCCTCTCAAGCATGGCATGAGGCAACTCTCCTGGGGCTCTGGCCTTGACAGCTCTCTTTTCTCTTCCAGAGCCAATACAAGTTTGTGTGTGAAGCAATTCTTCGAGTGTATGAAGAAGGCTTAGTCCAGAGGCTGGATCCCAGTTAGGACAACTGTGAAGTGGTCATTCCTCCTTCCCTAGGCGACTTCCTGAAGAAGGGGACACATATTCCCCTGGAGGCCCCCAGAGATGCTGGTCACTGTGGGAAAGGGATGAGCTTATCTGAACCCAGGCACTTTAAATTTCTGTGGAAAAGATATCCTGTACATAAGAACTGATGGTGTAGATATGCATGCGGCTGTGACTCCTTTGGGCCCAGAGATAAGCAACAGGGATCTCCAGTTGGGAACTGCGTTTCTCTCTACATAGTACCATCCCCTGTCATCCATCCTTGAGCAATGAGAGAGGGGACGCTAGCAGTGCTGTAGATGCCCTCCCACCAGAAGCCAGACTGTGGCTATGTGTGGCTCAGGTGTCTTGTGTGTGTTGCTCTGTGTGGGACTCCAAGGGCTAAACTTCCTTGGCAATTGGTGTCCATTACCCCTGACACCAGGGAAAACTCAGATGAATGTACCACAGGCAGGGCACAAGGGACTTCAGGCTGGAAGATGAACAGGATCTATTCTGCCCTCCCTCCCTCCCTCTGCCTCATCTCTACCCTTCTGCGATCCAAAGCACCCCATTTCCCCACCCCAAATTCCCTTTCTTCAGGATCATGCCCAGTGCCTGAACCAGGTTCATGATGTATGTTCAGGTGAATTCTCAGCTGAGACTGGGAACTAGACTGCATAGTGCTGAGTCTCAGCTTTAGAAGCAGGCGAGCCTCTGCTCACCTCTTACTGTATACTCGGACACCGTGACTGGATTCGCCGACTACTGAATCTCTGGATTGCTGCTACTTCAAGCTCTCACACTTGAAACAAGACGATTTTCTTGGGGGTGGGGGGATAATAGCATCCAAATATTCAGAATTTTGGGCCCTTCTGAGAAATGACCTTCTAGTAAGTGACCATGAGAAACTCTGCTTCTCAATCAAGGGTAGTTGTGTGTGTGTGTGTGTGTGTGTATCCGTGCGCCTGCCTGCCTGCCTGTCTGTCTGTCTGTCTTTGTGTCTCTGTTCCTATGTGTGTCTGTGGGTGGGTGACTTTCTCAGGATTCCTAACTTGATTCAAATTACTGTTGAGTTTATGTAAAGAATTCATCTCTGTACAGAAGAACAAATGTGTTCATTCACCCTAGGTTACAATGGTCTCCATTTCATTTCAGAGGAGAGAATCAGACTATCTGAATATAAACACAATTTGATGTTAATTTATTCTAAGTACTCTGGGATTTTGATTGTCCTAAAGAATTCTGCTCTGTGAATACCATGTCAATTTTTTTTTTTTAATTTGTGGCAGGATTGTAGCGAATTATTATTTAAGGAAAATAAATTACATGAATGCTTTAAGGTGGTATTTTTAAATAGCCGCTTTTATGTATCAAAAAGAAAGTCAGGTTTCTTAATGGTATTATAGGAAAAGGATACTTTAATGTTATCATGCATGTAGACGAAACTACATAGATACTTAGCAGATACTGGACCAATTAAAGCATCTCCTAGTTGCAAGATGGGTAAGGACCTGTACAAAGGATCCCAGATTTTTGAAGGTTCTTTATCTTCAGGCTCAGTTTATCTGTCTACTTCTCTCCTGCCTGTCTTACCCACACACATCTTAGTAGTACTCAATGAGGTGAGTGGAAAGTGCACTGCCCAGTGCCCTGTGTTCTGAGAAACTGGAATTTGGTTTTCTATACTGCTCAACATCAACTAGCCCTCTGCCTAGGAACCTGGGATCTGTGCCTCTCTTTCCATCTGTGTAAAATAAAGAGAAACAACACTTAGAACTTGAGAACAGAATTAGATCACACTATGGAAACTAATTTCCAGCCTCTGGGATATATAAACAAATGCCACTGAAGACCTAGGAAGGTTGACTTCTTTGGTTGGCCCCAAGCGCATCAGACAAGTGGAACCCACCAGATTTTCATAGAACAGTGTTGTAGAGGGGGAAAGCGCAGAAGACAGAAAACGGATACCTTTATTCAACCTGGACTCTGAGAACGCCCTCAGTAAAACACCAAAAGGAGGAGGGGTAGAGAGAGTGCTGGGTATATTTCAGTGGCACCAGGCTGTTTAACAAACCAATGTTGTTTGATGGAAATGTTTATCACCGCCCTGCGTGCAGAACACTTGCAGAGTCTAAATGTCCTTGGAGATTGTTTTATTATTTTTCTGGAAACAAGCTGTTGAGTGTGGTCATGAAAATGCTACTGTTACACTTACATAATATTCTGCGAAGCTTGAAAAAGCTGCAGCTGGCCTCTCTGTGCCATTGTATGGGGCCGCCAGCCGTTCAGACACAGCAGTCGTTGCCAGAAAGAAAGACCATGGGATCTTGGGGAGGACAAGACAAAACAAGAAAATGACCCCAACGAGTAGAGTGTCCAAGTGAACTGGGTAATATTACCAATTAAAAACCAAAGCTCTGAGCTCTTGTTTTCCTGCATCCCACACACACTTCCACAGTTGCTTTTAAGATGCTGTGTCTCATCCTAAGAATTGCATCTGCATCAGCATCAGGCTAAATGTTTTGCCTGGCTGGTTGTGAATGGAGAAGATATCTATATCCTATCATTTCCAGCACCTTCCCAAAGAACAGATTAGACACCCCAATGTACTTCCTTCATCTGGTGGGTTCCCTGCTGGTACCACTCTCATGGTATGTTGATTTTTCCAGAGAGAAAAATTAAGTGAAGTTCCTTGAGGGGTAGGGAGGCAGGGTAAGTGGATCTCAAACGTGTAGCGGTATTTTTAGTTTCCTCCCAGGGTCCCATGGGACTTAAATATGCTCTGAGGCTTGTGTAGGTTCTCTCACCACTGTTCATGGTTGGCCCTCTCCTCACCCTCAACTCCAACTACCTGCAAACCTTTATTCTTAAAAATTACCATTTGGGGGGCAGTAAGTAGCCTCTACATCCTCCTAAAGCAACAAAGAGGCGGCATCAGCAGGGAAAAATTGGTGGGACTTGGACCACACCTGGGCTTTGCCCTCAGCCCTCAGCCACTTTCTGCTTATGTTGAAAAGCACTGTGTAGACTAGGTGCGCTCACAGTTCTGTTTCAGGGAAACAGAATTTAACCTTAACTCAATCTGAAGAGCTGACACAGAGAAACACCCAGGTTGTCTCAGCCCTTATCACTGTGGAATTACGAAGATAAAGATAACCACCCTCCTGGTTCTTACATGCCATCCTAGAGCAGACCTAGAAAAGATGGCCAAGTCCCTTGTGACCTCAGCCTGAGCAATCAAACCTCGAAGACTGATGATAGCTATGTCGATTTCTTGATAGCTCTCGTACCACTAGAGCAACCGTAAGATTGTGCTAAGCCATATTTTGTAAAGTTATCTTTAGCCGATCAGCAATATGTTTTCCTGTAAATTTGGGATGTTTCTCATTGTGGCTTGTTGTCAGGGACTCTAATGGAAAACAACTTGATGGATATAAAAGCATTCAAGCTATGCAACACTGTTATTGTCTGTCACCATTTTTATTTGTATGTCTGACTTGTGCCGCTACCTTATCAGCTCGATATTGTCCATCTGTCTCCTCCCTCTGGTTATGATTTCTCATGCAATATTCGGCCTTAGCATTCACTTTGGGTGGCCAGCTTTAGACTAGAATTGGGTTCTGCAATTGTGAAAGCAGTAGTTTGCACAAAGCCCTACCCTTTGTCCTGCAGGGTTGTTGAGTGACTCCGTGATCAACAGGATCCCAGGTTACCCCAGCTTGCTCTCCCATCCTCAGAATGCAGCTTCTACCTTGATCTCCAGACACATTCAGGTGCTAGTTAGCATAACAGGATGGGGAGGAGAAAAACAAGACTTGTATCCTTAATCCCAGGGACATATCTTGTTCAAGGGGTTAGTTTTTAATGCCAAGAAACCATATGCTGGGGCTGGGGATGTAAGCTCAGTTGGTAGGGTGCTTGCAGAGCATGCACAAAGCCCTGAAGTCAGTCCAGGAAGTAGAAGCAGAAGGATCCGGAGGTCAGTGTCCCTTCTCTACATAACAAGTTCAAGGGCAGCGGGACTACCTGACAGGAGACCCTGGTGAGATGGCTCAGTGAGTACTGGCACTTGCTGTCAAGCCTGGGGCCTCAATCCCCAGATCAAATGTTACACAAATGTCTTAAGGGCTGGGTGTGGTGATGTATGCCTTTAATCTCAACGCTCAGGAAGCAGGGGTGAACAAATCTATGAATTCAGCGCCAACCTGGCCTACATAGTAAGTTCTGGGCCAGCTAGAGACAGTTGACACCCTGTCTTTTAAAAGGGCGGGGGACAGTATGCATAACTAAATTTCAAGTGTTCTCTTTCAGAGAATTTGAGGAACAATGAACCCCTTGGCCCCATGGGAACATGAACATAAATGTCATCATGTCGTATGACTGAAAGAAAATTACCTAGTGATTTTTCAGGGTTCTTTTGATGTGTGTAGGTTTCCTTTTCCAAGACACGGTTTCTCCCTGTGCCAGTCCTGGCTGTCCTGGGACTTGCTTTGTACACCAGGTTGGCCTCAGATTCACAGAGGTCCAACTGCCTCTGCTTCCTAAGTGCTGGAATTAAAGGTGGTATATGTGTGTGGATTTTTATTGTTTGTTTTCTAGACTCTGATAACTTAAAAGCTAGTAAGTCCTCACATAATTTCTAAGTAGCACTGTAGACACAGGAAGCAGCCAAAATATATGGGTGGGCAAGCAGGCAGCCTGGGGTTCCACAGTCCCACCATCTCACAGGAGCAACAGATCTCTCTCTCTCTTGTAGTGGCCAGTCCCTTGAACAACACCTGACAGTCCAATCTTGTCCTCTGGAAAGATTCCTGTCCTTCCATGGTAACATTCAGAATGACACTCCCAAAGAGTGGCCCTGGGCCCACATAGCTTTTCTAGCTTGTCTACTCTTGGGGAAGACTTGAAGGTCCATCCAACTACTTTCATAGTTCTGAGAGATGAAGCTTTGGAATTATTCACAGCCAAAGATCTGGTCTTGGTTTCATCCCAGGCCCTCTAGCTGTGCCTCTTCAATTTAGAAGTGATGGTCTCCTGAAAACAGGTTGACAGGATGCCCCCAGAGCTGGCTTGGGAGCTGCAAAGGTCACACGTTTTGACTGGAAAGTCTTATTTGCTGCCCTGGTCTGGTGTCTCCCCATTTCAAGGCCATTGCTATTGATAGCTGCACTTGGGAGGTCTAAAGACTTGGCACTTCTCAGTGCTTGAAGATATTAATCTAGTCCAAGAACAGGCTACCAATGGCCAACTCCAGAGCAAAGCATGATTCCTTCCTGTCTCTGGCTTTAGTTCACCTCATTTCATAGGACCTTGTGAAAAGTGACAAGGACTGACATTCACACTTCTGCATCCTGCCACCACTGGCTCTGATGCTGTGGTCTTAATAGGTGGTGTATCTCCCAGAGTAGTGCAGAAACCAATTTTGTTCTATGTGTACTTTTGCCATTGCTGACCCTCTGAGTCTATTAGGCTTCAGCACATTGTAGACGTTTTGGTTTATAACATAGTTTTGCATATCCACGTCTGCATCCCAAAACCAAAGCAAAGGTGGCTGGAGTGACAGAGTTTATTTCTTACAAACACAAGCAGCCTGGAGCCCACTAGTGGTTACTCTCTGTCGGTGTATAGCCTTTACCACATGGCCCATCACGGTTTTAAATGGCCCCACTAGTGCCAACTATTATACCCACATTCTGGCCAAAAGAAAATAGGAAGAAAGGGGAGGGAGAGCATGTGCTTTCCTTTCTCTTTAAGCTAAGTCTGCACATTTTGCAACAAGAGGTTAGAAAAATGCCTGTATTCTGCATGATACTCTATAGCCAAAGTTCAAGGCTGTTTTATTTTATTTTTAATTGTGTGTCTGTGCCCGTGTTGTGCTTTGGCTCACATAAGCGCAGTTGCCCTTGAAGGCTAAAAGAAAATGTCAAGTAACTGGAATTAGAGATAGGAACCACCTAAGTATGGTGTTGGGATCCAAACTCAGGTCCTCTGAAAGAGCAGCAAGTACTCTTAATTGCTGAACCATCTAAACAGCTGAGCCAGCCCTAAAATTCAATTATGCTGAATGATGGGGGTGGGGGTTGATTAAAAGAAACACCAGTTTCTTTCCCACCCTCCACAGAAACTTACAAGGGTCAGTCTTCATTGCTGACCACAGCCAAATCCTGGCTGCTCCAAGTCTTCCAAACCAGAGGACAAGCATAGAAAGACCTGTTCGGAGATGGCGGCAAAGGTTTCTCAGAGAAACAGAAGCAGAGGTGGGTTGACACCTCTTGTACCTATTTCTCAGGAAGGAGTGATGGATAGTCAGCTCCATGACTGGCAGATGCTCAGAGGGAGAAGCTAACAGCAGGACTGTTTCTGGATGGTAGTTGGATGGATGTGGGTGCCACAGAAAAGAACTAGATACTGGGCAGAGATGCATTGTCTTTTGGAACTGAGGTCTAAAAGACGTGTGTAGCTAGACTCTGGAGTAGCTATCTTTACACAGAATTCTCATTACAGACATTTCTGGGTTGTGTTCACCCCAGTTGTCCCCAGTAGTTGATATATATGCCATTCTTATTTATATATAAATCTATTCAAATGGTGTTGGTAGCCAAATCTATATATTAAAATGTCCCTCTCATGGGGATGGAGAGATGGCTTGATGGCTAAGACCTCTCACTGCCCTTCCAGAGGACTCAGCTCAGTTTCCAGCACCCACAGCATGTGGCTCACAACTTCCTTTAACTCAATCTCCAGATGTTCTGATGCCCTCTTCTCACGTCCATAAAAACAGATCTTTAAGATAGCCTCTCAGGCCTGGAGAGGTGGCTCAGTGGTTAGCAGTACATGCTGTTCTTTTAGCAGGTCCAAGTTCTATTCTCAACATCCATATTGGGTGGTCTTACAACCTGTAACTCCAGTACTAGGGGATCTAACACCTCTGGCCTTCCGTAGGCACTTGCACTTGGATCTGAAATTATAGAGAGTAGCAGTGAGTCTCATCGTATGGATGTTGGGCATAGAATCCAGGTCTTCTGAAAGAGCATCTGATGCTCCTAACTGCTGAGCCATCTCTAACCCTGCCTTCCATGTTCTTTTCTTTTTTCTGTAGCTCAGTCTGACCTTGAATGAGTGACAATTCTCCTGCTTCAGCCTCCCAAGTGCTTTTGTGCCACCATGCCCAGTCTCAATGGAAGGGACTTTAAGGACTTGATTGGTACTTGCTAATCTTTCAGAACTAAAACTTGACCACAGCAAGTCCATAGCCCAGTAGGCATCTATGGGAAACAAGATCATTCCTGGCAACTGTAGCATGGATCCCATCATTCAGTGCCAGGTGGACAGTTGCCAATACCATGAGGAACTTGACGACTTCTCCCCTCTTCATGCCCATGAAGGGACTTCTAGAATGCTGTGGCCAGGAACAATGTCAGACTTGCCTCCGAGGAACCCATACCACTACCCCTAGCCACAGAGCATAGTGTGGACTACAGACACCTCCAGGCTGACCTTGTTATAGGCATTTTGAACTGGCCCAGCATCTGCCCTCTCTCTCCAAACAGCTGCCACAGCTCCTGATTCTTGTCACCTCTAAGCTCTGGTCAGAGTTTGAGGACTGGCATTTTCCATCAGCATATGCATCTCTGCAAGGGTTGCTGAAAATGTGAACACTCATTTCAGCATTTGCAATTTGAGGTGGAAGGTGATCGCTGTCCATAGGATGGAAGTCTCTCCAGTTGCAGAAAGCTAGATCACTAAAACCCAATGTCCCCACAGTCCCCTGTTTTGCTTTATTCAATAAGCTATTGGTTCTGAAGTATATGAATGATTCTACCTGACATATGACCAGAACCTCATATGACCGGAAATCCATTTCCCCAAAGACCCAATGAAACCTAATTAATTACAATGTCTGCCAACACCAGACTGCTATTCTATTTGTTCATAATCCTATCTCATTTTCTTGTACTTTATAAACTAAATTGCACAGCTGATAAACCAATGACAAAGAGAGAAAACATGAGATAAAATAAACACACACGACATTACCAGGAAAAAATGCAATTGGACGAGCCTAGTGGGAAGGGCACTGCCAGGGCAGCTTCTGGTCTATGTCCCAGTATGACATCACTCTGGCCCAGGACCCTGGCCCTCGGGGGAGGAACTGTGGTCTTAGATTTCACTGGGACTGTAGAGAGAGGCCTGCCTAGCAAACTGTGGGGGTGTGCAGATGATCAAACCCACAAGTCAGGTTTCTAAACAAAACACACACTACTTACCAGCCACCATAAAATCCACCATACATGAACAGAAAAGTCTAGAGAAACACATTCTAAAGAAAGTACCAAAGCACCTGTGCCCTGTCTATGTTGTGATTAATGACAAGTAGTTCATAAGAATTCTGCCTTTGACTTGAGCCAACATTATCCAGAACCATAGGAGCTCAGAGGCCAAAGAACTGGTCTTTCCTTTGAAAGTTCCACTGCCCACACCAACCTCTTGTATTTCTCCTTACTTACTTAAATATATCATCCTCAGGCAAGCCCTCCTAGACCTACGTGTGTGTGTGTGTGTGTGTGTGTGTGTGTGTGTGTGTGTGTCTGTCTGTCTGTCTGTCTGTCTTTCTGTCTGTCTGTTTATCCAACAGTCTGTGTATCTGTATATGTGTGTATTTTTAAGCCTTTCTCATCCAGGAGAAAAGTCTCTCCTTTATCATCTTCATACTATCAAGAAATAAGAAAGATGTTCATAGTAAAAAATGCTTTGTAATGAATGCCCCTTCCCCAATGGAAACAACATACTTACTTGTCCTTCAGTTGGTGCGTTAATAAATGAGATGGGGTGAGTTTATTCAGGAGAATGTCACTACCTGGTCATTAAGAGTGATGAAATGCTAATACCTATTATATGGACTGGCCTTAAAAACATTGTCAAGGGCTAGAAAGATGGCTTAGTAGGTAAGACAGATTGTTACCCAAGACATTGTGAATTGGAGTTCTAGTCCCCAGGGACCACGTAAAAAGCCAGGTGTGGTAACATGTGCCTGTTACCCCAGCTCTGTATAGGTTTAGAGACAGGAGGATTATTAGACTTGCTCGCTGCTAGTCTAGCTCTAGGTTCAGTTAAAGGACTAAGGCAGGAACTAAACACTTGGCCTCCTCCTCTGACCTCCACTCATGCATACACATGCATGCACACCACACACACGAGTCAACATTATTAATTAACTAATTTTAAAAAACACATTAAGTGAAAGAAACCAGTCACAAAGGCTTACATGGTTTCATTTCTATAAGTTGTCGAGAATAAACAGTTTCAAGGGCTGAAGCGATGTCTAGGTAGTTAGAACACTTGCTGTTCTTCCAGAAGGCCCATGTTTGGGTCCCAACATCCTTGACATATGGTTCACAACCACCTATAATATCTAAGGAATAGAATGTCCTTTTCTGGCCTCTAAAGGCACGTATGTGCGTGCGCGCACACACACACACACACACACACACACACACACACACACACACAACATACACACAAACACATACTCATAAATGAAAGAAACAAGTCCATAGGGATAGAGAGTGCCCAGTGGTTGCAAAGGCCACAGAAGTGCAAACTCATAACCAAGAATGCCACATCTGAGGCTCTGACCCAAGGGAACTATGAGGTTTGTCTTATGACTCTAGGACAGTTTTGACTTATTTGATTTTTAATTGTGTGTTTGTGTGTATACTCATGTGTGTGGGTTCCTCATGGGCCAGAAGGGGGCATCAGATCCCTGGCATTGGTGAGTTGCTGGGCTCCAGACCATGACTAGAGATACACATGCACAGAAGGGTGGAGGACACATCTAAATGGACTAAGTTTCAAAGGCCTCAATATTTTGCTGTCCTCAGTGAGCCCATTACTGTCAAAACAACTTGGCATACTGTCCTCATTGCATAAGACCCTGGAGAGTGTCAGAAGCCTCTTCTCCAGTTGCAAGAGCTACCTTGGTCCTGGCCCATATTATTTGAATGCAAATTCTATTACCCCAAGGACAAGTCTTCCAAAGGGACAGATTCCTTCATTCTGTGTCCTGCTTTGATTTACATTCCTATTGCAAATGTGATTATGACTTAAATGAACACTTCAGTTGGAGACTAGAGGTCATATACCTTCAAATGGCCTCTTTTAATCTAGCTCTCTTTGCAAGGTGGAAAAAGCTCATATTTGCCAATACTTAAAGGATAAGTATTCTGGCCAGTACCCCACAGTGTCTTTTTGTCCCTGTCCTGCAAAGAATGTGACAGTGAATATCTTCAGGATGCCCTCTGCTGTGTCTTCTTTCTTCATATCCACATGTCCCATGCCAGCCTGATCACTTAGGTCCAGCTTGGCCACTTAGGTCCAGCTCGGACACCTCCTTCTCTAGGAAGCTTTTCCTGCCTGTATTTTCTTCAGATGAAGCTCTCTGGGTATCTACACCCTACACCAGCTCATATTCAACTTCTTTCCCTCCCAATGGGAAGATCATCTATGGTCCATCTCTATCACACACACACACACACACACACACACACACACACACACACACACACACACCAAGCAGTGTCAATAAATATCTACCAAATGCATGTAGGTTGCTGTGCAGCAGAGGCTAGCATTGAACTTCTGATCCTGCTGACTCCACTAACAGCTGCTTCACTACATTTTGTTTGTGTGGTACTGGGGATTGAACCCGGGGACTTTATGCATGCTAAACTCTGTCAACTCTATTAACTGAGGCACAGTAAACAACTCCATGATCTTCGTTCTCAATGTGATTCAACACTTCTGTCCCCATTGGAAGACACTGTAAAGAGCCACGATAAGGTGAAAGAATGAGGTTTCTAAATCTGACTGCATCAGCATTCAGAACACTGCAAATACACGAAAAGTCATCGAGACGCTGAGAAAAAATATTTGCAGCCAATATGACAAATTAAAATGAGATGCCTTTTTTATTTTTTTTTAGCTTAGACTTGGCAAAAACTGAAACTCATGTTTTTGAAGCATAGTCAATGACAATTTTATGGAAAATATTTAGATTTTAAAAAGCTGGAAAGTAGTGATATTGAACCATAATTGTGTGGCAAGGAGATTTTACTTTCTGTTCAGTTTTGCTGGTGGGATCAGACATCTCTACATCACCCAGGCTAGCTTCAAAGTCAAGATCCCTCTGCTTCATCCCCTCAAGTGCTAGGATTTGTGTCATGTGCTACCTGAGGGTTTGTGTTGTGTTTTCAAGGTCTGTTGTTTTACAATTGGCCTTCATAAAAAGACGCATTATGTGTGTTACCAGAGGCAGAAGTCAGTAGAGCCAAGTTTGGTGATGTATACCTATGGGCCCAGCTACTTAGAAGGCTGAAACAGAGGATCAATTAAGCTTAGAGTAGGAGACCATCTTGGGCAACATAGATTCCATCTAAAAACAAACACATCACCTTTAGCTGATAAAACTCTGTAGTGTAAGGGAGTGAGTGAGAAGACAGGCTGATTGGAACATAATTGGCATAACCTTCTAGGAGAGCAGTCTATCTGTATTTTATTTTAAAATTGAGGCAATCCTCCTGCCTCTGCTTCCTTGATTCTGAGATTACAGGCATGGACAGTTTAGGAGGGCAAATTAAATATAATTATTAAGCACTTTTAAGACATTTACCCAAACTTGTCATTGGTCCTAATAGCCAGAATAGAATATGGGTAAGAACATTTTCGAGCAACTTATTCTAAAATAAACCAAACAAAATAAAACATACAATATAATATAAAATAAAACAAAAACGTAAAATAAAACAAAAAACCCTAAGAAGTAAAGCAAATTTAAACAGTGACCTGAGCACACTGACACTTAAAGCAGAGACTTCTAACGTATTGAAAAACAAAGTAAGTGATTAATTAACTAAGAATTGTTATTTATTTACTTTTATTATTATATTTCTGTTTAGTTTTGCTGGTGGGATCAGACATCTCTACATCACCCAGGCTAGCTTCAAAGTCAAGATCCCTCTTCTTCATCCCCTCAAGTGCTAGGATTTGTGTCGTGTGCTACCTGAGGGTTTGTGTTGTGTTGTATGCTGATCAATTCTGATGTGGTCGGGGAGTAGAAGATTATTGAAATCTTGAAAATGCTACCTAGGAAGAACATTTAAGTGAACGGAAAAGAAACCATGATGTAAAATTTAGACTGACAGCCTAGGTTTCTACAAGCAGGAAAGTAGTGGGAGTATCTGGGTTTGCACATGTGTGTGCACATGGACTCTGAAGATACAGTAGTGTGTAACAGTGAATACATCTACATTTGTTGGTAACTCTGGAGGGAGATGCAGGCTCTTTTACATAATTGCCAGGTGATTGTGAATGTGTGCGTGCTTTTGTAGGGAGACACACAAAATGAGTAGGACAAAGAACAATCTTGGGTGTTATTTCTCAGGCATTGCTATTTTATTTTATCTTGTTTTTTGCTTGTTTCTTTGTTTTGAGTCGGATCTGTGATGGTTTGGATGAAAATGACCCCTATAGACTCGTAAAGAGAGGTACTATTAGGAGGAGTGGTTTTATTGGAGTGGGCGTGGCCTTGTTGAAGGAAGTGCGTCACTGTGGGTGGGCTCTGGGGTTTCAGAAGCTAATGCCGGGCGCCGTGGCTTGGCTTACTTTCTCTTCTTGCTGCCTGCCTCATCTGGATGTAGAGCTCTCAGCCACCTCTCTAGCACCGTGTCTGACTACACGCCACCATGCTTCCTGCTATGATGACTGTGGACGATAGTCACCCTGAACCTGTATGAATCAGTGATCCATAATGCTAGACGTTAAAGTCGCAATGAGCGACTACAGGTTCCTTAGAATCATTCTGAAAAGCGTGGTCAAAGTATTCAGCCTGCCTTGACTTAAACACTGATTCAAGTCCTCGACAGTCTTCTAGACGTTTGAGAAATGATGACTGCAAGCTCAATATCCCACCCACAAAATGGAGTTGCTGTTGCCACCGCCATTGAGTGCCCACGGAATAAGCCACACCAACTACCTTAGTTCCTATGGTAACAGTATTCTTATTTCATGACTCTCCTGAAGATGACTACTCCTCGGGTCCATCAAACATGCCCTGCCTGTGCATTCCAGGCTAGCCTGAGCTACATACACAATAAGAAACCTTGTCTCAAAAAAAAGGGGGAGGGCAAAGGAACGCACAAAGAGTATAGAGCTTCAAAGAGCCGCTGCACACACAGATCTAGTAAGTTGTAGACTTGCAAAGTGTGCCGTAGCACCCGGCTTGCAGAAGGCTAGCGGATGTCACAAAGAGAAAACCACCTGGAAAGGATCAGATTCCTTTTCCTTTCCCATTTCTGACTTTATGGGCTCCTTTTATTTTGATCATTGTTTGCATCTTTCCTAGAATTTCTATGTAAATGAATTTTGGGGATGTTTTCAAGCTTGTCTATTCTCATACTGTTCGGCTCTCGCCTTAGGCTTGGGGAACTATTTTTCTCTTCAAAGATTTCAGACACGCTAATTTCTAGTTCTTAAGATACAAAAGCTGTTTGCTGCAGCTACCAACTGTGTGCAGTTTATTTCTTTGCACAGTAGTGTAAATGTACTGCAAACTCATCTTAGCCCTCTCCCTTTCCTTCCCCCTCCCCCTCCCCCTCCCCCCAACCCTCTCATTTATTTATTTACTGGGGAAGAAAGAATGTTTTTCATAACAAACTCACAGAGGTCAGAGGACAACTTCCTGTCATCAGTTTGCTCCTTCCACTGTGTGAGTTCTGGGAATCAAACTCAGGATTTCAGTTTTAGTGGCAAGCTCCCTTACAGCTTGAGCCATCTCAGTGGCCCTCTGTCAGATTTCTATAAGAACCTAAAGCCCTGACTGTGCAAGTGTCCTGTTGTGACTGTCTCTGAGACAAGTAAACACCATCTTGGGTGGGGACAGGTCCAACGTCAAAAGGATTCCCTTAGCCGGGCTTGTTCACTGTTTACAACCACCTTGGGATGGGGAGGGTCTTGAGCCCTCACCTGAGGAACAGGACACTCCCTACCTTTAACCTGTGACTCTGACTTAATTGTATATGACCTCAGGAAGGGGCTCAAGTATATAAACCAGAGAGAGAGGCGGACTTCCATCTATGCAGCTACCGGAAGGCCCTCGTGCCTACAGGGTAAAGGCTTTCCAGGTTGGGCCTGCTGTTGGAGGAGCACCCACACCACTGTAAGAGACCCCTCACCTCAGGAGATGGGGTAGCTGTTGTTTACATCTCCCCCTGGGAAGGAATTTTAACAACCATCCTATCCTTATCTTAAGACTTCACAGACCCTCAGGTCCCCTCTGTTTTATCAGCTCTGATCAAGTTTTTACTTTTTCACTTAGAATTAATTCCCATGCCACTCAGCAAATACTCCGAAAGCATCTGTACATGCTCTGAAGTAAATAGGTCTACTTCTTTTTCTTGTTCTTTATTTTTTTGCCCCTAGACAACTCCCAACTCCCACCTTGCTAGGCAAACACAGAGCCTGTGGCTGGACTTCTCTTACACACAGAGAATTTCTAGTTTGAAGCCCTCAGTTTTCACCCCTCCCTGTTCATCGATGCCCATTAACCAGTGGAAAGGAGGAACTCAAATCTTTTCAGCACTAATCTGTTGGCCCCCACTCTCCTGATCTAGTGGCCTCCCAAAGCCCCATTTCCTAAGACCATCATCTTTTGGGTGAGGCATCCATGCAGGAACGTGTGGAGAGCACAACCTTCAGACACTTCACCAGCACGTGTGAGGAGTGAGCCACGTGTCCACGAACTGAAGACTTCTCCTGGTGTTTGTAGAGCTAAAGGTTTTTTTGATAAGACTAGGAAAAGAAAGAAGAAAGCTTTGGACCTAAGTCACTTTCTGGAAAATTCATTTTCAAAAGCGACTTTACAACCCTTGGGGGGGGAACATTCTATTGAAAGCTGTGGAAAGGAAAAACCCTAGAGTATAACCCATGTCAGCCTGCGTGTTGAGGAATAAATGCCTTTTTTTTTTCATTTTTCATTAATTTTTAACAATTTCTATTCTTTTTATCTTGAGGGGGAAAGTCATAAGCCGTTTTAATGACTCTTCCCATCAGAGGTCAGTGACATGTGATGACAGCTGGGAAGGGGCTGGGTACGGTCTGTGTTTGGAATTCTTGGAACTTGTTGGCACACCCATGGAAGTAGCAAGCTCTCAGAACTTTCTAGTCTCCTCCTAATGGAGGTGAATGTGTCAAGATTCTGCTCATGTTTGTTTGACCCAATCATACACACACACACACACACACACACACACACACACACACACACACACACGCTGCTGTGGCACCTGTGGCCAAACGCAGAGAAAGACAGAACTTTACAGAAGTGTAAGCCCCTCGCGAGGTACTGAAGCTGGCACTGATTCCAGCTGCCCTTCTTAGAGCTGGGGGCTTTGCAAAGTGATTGGTGAGCCTTAGGTTATTAGCGTGGCACTCCCGCAACTGACTCATAGTGCTTTTGTGAGAAGAGAGAAAGGAAGAAAGAATGAAGAGAGGGAGGGAGGGAGGGAGGGAGGGAGGGAGGGGAAAAAGAGGATTCAATTTAAGATATATGATAGCTTATCTTATCCATTTAGTAGTTGGTATCAAGTACTTCCCCCATGATGGATGTGCACGTCCCATACCCACTCTTTCTAAGGTAGTAGTTTCTAGCTGTGCCTGGTCACTGAGCACCGAAAGGCAGCGTGATTGACAAAATTTTTTAAAATTTAAATATTATTAAATTTAAACAGCCACAGGAGACCAGTGGCTTCCTTTGAGCAGCATCACAAACAACAGTGGTTCTGCCCTTGTCTCATGCAGTGAGAAGATTCTTGGGAGAACATTAAAGCATGTGTAAACAGGCTGATGGGGTATGTGCCTGTCTCATGCCTCCCGGGCCAGAAGGATTTGAAAGGCCCGGAGCTGTAATGAGTGGGTGTGGAGAAGTGAAGGACACACTGGGTGGCTGGGCACAGAAGCTACAAGCTACAGCCACTGAATGAGTCCTGAAAGCTTTCTGTTTTCTTGAGTCCACTTATAGGCGGCATCAGCGGGACCAGAAGTCATGCAAGCTGGACTTGACAGGAAGCAGTCTCTCAGAAACAGAAAACAAAAAGAGAAGGAGAACAGCTCACTCTAATGATTCTCTAACTCTCACTCCCAGTCCTCGTGACTGAAAACACTAAGAAAGCACTTGTGAAGACACTGGCATGAAGGGTCTGGGGTCATAGTTCAGTGTAGACTAGCATGCCTTGAAGGACCCTGGGCTCCATACCAAAGTATTAAATGGGGGTGGGGGAAGTACTTGATACCAAGTTCTAAATTGGGGGAGGGGCTTATCATACATCTTATATTGAGTCCTCTTTCTCTCCCTTACTCCCTTTCTCCTCTTTTTTTTTTTTTTTTAAGATTTCTTTATTTTATGTATATGAGCACACTGTAGCTGTCTTCAGACACACCAGAAGAGGGCATTGGATCCTCATTACAGATGGTTGTGAGCCACCATGTGGTTGCTGGGAATTGAACTCAGGACCTCTGGAAGAGTAGTAGTCAGTGCTCTTAACTACTGAGCCATCTCTCCAGCCCTCCTCTCTCCTTCTCTTGATCCCTTTTTCCCTTTCTCTTGTTTCATAAAAGCACCATGAGTCAATCCCAGGGGTGCCACCCTAATGACCTAGGCTCACCTATCACTTTCCAAAGTCCCCAGTTCTAAGCAGCACAGTTGGAATGAGTGCCAGCTTCAATACCTCACAAGGGGGTTACATTTCTGTGTATGAAGCTTTGGGGGACCCTCATCCAAACCATAGCAGAGTCGAAAAAAAATAAATAGGGAATAAATAAGTAGACTTAATGGTAGATCATAACTGTATAATTAGAGAGAGGAAAGTTAAACAAAAGCCACCAGAAAATCAGGGACTTATTAGATCATATCAATACATGTCTATGTATGCATGTAACTGTAACATGCATTGAGTGAGGAATTTGGAACTGAAGTCCCAGAAAAGAAGGAAAGAGAATGGAGAAGAAAAATATTTAAGAGAGTTTCCAAGTTCTAAATTCAAGTTGCGGGATAGACGACTTGAAACAAGATGAAGCTGAGCAGGCCCTGTTGCCCCACGTGAACAAGGCGCAGGGCTTGATGTGACAAACAAATCCTGACAGGAAAGGACAACCAGAGGTCACACTCAGGGGCTTAAGATTAGAGAGGTGGCAGAGTATGGTGACCATCACAGTGGAAAACATCTTCTCAGGTACTGCAAGAAAAACAACTCTTCTGAGGCTGAGACAGGAGGATCGAACCTGGGGCCAGCCTGGGTATTGAGAAGATCCTGTCCCAAACAAAACAAAACAAAACCCATTTCTTATATTTTAAAAGATGACTTCCCCTCCGGGCAAATCTGCACCATAGGGAGTGCTAAAAGAAACTCAGACCTAAATAAAAGATAAAAACTCAAATCCTAGGAGAGAGAGAGAGAAAAAAAAAAAAAGCTTTCTGCAGGAGAGGAAAAGCAGAACCTGGAGCAGGATTACAAAATGAAAGAAAAGATGAAAACTCTAGAAGGAACATATTCTTCCCGGGTATGGGGCATCAAACCCGGGGACTTGAGACTCAAACACAGTAGGCAAACCCTCTACCACTGAACTGTATCCCCAGCCACATACTAGGCTCACCTTTGCATCTGAAATGATCACAGTGTGTGTGTGTGTGTGTGTGTGTGTGTGTGTGTGTGTGTGTTATTTTAAGTGTGTGAGCCTGATTATCTGTGTGTGCACCACGTGTGTACAGCAACCCAAGGAGGTCAGAAGAGACATCAGATCTCCTGGAAGTGGAGTTACAGACAGTTGTGAGCCATCAGCTGAGAACTGAGCTTGGGTCTTCTGCAAGGCAGCAAATGCTGTCAAGGACCAAGCCAACTCTTCAGCCCTAACCACTGAGACATCTCTCCAACACTGGCTGTAGTCTTTTTATTCACTTAACAAATTCCCATTTTAACCTTCAGACTCAGAGCCATGCTGGGAGCTAGCATACATCTTTAGAAAGATAAATATATATTTAAAGGAAAAGCCATATATATATATATATATATATAATTTTTTTTTTTTTTTGAGACAGGGTTTCTCTGTATAGTCCTGGCTGTCCTGGAACTCACTCTGTAGACCAGTCTGGCCTTGAACTCAGAAATCCGCCTGCCTCTGTCTCCCAAGTGCTGGGATTAAAGGCGTGCGCCACCACTGCCCGGCAAGCCATATATATTTAAAGGCAGCCATTTACTTTGACTTTCCTCCCTCCTTCCTTAATAACAAGCAAGTCTCCTGCTCAGGGATCCCTCAGCTCCATAAATATATCTCTGAAAAGCCCCTCTTTCCTTCTCAGAGTGCTTCAGAGACCAGAGACAACACCTTTTGCCTTTACAATTCGTGATTCTGAGCCCTTCCCTATACTCAGTTGTATTTCTAGGAGTTGATCATTACAGATAGCCCCAAGCAGGCTATAAACATGGCACTAGCTGTGAAGTCTGACAGCCTGAGTTAGGTCCCCAAGTCCCACTTGGGTTCATGAGAAAACTGACTCTGGCTGATGTCCTATGACCTCCCTACCTGCACAGTTATAAGCGTGTGTCTCCCGCACCACACCAATAAATTGTATAAGACCATCTCCAAACCCTTGCGATCTCTATGATTTCTTGCTCTATTTATCTTAAGTCAAACTTGTTCCTTCCATCCAGAGAGTCATAATGAATGCACTGGCCTTGCTCACCGAGGCCACAGCTTTGCCTGCAGAGACAGAAACAATGATCTCGAGTACCTGTGAACTTCCTTCTGTTTCTCAGCCTCTGTCAAAATCAGTTCAGGGATGGCCATGTGGTCAGCTCTGGTCAGCTCTGGTCAGCATGAGTGGAAGTGATTGTGTTACTCCTGGGTCCAGTTGAGAGCCAAAGTGCTGCCCCTAGATCTGTTTATCTGCTGCAAGAATGCATTCACTCTACACGGTGTGGCTGGAGGAAGGAAAAAGGCATCCTAACCTATACTGGACATGAGCACAAAGAAGCCTTTCCTGTCCACCCCAGTCCCACTCCTTTTCTCTCTCTCTCTCTCTCTCTCTCTCTCTCTCTCTCTCTCTCCTTCTCTCTCTCCCCCTCTCTCTCCTTTCTTCCTTCCTTCCTTCCTTCCTTCTTTCCTTCTTTTCTTTCTCTTTTTTTTGTGAGAAGCCACTGAGACTTGGGGGAGGCACTAGTTGTTGCAGCAGCTATTATTATTACACTATCTACTACACACATTAAATTATAAGTAAGTTACTAATCCCTTCATTAGGATCTGTTTGAGGTCAGGAGCGGGTGTATGCCTCTTTAGCTATAGGGCCTGGAACGTGAAGTCGGCTCATTAAAAAAAACGTGTTGACTGAATCAAGAGTCAAGGGATCTTTTCACTTCATGTTTCCATACCTCCAGAGAACCTGCACTGAAACCCAAGAAAGAATCTAGAAACTTGTAGAGTTCACCTTGAATTCAGAATCTTCTAGTTCCAAGCCAAGACGGTTTTACATATCACCGTGGTAAATGAATGTTGGGAATTGTGAGCTGACCTCAGTATGGGGCCGTTCAGTGGCAGACAGAAGGCCTGTGTGTAACTTTCTATGACAATTATTCAGGGAAGTCATTTCTGGGAAACAGCCCAAGAACTTACATACAGCGGAGAGAAAGACTTCTTTGGAGGACGGCTGCCACCATTGCCCTGGTCATGAAACGTGGAAAATAACACAAGTCAGAAGCATCCTTGGGGACAGCAGAGCAACTGTCCCTTCACAAATGTCAGCATTCCTACTAAACAATTCCTCAGGAATTTGCAAAGGGGAAATCAAGCAGGGAAATGTTTAAAATCTCACTCTGGGTGGGGCTCAAAAAGTCAGTGCAAGTTCAGGATGGGAAGAACATTTTGTGACAACTTGTGTGAATGTCTGAATTAGCTCCAGGCTCAGAAGTAATAAAGTTATATCTGTTTTCTGCTTGTCAGTGGGTACAGAACTAAACATTACACGTATTAACCTTTCTTAGTCCTGAACTGAAACGGGGAAATATCTAATGCCATCCACATTTTACAAATGGAGAAACTGGGTTCCTAGTAATGATATTACTGACAGAAGACACAGTTACAGTTGACTCAGAACTCAAGTGCCAGATACTCTTGTTTTCCAGTGTGGCCAATGTGACTCTCTCATTTGAGAGTCTCAGACCCACTGAGTAACTGGTTTAGACACACAGTCTTTATTGACTCCCAGATTCCAGGAAGGCTTGGATGACAGTCCCCTAGCTTCCACTGCCGTGGTTCAGTCCTCACTCTCCACTTGGCTGGCCATTCCATATTCTGCATTCACTTTCTCAGACAGTGCCTTTCTGCTACACAGGAGACAACATATCTGTCAATGTTTCCCCTTCCTTACAACATTCGGCTCTTGTCAGGATGGAAGAGCATCTGACAGGCTAGTTGTACCAACCTAGTTGTCCAGTTTTGGTCAAATATGCTTTGTGTTGATGCACTGTAGCCATGGAGATGGGTCACCTCAGAATAAGTGAGACCCTTGTTTGGAGAGGAGAAAAACACCTTAACAAATAGAAATGGTCAAAGGAAGAATAGATGCTTAGCTTGAAGCAGAGAACATATAGGGAAGATATTTGCATTTTCTTCAAACCACCATGAGAAGGAGTATCCTGGAAAACATGGAGGATGTGCTCTGCATCATTATGGAACCAATAAGTAGAATCTTCTAGAAAAGTCAGGTGTGGTGGCTTGCGCCTAAAATCCCAGTAACCTATAGGCGGAGGCAGGAGGATTGCTAGTTTAAGACCAGCCTAAAGTGCTAAGTGAAATCCTGTCTTTATAAAGACTTTGGAGATAGATTTTGGGTTCAGGTTCAGCGGCATCACCCAGAATGCCTTCTGTGCCAACTACTTGTCGAGTTTCTTCCCCTGTACCATGTCTCCTAAATGTCAAAATAAATCTGTTGTGTGAGAAATTTCCATGTAAGAAAATGGACCAAAATTAAACATTAAATAAAAATTAAGAGTTATATTATTTAGATGTATAAATGTTTGGTCTCCATGTTTATATGTGTTCCATGTGTATGCCCAGAAGCCTATGGAGACCAGAAAGGAGTGGCAGATCCCTAAAACTGGAGCTACAGATAACTGTGAGCCACTGTGTGGGTGCTAGGAACTGGACCTGGGTCCTCTGTAAGTGCTCTTACACCGAGCCATCTCTCTACCTCTGTTAATAATCATTTCTATGTGAAGAGTTGGGCATGTCCAGGGATCTGCTTATGAAGTCAAATGGCCATTCTCTCAAAACTTGACAATGGTATTTTCAAACGTTTTTTTTTTTTTTTTCTATGTAGTTCTGGTTGTTCTAGAGCTCAGTACATAGACCTAGGAAGAGCAAAAATAGTGTAGATCTAATTACAGTGGGTGACCTTCCATAAAGGAATTTTTAATTTAGCAACATGGCTATTCTGGCAAAAGGTCATAGCCAAAGATCTTCTAAGTCTATATGATCCAACTGGAATGATGCACCTTTAATCCCCCTGGCCAGAATAGAGATATACCCTTAGTGCACACCTTTAATCCCAAACAATGAAAGTAAAATTAGTCTGTAGAAGGAAGCTGCCATATTTGAAAGATAGCTCCAACTGAAGGGCAGACAAAGTGATGAATCAGAGAAAGATTTGATAGAGTGAGTCAAAGATAGAATATGCCCAATTCTCATGAGAACAGCAGAGAAAAGAGAGGCTACTTAAGAGCAGCAGCAGCAGCAGGAGAGAGAGAGAGAGAGAGAGAGAGAGAGAGAGAGAGAGAGAGAGAGAGAGAGAGAAGGCTGCTTAATCAGTTCAGTTCAGTGCAATTTGGTGCAGTTTACTTGATGTTGAGTTCAAATGAGTTGAATGCAGAGAGATAGTTGAGTTCGCAGAGTTCAGAATCGGTTTTTCCAAGCAGAGCAACTTAATCAGAGCCGAGAGAAGAAAGTTTGAATCAGTCATCTTGAAGAGGAGTTTTGAGCCATAACAGCTGAGATGAACCTGTCAGCTAGAGTTCAGAAAGAACTAGAAAGGATGAGCTTATTCTTCAGTAAGCCTCCAATTCAGTCGACAATTATACCTGGCAAATAAAAGAGAATTTTTACAACCTTCAGTTGGAGAACCAGCCAGCCACAGGTGATCTCACAGAGTCACTGGTCTCCCAAGTATGATTTCCCTCTAGGAACTCTTTCTAGAAGCCAGCAGGCAGGGAGGCTGTGATGCAGGGCACACAGATCTGCACTGTGTGTTTCACAGCAGAGTGTAAGAGGAAAGTGAAGGGAGAAGGAGGAGGCATATAAAAGATATGCAGAGGTGTGTGTGTGTCTGTGTGTCTATGTGGTGTGTGGTATGTGTGTGTGTGATTGTGTGTATGGTGTATGTGTGAGTATGTGTGGTGTATGTGTGTGAATATGTGTGTGTGATTGTGTGTGTGGTGTATGTGTGTGTGAGTATGTGTCTGTGTGGTGTGTGTGTATGTGACTGTGTATGTGGTATGTGTGTGTGATTGTATGTATGAGTGTGTGTGTGTGTGTGTGTGTGTGT
>JANHMN010000004.1:83193244-83203989 GCA_030674055.1 Rhabdomys pumilio
CACACACATACCACATACACAGTCACATACACACACACCACACAGACACATACTCACACACACATACACCACACACACAATCACACACACATATTCACACACATACACCACACATACTCACACATACACCATACACACAATCACACACACACATACCACACACCACATAGACACACAGACACACACACACCTCTGCATATCTTTTATATGCCTCCTCCTTCTCCCTTCACTTCTGTCTTACACTCTGCTGTGAAGCACACAGTGCAGATCTGTGTGCCCTGCATCACAGCCTCCCTGCCTGCTGGCTTCTAGAAGGAGTTCCTAGAGGGAAATCATACTTGGGAGACCAGTGACTCTGTGAGATCACCTGTGGCTGGCAATTGGCAGTCACTCACTATGCCTAATTTATACAGTTCTTGCTCTTCCTAGGCTTAGTTAACCCTTTCCTTGTCTCTTGTCTGCAGTCTTCTTTGGATGGCGCTAGCTAGCCGAGGTCCCAGTGTGTGTGTGTGTGTGTGTGTGTGTGTGTGTGTGTGTATGTGTGTGTATACATATATATATGTATATATACATATATGTATATATATATGTATATATACATATATATATATATATGTATGTATTTACATGTCTCATATAGGTCTTTCAGATAGAGATTAAAAATTAAAACCACCTATATCCCCATGTGTAAAGAGAGCTGACACTTTGGAACATTCCTTTTTGATGTTTCCTTAGGCACATCTTTACATAGATTTTTTTTTTTTCTATTCTATAAGTTCATCAACATAATTGTGTTACGGGCATTCTCTCAAGTCACTAAAAAGGCTTGATTATCATATTTGAATATTATAATGTAATGTAATTATTATTCCACGTTTTTACTTATTATATGTGTTAAATACCACTGTTATGATGACCATAACTCCCAAATATTAATTCAAGTCTCTAATTTTCTCCATTGGTCTTTTAGAATTTTGATGCTCAAGTGATACGTAACACATTGTCTACACTAGGGGGCGCTTTCAGGTTCTCTGAAACAATGGTTTTCTGTGGCCTGGTGAAGAATGCAAAGAGCCTGCTGGGACTGGCAGAAATATTAAAGGCATTCAAGGGTTTCCCTCTACCACTGGGAAAACTACTCTTGATCTCAGAATCAAACAATGTGGGCATTCTCTTCCCAGGTCTGCATCCATCTTGGGTCAGGAACAGAGTTTGGTTCTTGTGGTTGACACAAGTGTGGTCAGGAATCTTTAGATCTGTAGATGACCAACAGGGAGGCTGCCAAAACGTCACTGGCTGTGGAAGAAAGTCCACGTGAGGAGGCCCCACCCTAGCCCCAGGCAGCCACAGTCCCAAGCCCAGAGTGAATTCTCAGAGCTGAAGGCCAGACCTTGTAGTGGAACTTGCTGTACAAGTTCTCGGGACTGTAGTGGCTAATTGTCTTTATCCAAGTCACAGGGTCACTAGCAAACAAGTGACTGGCAAGTAGGGACCAGGACAGTCCTGAGGAGGAAGTGCGGGTAAAGACCCGAGTTCCTGAGGCTGGAGTTCCCCTCCCACTCATTTTGACATGATTCTTATAGAAGGATCTGGTAAAGAGAGTGTCTGCCATAACCCATGGCCACTTGAAGCCACAGTGACTGGGCAAATGCAGAAAAGAAGTAAGGGAAATCTCTCAGCAAGTAAGGTAGGGTGCAGACTACTGGTGTGTCACGATCGATCCCCCCAAGAATGAAGATGGCATTGTCTATGACCCTTAGACTAAGCATTTTGCCTTTCCCCCTGGATCCATCTTCCCAGCAGGTACCTTCCTGGTCCCAGCATATTTTATTTGCTCATTTGTGTTGCAGTTACACTAAAAGTGCCTCCATTAAAACTAGAATCACAGGGAGAGTCTGGGTTGTATGCCAAATTATTTAGGTGACCAAGAAAAGCAGTGGAGTTTTCATAGCTGAGGATTCAGACTTCAGGGTCTCTTAGGGTCCCAGGTGATTCCCACATGTAGCTAAGGTAGAGTTCCACTGGCCTTAAAACAGAATGAAAGACAGCCAAGGCTTTAATGTATCAGTGGTCCTATAAATTTATGGCCATATGTCCTGTCTGTGCTTAGGTGTTTTATTCCTTTAGATCTTACTTTAAAATGCATTTTGGTCACCATTTAGAAAGCCATTTAAAGGTCTATAAATAAGTTATCATTTCAGCAGTTAAGTTTAATGAGGAAAAAAAAATCCTTCAGTTACTTGTACCCCGTGAGTGAGATCTGCTAGAGGAATCTCTATCTGCTGATAACCAAAGCCACTTTTTTTCCCACTGACCAAATAGATTGACTCAGTCTGAAAGAATGGGAAGGTCAGAGTTCATCAAAGCAAAAATGTAAAGACAACATATGTAAAACCTGAAGGTTGTGCTGTCCAGTGATGGTGCATGCCTTTGATCCCAGCACTCGGGAAGTAGGGGAGAGGATTTCTGAGTTTGAGGCCAATCTGGTCTACAGAGTGAGTTCTAGGACAGGCAGGGCTACAAAGACAAAACCTTTTTTCAAAACAAAACAAAAAACAAAGCAGGCAAAAAGAAGAAAGAAAGAAAGAAAGAAAGAAAGAAAGAAAGAAAGAAAGAAAGAAAGAGAGAAGTCAAACCAAACCAAAAAACCCACAACCAACCAAATAAACAAAATGCTGAGGGGAGGGGTGTTTGAAGAACCAAGGCCTGTATTTCGTTTATGGGCATGCCTGCAGGAGCTGGGAGTATGAAAGAGTCAGAGATCATCTAGCTGTATTGTAAGCAAGAAAGTCAAGAATCACCAAAACCCAGAGTTTAAATTCAGCCCTCTGTTTCCTGTTTTCCACCACCACAACTTTCCCCTGTGCCTTTAAGAGGGAGGCCTGTGAGGCACGGAAAGAGCAAGGAGCTTGGACTTGAACAGATGCTAACTCACAGGCTAGCTCCATCCCTCACTGGCTGTCCAGTGACCACAGGATCCTAAGGGTTTATCATTATTTGCATCCACGAGCTCATCATGCAGTGCCTCTGTGTCAGCTCTGCCTTGTCTGTGAATTAAGATGGCACCAGCTGTTCTCCTCAGACTGAGGACTTTGCCTCTTCTACTCCGTTTCATCTTCCCAGGGTTTGACCTCTCCCAGCAACCATATTTGACTAGTGTATTTATGCAAGAGCCAGAATCAAATAAACACTTGGGCTGCTTCTAATCACCTTCCCAACCCAACCCCCAGCCTTTGACTGCTGTGCTAGGCAGAGCCTTGTCGATGAAGAACCTGACCCTTGGAACTGCTACTAACTGCATCAGCACACCAGTCTTGTTTTGGTTCATGATGGGCTCAGTATCAAGAAGAGAAGCAGGCAGCTCTTGTAGCACAGTACAAGGATGAGGTCAACTGAATTTGGAATTTGGTATGGTGGTGCACACCTATAGTACCATCAGTCGGGAAGCTGAGGTAGGAGAGTCACCATAAGTTTGAGACCAGCCTTGGCTTCAGAGCAAGACCCAGTTCAACAAAGTGTATGAATGTGTACACAGTACATGCTCAGTCAGTTAGTCTTACCTTCTGGTTCATCAATACCATTTCTTAAAACATGAAGTTGTGAAAGAGTTTCTTTCTCAGCGGGCCCCACCTCCTCTTCCGTCTGTCCAGAGATTAGCTTTCCACTGGGTAGGCTCTCTGGGGCTATCTGATGAGCCGGCCAGGCCTTTCTCCTGAGACACTCATTATTCAGCTGACTGTGGCCAAACAAATAGCTCCCATGCCAACCAGGAAGGCCAAGGCCCCTTCTAAAGTGCCTCTCGGGGAGGCACCCTTAGTGTAGGTGGGGTTTCCAGACCTTCTAGCAAGACCTGGGGAGAGAAGATGGTGGACATACAGGACTGGGAGTAGGATCTAAGGGTCTCCTTTTTTGACTCTGAAACCTGTCTGCTGAGTGACCTGAGCTCAAGAATGGGGCTTTGGAAAACAGGACGGGCTTCCTCAAGGGCCAAAGGAGGAGAGAGTGGCCTGTTTAGCTCAGTGGTCTAGTCTCCAGAGAAGCCAGGCTTTCTGATAAGTTGGAACCAGCCAAACTGGTTCTCTGTGCCGAGCAGTATCTGTCTTGTTGCCACGCATCGACTGAGAGCTTTGAAAGCACCCATCTAGTTTCTGCTATTTAAATAGTAAGATTATGCTAAGCTGCACAATGGAAGGTAGAGGGAACAGAATTTGCCAAGAGCCTCAGGCACAGAAGAGGTCCTGTACATCAAAATGATGTGACTTAAAATGTGCAGAGGGGGACAGGAAGGAAGAGCCTGGAAAGACAAGAGGGCTATGCAGAAAAGACTTGATGCTGCTTCACGGGTGACAGATGAGAATGTTCCTTAAATGATGTCTTCATTAGAAAAGCCATCTATAAACGGGGGAGGGGGGCAGGGGGATTTCATAATCGTGGTTCTGAATGTGGAAGAATATTTAATGTGTGTGTAATCTCTTGATTAAGATTTGAGTTCACCTACTATTTATATTTTTTAAGCCACCAGAGATACTTACTTCAAAATAAAGGAAACATTTAGAAAATGCTTTATTACATATATTTACTTGGTGAGTGTATATTGGACCTCTTGATTGAAATTTGAATTTCTCTATTATCTATATTTTTAAACCACCCAAGACAGAAATGTATTTCAAAATAAAAAATTTAAAAATTGATTACATTTATTTCTTTTGATGTATGTGTGTGTGTGTGTGTGTGTGTGTGTGTGTGTGTGTGTGTGGTGTGTGTGTGTGCATGTGCAAACACATGTGTGCACTAGCACATATGCCATGACAAGCCCATGTAGGTCAGAGGACCCCTGGTGAGTGCTGGAGGCTCTGTCCCTTTCACTTGAGGATTCTGGTCACCAAACTCAGGCTGCCGTGCTTTTACCCACTGAACATCTTGCCAGCTCAAGGCATTTTTTTTAAGACTTATTTTGTTTTTAATATTGTGTATGTGTGTCAGGTGCTTACACAGGCCAGAGGAGGGTGTCAGATCCCCTGGAACTGGAGTTATAGGTGCTTGTGTGTCGGAGCCAAACTTGGGTCCTCTGGAAGAGCAGCAAGTGCTCTCAACCACTACTGGCCCAGCTCTTCAGCCCCTCTCCCAACCTGAAGAAAATGTTTTGAGAGGAGAAATTCAATTGTGTAGTGTGGTAACCCACTTAGTTCTATGATAGAGATCGCTGAGAAAAATCACCACTCTGTGAAGTACAGTGGGAATCTCATTGCATTGAATAAATAAGTCAATGCAATCACAAACACTTTCATCCCATTGAAATGCTAATGATCTCTGTTGTTCTCAGAAAGGTGATCCAGGCAGTTCTGAGCCTAGCCCTGTAGGGTAACTTCTTAAAGATGGGGAAGCAGTCACACCCACAGTGCAAGAACATGTTTCCATCTGTTCTCTGACAAATTTTATCCGAAGGGCCCCGAGGATTAGCCATGCAGTGAGTTTACCTCCAAGCTCGTCCTTGCCTCACACCAGCACACTTGATTTTGATGCTTGATTCTGACTCTGGCTTGCCCCTTGTGAATGTCACGTTGGCTCATTTCAATGAAGAAACACTGGTCCTTTTATACTTCAGGTCTGTACAAACGCAACATTGTTTATTTGCCAAATCCCTGAGAGACTCGAAGAACTAATTAATCTATTAAAGCTTCTCTTGGAAAAAAATCAAACCTTTCAGATGGGAACCTGGGTGGGTATCATCAGGATGTTTTGCAATGGGGCTGGCCAGATTGCTGCAAACAATTCAGATGGCTCTGTTCCTCGTGTCTGGAGGTTCATCAAGCTGGGAGTAGCAGGCTAAGAATGCAGAAGAGAAAGCAGCTGTTGTGGGGGGGGGATGCTACACGGGAAAGGGGGTGGCAGTCTCTACCCTGCTAGTGACTATTTTTCTCTGCAGTGGAACAGTACCTCTGTAGAACTCCACTAGAATCGAGGAGGGGTAGCGGCAGGTGGGGTCTCAGAACCCCAGGGCCTGTCCCTGTAATCTTTCCAACAACATGTTTGGAGGCTGGGAGAAGCCCCATACTTGTGGCCTTTTCTGGAGGGCATGGTTGACAGAAACTCTACCAAAGATGTTTCTCTACTGCCTGAGACCGTTAGTCTGGTGAGATAGGCTCAGTTTTACTTGTTTATTATTTTTCTTGGGGTGGGGGTTGTTTTCATTTGCTTTGAGACAAAGTCTCACTCTGTAGTTCTGGCTAGTCTGGAACTTGTTATATAGACCGGGCTGGCCCGAATCTCATAGATCTGCCTCCCAAAATTTGACATTAAAGAGTGTGTGCCATACCAGGCTTATTTTTCAGACAACGTTTCTAGCCCAGGCTAGCCTGAATTTGCCAAGAATTTTGATCCTTCTACCTCTCTCTCCTGAGCCCTGGTTTACCGGCACTGCACCACCACACTAGCTTTGTGCAGTTCTGAAGGTCAAACTGATGCCTGTACATGGTTGGTACCAGTTTATTCTGAAGCTATAGCCTTCCTTGTTTTCCCCAAACTTTAAGGACATGACAGTCTGGGAAAGTCTCTTCCTTTGAAGGGTTGACAGGGACAAAAAAACAGCCAGCTCAGTGGAAATGGTGACGATGATGATGATGATGACAACGACAATGGGCACCATCTGGAAAAGACAAAAAACAGGGCACCACAGTACATGTTTGTCTCTGCAGAGAAGGAGGGCATCAGGAGAATCTCCCTCCAGAGAGTCTCCCAGTGGCAGCTTCCTGGAAAGGTGCAATGCTCTTTGGAGGACCTAGATTATGGGGTTTGACTCTCTTTAGGCATCCAAGTGCAAATGCAGAATTACCCAGTGACCTCCAGATTTTTTTTTTTAATCCATAAAATGGGCACATGTGTATAACACACATCCACAAGCTCTGCCCAGAGGTTCTTTCTGCAGCAATGAACTGGCTGTTCCCCATCTGCACTGCCTCATACAGCATCCCCCAGACACGAGTGGCTACTGCACATAAGGATGCTGTCTTGGGAAAGAGATGAATGGAAGTTTACACTTTCATTCTATCTAAGAGAAGGCAATGAGGCCCAGTGGTTAAGAATTCTTCCAGAGGCCTTAGGTTTGATTATCAACACCGACATGGTGGCTCACAGCTATTTGTAACTCCAGTTCTAGGGAATTTGATACCAGGCATGCAAGCATTGCACAGACCTATATGCTGGCAAAATACCCATACATACAACCAATAACTAAATAAATTTAGAAGAAGAGAATAACGGTAAGAGTGAATACGATTGAAGGGCCATGCATAAAGTATATGCACCATGATAATGCAACACAGAAACCCATAACTAATATGTTACTAATTATAAATAATAAAAGTGGTTCGTTTTGATTCTGTAAAAAGCCAGTTGAGGAGGTAGCAGGTAGCTGTAATTCCAGCACTTGGAAGCAGGGGCAAAAGGGTTGCTGCAAGTTACGGCTAGTTTTGTGAGTTCCAGGCCAGTCAGGACTATACAGTTAGACCTTGTCCCCAAAACTTGGCCCTTCCCCCAAGTACTTCCTTACTTAATTAATTGACTGTAATAGGCTGTGAGTGAATATCACCCTCACACAGCAGACATCTGTTACATTGTGATGCTTTGGAAAGTCTAAACAGCATCTTTATCTCTTCTTGGCTTCTCCTTTTTCTTGCATCCTAGGCATTCTGGCTTCTTTGTGCCTGGCAGCTCCATTGCGGAGGTCTCTCCTCAGTTCCTCAGTTTACTGGACCACACAGCCTCTCCTCAATTAACCGAAATGCACTGGCCAGACTTCAGCAGGAAGACACATTGCGCTATCTGCATCCGAAAGCCTGCCTCTGGGCAGGACGAGGTTGGCACGGACTGCTGAAGTGGAGTGTGAGATTCCAAACTGCTAATTTGCTAAAATAATTTGGGAAAGTGCTACTTAAAACCCTGACAGGAGAGGAGGCAGCTTTTCTGAGATTTGTGGGAGGCCGAAGTCCATGCCTCTGGGAGGTTATGTTTGCTAATTGCCTCAGTGGCTATTGGCCACAGAATATTTATTTCCCTCTTGGCCCAGGAAGCTGGCCTTATTCGCTAAGCATTTTCTACCGCCACTCAAGCTGAACTGTGGGTTGGATTTCTTACCAGCTAGAAATTTGGGGCTCATAAACTGCTCCCACATCAAGGATTCATAGATTATCATGATTGTCTTTGCAACCCAGGCTGACTTTCCCTTACACAGGCCCAAAGCAGAAGAGAGGCAGGACAGCAATGGGGACTGTGTTCTGGCCTACTGCCCGGCCACCTCCAGCTGGTAAGATTAGAGTGAGCACTGACCCCAGAGTTCATCAGCTGACTGTGCGTGACCTGTGACCTGGCACAAAAGAAATGTTTCTTATTTCTTTCACAGCCATCCTCTCTAGACCCTGAGCCGGGAGCAGGGAGAATGTGACATTCAATAACAGTTGGGAATAAAAGGGGGACAGCCAAATATAACAATTTAGGGAGCTCTGGGCCCACGCTGGCTATATTTTATGTCTGCTTGCTACAAGGCAGGATTATCTGTGAAGAATGAATCTTAATGGAGAAACCGCTTTCATAGGATTGGCCTGCAGGCAAGTCTGTAGGGCAGGTTCTTGACTGATGCTACCCCAGGCAGATGACCCTGTAGTGTATAAGAAATCAAACTGAACTAGCAATAGAAAGCAAGCCAGTAAGCAGCTTTCTTCCAAAGGCCTTAGCTTCAGACCCTGCCTCCAGATCTTGCCTTGAATTCCTGCCCTGACTTCCCTCAGTGGTGGGAGTGTCCTAAGAGTTTTAAGGGATAATAAACCCTTTCCTCCCCAAGTTGTGGTCATGGTGATTCACCACAGCACTAGAAACCTTAACAAAGACAGAGGAGAGGCTGGTTTTATAGAAATTGGACAAAACCTGAGACTTTGTGTTTTTTAAATCCTTCAAGTAAGCCAAAACCTACGTACGACTACCAACTTAATTTAATATATACTTATTCGCTTTGGACAGGCCACCTTTACCTCACCTCATCACCTCCCCCCAGCTCCCACCCCCACTAGAAGCTTTATTCATCTCATATAGCTGGAGATGTGCTATTGATGGGTGGTACTTCAGAGTCAGCTTCCTAGTCAATATTTTCTAAGGTAGATTGCTAGTATAGGAACTACTATATATAATAACACCAGAAAGGTAATTATCTTTTAGTTTATTGCTGCATGTTGCCTTCTATCAGGTTGTATAAACCCAGGGCCATTGATTAACTGGAGATCATCAGCACTGGAAGTACCATTTGGAGGTTGGGAGGTGACTCAGTGGGAAAGCATTGGAATACATGAGACCCTGGGTTTGATCCCCAGTACTGATTTAAAAAGAAGAAAGAAAAAGGAGTCAGGCTTGGTGGCATAGCACATAGCACACCAAGTATACACATGTAATACTAGCATTCTGGAAGCAGAAACAGGATCATGAGTTCAAAACCAGCCTGGGCCATATAGCAACACTCTGTCTCATTAGCAAAACAAAACAAAACAAAACCAGGCTTGGTGCAAGCTCATCTTTTCAGCTACTCCAGAAGTGGAAACAAGTTCAAGGCCAGCATGGGTAACTTAATGAGACTTAGATTAAAAATAAAAAGTTAAAGGAGGGTTGGGATATAGTTTAGTGGTGGGCCTGGCCTAGCATGCCCAAGGCCCTGGGTTTAGTCTCCTAACACTGAAAAAACAAAGCATCAAAGCTACCAAAAGGCCTGTCAGAAATACCCTCATTTGTATTTAGTATAAAGAAGAAGAAGGGGTGGGGGGAGTAGGAAAAGGAAAGAAAAAAAAGACAACCCCAGGCCTTATTATCAGGATTGTTTTTCTTAACGTCCCCCTGCTCCCAATAGAATATATGTCCAATGATGAGAATGTCAATCCACACAGGCCATTCTTCCCTGATTTAAAGTCATAGAATACAGGCTTGGTTAGAGGACTCAGTGGCTAAGAACACTGGCTGCTCTCCCAGAGGACCTGGGTTTGATTCCTAGCACCCACATGGCAGCTGACATGGGATTCTATGTCTTCTTCTGGCCTCTGAGGGGGTATTGTATCACTGAGCACAGATACTCATGCAGCTAAAACACCCATGTACATAACATAACAAAGCTGTTTAGAGTTAGAGTATATTACAGACTACTCTGTGGCCTGCACCACTGTGATCTACTGTAGTTTATTTTCAAATGTGTGTTTAAAATATTCATAGTACAATTTTTTGTTTTACTTGACTAATGCTATTTTCTTAAGACTATGTATGAACGACTTTGAAAAGAGGTACAGCTGGCCCTCATAGCCACAGATTTCATATCCAAAGATTTGACTAGCTTGGGATAAAAAAATACTCAGAGAGGGTGCACCTCAGTGGCAGAGTGCATGCTTAGCACAAACAAGGCCCTGGGGTTTATCTCAGTAGCCCCAAAAGCTGGTTTGTTTGTTTTAACTTTCAGGGGGAAAACTGTGTATTTTACTTAACACATTTAAACTTATTTTTTGTCATTATTTGCTAAACAATTCAATATAATAACTTCACATGGTGCCTATGTTTTATTAGATATTATGTACAATTTAGGGATGATAATATAGGGGATATAGGGGAAGAATATGCAGTTATACTCTTTTAGCTGTTCTTTGTATTCATTCTCTCTTTCTCCCTCCCTCCTTCCCTCCCTCCCTCCTCCTCCTCCACCTCCTCTTCCTCCTCCTCCTCCT
>JANHMN010000004.1:83205869-83242601 GCA_030674055.1 Rhabdomys pumilio
TCTCTCTCTCTCTCTCTCTCTCTCTCTCTCTCTCTCTCTCTCTCTCTGTGTGTGTGTGTGTGTGTGTGTGTGTTTGGGGGAGTGGGAGGAAAGAGCTTTAGCAAAGATAAGTGTGTCAACTTTCTAGTCTCCCCTAGGCAGCGATGGTTTCTAGAGGGGGCTATGAAAGGCTATGGAGCAGACAGAATCAGGCAGCCAACAACTGACATTTCTGGAACACAACACCCCACCACTTACAGGCTGTGCTTGATTCTCTGCCCCTGCTGGCTAGACTCACTGATACTGCCTTCTTGGCAGGTTCAAGCCTGCCCATTCTGAAGGCTTTCCCTCCAAGAGGCCCGTACACAGCAGGAAATAAAGACATAAGAAAGAAGAGCTCGTCCTTCAAAGTCCTGGTTCTACTTGGCTTTCTACTGCTGTGATCAACACCAAGACCAAAAGCAATGTGGAGAAGGAAGGTTTATGTTCTCCTACATCTTACAGTCCATCCGCAAGGGAAGTCAGGCTGGGAACTCAAGTCAGGAACCTGGTGACAGGAACTAAAGCAGATGCCATGGCGGAGTGCTGCTTACTGGCTTGCTCTCCGTGGCTGGCTTGCCGTCTTTTCTTTTACCTTCCTTCTTTCCTTCCTTCCTTCCTTCCTTTCTTAATTTCTTTCTTTCTTTCTTACTTGTTTTTCTGCTGTTGTTGTTTTCCAGACAGGGTCTCAGAATGTAATCCTGGCAGTCTTGGAACTCACTCTTTAAACCAGGCTGTTCTTGGACTCTCAGAGATCTCCCTGTCTCTGCCTCCAGAGTGCTGGGATTAAAGGTGTGCAGCACCACACCAGCTTTGGCTTGCTTTCTTATAAAGCACCGCATGCCCTGGGGTGGCACCACCTGCAACGGCCTGCACGCTCCCACATCAGTCATTCATCAAGAAAATGCCACCAGACTGGCCTACAGGACAGTTAATGGACATATCTTCCCAGATGACCCTAGCTTGTATAAAGTTGATGAAAAAAACCTAATTACCCAAGTCCTCTTGATCTGAGAAGAGCCAGGGTAGGCAGTTTCCAAGGAGGAGAACACAGAGTCACCTTACATTCGCCTCCCAGACCCCTCACAGCCCATGCATCACCACACAGTGGTGATGGTGGCTCCTTCCTTCTCTGTACTAGTTCAAGCCTTGCACTCTGACAGCTAAACACTGCTACTTTTTAAACACAGCATGGCGTCCTAGTCTACATGCAGAGTGTGTGTGTGTGTGTGTGTGTGTGTACCTGGCAATGGACAGGGTCAGAAAGGGCTTTACAGGACAGATTCACCTGGGTTCCCAAGGGTGAATATTTACTTTGGGAAGAAGAGAAACTGTTTTTGAGAGGGCCCAGATTCACCTATAATGGTTGGGAAGGCATTTTAGTGTGACCAAAGAGTTTAGGGGTGGATGGCAGAGCCATGTCCACAGCAACATCATGGGACGGCCTTTCCCCACCTAAACACAGGCCTCTGAGGGTATTAAACTGTGTTCAGTTTCCCTGGAAAATGCAGACCAGCTAAAATTCTCATGTGGCTTTTGCCAGTAGGCAACATACAGCTCAGGTCCCTTTTCCAGACTACTATAGCCCTGACTTCTCTACTGGTGTCCTTTGTGTCAACATGAGTGTAAGTAGGAGAAAGGCTTGATCTATTCCCGGGGGGTGGGGGAGGAAGAGATGATGGGCAATGGATACATTAAAGAGGAGAAAAGATGTGTGTGTGCCTGTGCGAGCACACGCACGCGCTCGCACACACACACACACACCACACACAATAGCACACCCGTGCACTGGTCCAGGAGACCAAGCAAAGGTGATTAAGATGCTGAGGATGGGTAGATAGAGGCTGGAGAAGGAAGAAGGAGAGATGGATGTTTCTAGCTTAGCTTCAACTGTCGACAGAAAGGCTATGCTCGACTCCCCACAGCAGCAAGGACTTCTGCCCACCTCTCAGTTCTTCTTAAGAGGAGAGAATGCTAATCTGATGGGTTGGATGCCAGCACCAGGGTGAGGCCAAGTTTACCTGTGAGCCGGGTCACTAAGCGTAAAGGAAAAATGGCACTCAAGAATGTGGCCCTCTGTTCCTCACGCCCACACCTAAGTACACTGGCCTCTGCTCCTCTAGCAGCCACTGACAGGAGGAGGAGAGAACCCAAAGTGAAGGAAAGGTCAGAGACTGGATAAGGGTACTGGGCATATGCAGCCAAAGAGCACAGTGTATCTGGTTGCTGCAGCCCACAGTGGCTTCGTCCCTTGGGAATCCCAAGGGCAGAGCAGAGAGAGACAGGGCAAGGCTGTTCTGCAGCGGCTCCCACTTAGTCTCACCAGATTGCCCGCTTTTATTTCTCGCTGCTTAGACAAAAGAGTAAACAAGGCTGGAAAGACGAAGGGCGGGTGTTTTCAGAGTAGGAGCCAGAGAGAGCGGTGCCTTCCAGGCCAGAAACTAGCTCTGGGGAGCAAAAGAACAGGGCCCCTGTCCCCTCCTAATGAGTCAGTTCGGGAGGAGCTGGGTGTGGCCCCTGGAAGAGCCTGGTTTCAGTTTAGAGAGGCCACGAGGGAGGGAGGGAAGGAGGCCCAGACACATGGGACTGAAGGACTCCGGAGCCAGCCTGCTGCTGCTTGGTAGTTATGTGACCTGGGGCACCCACTGCTGCTCTGAGCCTTAGTATCCTCAATAGACACATCCCTGCTGGGGTGGGGGGAGGGGTGGAAAGGGTAATTAAGCCTGGCAATAAGTTTCTGTGGCAGCCCTTAATAAGCCATAAATCTCTGCAGAAATACAGAGGTGTAATCCTTTTTTTTTTTTTTTTTTTCTTTTTCTTTTTCTTAGTCCCTTGGGAATGAAAAAACAGGGCATCTCTGAGAAACGCTTGTTAGTGTCCAGCCTCACCCATCTCCTCTAGCTTATCGTCCTTCTAGTCAGGAAGAGCCGTTGCTATTCCCTCAGCCTTTATCCCTGCTCCTTTTGTCTTTTAGAAAAACCAGCACTTCCACATTGTTACTTTCTAAAATGTAAATTTTGGTTTGTTTTGTTTGGGGGAGACAGGCTAGCTTGGTGTACAGCATGAGTTCCAGTACAGTCAGAACCAACCGCCCCTCCCCCCCCAAAAAACCCAACCAACTAACCAACCAAAAAAGGTGGGGGCTTGGAGGGATGTCTGGTAGAAACTAGCAAGATGGCTTAGTGGGAAAGGGAGCTTGTTACCAAGCTTGATGACCTAAGATTAGTCCCTGGAGCCTATAAGGTAGAGGAAAGAATCAATCCCTCCTAAAGTTGTGTTCTGACTTCCACATGCACGCTGTGGCACATATGCTAGTGAGAGTGCACACACACACACACACACACACACACACACACAAAATAAATGTAAAAAAAAGTTTTTGTCTGTTTGCTTACCTGTTTATTTGAGGTTGAGGAAATGACTCTGTGGTGTAGGTAGGAGTACTTGCATGAGTACAAGCACAAGGACCTGAGTTTGGATCTTAAGCACCCACATAAAAAACCAGGGCTTGTCAGCACACATCTGTAACTCCACCTTCGGGGAAGGGATGAGGCAGGAGGAGATAGATCTGGGGGTCTTGCTGGCCAGCCAGTCTAGCTGAAAACACCAAGCTGCAGGATCGGTGAGAGGCTCTGTCTCAAGGGAAGATGGTAGAGTGAGAAAGCAGGATGCCTTCTACACATATGTGCATGGTGTGTGCACCCATAACATGTACCCCCTCATACATACACCACATACACACACAAAGATGCATACCTACACACATATACATACCACATACACACACATCAGCATACCACACATACGCACACACATACATATACCACATACATACACACCACACACACAAATATGCACACACATACAAACATGTCACATACATACACACCATCACACACACAAACATGCACACACACAACACAAACATGCCACATACATACACACCATCACACACACAAACATTTACACACACATACAACACAAACATCCTACACACATAAACATACACACACATGCACACCTATACCACATACACACATTACTATATACACACACGCACCAGAATACACACAAACACACTATATACATACATACCACCACACACACACACACCACACACACACATGCACACACCACACACATGCACACACACCACACACACATACACACACATACACACATACACCTATACCACACACACATACCACATACATACACATCAACAGGTGCACACACACACACACATATATACACATACACACATACCACATACATACACATCAACAGGGGCACACACACACACACATGCACACCTACACCACACACATGCCACATACACACACACCACCACACACACAAATTTGCACACACACACATATGCACACTGCACACCACACACGCATGCATACACACCACACACACATGCACACACACCACACACACATACACACATACACACATACACCTATACCACACACACATACCACATACATACACATCAACAGGAGCACACACACACACACACACACACACACACACACACCAGTCTCTACTGCTGCTGAAAGTTCCATTGGACAGCACTGATATTAGTCCAATGGTTAGAAAAGAAGCAAAGGCAAAAGTGTTCTAGGAAGGAGTAAACACTGTATGGCTACCACTCCATACTGGAGGGAGAAGGGCACCTCAAGACTCAGAAAGCTAAGGCAACTTTACAAGGCTTCTGTGCTCAGAAAGTTATATGCAGCAAACAGTTACTGGAGGCTGGGGTGGGTGGGGAGCATCAGTGATGCAGCTTTCATGAATTGTAACCTGTACTGAGGTGGTTTTTAGTGATGTAGTTGCCTTTGAATCCCCAGTAAGAAACCCCTATAAACTCACTACTTTACCAAGCTAGACGGGGGTGGAACCATATTCTTTAGTCTGTCATCAGTCTCCTTTCTAGGATGAAAGACCTAGTTCCCAGTGCTCAGTGATTCTCCAGTCATACAGCAGTAAGGGACCTGAGAGCTCACCAGAAATGTCTAGTAGCCTAGCCTGGGTGACCTAAGAGCAGGGCTTATCGGAGATGGAAACAGGGAGGAAGCAGGTTGAGCACGCACTATAGTAAATGTCCTTTCTCTGTACCTTGGGTTTGGCTAGAGGAGCCATCCTGTTGGAGCCATGGATGTTTCCTCAATATAGTATACATACCCTTCAGGAAAGAAATGGCTCCTCATTTAGGAAACACACTCAGGCTGCCAGCAGGCAAAGAAGAGGCACCATTTCCTTCCAGATAGGATATCTTGTGTCTAGACCGAAGGCTAGATAATGGGTGTTTGTATTGGGGATCTAGGGCTTAGATGTTGAGGCAGAAGGAAAAGATTGGCCAAAACCAAAGATTTGGGTCCTTTTGTCGCTTCTACTTCCGGATTAAGAGCTTAAGTTACTTATAACTTCTCATTTAGTTCTTCGAAATTCAGATTCTGGAGTCGTTAATTATTTGCCTGGGGCCAAGTCCTTCAAAGTATGAACAAACTGAATGCATATTTGAAGTCATGTTTATGTCTCATGCTCAAGAAAGAAAACAGAGGCACAAAGGGAAGACCTGGCACTTGGAAAATCAACCCAAATATGATTTATATATTTGTGTACTTAAATATTTATATCTTATCCTACCACCATCTTCTTTTTCTTTAAACTTGTACTGCAGGCGGTAGATCAAGCTTCAGGCAATGGCCAGATCTAGGTACTTAGAACAAACTGTCATCAGAAATCTGTGTCTCCTGACTGCCTCTCTGTGTGTTGGCCCCTCCCTCAGGATTTCTCTATATGATGTCAAAGTGGGCGGGCCTATAAGAAGCAGTGCAAAGCCAGAATTTCTTTCAATGGAAGGAAATTGCTGCCTGAGCTCCCTCCAGAGCTAATCTCCACTGGTCTGCACACTCCTGAGCCAGTGACAAGGCTCTGGGAGGAATGCAGCCCAGGGATTGGCCATGCCTGCTCAAGTGTTCCCATACCTGGGGCAGAGGATGGGGTCAACTTCTTCTAGACTTGTGGGTCATGCCTCACCCCAACAGATATCTTGTATATCAGATATTTATATTACAATTCATAACTAGCAAAATTACAGTTATGAAGTAGCAATGAAATAATTTTATGGTTGGGGGGTCACCATCACATGAGGAACTGTATCAAAGGGTTGCAGTATTAGGAAGGTTGAGAACCAGTGTTCTTGCTGGGCGGTGGTGGTGCACGCCTTTAATCCCAGCACTTGGGAGGCAGAGGCAGGCAGATTTCTGAGTTCGAGGCCAGCCTGATCTACAGAGTGAGTTCCAGGACAGCCAGGGTTACACAGAGAAACCTGGTGTCAAAAAGCAAGCAAGCAAGCAAGCAAACAAGCAAACAAGCAAGCAAGCAGGCAAACAAAAGAGAACCAGTGTTCTAGACCTTTAAGCCTTTGAGTCAGAACAGAATGGTTCTTTACGGTAACTCAAAGAAGCAAAACAGACATTAGCTTGGTAGAAAGCAGAGCTGTCCATTCTGTGAAAGGTTAAGCTGACAAGTGGGAGCTGAGGAGAGAGCTCAGGTGGTAAAGGACTTGCTTTAACTGCAAGCATGGGACCTGAGTTTGATTTCCAGAACCCACATTAAAGAAAATTTAAAAAGCTAGCAGTGGTAGCCAATGCTTGTAACTCCCAGATTAGGGAGGCGGTGAGGTGGCTCCCTTGGCTTTGTGGCCAGCTAACCTGGCCCAATCAAAAAGCTGCAGAACAGCGAGACAGTGGTTCAAGTGGACCTTGTCTAAGGAGTGACATCTACAGTGGATTTCTGGCATGTGTTAGCACGTACACATCTATGAAAGCTTAAGCTGATATGTATGCAACATTTGCAGAAAGATTTTGTATCATATAATAACCTCAAAGAATGTTCTAGAAAGAATAAAACTACAAAGAAAGAAGTAGGGACATAGATTAAAGTGCCATTTTGTTCACTGGAGGGGGGGAGGGGAGGGAAAGAAGCCCTGTGGGACTCAGGCACAAGTGTATTGAGCCTCGATCCAGGAAACAAAGGATTGGGTCAAATGGTACATTTCTAGATGAGCTTTAGAAAAAAGGCTAAAGATTATTTCATTAATGATTTGAATACACTAAAGGGGGTGGATCTACAAGAAATGTCAAGGTTTGTTGACAGCCCAAAACTTGTGAGTAGAGATGAGAAGTGCCATGGAAAGTTCTTGTGAGCTGAGGGTCTGGGCAGAGAGGTAATGAATGAGCTGTAAAATGTAGATGGCCAGGAGCCGGGTGCTCTGGGTTCTACAATGGATGAACCAACACAGTAGGTTTCTCACTGTGGGTCACCACCCCTTTGGGGGTGTTGAATGACCCTGTACAGAGGTCTCCTAGTACCATCATAAAACATAGATATTTATATTAGGATTCGTAACAGTTGCAAAATTACAGTTATGAAGTAATAATAAAAACGATTTATGGTTGGGGTCACCACAACATGAAGAACTGTGTCAAAGGGTCACAGCGTCAGGAAGGTTGAGGACCACTGCTATACAGCTAAGATAAAGTCACTGCTATAATCCAGGAGAGGAAGTCAGTATAGACTCTCCTGAGGGTCAGCTGAGGTGGGTCTAGACAAAGATGCACGGGAAAAACTGTGTCTCAGTCCACTTGTGACGCTCCAGTCAAATAGCACAAACTGGTTGGCTTCATAAACGCCACACATTTATTTCTCCTAGTATCAGGAAGCTGAGGAGTTCAAGATGAACAGACTAGGTTTTGGTGAGGGCCTCTTCTCTGCTCTATAGGTGAAACCTCGCTGTGCTCTCCCATGGCCAAAGGGCCCAGACAGTCTTTTACAAAGGCACTAGTTTTACTGTGGAAGCAGAGTCCTCACAACTCACCTCACAAAGGCCCCGCCTCACGGGGTTTAAAAGGACTTGGGCATTCAGATTCATAGCACCAAAGTAGTTTAAAGACCAAAAAAATGTCATTAAAGTGTGATGCCCTGGGGAGCAGAGGAGACACTTGGTAAAGTGCTTGTTACACAGCATGAGGACCTGAGTTTAATCCCTAGAAGCCATATAAAAGCCAAGCATGGCAGTACACACCTGTAATCCAAGTTGAGAAGACCGGATTCCTGGGACTTAGTGGTGACTCAGTCTATCTGAATCAGTGAGTTTCAGGTTCTGTCAGATAAGTCATCTCACAAACTAGGTAGAGAGTGGCTGAGGAAAACATCTACCATCAACCTCTGGCTTCGGCATACATGTTCACATATACACACACAAATGCATATACACCAATAGATAATGAAGAACGATGCAACCATATGCAGGCGGCTCTGGCTGACTCCCATTACTCATAAAGGGTGTCCAAGAAAAGACTATTAAAATCTTTGAGGGGCTGGTTGTAGGCTTTGGATAAAACAGTTATGGACTTCGGGGTCTGAAGACAGCAGCTGCAAACGGGCAGCTGTTGGAACATACAGTCCTGAAACTGTAAAACATAAGGTTGCATTAAATGTTCAGATTCTGAGGTTGAAATGTTAGTGACAAGAACCATTGTTAGTAATGCCTGGATATTTCTCTCTCCTCCATGTAAGAGCTAAATGGGATGAGATCCATCAGGGAGCAGGCACTGACATATAGGAATCCCCATGCAATTCAGCATGTCACCCACTGTCAGTAGTAGCCATTGGGTCAGAACAGAGTCACAAGTGTGGGGATCTAGGCTCGATGACCTTTGTTTTCCTCACCTCTAAGAGGAAAACCCTCCTAGGAACCACTGGGCAGAGGAAGTGGGATCTAGAGGATATTCAATAAGCATTTGATGAGTGTTTACTACTTTCCAGCAGGGGCTAGGTGCTGGGTGGGGATACACAGATGAGTAAGAAAACGTCTTGTCTTAATGGAGCCTGGAGCTCAACAGGAGTGAGGCTCTGCCTAAGTACACACTCAGATGATGCACACAGATGAATACCTTCGAAAGCCGTGATTCTCCAAAGTGACATCACGTTTAGCCCGCCTGCCTGACTTCCTATTCGGCTGACATAAAGAACCACAGATACATTGACTTAAAACAACAGGAAAGTGTTATTTTGCCATGCTGGAGGCTGAGGTGGATCTTATAGGCTCAAGTTAATGTTGCATTCCTTCTAGATGTAACTCTGTAGGGCATAATCCACCCTTTACCTTTCTTGCTTCTAGGCAGTGGCTCTCAACCTTCCTAATGCTGTGACCCTTTAATACAGGTCCTTATGTTGTGGTGACCCCAACCATACAATTATTTTCATTGCTGCTTCATAATTGTAATTTTGCTACTGTTGTGCATTGTAATGTAAATATATGATATACAGGATATCTGATATACAACCCCGAGGGGGTTGAGACCTACAGGTTGAGAACCACTGTTCTAGAAGGTGTGTGCATCCCTCAGCTTCTGGACTCTTAATTTGCCAGTTGCTGTCTCTCCAGTCTCCTAATAAAGTCCCATTTGATCCCACTGGTTATAATAGTGAGCTAATGTCTCCATTTCAACCTTTTTATCTCAAGCATAGAACAAAGTTGCCCTTTGCAACATATGGTGAAACACAACCATGCAAATGCAAAATGCATAGGTGGACATCTTCGTGGCTATTCTGTTGCAGCATTCTTGGGGATATCCTTAGAAACTAGTCAGCTGACCTGAACTATGCCAATTTGTACATAGTATCTGTTAAATCTTGTTGTGGAGGTAAGAGCAGAGTGGGTATCTAATGGCTTATTGTAGATACTATTCTACAGAGTAATCTGTCACATGGGTGGTCCCTATAAGATCATACAATGAATGTGGGGCAGCGCTCAGACCTTGGGCAAGCATATTACATACCCAAGGTCCCAAGTCCATCTAAGTGAATGGGAATACATAGAACCGATTGGGAGAGTTGGAATGAGGATTAATGAAGATGCAAATGATGACATCTAAGACGATGTCTGGTTTTCAATAAATGTCTGTTTTGGAATGACTCCTACATTCATCCTTTGTCTTCTCTGTGTGTTTTGCTGAGGTCACTGCTTCCCCAACTCTCTCTTAAACTGTCGTTTGCTTGCCAGTCATGTTTCATGCTCCACCAATAGCTTTGCAGCCCAGTCAACGAGTCTGTATGTCAGTCTCTTAAGCTCTCTAAAGCTCAGTTTCCTCCTTTGTACAATCAAGATAATAACCTGTATACTAACAGGCTAAATTAAGACATATGGAAAGGGCTTAGCGTAATGTCTGGCACAAAATTAGGGCCTGATAAACAGTAGTGTTATTTTCCCCAAAGGCCTGGCCTCCTTTCAGCCTCACTTCCCACATTCCTCATTCTGCAGCACAGGACAACCCGCTTGTCTGTGGGCAAACCCTGAACCTGTGGGCATTTCTCGTTAGCAATTCGCCGTCTCCAGTTTCCTCCGTGTGCCCTATGCAATTCATTCTCATGTTCTACTTTGCTTCCCAGAAGTCTGTCCACCCTTGACCAACCTCAGTAGCAATTGCTTATGCAGGACCTTTCCTTAATTCTGAGCTTGGGCGAGGTCCTTGAAGCAGGGTGTCTCCTGAGGAGTATGGAAAAGTACTTCCCCTTCCCTCGCAGGCCTCAATTTTCCTGTTCAGAACGGGTCCATTGGATTGGAAGGTTAAAGCTCCAGCCAGGGCTGAGATTTTAAACAAATAGAATTTCACTAAGTGGCAGGGACCTTCTAGGTCGTCTACTCCACTTCTTCTGCAGAAGGGGAAACTGAGTACCAGTGGTGTTTTGATTCTCTTTTTTCTTTCAGAAAGAGACGCGTTTTTCTTTGCCCCTGGGGTAAGCTTTCTCTGGAAGGAGGCAGTCTTAGTTTCTTCATCTGGCCAATGAGGGGGATCTTTTGGACTTCTCGGGGGTCCTGCTCGCCCGGAAACACGTGTGTGCTCACCTACGTGTACGCACGTGAGCGCACCTACAGCAGCAGGGGGCGCTCGGGCCGGCAGGGGGCAGCACAAGCCCGGCGCAGCCTCGGGGGAGGAGGGCGTGCTGCAGTGCCGGCGGCGGCGGCGGCGGCGGCGGCGGCTGGAGGTGCAGCCCTCCCAGGTGGGAGGCGGGGGCTGCGGGCGCAGGAAAAGGCGCCCCGGGAGCGGGCGCTCGGCGGGGGCCTCCTCGGGCCGGGCGCGGCGCGAGTGGGAGCGAGCGCGCCGGGAGCACGCAGGCGCTTTGCTCCGGCTGGCCCTCGGCCGGCGCGCTGCGCGGGAGCAGCCCGCAGCCCGGTCTCCCCGTGGCGCTCTTCGCGGGGCAGCGGCCACGCAGCAGCTGGCACCGACCGACCGCCCCAAGCGCGCGGCGGCGACAGCGGCGACAGCAGCGGGACGGTCCCCCCGGGCCGCCCGTGCGCGCTCTCTCCCGCGCGGCTACTCTCGGCGGGCGCTGGCCGGGCCGACGCGTCCACCGGGCGGCCGGAGCGCGGCCTCGGCCTCGGCTGGGGCGGGAGCGAGCCCCGGGCCGCAGCCCGCGGGAGGCGGCGCGGCGCAGCGGGCATTGACGGCGGCGCCGGGCGCTCCCGGGCGGCGGCGCGGCGGCAGCGCAGGGGGCGGAGGCAGGGGGCGCCCCCGGCCAGGATGCTGCGGTTCCTGCGCCGGACCTTTGGCCGCCGCTCCATGCAGCGCTACGCGCGGGGCGCGGCGGGGCGCGGGGCCGCCGGGCTGGGGGACGAGCGCGACGGGGGGCCGCGAGGGGGCCCGGCCGCCGCCGCCAGCTCCTCGGTGCTGCCCGCCGCGCCCGGGGGCAGCGTGTTCCCGGCCGGCGGCGGGCCCCTGCTCACGGGCGGCGCGACTGTGCACATCTCCGCCTCAGGAGCTGCCAAGGCCACCCTTTACTGCCGCGTCTTCCTGCTCGACGGAACCGAAGTGAGCGTGGACCTGCCGGTGAGTGACGCGGCGCGTGCGGGGCACTGGCAGCCTGCGCTTCTTGGGGCAGAGCCCCCTGCTCCAGTGGTTCTTTCCCTCTGGGACGCTTCCGGAGCTGCTTTCGGGGGACCCCTCCCCCATCTTCTGCCAGTCTTCCCCAGCCAGGAACCCTCCTGGACCACCAGCCCGGGTATACTCTGGGGCCCAGTCTTTAGCATCTTGCACCGCAGGGTTGCGGCCCCCTTCTTTGGCGACCACCTAGGTTTTTTTGTGCCGCACTCCTACCCCATGCTACCCCATGCATACGTCCCCTCCCCTTGGCGCAGGTGGCCGGCATTCCCTGCCAATGTTGGCCTTCTGATGCTGGATTGAGTAGAATTTTTCAAGCGACGCAGGGCTGTTGCGGGGTATCCCGCTTTGGGTGTCAGGCCTTGGTGGAGAAGAAATCCTTGCCTGCTGCTCAGCAGGTGCCCCAAGTTTGAGAAGAGGCTTAGGGAACAGTTTTACCGCTCTGCCTTCTGCGGATTCCCTATGGATGGCCCCCATAGGGAGACTATCCCAAAGTGCCTCCCTGGCTCACAACCTCGCAGGGAGTGGAGCGACTTGGGAGCCAACTCAGGCCAGGTCAGCTTTGAACGGACAGAAGCCTTGGCGTGCTGGGAATTGGCTCCGGTCCCCTCTGGACTGGCCTACCCACTCGTTCCCACACCGGGCAGTGTGTGTGGGACGCGCAGGGCATCCCGGGGTGGCAGCACCAGGGCCTGAGTCCCGGCCACACACCTACAGGTGGTTGCACTCGGGCCCAGTTCCAGTGGCAAGCTAGGCCAGCGCCAATGTCTCGAACAGGGAGTCCAGCCGCCAAAAGAACCTTTCTGGCCGAAGGGGCCAGTCAGATCCGATCAAACGATGCACTAACGGGCGCCCACTGCGCTGCGGCAGACGGTGCCTTCGGGAATCTTTGGGCTTGACTGAAGACACCGCAGTAATTGAGCTTTAGATGAGTTACAGATTGTCCGGAGCGTTTAGGCCTCCGGACAATCTGTAACTGGGTGGTAGGAATTCTTAGGATTTAAGGAGAGAGCACTTAACCTGTAAGGGTTTCAGATGGGAAAAAAACCAGCCTTGCTAGCTAGGGCTCTAATGCTTCTTCGTGTGGGTTTAATATGGAGACAGTTTCAATTTATGGTGGTTTCATTTTTGTGGTTCCCGTGCTCTCTAGGAGAGCATTTTGTCACAAAAATATCCTCGCGAGGCCTTTTCATAGAAAAGGTGCCAACATTCCCTAGCCCAAAGCTGTTGTCTTTTAAAAAGCATACATGTCACCGCTCCCCAAGAATGAGGCTCTGCAGCTCTGATGCAGAGAGGCAGCCTGAGAGCGGGGAGCAGAGGCTAGGTGAGTGGGCAGCTTGGGTTGAGAGAGGATGTGGCGCAGTTTGCATCTGGCAAAGGAATGATATCCTTGGGAACTTTGTAGGTGCTCCTTGCCTGGTAGTTTTCTTGTCTGTTCCCCAGGGATAATTGGCTTATAAAATGTATTGCTTCTGTCAGGTTTGTGCGACAGGCTTAAGTGGTGTTTCTGAGATGAAAAATTGCAAACGGAGTAAAGTGCCTGTGTGCTAAAGAGATCCAAACAGGTACACAAATGAACAGGTTGGGAAGCTGACTGACTGCAGCTGGTGGGGCCGTGGGGGAGGGGAAACAGTGGCGTCCTAAAAGGCTTCTAACCTTTTTATAAAAGGGCACAGAAGAATTCCTCCATCTCAGATTTCCTTCGGATGCCAGATCTTTTTGATGCTTTTTTTTTAAATGTGTGATTTAATGAACCTCGAGTTTTATTTATACATGCAGACATATGACTATGCACCATGTCCATAGACAAATAAAAAGCAAATAAATGCTGGCTTTGTTGTGTGAGCTCTCAGGGAGGAAAGATGAAGAAAAATTGCCAGTGAACATGGCTCATTGATTTAAAGATTTATTAGATATTGGAATTGCATCAGTAAATCTCCTCCACTAATCTTCCCAGATCGGAGTGCTAGTTCCTGTAATTAATTCTCCCAGTTACAAGGTTTAGCGCCAGGCGGTGGCTCCCCTGTGAATTTGTGGTGTTTGTGCTGTTCCTCAGACCCACTTTACTGGATTCCTTTTCTGTGTCTCTTTCTAGATATTTGACCCCACGTATGCTTGTTCTGTCTCTGGATTTTTACTGCTTTCTGGGCTATGGCCTTGCCTGGCTGCTGGTCACACAGATAGGGTTTACCTTTGACCTGGTACCCCTAAGCTTCCTTCTATATTGGATCACTTTCATAAAGACCTAGGGACCTAGCCAGACTAACTATGACTCCTTTGTAATTAAAACCCACTGGTAGCTTCAAAAAGTTCTTTGGTCAGCACACAAAAGTGGTAATGTGTTGTCATAAACCTTTTTATTAGCCACTCTCAGGACAGACACTTGTGTTCCAAAATGGCCTCAAACACAGTAACACACTCAAGTATGACCAGGCTGTGGCACCTTGTAGCACTTACTCATCATTTATGGGGTGTCTCAAGTGTGCTGAGCCACTTACTATAAACACAAAGGTCAGGGAGATATGGCCTGGAGGCTCCTGGAAGACACATTTGGAAAGATGCTTTACATTCTAAGTGATGCTAATAGGAGAAACCTTCCCTGGTGGGATGTTCCAGAAGGTTGAGATGGGCAGGTTGGGAGTGTAGGGTGTGAGGTGGGTGTCGGGTAAGAAGGACTTCCTGAACGTTTTGATGCTTGAAATGGGAGCAGGTTAAATCCATTGTTACTTGGCAAAGCCACAGTCCAGTTGTCATAATTAATAAAAGAAGATGCCACTGTCATTTTCCTAGTGAGTCCCCTCCCAGCAGACTTGGAGTTGGTCGTCTAGTTGGTTGAATCTGCTAGCATGCCTGGATGTTCTCTGGGTCCTTCATGTAGAGAGTCAGAGCTTTCTCAACACTGAATAAAAAAAAAAAACAAAAAAAAAAAAAACAAAAAAAAACTAACAAGAAGGTCTCACCTATAGTATACAGTTCAAAGTGGGCTTGGTGTTCAAGCCCAGCTTCCAGGTAACACCAACAGTGCCACCCTGAGCTGTTTCTCTTCAGAAACCCAGCCCTCTCAGGAAGGGCACCTCCCTCCTGTTAGTCCAGCCATGCTCAGCCTTCAGGTGTGGTGTGGTCTGCAGGAGCCAGCCACTTTACTTCTGTGAATGTGTCTGCAGATACCACTGGTTCGTGTGCTTGGCAGCAGCACCCACTGTTGACTCATATTAGCTCTCTGTTGACTAAATCCCTGGCATGGCTCCTGCTTGGTCCCCTTTGCTCAGCCCCCTTCGCTCAGCCCCGCCTCTGTTGCCTTCCTGAGTGCCTGTGATCTTTCAGCAGCCCCTTGTGCAAAGCTGTTGGGACCAGTGGCTTGCCAGTTAAGCACTCCCGCCATGCCTTGCAGGGGAAGGCTGGTTGGCCAGTGTAGCATTTGGCACAGTTGCCCTCACTGTATCTGGAACTTGGCATCGACTCACTCACTAGGGTACTGTGCAAACGTGGAGAGTTTCAGTGCTACTTTATAGCCCGGCTGCCACCTTGGGCCACTTGGACTCTGAGCGTTGGCTTCCCTGTTTTTTTTAAAATGAGGAGATGAAATGATTAAAAACAAATTAGAATGCTTCAGTAAACAGCAAGGCATTGGAGGATTGCTAGAAAGTCAATTTCATAAATGTCTCATCCTTTTCTACGGAATGTGGAGAAGTATTAAAAAATTGTAATACGGACTTTAGAAAAACAAAAGTGAGCCATACAAGGCAGGCTTCCCATTGATTGGCTCTTGTTTAGTGGAATTGGAAGCTGGATGCTGCATGGGAAATGCTTCTTAAAAAAGCTTCACTTTGGAAGAGAAAAGAAGCCTCCCCACAGGCTCTTAGGACTGGTAGAACATACGAGGTTCAGCGTGAAGATCGTATGCCTTATTTAGGAATTGAAAAAGCACATCTGCATCCAATGCATATAGGGTGACTGAGGCCAGGGGCCATAGAGTGGCTGCCCTTTGGCCATTCCCTGGAGGGCTGGGATGGGCTGCTCCAGGAAGGTACACAGAAGGCTAGGTTGTAGGATGCTGCCCTAAGTCCCGCTCCCCTCCCCCCCCTCCTTACCTATGCAGAAAGGGTGTATGGGGGGTGGGAAGGTGTTTCTGACAGTGTGAAGCAAAGCAGGTTTTTTCATTCAGTGTATAATTTCTTTCTTTCTTTCTTTCTTTCTTTCTTTCTTTCTTTCTTTTTTTTTAATTTAGGATGGTTTTACTGTGTTGCCCAGTTTATGACTCCCAGCAATCCTTCTGCCTCAGCCTTCTCTGGTGCTGGGACTGCAGGCATGTCTTAAATGTTTTCAATTTATCTGAGGAAGAGTGTGTGTGTGTGTGTGTGTGTGTGTGTGTGTGTGTGTTAGTGTTATTTTCCTCCTCAAATATTTGCAGTGCTCTTGGGGCTGGAGAGGCTTTGACAATTAAGAACACTGGCTGTTCTTCCAGAGGACCCAAGTTCAAGTCCCAGAATCTACTTGGCAGCTCACAACTGTCTATAACTGGTTCCAGATGACCCACAACACTCACCTGGCACACAGTTGGTACACAGACATACATGGCAAGCAGAAAACCTATACACATAAAGTAATAAAATTAAAAATGAGAGAAAATAATCTGCAGAGTTCATGCCTAGCATCCTGGATTCAGTGTTTCAGGGAACCAAATTCCTGGCTGTTCACAGTCCTCCACTGGAGATGATTCTGATCACTTTTGTCCCTTCACATTCTCTAATACACGGTGGCTGTGGTGACAGCCAAAGGCAACTGCACTACACATTAAATCCAGGATAGGTATGCCTGTGAGCGTGTGCCTGTATGTGGTGACTGTGGGGCAGTCTTTGACCTGGGTATTGATTGGCCTGTGTTTCAGAGAGCCTGATTTTTCGATAGTGGAGTGGGGGCTGGGCTGGAGGAGGGATTTGATGCCAGCTACACCGTGGCAGTACTCCAGGTGAAGGGTGAGGAGGGCATCCCTGGGAGAAGGGGCAGAGGGCCCTGGGCCAGTTCATAGGTGGAATCAGGTGAGCATGTAGGGGAAGGACAAGGTGCCAGTGTGGAGCATGTGTGGGTGATAGGCCTCCCCCACCCTGCACTGTAGGAAGAATGAGGGAGCAAAAAGGAAACCCCCAAGGTCTGGCTGCCTCAGTTGCCTTGCCTGGTCCAGGTCTTTTCATATAAATAGATATTGTCGAGTGACAGCCCTACAGCACTTGCCCCGCCCCTCGACAGACCTTCAGTGGGACTCTTGGTGTCTGTCCCATGGGTCATGAGATTGTGTTGTTTCTGTAAAATGTGTCTTTATAATAAAAGGTAAGCTGAGCTGGGTGAGTGAGGTGAGTGGTAGGCATCCTTCCCTGGTAGGATGTGGCAGAGACTGCCTGAAGCTGGTGTTACCCTGGTCACCGTGAGGAAGGGAGGGGTGTGGTTGGTGAGTGGGGGTTCCTCTGGTCTCTTCCAGGACCAGTAACATGACCCTCCAGAGGTACAAGCTCTGAACAAACATTAACTCGCTAAGTACTTCCCATGTGCATAATTACATTGAATCTTGTCCCTGGTTTTGAAATAGTAGAAGGCCATGAGCTTTTCCCTTACCTTCTTGTGTGAGAACTTAGAAAACTTGTACCCTGGTAACCACAGAGATCCTCCTCCTCCAGCATGTGTCCTTCTTACTGCTGGACCTCTCAGGCTGGCTGCAGACGTCTCCTTCAGCTACTCTGCTCTACCAGAGAGCAACCCTCTTCAAAGGCACTGTCTGTCCATCATACACATCCCTACCCCACCCCACCCCAGCTTTCTACTGCCAGGGTCACCTGCTGATTCATCCGTGTGTTTTCTCAGGTTGGTGTGTAGGTAGGCCCTACTACTCCCTCTTTCTTCTCACAGCTAGAAAGCATGGAGAGGCCAAGGATGTTAAAACAGCTTCTCAGATTTTTGTGAGAGTTTGGAACCTCTGGTGACATTGTACTGTGTCTCCGTCTGTACTTTTATTCTTTGTGTTCAGATGGAAATGTGTATTTTGGGTGATGAACTGAATGGGGCCAATTGGAAAAGCCCTGTTGACCCTGACCTGTCAGTGAAACTATGGGTCTCCACTTGTTATACTCTAGGTCTGTCCCACAGTGTGCTTGGTCCTCTGAGCGCCCTACTTGGGTGAGAAGCAAGCTTGGAGCCCTCCCTGCCCCTCCTCCTCCTGTTGGCCGGTTCTCTTGAGTTCCTTGCATCAGGGAAGATCAGTTGGAACTGGGTGGTGGTTAGTTTTAAATGTCAACTTGACACAATGTAGAACAACCTGGGACCTGCTCTGGTGAAGGATTGTCTGGATCAGGTCGTCTTGGGGCCTGACTGGAGGGGATGGTCTTGGCTGTGTTAATTGATACAGGAAGAGGGGCCTCAATGTGGACAGCATCACATTCCTCTGAGTTGCCATCCTGAATTGTGTAAGCAGAGAAGTCAGCTTGAGTAGTAGGTGTGCGCAGATTCATTCTCTTTGCTCCACTGTGGGTAGGACTAGTAGCTTCTAGTTCCTATAACTCGGAATTGTGAATTAAAATAAATCCTTTCTCTCCTAAGCTGTTTTTTGTTTCTTAATCTGCCGGCTAAGTCCAGCTCTCTCCTGTAAAACTCAGGGATAACAACAGTTAGTCCCAAGATAAACCCTGAGCACAGATCCAGGCAACAGAAATGAGGACTAGGAAAGGGAAGAGGTCACAGTCCTTAACGCCTGTGAAAGCCCAAGCCAGAGCTGGTCTGTTGGCTGTGAGCTGGAACCTTGCCTGTGCCCCTCCACTCTAGTGTCTCTAATCATGTATCTTCAGCCTCAGTGGCTCCTCTCCAGCTAACTGTATCACCTCACCTGGTCACTGGATGTTCATGTCTATTTACAAAAATTGTTTTTCAAAGTGTTTTTGCTTATGCAGGGCAAATTTTCTGTAGTTAACAAAGGCCTATGGAAGCTCTCACAGTGTGTTGGGGTGGTGGTGGTGGTGGTGGTGGTGGTGTGTGTGTTTGTGTTTGTAGGGTGGGTGTCTTTCTTGAGTTCATAGTCAATGGTAGACACTTAATGGTAGGCATTGGAAGTAGTCCAAGGGAGGGGCGGCTGAACTGTGGTAGAGTTGGAAAAGTTTTGATGCCCATAGTGACTGGGGCTGTCCCAAAGGATACATAGTAGCACGGCTATTTTGTTTTGCTAGAAGGTATCTGGGCAGCAGGTGCAAAGTCATAGAGGATAGGAGTGGGGGAGGAGGGAGCTCACTCACCCTTTGGACTCCTTCCGGGTAGGTATGGAGAGCTGTAAACTCTGACTGTGTGCCTTGTGAGGGACCTTTGAAGTGTGTGAGATCCTGGATCTGTGCTCAGGAGTTCTATAACGCTCACAAAGACTCTTTTCCTAAGAGTTTTATAGGAGAGTCGGGCTTAGCTGGCAAGTTAGGAAACTTGTCTGAAGCCACACAGCTAGCAAGGTCCAGCTTCAGGCACAGACTGTGGAGAAAATGGTCTGAGAACTGTTTGGCAGCTCATCTAGGCATGGGATGGGTGAGTGGCTCTGAGCCTGTCCCAGGGATTCACAGGTGCATGGGGACCCCAGAGTCTTATGAAGATTTCTGCTTTTGAAGGCCATTTGGGACTTCCAGAGCCTGAGTTCACATCTTTGGTAGACTGAGTGCAGTTTGTTTCTTTTTCTTTTTGTTGGTTTTTGGCATGTTAATTTGTTTTTCAAGACAGGGTATCTCTGTGTAACCCTAGCTGTCCTGGAATTCACTCTGTAGAACAGGCTGGCCTCAAACTCACAGAAATCCATCTGTCTCTGCCTCTGGAGTGCTGAGATTAAAGGCATGTGCCACAACCAACCAGGAATACAGTCTTCAACACCTGGGTCAAAAGCAGTCTTCATAAGGAAGTGTCTAGTAGGACAATGTTAAAACTGTCATCAAGAACACCACTTTCATCTTCCCATCCTGCTGCGCAGCAACTGTTGGGTCTCACTCTGTTTCTTTTAGTCTTTGTATAAGCATGGCAGGTTTTGTTTTGATTTGTTTTGTAACCTGGGAGCTGAACCCATGGCCCTATACATGGCTAGGCAAGTATTCTTCATTGTTGGGCCTGTTCTTTTCTTAGCAAAAGATTTCCCAACTGTACAGGCTTCCTGAGCTTCTCACCCTCTGTGTTCTGCTTCTGACTGACTTAAATCTGCCCTGCCACTCTGTGTGTGGCAAGTGAGTAATGCCTGCCGCTGCCTTCTCTGTCTCTGGGGGTTGGAGGTTGATACACAGAGCATCTGCTCTGGTGCCTGTTAAGCACCTTGCCTCCCAGGCTCACAGAATTTGTGTCATTTCTTTAATGGCCTTGCCTGGCAAGGTATTACCTTCTCCTTCCAGGGGGTTTCCAGAGAGCAGATGGCCACAGGCCACGTGCCTGGTAAATGTGGTCCATCCGGATTCAGTCTGGGTTTCTGGACTCCCTTTCCATTGCTTCCCCCAGCTCAGGTGCACAAGCAGTCCTCCCCTCCCGTTTCACCTCGTGTTCTAGGGAACTCCCAGGGAGGACAATAAAGTTCCCTGGCTCTGCTTCACCACACTGTCTCTCTGTGTCTGGAGTTTGGGTTCTGAGCAGTTTTTGCTGGCTCTTTCCCCTAGTCCTACCTAGTTAGTATGCACAGCTTTTTCTTCTTATAGTTAAGAACTGGAAGAAGATTCGTCAGGGTTCTGTCCTACCATGGTACCACTCAGTGATTGCTTGCCACAGAAAGTAGAGCTTGGTCCTAGGATTGGGGTCTTCCATCTTGCTGGCCTCTCTGAGTATACATCCACAAGTGCCTGCAGAGGAGACATCCCTGAGCTTTGTGACACTCTTCTAGACTCTCATCTGAGTGTTGTCTTCCATGTCATGACCTTAGCTTCTGAGTGGCCCGATAATGCCAATTCAGTGCCTGCTTCAACTGCACCTACTCTAAAGTAGAGCTTTTCAAACTTACAAGGTAACATGGGGCTTGCCATTGTAGCCATTTTAAGTATATGGCTATTATACCATCCACCTCTAGAACTTTTTTCTCTTCTTAAATGGAAACTCCAGCCATATTTGAACTAAATCTTCATCTCCTCTACCACACAGTACTCCCCACTCCCTACCCCACCCCCATTCTTTATCATCTTCCCTGGGAGTTCCCAGGAACGCTCTGTGTAACAGGAGGGCTGCTTGCGTACCTGATCTGGAGGAAGCAATGGAACAGGGGTCTAGGAAACCCAGATTGGGTCCAGATGGATCACGCTTACCAGCATCCATGGTGGGATGCTCCAGAACAACTTTGCATAGTATTCTTCACTTCCAGGTACACAGTCCCAGGTCCTGGTGCCCACCATTCTACTTTTTGTCCCTTTGAAGTTGACTGCTCTCATCTCATTAAGTGGATGCCTACAGCATTTGCCCTTCGGTGTAAGGCTTGTGTCATTTAGCAGCACCCCTCCTAGTTGTGGGCTGCATACTGTGTACCCAAGTCTGAGAATTTTATGGGTTTTGGACTGTATTACCTCAGACCTCTCCATCCAGTAGTGCCACTGTCTTTGGAACTGTGGAGGCCCTCAGCCCTTACCTCTTGTTTTTATTTTAATTTATTCATTAATTAATGAGTACATATTTGGGGATGAGAGTCTGTGCACATGCTATGGAGTATGTTTGGCAGACAGAAGACAACTTGCAAGAGTTGTGCTTACTTTCTACCATGTGTGTCCCGGGATTCAAACTCAGATCCTCAGGCTTGGCAGCGGGCCCTTACTTTCTGTGCCCTTACCTCCTGGTTGATGGAGCTCTGGTGTCTCCCTTGGGACTTGCTCTGTGCTTAGTATCTTCTGACCTGTCTTAGTCTGGCAGTGGTGGTGGGAGGTGATGAGCCAGTTTTCTTTCTCCCGTTATCTTTTTGTCATAGTTGCCCAGTATTGGCAAGTCTTCTGTCCAGAGTATTAGAAAATGAAATATAATTACAAAATAATTTTTGTTGAGACAGGGCCTCACTCTAGTCCAGGCTGACCTAGTGCTCACTCTGTAGCCCGTGCTGATCTCAAACTCACATCAAACCTCCTTGCCTCGGCCTTGGCAGCTTTAGATGTGGGCCACCATGCCTGGTCAGATGTTCTAGAACAGGAAGAATTTAAGTCAGAACAATACAGAGGATCCTTGTCCGCCTACCATCCAGCTCAAGCACAAACCAATCCCCAGTGCAGACACGGCTCTGAAATGCTTTGTGGGGTACATTACTGTTCTCCTTCCTGAAGCTTGCCTTAATCCCCTCTTTCTGTTTAAGGACTTTGCCTAAGCAGTACATTGTTAGTTTCTTGTGCTATGAACTGGGGTTGTTTTTCTTTTAGCTTTGTGTGCAAAGACCCATCCATGATGATGAGGTACCTGGGGTGCTAACTGCTCTACAGTTACTCTGTTGCATAACTATAATGGATCCGTTTATCCTTTGGAGGCATTCAGGATGTTTTCAGTTTAGAGCTATTTGGGGAAAAAAAAAACCAAAAACGTTTTGTCAAACCTCCTTGACTTGGTCCCCAGGTTGGCATTGTGCAAGTGTCTCTTTTAGGATGCAGTAACTATGGGGGTGGGCTGGACCTCATAATATTATGCCAAGTTGTTTCCCAGCATCCCAGCAGCACGTAAAGACATCAGCAGTCCCTTCTGCGCACGTATCAGGCATTCTGCAGCCTTTTTTTTGTTTGTTCCTTCTATTTCTTCAGTCTAGTGGGAGTGACAGCAATGCTTGTGGTCTTCCTTTTTTGGTGCTGGTGATTGAACCAGGTTCTTCTGAATGCTGGGCAGGTCCTGCTCCTGAGCCAGTATCTTCACCTCCCACCTTCACTTTCTCCCAGTTAATGGTAGAATTAAATGTTAGTCACCCGGACGGATCTCCTTCTGGACCACTTAGCCTTAGCCCCAGTGCCTGCCGTTGCCACCACTGTGCCTTCCCATTGTGCTGGGCTCTTTGACCGTTACACCTACTCCTCAGTGAGCTTGTCTTATTCCCTCCCTCAGAGAACACAGTCTGCAGGCTTCCTTGGCAGCCTCCCTTCGCTGAAGAGGAGTTGTGGGTGTTTGACTCCGCTGTCAACAGCATGAGCTGCATTAGCAGCTGCTGGGGGCTTTGGGTGAGCAGTGAGTGGTGAGACAGAGTCTTGGCTTCATTCTGCCCATGTTCATGCTGGTGTGTGTGTGTGTGTGTGTGTGTGTGTGTGTGTGTGTGTATGAGTGCATCTGCATGTGGAGGCCAGAGGACAATTTAGAGTGCTATTCCTCAGGTGCTATCCATTGTTTTGTTGTTGTTGTTTTGTTTTTTAATATTTCCCGTGTGTGTGTGTGTGTGTGTGTGTGTGTGTGTGTGTGTGTGTGTTATGTGTGAGCGCATGTGACACAGCAAGTGTGTGGAGGACTGAGAAAAACTTTGTGGACTCCATTCTGTTTTTCTACCTTTGGGTGGGTTCTGGGCCCCCAGCTTGCATAGTAAGCACCTTTACCTAGTGAGCTAGCTCTCAGGCCATACATTTTATTTTATTTTAGTTAGACAGAGTCTCTTCTTGGTCTGGATTCTGTTAATCTGGTTGGTCCAGGAGCCCCAAGGATCTACCTATTTGCTTTTCCAGCACCAGGATATTACAAGTGTGTGTTGGAAATTGAGTTTAGGTTCTGATGCTTTTAAAGTAAGTGTCTTACTGACTGGGCTGTCACCCCAGAACTGTATAATGGACTCCAAATATGGATCATGAGAATTCGGTATTGACCCAGGCATTGTGACTCATTTAGACCTGCAGCTATGGCCTCCCCAGTGACTCTAAAATAAATTTTAGATATGCTGTTTCAAACATGTACTTCATTAGCTATCTGTGGAAGACGTGTTATACTTTAAAAAGTATACACAAGTCTCTCAAAACATCTCAATATAATGTAACAGTTGCTTTTAGGTATCATGTATTTAGCTAATGTCAAGACTTTCCTCCGTTTTTTTTTTTTTTTAAGCAGGGTCCAATCGTGCTTTGTTGATAGTCTCCATGAAACAGTCAGCTAGCCCTCTCTCCCCTTTCAGATTTTATCTATTACCATGTATTTGTTGCAGAAGCTGAGACATCTGTCCTGTATATGTTTCTAATTTTCTGGATTTTGCTACATTTGGTCACCCTGGCAACTGGTTGTATTTGAGGCCCCTGAATCAGGGTGTGTACATCACTGGGATAGGTTTCTGGTGCTCAGAAAGTGTGGGGGAAGATATATAACTAAACCTGATATAGATACTCAGTGGGAAGGCCTAACGTGTAGGACCTGGAAGAAAACTCCTGGATGAATGGAAAATACCACGGAGAGACTTTGCACTTGGAGGGCAAGCGGGAGGTCAGCTTTCAAGGTGGCTGGAACAGCATATGCAAAGGCACTGGGGCTTGAAACATCGTGTTCAAGGTTCCTGCTCCTTGCTCTGTGCCTGCCAGGAAGCCTAACCCTTTCCCACTCATATTGTCTCTTTGAAGAGACCTAAATTCCTCTCTGGAGATTGGAGGAAGGAACATTTTTTTTTTTCTTCTGTGTGCTTTCAGTTTTACCAGCAGCTACCTGATAGACACTTTTTATCCTGATCTCTCCTGTCTGGGTAGCCTTTACCCTTACAGGGAGCCCTCTACACGCCCTTTCTATCTCTCCCAGCTGGGTATGCCAGCGTGTTTCAGGGAACACAGAGCCAGAGAACACTCCAGAGAGAATGAAGCTTTCTAACTATGGGTCTGTTGGAACCAGTAGAGACCACAGGTTCTGAGGTGGATTTGCATTTCCAGCTGCCTGAAAATGCTCACTGCTTTCTCCAGCGCACAATGAGACTATAAACAGGTCGGCTTTGAGCAGGCGGAACTCTAGGATTTTCTTGGCAACACCCACTCATTTGGTGTCAAGATACTCTTCCCAAGGCTCCACTGTCTACCTATTCTAAAGCAGCCATGGCAGAGTTCTCCAGCCTGTGAGATGGACACTGGCATCCTCCAGACACCTGATATTTGGTAAAGGCCCAGAAGGGTTAGTTATTAACCTGCCATGCACCCTCAGCTGCCCATCCCTGGCTTTCATCAGCCGCAAGCCTTTTATTGCTCCTGTGGGCTGGGTCTTGAAACCAGGGCCCAAGCAGCCTGGTCTGTATCTGTTAGTCAGCACCAGTACCTCTTTGATGGCAGTCAGGATGACAGGTCAGAGTCCAGGGAGGGCCCAGGCTGGCTTGGAACAGGGTTCTAGGTCAGGCATCTGAGTCGCCGGTGACAGATCTAGTAGGGTTAGGAGCTTTTATGGCACCAGGACAGTCTTAATGGGAACAGGAGGAATCCAAGCTTGAGAAAGTGTTTTCCAGGATACACTATTGTTCTAGAGCTAGCAGTTTGTTGAGCTTTGAATCCAGAAAGCCATAGCATTGTGAGGAGGGGCAAGACCCACTGGCCCCCTCCCTCATTTTGCTGCAGAGCAAAATGAATCTGTAGTCTTAGCTAAATGTGGAGGTGCATGCAGGCATGCCTGTCCTGTAATCTTGGTCCTGAGGAGGCAGAGGCAGGAGGATCATTACACAGTGTAGGGCAGCCAAGGTTTTATCATGAGATCCTGTCTATAAAAAACAATGATATCTAAAGTAAAATCTATAGTCTTGTCAGGCTGTGGTGACAGGCTCTTTAATCCAGCACTCTGGAAGCAGAGGCAGGTGGATCTTGTGAGTTTGAGGCCAGCCTGGTCTACAGAGTGAGTTCCAGGACAGCCAGGGCTACACAGAGAAACCCCGTCTGGAAAAATAATAACAACAAAAACCCAAACCAGACCAGACCAGAACAAAAAACCATATAGTTTCTTTATTAAAGAGACCATAGTCTCTTCATTAAAGAAAACTGGAAAGCTTGTGTGTTGTCTTCGTGTGTATGTATGTTTGTGTGAGACAGGTACCCAGTGGAGGTCAGAGAACACCCTTGGGTATTTGTCCTTCTCTTCACTTTGAGGCAGAATCTCTACTGTTCACTGGATGTCCACTAAGCTAGCTGGCCTGTGAGGTTCCGGGGATTCTCCTGTCTCTGCCTCCCATCTCCTGGTAGGAATGTTGAGATTGCAGGTGCACGCAGTTCTGCACCTAGCTTTTTTTGTTTGTTTGTTTGTTTGTTTTTTGTTTTTGTTTTTGTTTTTTCGAAACGGGGTTTCTCTGTATAGCCTTGGCTGTCCTGGAACTCACTCTGTAGACCAGGCTGGCCTCGAACTCAGAAATCCGCCTGCCTCTGCCTCCCAAGTGCTGGGATTAAAGGCATGCGCCACCACTGCCCAGCTTGCACCTGGCTTTTTAACGTGGGTGCTGAGCATTTGAACTCGGGTCCTCAAGCAAGAAGTTACCAGCTGAGCCTTCTCCCTGTCTTGTGTTCTCTTTTAAAAGAAAAAGGATTGCGTGCACTGGAATTACTGTAATGTGCCATTTAATTTATTCACTTACAGGGAGTTGAGCCTTTCCCATTCAGGTGTTACCCAGATGGCTAGAGTATTCCATTTACCAAAGAGACCTGTTCTATTACAGCTATTTAATTTATCCAAAGAAGTAAGTCATAAAGCCCCTAGCTTACGTAAGACCCTCTGTGGGGATGGCAGATACTCAGAAGCAGAGTCTCACTTCCAGGAGACCATGCAGGGCAGGGTACAGGATTGTCCTTGACATGACATGCTTTGTACGCTCCCTGCTCCTCCTTAAAAGGAGACAGAGTGGCTTGTTTTGTTGTCCTAGGTGAACCTGCTATAGGTTGATTACTCTCCCAGACTCCAGGACTCTAGGACTCCACTGAAAGGACTCAACTCCGTGGTGGATGCCCTTCCCAGTTATCCCAGACTTCAAATGGTCTTGGATCATCTCTGTACAGTGTGCCAGCCTTCAGAGCATTGTGGCCTCAGTCCTCGGGTTATAATGATGTTTAAAGTTTTACTTATTTAGTTTACATGTATGGGTATTTTGCCTGTATGTATGTCTGTGTGTCATGGGCATGCCTGGTGCCTGTGGAGGCCAGAAGGTGTGGGATCCCTTGTTACAGACAGTTGTGAGCTGCCGTGTGGGTGTTGGGAATTGAATGTGAGTCCTCTGGAAGAGCAGCCAGTGACCTTAATTGCTGAGCTATCTCTTCAGCTCATGAAATAGTGATTTTAAAATTTTTGCTGTATTCTAGAATCTCCTGGGAAGCTTTTAATAGTGTATTTTCTGGGACATACCTCGGGTTCTTGGTAACCCCCAGGATTACTGGATGTTTCCCCAGAATGTTTCAAGGCTTTTAGGTGATTTCTTGGGCATCGTTAAAATGGAGAACTAGTGTTTTACAGGTCCATATCTTAACAGTTGTGTGTGTCAGTGTGTGTGTGTGTGTGTGTGTGTGTGTGCGCGCGCGCGCGCACTCTTGTGCATGTATCAGGTTCTCCCCTTTCCTAGTTTTATTTTATACTTGTGGTACCTCTCTGGTAGACTTGTAGATGTTCTAATTTTAGGGGCATTCTACAGCAAGATTTTGGCCCCATACCTTGTAGCTAGAACTAGCAGAACCAGACTTGAACCATTTTCAAGTACAAAATTAACAGCTCCCAGCCTCTGTGACTGTCACCTTGCAGTCCCTGAACCAATCCTCACTTCTCACCCAGACTGCCTGTTTGCCTACCCTTTGTTATCCACCTTTTTCTTTTTCCTTCCTTCCTTCCTTCCTTCCTTCCTTCCTTCCTTCATACTTTTCTTTTCCTTCCTTCCTTTCTTCCTTCCTTCCTTCCTTTCTTTCTTTTTCTTTTTTTTTTTTTTTTCCGAGACGGTTTCTCTGTATAGCCCTGGCTGTCCTGGAACTCACTCTGTAGACCAGGCTGGCCTCGAACTCAGAAATCCACCTGCCTCTGCCTCCCACGTGCTGGGATTAAAGGCGTGCACCACCACCGCCTGGCCCTTCTTACCTTTCTACCTTTTCTTTTCTTTTCTTTTCTTTTCTTTTCTTTTCTTTTCTTGTCTTTTTTCCTGAGACAAGGTTTTGCTATGTAGTTTAAGGCTACCCTGGAATTCACTGTGTATCTCAAACTGACCCTAAACTCATGGAAGTCCTCCTGCCTCAGCCTCCTGGATGCTAGGATTCAGGAGTGTATTGTTATTGACTTCTTTTTAGTTGACTCTTAGCTCTTCAGGGCCCGGTTATCTCTCCAAGGCTCCTTCTTCTCAGCCGCTACTGGGTCATTTGCCATCCCCTCACCCTACTTCCCTTCCTTCCTGGGAACTGGGAGGGACACTTTTGCCACAGGCAGACCTAATGCTTTTCATGGGATAGCTGTTCTTTATATTGTTATTAGAATAATATATAGCTCTACTGGCCTTTTATTTTTGCAAATGATTTCTCATTGTGGTAAAACTGGTATGACATAGAGTTTAAGGTGAATGGCATCTGTTATATTCAGTGTTGTGTACCTTGTACCCATTAAGCAGACACTCCCCAGCGCTCCTTTGCTCTAGGCAACCTAATCTTTTGTTTTGTGGATTTGCTGACACTGAGGCATTTAAGTAGAGTCTTTACAATGGGTGGTAGTTTCTGTCTTCCTGCCTTGACTTAGCATAACATCTTTAAGGTGCACCAGCCATTTTCCTTGTTCAATATCCCGGTTTTATAGCTTAGTGTAGTCTGTGTCACAGATAGTCCTACTGGCACCCTTACTGTACAGATGAGAAGATGGGATTCCGGAACAGTTAAGCTGCTCCCAGAGTGCACATAGCGAGCACACATAGTATATAAAGATCTCTGGCTCCCTCACTGACCTGCTGGTGTCTCCTCTTAACCTTGACCCTTTGAGCCTGTGCTAGCTTTGGTGCTGGAAGCTCAGCCTTTGAAGTTGAAGGGTAGGAAAGAAACTTTATGAGAGACTCTGAAGCCTATGCATAGCATATGATACAGCATATGATACAGCTCTGGGAGCAGAAGTCACCTATGATGCCTCTCGGGGAGCTGCTGAGCAGGACTATCAGTTCAAAGTTCTTGGCTTAATTGGACTGGGTCAGTTTTGTCATGTGTCCCCCGAATGTTAAGTGTCGAGCATTGAGCTGTGTGTATAGTGTGGTACGCCAGCTGGTGTGGAAGAGCACTGTGTTGAAAATGATACGAGGACTTCTGAAAGGTGCAGTTACCCCAAATAAAAGGTATCCCCCAAAAGCTGTGTTTGCACTGTACCAGCAGAGCTCCAAGCTGCGTGCAAAGCCACTCTGGCACCACTCCATAGCTGCCCAATGCTTCACAAAATAGTGTTTCCCTGTTTTATGGAGGAGGTAACAGAGGTGTCAAACAGTGAAGTCTCATCTGGGATCTTGCCTCTAGAATGGGATGGGCCCAGGAAGCCTGGCTCTAGCTTTCTGTGCTTCTTTTAATATTTTCTTTAAAATTTGGGGTGGGGGGAGATTGGTAAGGTGTCTAAGTCTGTAAAGAGTTTGCCAGGCGAGCATGAGAACCTGAATTTGGATTCGCAGTGCTGTGTAAAAAGTTTAGCGGTCTGTGCCACAACCTCAGGGCTGGGAAGCCAGAGACAGGCAGATCCCAAAGCCCTTTCTGGCCCAGCTAAGTTGTTTGGGTGACTGTAGGTTTAGTGGGATAGAGTGTCTCAAAAAAAGAAAGCAGTCAACAAAGGATGGGGTTGAGAGTGTGGGGCGTATAGGAGACGTAAGAGGACATACGGGAGGTAGAAAATGAAGAGAGATGGGCTACTCTATACAGGGAGATTAGCGACAGCAAGGTGTATCAGAGGAGAGATGGGGAAAGATGATCTACTAAAAACATATTTGTTTAAAAAAATTGCTGTAATGATGGGACTGGAGAGATGGCTCAGCAGTTGTTTTTCTAGAGGACCCAGGTTCTATTCCCAGGGAATCCAATATCCTCTTCTGACCTCAGTTGGTGCCAGGTATGTACATGATGTGCATACATACATGCAGGCAAAATGACCATACACATAAAATAAGTAATTATAAAATATTAAAAAGGAAAATGTCGTAGTGTTGTGTATTGCTTTGTATACTAATTTAAAAAATGAAAGCAAGGTTGGAGAAGTGACTGAGATGTGATGTCACCCCAACACACACAATTCCCATACACCAACACAGCCCCCCCCACCCCATTTTGAGCAATAATATACATTCCTTAGACCATGGAACAGAGCAGTCTGGTTGCTTAAATAGAAAAAGGAGAAAAAATACTGTTTTCTATTAGAAGAGGTGTTTACCTATCATGGCAGTTCTATGCTTTTAAATTGAGAGGGAGAACATTTTCCCTCAAGATCACAAAAAATGCAACCCAGTCATCCTGTTCGTACCTTTAAGAACGAAACCCACACAACACATATTGTCAGTCTTTATACTGCACTGCCTCTTACGTTTCTGGAACAGCCGAGGGAGTCTGGTTCCTGTCTTGGGGAAGGGGACCCTTAACTTGTCTGTAGTGACACAGGAATCCAAAGTGGCCCTGGTGGAAAAGACACTTACTGGGTGCATATGGCTCCCAGTAGGAGTGAGGATTGCCTGGGGACTATGCAGTTCTGTTGATCTTCCTGAGTGCTTGCAGCCCCCTCCACGAGAATTTCATGAGGCATGGTACCGTCGGTGTTATTTGGTGGAGGAGATCGCTGTCATGGGATGGATCAAGCCCCTTCTCTCTCTTGCTTATACATTGACATCCTAGTTTCCATTATGGGATAAAGTCTTGCAAGAGGCCATTCAGATAAACCGAGGCGTGGAGACAGTTCTCAGTCCAATGTGACTGTTGTCTTCATGTGAACAGGGGATCAGGACACAGATACACAGGGACCACTGAATGAGCAAGAGGAAGAGGGCAGGCTTCTATAAGCCAAGGAAAGATGCCTCCAGACGAACTAGCCCTGTTTCCACCTTAAACAGGGAGGAAATACACTTCTGCTGTTTCAACCATGGATCCGTGGTATTTTGCTTTGACATCTTGAACAAACTGATACTGTGGCTGAGGCCTAGAGAATTCTGCTTGCTCTTTTGACTTTTTGAGCTAGCTACTGGCTATGTCGCCGTGCCTTTCTGGTGACCACAATATGAAATGGAATGACAAGCACTGTCCAAGCTGAACAAATGAAGCTCCATGGAATTCTTTGTGTGTGTGTGTGTGTGTGTGTGTGTGTGTGTGTGTGTGTGTGTGTGTAGAACATAGGCTTTGGTTGGGGATGGTTTTGAGGGGAAGTGACAGAAATCATGTAGATGGTCCAGGTAGGAACAGCCTCTTTGAGGAGGGCATGCAGCAATAGATCCTGGGGAGACTGAGCCTGGGGAGGTGGGCAGGAAAGCTGTGGCCACTGAATGTTCTGGGGCAGTGGAGTTAGGAGTTACAGGGTCCTAGACAGCCCGCAAGCACAGGTGAGCTGAATTGCAGTTGTCAGTTAGCCTTGTTCTAGGTCTGGGCAGGAAGATTGGTGCTGAGGGGTTGGTTACAAACTTGGAAGTCAGTGAATTTGGTGGTTAGATTCAATGGCAGGGCTTATGGTAAAGAGCAGATCCTCCCCCCCAACCCCCATGTTCTATGCACAGCAAGTTGCTGAGATTGAGAGTCCAGGGAGGAGAACACCTTAAAGAAAGGGGTCACTGGATCTTTGTTTTTGTAAAGTTTGGGGTGTGTGTGTGTGTGTGTGTGTGTGTGTAATGTTTTTAAGGTGCCACAACCACATGGCACCTTTATTTCTGGTTGGTTTACACTAGGCCAGCACAAGAGGCTGGTAGGTCAGACCCCTAAGGAGAGATCTAGGAAGATTTCAATAGAACCTATAACCAGGAGGACCCGTGGAGGAAATGGAACACAGCCATAGCAGACCTTGTGAGACACTCTTCCTGCCAGGCGCCAACCTGCTGCCTCCTGTGAACTCTGAGCCCACAGTACCTGAGAATGGGTGTAGGTCACTGTCACCAGCTGGTACAGGTGATGAAAGAGAGGCAGTGTCTACTCTCTACTCTGTTGTTTTACACATGGAAGGTGTCAACATTTTCCAAGGAGAGAGAAAAAGCAGGCAGGCATCTATTGAGTGGTGCTGCGTACATAGAATCAAGTCAGGTACCGGGCAGCATCAAGACTGACTGGGAGGGGTATCTTTCCCCAAGTTACCAGAAAGATAGCAGGAAATGGTGCCTTCTACAATTGCACAGAACACTTTGGGTTTTATATAGTTTTCCATGAATTGCTGAGACAGAACATGGGAGGGGAGAAAGAAGCCATGAGAGTCCACTTTGCTTTTCTGAGAATGGCAGAAACCAGCTCTGTCAGAGCACTGGGACAGATGCTGTGGGCACAGCAAGGACAGAAACTGGAGTCTGGGACAGAGACACAGCGAGGACAGCCTAGCTCTAACAGTTCATTAAGAACCATGCCTCTGAGTCCCAGTGGGGATTATACCTATCTGAAACATGGATTTCAAGGCTTTCTAGGTATTTATAGAGGTAAGTACAGGAAAGGTGACAGATATGTGCTGATGCCAGCTTGGCTTAAGCTCAATCTTGTCTTCCTTTCTTTCTTAAAAAAAAAAAAAAAGAAAAAATAGGACATAAATCTCACTGTGTTGCCCAGGCTGGCCTGGAGCTCCTGGGCCCAAGTGCTCATTCTGCCTCCACCTCCATGCCTGGTGTATATCTCTGTGCCAAGGTAAATGAATCGTGAAGATAGATGCGTTTTGGTATTCATGCCTGTTATACTGAGTACAGTTAACCTCACTGGAAAGGGGAGCCTGTGCTTCCATCTATATGCGGGTCTGAATGGGCAGAACTCATCTGTGGAGGAAGCAAATCAGAATAGCTGCTGCCTCTGGTGGATGGAGGAGGGAGGCTCGCACAGATGTTTCCATCTGTCATACAGCTCAGATGTGTGCATTTCTATAGAAACACTACTTAGTGCCTGTCCCAAAGATATTTTTTTTTTTTAAATCAATGAAAGGCCAGGGGAGGAAAAGATGGTGTGGAATAGTGACCTTGGCTGAAGCCAAGGGGACAGGTGTTTATCATTCCACTAACCTTTTGTCTGAAACTATCCATGATGTATTTTTTTTTTAATGGTGTAAATAGAGGCAGTTGATTAAGGAAGGAAAAATGCAGCATCCCTGAGGGTGGCTGTGGGCTAGTGAGTAGGGAAGACAAACACTGAAAAGCCAGTGGGAGCTGTAAAATAAGCAGCCTATCCAGTTCTCTGTTGACTCTGCCTTCCTGGAAACCTGTCTGCTGTACCCAGAGGAGAGCACAGAAGATCGGCCCTGGCTTCCTGGCTGTCATCTGGGTTTGCTTGTTTTCTGCTTTCCTGGGCACTGAGAACTTTGGCTTCTCCCACTGTTCTCTGGCACTGCCCAGTCCTTTGCCCATCCCTGTTCTCAGGAAATAGACCCTCCCTTCCGCTGACTTTGACCGCTGTACCACCCATCATCGAGTCTTCTTATCTCCTCCCTGCTCTATGTCCCTGTCTTTCTCTTCTGTGGGTGAGCACACAAAAGGGGAATTCACTGGATCTCATTTCTCTTCCTTCTACAATTGTAAAGTGCCACCTGTGCCTTTGTTCATGGGTGCAGGGCCGGGTTGGGAATCCAGGGTGCTCTCCCGGCTCTCCGGTGAAAGATAAACACTCTGTGATTCCCTAGGTATGGACTTCAAAACAGACACAATAAATCTGTGGTGCTGAGGGAAGGAAGGAAGGGATGAAACCTGGGGAGAGGCACACAGAAGCCCCCAGTAGGTCGAACTTAAACTGAGGAAGGCTTGGATCCTGTCCTAGAGGGTGGCTACCTAGGCTGTCCACACTGGGAATGCCTTAACTGAGCCTGTGCATTTTCTGTGTGTATCACACTTCAGTTTTTTTTTTTTTTAAAGGCAATTAGAGGTCTAAGCAAAGTCTTAAAACAATACTATCCATTTTATATAAAAATTTGTATTCCTAGATTTTCTTCAAACACTGGGAAGATGTGATCTGTACTCTGCCTTGCCTCAGAGTGGCAGTTGATTGGGTCTTTGTGGTGACCCCCATTCCACCTCTTGTGATCAGTTTTTGGTCTCTGCAGCATCCACTAGAAGTTGCTCAGAATGTGTGGCAACCCTTCCCCCTCCTTTGCATGCTCTAAGTTTCTTAGAAGGCATGGGATTGGGGCTGGTTCAAGTCTGGTTCGGTGCCAGGGCCTTGGGGACCTGTGCCGTTCCGGGTGTGTTCTGCCTGAACTGGTGGAAGTTGAGGTTAGTTTATGACCAACCTGGGCAGTTACTATATTTGTTCTTAGGTGTTTGGTTTTGTAAATAATTTCCTACATGTGCATTCTATTTTAAAGTAACATTTCACAATAGTCCTGGTTCACGCTCCTGCCCTGCTTGGCATTCCATTGTCTCTTACAAAAATGCATATGTGATTAGTGTGTGTGTTTTTTTTTTTTTTCCCTACTCAATGGCTGGGCAAAGCAGACTGTATGGTGAACTTACAGCCAAGGTTTTAATCATAGCAGCTCAAATTAGTTGTAAACAATGTGCCCGGGGAGACATTTTGATGCCTCACTTGTAGACCCAAACCTGAGGGGAGACTGAGTCTCACACCTTCCTTTTCTCCATGTGAACCTGTGGTTCTCTGCTCTCCTCTCCTCTCTGCTCCACCACGGAGCTTCCTGCCTAGCTCCGCCCCACCTCCATAGACAGGCAGTGACTTACTTTTTTGTTTTTTAGTTTGTTTGAAACAAGCTGTCCCTCTGTAGCCCTGGCTGACCTGGAACTTGCTTTGTATACCAGAAGGGCCTTGAACTCATAAGAGATCCACCTGCCTCTGCCTCCTGAGTGCTAGGATTAAAGGTGTACTCCATCACATGTGGCTACTTTTTTTTTTTTTTTCTTCAAGACAGGGTTTCTCTGTGTAGTCCTGGCTGTCCTGGAACTCACTCTGTAGACCAGGCTGGCCTCGAACTCAGAAATCTGCCTGCCTCTGCCTCCCACGTGCTGGGGTTAAAGGCGTGCGCCACCACCGCCTGGCGGCTACTTTTTTTTTTTTTTTTTAAGATTTATTTATTCTTATTTAGATGCTGATGTGGATGCCAGAAAATGCATTCTGACAGGAGTCTTAGAGCTGTCTCCTTAGAAGTCTGCCAGAGTCTGACATATTCAGAGGCGGATGTTCACAGCTAACCATTGATCTGATCAAGGAGTTTCTAATGGAGGAGTTAGAGAGAAGGAGCTGAAGGAGCTGAAAGGGTTTGCAGCCCCATGAGGAAAGCAACAATATCAACCAACCAGAGCTCCCAGGGTCTAAACCACCAGCCTGGGAGCACATAGGGAGGGACTCATGACTCCAGCTGTAGGAGGATGGCCTTGTCTGGCATAGGTGGAAGAGGAGATCCTTGGTCCCATGAAGGCTGGACACCAAGAGTGAGGGAAATCAAAGGTGGGGAGGTGGGAATGGGGAGGTAGGTGGGGGCACATCCTCATAGAAGCAGGAGGAGGGGGGATGGGATAGGGGGTTCCTGGGTGGAGGGGGGATAACATCTGAAATGTAAATAAAATAGCCAATAAAAAGAAAAGAAAGATTATTTATTCATATTTTATGTGTTTGACTGTTGGTAAGTACACCACAAGTGTAGCTGGTGGCTTTGAAGCCAAAAGAGGGTATAGGATGCTCTATAACTATTCAGGTAGTTGTCAGCTGCTGTGACTGCTGGGAATGGAATCTGGGTTCTCTGCAAGAGAAGAAAGTGCTCTTAACAACTGAGCCATCTATCCAGTCCCTGGATTAAAACAAAAATAAAAAACAGCCAAAAGAGCAAAACTCAAATAACACAAACAACAACAAAACAACAGTCACCGCCCCAGCTCCTAGAAAAAAAAAGCTCAAAAGTTAAAACCCAACTATAAGACCAGCTTCGTTTGTCTGTGCCTGCATCAGATGAATCGATGGACGCCTCGGATACAGTTTTAGGACTGTTGTGAATACAGATGGTGTTAAGGGACGTTTCCTTGGCTTTTCAGTAGCCTTTTCGAACTGTTTACACACACATATAGTGTTATCCACTGTGTGTGTAACAATTGGTGTTATTCTCTCTTATAGGATGTCAGAGACCTAGGGAGTACTGTCTGCATTGTTGTTGGTGCCCAGGAAGCCACCGGACTTCCTCTTCAGCACTAGTGCCTAAAGACTGGCACACAGCAAAGGGCCTTGCTTACACTGGGGTGGGTAGAGAAGTCCTGGACACATGTTCTCGCTTCCCCATGGAGCGGAGACAGTGCTGGGTGCGAGTTCTCATTTCGCATCTACTCCCCTTGGCAGCACAGGCTTCACCTTACAGATGGAGCAAATTTACAAGGTGAAGGGGCTGAGTCTGACTGTAGGTGTCATGCTGGCTGTAGGTCTTGGGCCCTAGAGTCCAGCCTTCCTTAACTGGAAGCCCCATCCCTCCTGTTAGTTAGCTAGAGCTGTCAAAGCAGTGTGCCACCTGCTGGGAACTTTAAACCTGGGAAGTCTGCACTCTTCATTCTGGCGACTGGAGCTAAGACCACAGTGCAGGAATGAGAACCCCTGTTGCCCTTTTCCTATCTTTCGGTGGACTTTCCTTAGGGCATGTTCATCCCTTGTATCTCTCCTGTGTGTCCTGTCCTGTCTTGTCCTCTCTTCTCTCTTCTTCTTCTCCTTCTCCTTCTCCTTCTCCTTCTCCTCCTCCTCCTCCTCCTCCTCCTCCTCCTCCTCCTCCTCCTCCTTCT
>JANHMN010000004.1:83243001-83268202 GCA_030674055.1 Rhabdomys pumilio
TCCTCCTCCTCCTCCTCCTCCTCCTCCTCCTCCTCCTCCTCCTCCTTAACACATATTTAATTTGTGTGTGTGCGCGCGCGTGTGTGCACCACAACAAAAACCTTGGCAGTCAGAGGACGACATTGGGAATCAGTTCTCCTTTCATGTAGGTTCTGGGATTGAACTTAGGTCACTAGGCTTGACAGTAAGCACTTTGTTTGTTGAGCCATCTTACTAGCCCGTCTGCTCTCTGTATAGACACAGGTAAATTAGGGCTCATCATGGTAGCCTTTCTAACCTGACTCCTTGAAATGCCCCATTTTCAAATACTGTGACATTCTGAGGTCAAGGCTTCAATGTAAGAATTTCAAGGGTCAAAGTGCAATGTACAGGTTGACCTAGAACGCTGCTCAGTCACATGACCTCAAGAAATGCATCTCCACCCTCTGCCGATAGGCATGCTACCTAGAATGAGGCTACTGCCACCTCTAGGTGTGTCTTGTGGGTAAACCAGGGCAAGGCCCTGATAAATTCATCACTAGGCTTCATGTAGCTGTGAGAAGCCTTCACTGGTTAAAAAACTCTTAAGATATCAGACTCCACCTGAGCTGAACAAGAGTCAGGACTCGAAACCCAAGCCAGTGTCCTCATCGCCCAGTGTTATACAGTCAGATCGGAAGATTCTGTGAAGGCAAACTGTGAAGTTGACAGTCGTGATCGGAGTCAAGGATGGGTTCCTCCGAGACTGGGTTTAGGAAATGGTGGGTATGGAGTGACATTAATACACCTCACTCTCTCTCTCTCTCTCTCTCTCTCTCTCTCTCTCTCTCTCTCTGTGTGTGTGTGTGTGTGTGTGTGTGTGTGTGTGTGGTCGGTAGCTTATGTCTGGTATCTTTCCTATAATACTTCTCCCAACTTTTTTTTTATTGATTTTAACTTTTTTAGACAGGGTCTCGCAGTGAATCCTAAACCCAGCAGTTTCATTAGGTGGCCTAATGAGCTTCAGGGACCTACTTGTCTCTGTGATTTACATTCCACACCCACACCCCACTGCTAAGGTGGCGTGGATGCCTGGCCTCTCCCTTCCCCTCCTTCCATCCCTTCTCTTTTTTCTTTTTGACACGGGTTCTAGAGATCCAAACTCATGCTTTCAGGGCAGGTGTTACCGGCTAAATCATCTCCATAGCCCTCCGGGCACCTTTGACTTTGGTCCACAGGCTGTAGTTACAGGACAGTTTTGGGGGGGGGGGGGGCATCTACATCCACCAAAGCTTTGTTTCTTCTGCTCACAGTTTCTTGGCTGGCTTTCATGGGAATGCGCTACATATTTATTGATATATAGTTATTTAGTTGCAGAATTGCATGGAGTAGGAGGTGTCTGCAAAAAAAAAACCCAAAAAACCAAACAAACAAAAAACAAAAATACTTCTGCGATTTATTCGTAGGGCTGCCCCTCTCCCAGCAGCTTGTTTCAAGCCCCATCTCTAACACAGAGGACATCCATGTTGTAGTTGCGTGGTACTGTCGCATTGGCACCAGTGTATTTAATTTTACTTTTGCCTTTTTTGTGTGTAGTGGTAGTGTAGTAGTGGTAGGTTGGCTGCCTCCCCTTGCCTTATCTCTTGCTTGACAGAGGGAGTGTGGGAGAGCGCAAGGGGGGAGGGGAAGAGGGGGAAGAGAGGAGGGAGAGGAGAGAGAGAGAGAGAGAGAGAGAGATAACATAAGAGAGCAATAGTAGTTCTTCAAACCAAGCACTTCTTAAAGTGATAGAGTTCTTAGCATCCAAGTATCTGTTTTTCCAGTTTCTCATGTTTGGTTCTCAACCTTTTGGGAGCAGAACGGCAAAGCATGCCTCTTGCTCGGCTGTCCTAGGCTGCAGAGTGCAGACTGTTCAAGACAGTCTTAAGAAAAGCCATTGTCGACAGAAGGCCCCAAAGTAGCTGCCCGTACACTGTGACCTACTGATCTCATGTCTTGTTTGTCCCATCTGTCAGGCATAAGGTTTGAACATATAAATGTCTAAATCACTTCTGAGCTCTTAGCCTAGTAACAGGGCTGTTGGGTCCAGGTCCAGTTATTGTGGCCCTCCAAGGCTGTCCTCATGGGAGCTTGTCCCATTACACATCATGGTGTCTCGCTCTGCTGGGTGAAGGATGATCGCACTTTAGTTTAAGGTCAGAAGTCAGTCCTTCAGAGCTGTTCTGAGGGAGAAAGACATTGTTTCTGTGCTGTTAGATGATAAGGAAAGGGAACTTCATTGTGTCCAAAGCTAAAACTTCAGCTTTCATCGCTCTGCATGCTTTCCTTCTGTAAAAGTACCTCACTTGGTGTCTACGAAGTTAAGCACTCAGTGTACGGTGTATCATTTGTATAGGCTGCACAAGGGGGCGGGCAGTGGATGGAACGGTGGTTTGAGGTGCACTCGTGGATGCTGAGTTGGGTCGAATAGGAGTTTGGCACTGTATTTTGTTGTAATGACATGGAATCAAATTGACTGCTCATGACTTGGAGCAATTTTTCTTGTCTGCATCCCACAACCTGTTCCTCTTCACTGTGGAAATGGGAATTTCCTTTCCCAGCCAGTGGCCCTGATGCTGCAAGGCTCAGCCTCATGTCGCTGCCATGGTTCAGTCTCCGTCTGGTGTGTGCCTGGTGAGATTTTTGTTTAAATTCTTGCTCTGGGAAAATTTGGATATAAATAGAGATTGCATGGAAGCAACTATAATATACAGAATAGTCATTTCTTATTTCCTGGATTGATTTGATTGATTGATTGGTTGGTTGATTGATTGATTGATTGATTGATCTCGTAGCACTAGGAATCAAAACCAGAGCCTCATACATTCTAGGCAAACCCCTCTACCTCTAATCCATATCTCTGATTCAGTTTCTGGGAGATTTTAAGGCAAATCTCATAATTTGTTTAGGTTTTTGGTTTTTAATTGCTCACCTCTAACAAACATATATGTAACAGATGTATCCATATGTCATTATCATCTTCAGTACAAAATAGTGATCTGTTAATGTCACATACCCAACACTTAAGCTTTATTTCCATTCATCTAAAACAACAACAACAACAACAACAACAACCAACCCTTCTCAATACTTTTTTTTCACTTGATTCAGGAGCCACTGTAGGTCACATGTTAAGTTTGGTAGGTGTCCCCCTGTGCTGACAGTCTCTTCCCAGATTCTATTCCAACTCTTTCTAGAGCTGGCTAATGGTATATCTAAGAGCCTCAGCTAGGTAAGCATTTTTCTCCTAAACAAAATTATTGGGCTTTAGAAAGGTTTTTAGTTTCTCTTTTCTTTTCTTTCCTTTTTTTTTTCTTCAAGTTTGTTTATCCCACTTCCTGCTCGCCTTTGTTTCCAAGCAGGTGACACTCCTGTTAGCATCACCGTATGGTATTTCTTGAAAAACTTGGCTTTAAATCTGGAAAAAGTTGATACATATGAAATCTGTTCTGTACACACATATGCCACACACACATGCTATGTCTGGTTTTTATTCCACTTATCTGTTGTTACATAATACATTTCCCAGATTGCTTTGAGCCTTAAATGACCATTCCTTAGAGTTTGTGGATTATGTTGGTCAAGAATTGAACCAGCGCTCACCTGGCAATACCTCTGCTCCTTGGAGTATCTGCTGAGGTTCTGCAGAGATGCTCAGTTGGTGACAGACTAAGACAGGGTGGTGCCCTCATGTGTTTGGGTGACTGGAAGGATGACCCAGCTGAGATAGTGGACAGGGACATCTGGCCGTGGTTTGGTGAGCATGACAGGGTAGGTAGACTTACATGCTGGGTGATGGATCTTCCCCCAGAGTAAGCGCGCGCGCGCGCGCGCGCGCGCGTGTGTGTGTGTGTGTGTGTGTGTGTGTGTGTGTGTGTGTGTGTGTGTTATTACCTCATTTTTGGAAAACACAAAATATCCATAATACCACGTTCATTTTGTTTGAAGCCGTGCCAAGTTTTGCCAGATTCAAGAGAAGGGTACAAAAGGCTCTTTCTTGGTGGAAATGGTGTGAGAGAATTTGTAGCCAGGTTGCAAGTGCTACCATTTGGAAGGAGAACATGAAAACTGATATGTGAAGTCCTTACCACTTGGCACTTTTCAAGTCTCTATGTATTTTGCTCATCTTGTTGTGGCTGATGGTTGATGTTTTGAGACAGGCTCTAACTGTGTAGCCCAAGCTGGTCTCAGACTGCAGCTCTTAGGTCTCCAGCCTCCTGAGTGCAGTGTTTATTGGATTGCATCACTATATCGGCTTCTTGTTTTTATTTTTTATTTTTTGTATGTGCCATCTTGGCCTCAAACTAGGGATAGTCTTCTCGCTTCAGCCTCTTGTGTGCTAGAATTACAGGCAGAGCTATCATGTCCTAGCTTATTACCTGCCTTTTGATGGAAGACGGAAACCCGTGTGTGGAGGTGCCTGCCTTATAAAGGTTATTCAAAGCATGTCCTATTTCTGTTTCTGTTTGCTAGAGAACTTTGTGGGGTAGAGGCACTGTGATAGGTGACATGAGAGCAGACAAATGGAATGGCTCCAGGCCATTGTGTTAGGGAGGTCTTTGTCAATGGGGGTAGTATATTAGGTAATGAGGGGCCTGCTGGCAGTGTGAACATCCTTCTGGTGAGTAGGAAGCGTATTTGAAGTCCCTCAGGGCATCCGAAAAATTGAGCTTTGGGAGTCCTTTACCCTTTCCCAGCATCTTGAGGAATAAGTGAGAGGCCATCCCTCAGACTAACTCTGGATGGAAGTATAGGCAGACAGGGATCTTTCCAGCACACATTAGATATCCGCAAGAGGTTGGGGTGTGGCTCAGTGGGGAACATCTGCTTCAAATGTGTAGGACCCTCAGTTTGATCCCTGATGTACTCCCACTGGGCCCCCAGCCAAGAACATATTCATAGGATTCAGGCCGGCAGAATTCTGTGGTCCACACTGCAGCCTGTAAGGGGTGTGTAAGGGGAAGAGCCTAGAGCTTTGAATCTGTGCCCAGATCCAAATACAGCTTGGCCCAAAGACAGCTTATCAGCTGCGAACAGACTAGGCAATAATTGATCGATAATACAACACAAAGCCTCTGTGTTCTCTATTGATCTCTCCATTAGTTGATGTTAGCATGCCAATGACTCTGTGGTGGGGTAGCTCACAGCCCCTGTCTAGCTCATCAAGGGCCCTCACAGTGGCCCAAGAGGATCACGTGGACCTGGCCACAATGCCCCTTTGACTGATTGACTAGCCAAGATGAAAGTTCTTTTAAGAGGATTCTCCTTCCTTGTTCAAAGTTAAGAGCAGTTGGTAATGTTGTTTCCTCTGATTTCTAAGAGATTGGTAGCCTGGCAAATCAGGAAATTAATAACATGTGCTCTGCTTTACCAGAATTCAATTTCTAGGAGCCACCCAGACTGTTAATGTTCACTTCTCTGCGGTGTCGCAGCTTCTGTGTCAGTGCATGAGCACATAATCTACTTTCCACACTGCTGCAACTTTCCAGCTGTCCAGAGGAGAGTTTCCTCTCCTACCTTGAGATCTGAGTGTATCCCACTTATAACCAGAGCCATAACCAATTAGCATTTGGTATTTGTGTATTGAATTAGTCTCAAGAAAAAAATTCTGTTTTTCTTCTTTTTCTCTACTTAAAAAAAACCTGTCTCCCCTCCCCCTCTTTCTCCTTCCTTTCCCTCTTTCCTTTCCTTCCTTTCCCCTTCCCCTTCCCCTTTTCTTCTTGTCCCCTTCCCCTCCTCTTCCCCTCCCCTTCCCCTTTCTTTCCCCTTCCCCTTCCCCTTTCTTTCCCCTTCCCCTTCCCTCCCCTCCCCCTCCCCCTTCCCCTTCCCTTTCCCCTTCCCTTTCCTTTCTTTTCTTTCCCTTCTGAGATAAGGGAAAGTTTGTCCAGATAGCTCTGGCTAGCCTTGAACTTGCTGTGTAGACCAGGCTGGCTTCAAACTCACAAGAGATTCATCTGCCTCTGCCTTTCAAGTGCTGGGATTAAAGGCAAACATCCCTATGTCCAGCACTCCTTTCTTTTTAAGGTAGAGTCTTATTGTGTAGCCCAGATGGGCCTTGACCATGTGCAGACTCCCTGAGTACTGGGGTTAAAGTATGCACTGCCATGCCCAGCAATAATAATATTGTGGTGAGACACTTGTTGCATGCATTCAGAGCCAAGGTGAGATGGCCAGAGAAGCTCAGGGAGAAGACAAAAAAGGGCTCTGCATTTAACGTCAGAAAACCTTGGGGGTTCCTAATCTTGTTCTGCCGGGTGGAAGCGGTGTAACCTGGTCACGTGACTTCTGTGAAGCCTAGCCTCCTTTTTGGGAGGAGGCATTATTTAGAGATAGGGTGGAGCCGGGCGGTGGTGGCACCTTTAATCCCAGCACTTGGGAGGCAGAGGCAGGTGGATTTCTGAGTTTGAGGCCAGCCTGGTCTACAGAGTGAGTTCCAGGACAGCCAGGACTACACAGAGAAACCCTGTCTCGAAAAACCAAAAAAAAAAAAAAAAAGAAGAAGAGACAAGGTGGTCTTGAACTTGCGATCTTCCTGCCTCAGTCTTCTTAGAAGGCCCAGAGATTACAGGTGTACACATTTTACTGGCTCACAATCCAGTTTTGAGTCATTGAATCTTGCTAATGGCTAAAATAGTATTTTTTTTCTTCTCGCACGCATGCGTATATATACCATGTACATGCTTGGTGCTTGCAGAGGCCAGAAGAGGGAATTGTATTTCCTGGAACTGAAGTTACAGATGGTTGTGAGCCACCGCATGGGTGCTGGGAAACTGACCCTGGCTCTTCTCTGCTCTCAATTGCTGAGCCATCTTTCTAGTTGCTGAAATAGTATTTCTTCCGCCGAGGTGACTTATTTGGTAATTTTAGTTGTTTTGTGTTATGACATTCTTATCTTCTTTGTTTATGATGATTTATGTTAACAACAGCTTATCTTTGTTTATCACGATTTAGCTATGTTGACACTGGGGACTTTTCTAGTTATTGTTACTCTCTCAAATTATTATTGCAAAAGAAAGAGCCTTATTTTGGCCTGTGTTTATTATGCAGGTTACAGTCCAAGAGCAGCTGGCTCAAATGCTTTGGGCCTGCAGTAAGCAGGTGCATATCATGGTAGGATCAGGTGGCAGAGGAAAAACCGTTTATTTACATCAGGAGCCAGAAAGTGTAACCAGATGGGTATGGGATGGGCTTTCATAAACTCCTTCAGGGCATGTCCCCAATGATCTGATGACTCCCCACTAGGCACCCTCCCACGCCCAAAGGTAAGCTTCTTCCAACAGTGTCACTCTGGGAGCCTAGCATGGGGACATGCCTAGGCCATTTGGGAGGTGTGTGTCTCTAACAGAAAACTAGTTTTTACAAAGGTTCATAGAAAAGTGGCCAGTTGGGGCTCAGTAGTGATAGACCATCTGCCCAGCAGGTACAAGACCCTCAGTCTCAAGTGAAAAGTGAAAAGGAAATGTGTAGCTGTCCTGCCAGGAATGGGGAAATCCTGAAGAGACATTCTGGTCTTTCTTCTTGGTCATCAGATTATTAAAGCAACAGTCCCAAGGAGTTAGAATTCCCTCAGGAACCTCTTGCTAGGAGAAGGAAAGTGTTGAAGCCTGGTGACAGCCAGAGGAGGAGCTTGTGTCTTCTCAGAAGACATTTTATAACTTTCTGACTACCACCTTGCAGGAAAGACTGAGACCCAGGAAAGACTGAGACCCAGCATGGATGGGCCAGTGGTGGGTGGATCACACTTGGCCAGGACTGATTGGCTGTGTGTAATCCTTGCCCTGATACCCTATTTAAATCTAAACCTCATGTCAGGATCCTGAAGATGAACATGGGGTAAAGGTGGGCAATGCCACTGGTGTACTCTGTTCTTATTAACAGTGTGACCACAATGATGACATCTCCTTTCTGAGCTGAGCTTCTTAGGGCTCAGGCGCTAACTCTAACAGCTCTGTTAGCAGAAGGAAGGAGGCAAGGAGAGAAGGAGACAAGCAAAAAGAGATTGAAAACTGGCAAGTCTGGCAGGGGCTGGGAGTGGGAGGGCAAATGACTAATCATGAAAGTAGCACTTCCCAGAAACTGTGGGCTCTAGCCTCCTGGCAGGGGCTTCTGAGAACTACCAACTGGGAAGCCAACTCTGATCCCAGGTAGAGCTCATAAACACATTCAGACTGAGGGTATTAACACATTAGAAAAGGAAACTGATCCTTGGGGATCAAGGTAGGTTACAAAAATCCCCAAACCAGACTAACCCCAATCTTTCTTTTGATGGGATTATTAGGCCTCAGATACCTTGGGTTGTAGTAGGATTTGACTAAAAGCACATGGTGTCAGGCCTGTGTCCTGGCAGGAGATAGGAGGTTTGGGTGAAGGTGCTCTTGCTGTGTTAGGGGTGGGGCACCAGTTGACACGAGTGCCCACCTGCTTTCTTGTTGATAGAGCTGTTGAGCAAGGTGGACAGAACAGACGAGATCGTTGCTATTTTCTCAAGAGTGGCAAAGGTCATGTTTGGTTTGCTGGCGGGGTCATATAACCGGGTTTCTAATCCAGCATGTGTCCCCACAGAGCACAGGGCACAGCCTGTGTGGAACAACTGTGTATATTGATAACCAAACCAGAAGCCTCTCGCCACAGAGGTGCCCTTAATGAGGCACTATGGGTCCAGTACTGCCATCCCCATCCAGGCCAACCTGTGGTACCTCCACGAGTCAATAAAAGTGAGATGGATAACTGAGAGATGGAATGAGAGACCTGAACTCTTAGTGCACTGAACGTATAATAGATCTCGGACCAATTTAAGGATGATGAGACTTAATGGGAGCAAATTTAAAAACAAACAAACAAACCCCAGCTGTTCTCTTCAGAAATCATGAGCATAGGGCATGGGATACAGCTAAGTAGACTGCTTGGCGCGTTTGATTCTCAGGACTTTAGAAATGGTTTTATTTATTTATTTATTTTGGTTTGTTTATTTGCTTGCTTTTTAACCCTTGCTTGGGATTCCGAAATTTATTTAAACAAGGTAGCACATGCCTGTAATTTCAGCACTCAGTGAGTAGAGGCAAGAACACTGTATAGTTCCAGCCTGTACTACAAAGTAACATCTTGTGTGATGCTGCTTTGAATAAAAATGGCCCCCATAGGTCTGTAGGGAGTGACACTACTAGGGGGTGTGAACTCATTGGAGTAGGTGTGGCCTTGTTGGAGTGGGTGTGGCTTTGTTGGAGGAAGTGTGTCACTAGGGGGCAGGGCAGGCTTTGAAGTCTCAGAAGCTCAAACTCAAGGTTAGTGGCTCACTGTCTCTTCCTGCTTCCTGTCGGTTCAGCACCATGTCTGCCTGTGTGCCACCATGCTTCCCCCTCGTGATGATGATGGACTAAACCTCTCAACTGTAAGCCAGCCCCAATTAAACATTTTCCTTTTTATGAGTTGCCTTGGTCATGGTGTCTCTTCATAGCAAGAGAAGCCCTAACTAAAACACCTTGTTTAAATAAAAGAAAGTATTTCCTAGCATGTATAAGGCCCTGGATTTGATCCACAGTTCAGCACCAAAAAACAAAAAGCAGATAAATAAACAGGAAATCTATACATAGATAGGTTTTCCTTAGCCTTCAAGAGAGGCCGGGGTGGGATACGATTTCTAAAACACCAGTGTAATCATGTATGTAATCATGTATGTAATCATGTATGTAATCATGTATGTAATCATGTATGTTAGCACTGACAAGGGTAGGTGATGGTCGTACTACAGTTTGCTCTCAGGTTCCAGCCAGCTGTAGAGAATTCCTAACAGAATTGGAATGGGGAGATCAGACTTCTGAAACAGTGGGTCATTTGAAAACTTTTGTGGGGGACTGAGGATTCTCCTTAGTCTATCAGCCCTAATGCTTTTGTCAGCCTCCAAACGCCACATGAAGTGAAGCAGAAAGACGAGTAGGGAGGGTGCTGGGCCTAGAGTTCCGCTTGCTGCAGGTGAGGATGTTAACTGGGGTTGGAGAAGGGCATTGTAGGCAAAGGAAAGGACACAAGTCTAGCTGTAGAGATAGGGGCTGCAATGGAAGGTGGCATGGTGTTGTATCTGGAGGGCTTCAGGCCTCAGAGCTTGACTGGGATTCAGGGTACTTGTAGGGTCCTAGGGAGAGGCAGAACTTGTTAGGATTTGGGCAAGGATAGTTTTGCAGAGTCATGGATCAGGCTGCAGGGCACCCACAAAAAACTTGCTTCCCTTGTGGGTGCTTTCGATGCAGATGTCTTGAATGACAATTCCTCTCAGAGACACAGAGAAGGGTGGTACTGGGCAGACACAAAATGAGAGGTATCGGGACCACTTGGGGCCATTGCTGTTGTCTGGGTGTGACATGCTCAGACCTGTGATGGAGGTGGAGGGGAACATGGACACACAGGGCCACACCATGGGATGATGTAGAGCAGATGCATTGAGAGGGTTCCTGCAACCCTTTACATTGTTTAGACACTGTACCTTCCCAGTTTAGCCCACAACTAGAACGTACACACTTATTCACAGAGCGTTCGCAGCTTAGTTTATGCCTTCCTTTGAAGTCTACCTGGGATGCCTGGCATTTTCTACTTTGGAGATGAAACGAGATTTGGACAGTTGGCGTCTGTCATCTTTGTTTCACAACTAGATTTGACCTGTTAGCCTCGAAGCTGGGGAAGGCTGCAGTAAGACATTACCAATAGTATCTAAGGTCACGTAGTTCCATAGTTTGTTTGTTTAGGGCACACAGCGAAGACACTAGCCGTCCAGTAATCTTCCTCCCTTATCAGAAACATGGCTGGGAACCAGTGAGTCAGCACTGTAGCCTCTTGGCTGGCCAGCAGAGACTGAACAGAGTCCCTGCCTTTCCCTAGTAGTTGTCAGTCTGCCTGCCCACCCCAACCTTAGTTATCAACTGTGGACTCTTATGCAGATTTTAATGAGCTTGTTGTTTCAGCTCTTGTCAGATCAGAAGGAGCTGCTACAGGGAGGCGTTCTGATCAAAGCTGCTGGTCCTTGGGAAAACGACATTGTTGAGATGGGAGGCATAAGAATTAGAGCTGCAAGAACTCAAGCTAGAGCTTGCTAGAACCTGCTGTGTCAGGGGACAGCTTGGCATATAAATCTGGCAATAAGAACTGCAGGCCTGACTGTGGCCTCCCTTTCAGGACATGTGGCCTCAGTGGGCAGGAGGTGCATGCTGTGTGTGTCCTAAGCTGCTTTGTACAACTTAGCTTCTCAGCGCATGCTCATTCACCGAGAACTTCCTGCAGTGAGCAGGCATAGCTATGTTTCAGACTACTTATTTAGGTTTTAAAAGAAAGTTCCACTTTTGTTTCTTGTTATTTACTTATATGTGTGTCTGAGTGTAAGTCTATGCATGTGTGTGCATTGCCCTTGGAGGGTAGAAGAGGGCATTGGGTCCTTAGGAGCTGGGGTTACAAGGCACTTGGAACAAACTCGTGTCCTGGAAGAGCAACAGATATTCTAGAATTTTCTGAACCATGTCTCTAGCCCAGGCTTTTTAATTTTTAAATTTTATTTTGTGAGAGGGTCTTACTGTGTAGCCTAGGTGTTGTGGAACTTGCTCTGTAAGACCACACTGGTCTCTAGCTCAGAGATCTCCCAGCCTCTGCCTCCCAGATATTAGAATTAAAGGTATTCACCACTATGCATTTTTTTTTTTTGAAGGCATGAGCTCATTTAGCCCTGTCTGTCTGGCCTAGAGCTCACAGAAGAGCATGGCTTTGAGCTCTTGCTCCACTGCCTCCACCACTCAAGGCTGGGATTCAGTGTGTTCCACAGCACTCTCCAGCTTCTTAACCCCGTTACATACGCAGGCCATGGAATGGCGGCTGCAAGTTGATGAACATTCAGCAGATACTTGTTAAATGACCGAATGACTAAATCTGGCACAGATGGGGAGACTTAGTTTATTTTAAAGCATCAAGGATGACTTTCACAGTGACTTATCTCCTATGGTAACCATTAGGCTGCTCTTCACATAATAGCAACAGAATTGTGTTTAGGTAAATGGCCTTGGAAGTGCAGTCGGTTCCCTAGGTGCTGCTTTGTGGAATATACATGGTTTGAAAATATTGCAATAAACATGTTCCCGTGCTTAGACTTGCCGCTTGTGATGCACGTCAGTCTGAGGTTGGTACCGTAGCACAGTCCACCCACTGCATCTCCTTCTTGCCCCAGACCCACCATGTGTCTCCCTGATGCACAGGGATCTATCTAGGTCCAGATGTGTGGCAGTTAGGCTCTGTGCTTTGGAGATGGAGTGACAGAGATGTGGTTATTCAGGTGAGCGTGGCTTAGACCCTGCCCTCAGGGAGTGCGCACGTGGAAGCAGTGAGACACTGTACCAGTAGAGAGGATAGTCACAGAGAGGGAGGTGTAAGTGTAAAGAAGTCAGTGAGCTTTGATTCCAACTACATAAAAGCCGTACGCATCGAAGGACTGGCAAAGATGGCTCAGTGGTCAAGGCACTTGCAGACCTGGCCACCTGAGTTAGATCTTTGTAATTACACGTAATGGTGGAAGGAGAAAATCATCTCCTTAGAATTACCCTTTGGTTTCCACACATGCATCATGGCACGTCCACACCACCCCCCTGCCACATGCCCCAGGCGCATACAATAATAAAATGTTAAAACATATGTATTACATATCAGGGACTGCTTTATAAAAACAGGATATTTGCTGAAACAAACAATAGACATATTTAAGTGGAAAACTGTGGATGTTTTTCTTTAAAGTTCTCTTTAAAACTGACCTTTGTACGGTTGTTGTCAGACAACAAATACAATTTGGGAGGGAGAAAAAAGAAGTCCTAATTCTGGCACTCTGTCTTTCTTCTTTCCCATAACAAGCAATCCTCAGGATATGTTCCCTGTTGCTCTCCAGTGCAGCCTGCCCCAAGCAGCGCCTGCTATTGTGGAGCCAATGCTTCATTAAAGAGTTTCCTAGTGGGACAGAACTAGTTAAGAAAGGCTTTAGCAGCAGGACATGGCAGAAGACCTAGGCCGGGAGGAAGCTAGAGACTGTGTTCAGGAACCAGACAGACCACCCACTGTGACCCTAAGCAGGTCATCGGTCCCCCAAACCCCTTTCCCCAGCCAAACTTGCCCTGCAGGCTTCACATGGTGCCCTGAATACATGGGGCCCCAGAACCCAACCCAATCCAGTCTCAAATCCAGTGTGCACCCCACCTGTGTCTCTCCACTTGATTTTAAGACTTACCCTCCAGTCTGATTTCCTCAATCCCAGATTACTAACTGATACTGCACAGTGAAAAGGGTCAGTGCTCAGCTCCACTGTGCTTCATTCCAAACACTGCTGCCTCCGTCCTCTGGGTGGAGGCAGGGAAGGGACCTTTCCTTTCCATAGAGAAGGGATCCTTCTGCCAGGCCGGAGCCTCCCTTGATGGACTCATGGCTGCCTCCTGGGCATCTGTAAACATGGCACCAGCTGTATCTTACTGTGTCTTCTGTTGGAACAATGAATCCCCAGAACCCTGCCAGCTTCACCGACATTTCATCGACAGGTGACATGAAGGGTAGGTTGGAGGGATCCTCAGAGCAGAAACCCAGAGGGATACTAGAAGGATGAAGATGGGGGGATGTAGGCCACTGTAGCAGAGTTCGCTATTTCTCAGGCCTCCTGCAAAGTCAGCTCTCCAACCCAAAGAGGCTCCAAATGACTCAGTTTACCTGCCAGGCATCTCATCACATGGAGCAAGGTTTACCTTCCTTCCTCTTAATCCCACAGGTAGGTGCATGTCTATGACTTTATACGAGATCACCTTGGGGTGCAGCTGTCCATGCCTCTGCCTCACTGTACATTTAGCCCTCTGTCTCTGTTGTTGCTTTGGAGAAGCTGGTTCAGAAAGTCTTCAGTCTGTAGTCTAGTGGTGGATGGGGAGGCTGGAAGCCGGTACCTTTTGTTCTTGCCCTCTACAGTGAAGCTTCATGTCTACCCATGTGTTTTTACTTTGTGTATTTCCTATAAATAGACATGTGCAGATAAAACCAAGGAAGAGTTTGATGAGTTACTAGAATACAAACATCCTGTCTCCTCAGATAAAACCTGTATGCTCAGGCATGTCCCTCCATCCCACTACCTTCTGGGTTCTTCCCTCATGAGTAGCAGCTACCCTGACTTCAGTGTGGTTACTTCCTTATTCGTTTCAAATTTCCTCACCCAAGCGTGTTTCCTAGATGGTCTGTCAGTGTTGTGTGTGCACGTGTGAGTGCATGTGTGTCCGTCATCTGCCCTAGGCATTGTGGTTTGACCTTGTCTTTTTGAAGACAGTCTCATATCTTTGAACCTATGGTTGCCTCTCTCTACCTCATCTCTTCTCCTTCTTATTCTAGAAACTGGATAGTTTGCATTATGGGGTTTCTAGAGTTTTCCCTAGGCTGGATCCTGTGGAGACTTGGAAGCAATTGTGGCTGAGGAGGTGGGGTGTTCTGTAACAGAGATGCTGGCTAGTTACCTCACAGGCTGGGAGTTGCCAGTGTGCTGCCATTCGGGCTGTGAGATGTTGATGTTGCAACTTTCTCGGTCCTGATTACTTTACATGTTGGGATTCTTCAACTGGAGTCTAGTGTGTGTGGTAGCTTTACTGTGATACACATGTCACTTTCTAAGGCCACTCCATATATTCTGAAATCTGTACCTGTCAACATAGTCCGTTTTAGGATATTTCTAGGATATTTCATTGGTAAAACACCAGCCCAGCTATTACCTTCTAACTCTCTCAGTCCTAAGCCACCACAACCTAATTTCAGTCTCTAGGGTTTGTCCACTCTAACATTTTTTATGATAGGGTCAAACAAGTATGGTGCTTTGTGACCAGTTCCCTTGCCTGAAGTCAAGGGTTTTCTTATTTTATCCCTATGGTAACATGCATTAGTATTCAGTCTTTTTTATGGTGAAATAATAGTCCACCAAATGAGTATTCCATATTTTGATCATCAGTTGACAGTTGTTTCGGTGTTTCTTTTTTTCGGGTATAATGCACAGAGCTGCTATGAACATCCATGTACAACATTTTCATGAGCCTGAGTTTCCATACATTTGTTCATTACAAACCTCCAGGTAGACTTCCAGCCCTTGTGCTGATCTGTACTTAACCATTTCCGGAGCTGATAGAGTGTTCTCCAGAGTGGCCACAGTCTGTTATTTTATCAGCAGCATGTGAGGCAGCGTCTCCAGCACTTGTTGTTAGGTCTTTTCCATCCCAGCCATTCAATTGGGCATGAAGTGGGGTCTGGTTGTTATGGCTCACAGGTCCCTTGACTGCTGATGCTGGTTACATTTCCGGGTGCTTGTTGAACCCCTGCAGGCCTTCAGAGCACAATATGTTCCTTTTGCTGGTTCTTAATTGGATACTTGTCTCTTCGTTATTGAATTATAATAGTTCTTTCATTTATTTTGGATGAAAGTCTCTCGTCAGACACGGTCGGCCCTTGACATCAACTAACTGGATCAAAACTACTGAGAAGAATTGTGTCAGTACTGAACACGTATAGACTCTTCCTTGGTCATTCCCCAAACAGCACAGGGAAGCAAGAACAACTCTTTGCATAACAGCTGTTGTCTTAGGTGGCATGAGTCCACTAGAGGATTTAAGTCACGTGAGAGGATGTGCATAACTTATTTGCTATGCTTATGAGGGATTTGAGCATCTGTGCATTTTGCTTTTCTTGACTGGGGCTGGAACATTTCCCCACAGGCTGGAGTGACAGCTATATATGATTTGCAAACTCCCCCCCACACTGTGGATTGCCTCTGCACTTTCTTGACGTCTCAGTGCCTTTGAAGCACAGAAATTTCATTCTTGGATATGCAGTTCGCTGCTCCTTTTCATTACTTAGCTCCTGCTGTTGCCGACGTCTTTCATCAAGCATCGCCTAACCCAAGCTCACGAAGCATCGTGCCTTGCAGTGTTGGGAGTTTCACAGTTCTCTCTTCCACTGAGACCTGCTCCATCTTGAGTTGATTGCCTGTTTGCTGCTACCTACTCTTCAGTACAGGGAAAGCTCGTGTGAGCAGCCACTTTCCTGTTGATTGCCAGTGTTTATAGTAAGGAGTGGGTTCTCCAGTCACGGCTGAAGTTGCTGTTTGCTTCTTTGTCAGTGTTTTCTTTGACACCGAGTTGAACTGTCTTTGCTATGGTGTCGATTTTATCAGAGACACGTGCCTGCGTTTTGCTTCAGTGAGTACTAACAAGCCTCCTAGTCAGTCAAAGGTCTGAGTCGTCTTGCAGTAGCTACTTGTTTGAGATCTCTGTTTTCTGAAAAGGAACTGAGGAAAGCACCTGTCAGCAGCCCGTTTTACACAGCAGGAGAAGAAGCAAGAGGTGTGGCTTGTCCAAGGTTGTGCCTGTTTCTAAGGAGCTGGTATGGTTGCTACATCTGACTCTTTGCTGTATCTGTGCTGTCTGCAGACCACACAGAACCCCGGAATGGACCTAGATTTGGGTTTGAGGCCTAGCTAGATGGCTGTGCTCTGTGGCAGATTGTTTTTTTCTGGGCTTTGGTTAGTTGCACTGTAAAATCAGAAAGCTGGACAAGACAATTCACAAGAATTAGCAGGTTTTCTGAGGTGGCCTGCCTTGACAGCCAGCCCAGAGGTGGCTGTGCTGGAGCAGAGTCCATCACAGCACTTTACAGAGTGCCTGGCCTGGGCAGACTTACCATTGCATGAAGTCATTCATCCGAGAGCTTCCTTCTTGTGAGGAGAGGTTTGACAGTGTTCATCTGGACCTCTAATTTCATAGGATTACTTGGCATTTAAATGTCTTTAATTATGAATTCTTACTTCACTTAAATAAGACTAATTAAAAATTTACAAATTTGTATGCTGCATGCATGCAGTTTATGGAGAGAAATGGATTTATAGGAATATTCTTGTTTCTTATCTGTTTATCATACCCTCAATTTTCATGTCCCTCTTTGTCTTCCAGAAACATGCCAAAGGCCAGGATTTGTTCGACCAGATCGTGTACCACTTGGACCTGGTGGAAACAGATTATTTTGGTCTGCAGTTCCTCGACTCCGCCCAGGTCACGGTATGTCTTGCAGTGAATCATTTCAGAAACAATTGGCTCTTCATGCTAATTATAGAGCCCTAGACATTGATTGAGAAAAGAGGAAAATTGAGATATTGTCCCAGTAATGAGCTTGGCACGTGCTGCTGGTGTCTGAATGAAGTGCATGCAGGATGCCTGTCAGACCCCCTTGAGGTAGCCACTGACCAGGAGGCTGTATGCACAGAATACCTTCTGGGAACATGGCTGAACACAGGGGTATATGATAGGAACATTGCTAATGTTGGGGAAGGAGGAAGAAACCCCTTTATAGACATCTCTTTGGTGGTAGGTCTGGGGGGTCCATTACCTTCTTGCAGAACCGGGGTGGGAAGCAAGCAGGTGCTGTGTGCACAGCTGAAGTGGGGGAGGGCTTCAGAGGACAGTCACAGCCGACCTTGGCTCTGGAGGGTGATAAGTCAGAACAGACTCACCTCATCTTTCTGGAGACAGATGCTAGAATGAATGATCTCCACAAAGCCCGGTGCATTTAATTCCTTTTAAATTAATTATTTATGTCACATGAGTGTTTGCCTATGTGTATGTCTATGTACCATGTACATGCAATGCACAAGACCAGAGATGGCTTTGGATCCCCCTGGGAATGGAGTTACAACCTTGTCGTTGCTGGGAATGAAACCCAGGTAGTCTGAAAGAGCAGCCAGTGCCCTTAGCCACTGAGCCATCTGTCCAGCCCTAGCTACTTCTGTTTCTGAGAACAGGAGTGACTTTCTGGTTCTCCTTTCCAACAAGCTGTACCTTTGGGTTTCAAAGATAGCGTATTTGGCACTCTAAATGTGTTTTCTAAGTGGCTATTGTACACCGACCTCTGTTCTAAGCATTGAAGAGAAGGTGGTGAATACAGTTGATGTAACTAACATGACAGGTGGTGGACAGTTAAGAATAGTTAGGGATACAGGAAGATCACTCAGCAGTGCAAATATGAGGACCCAAGTTCTGAGTTTAGATCTCCTCACCCATGTTAAACAGTGTGACAGCACCTGTCTGGTGCCCCAGCAATGTTCCATCCCTGTGGTAAGTGGATAGAGTTGTACCCTAGAACTTGCTAGTCACTTAGCTTTGCTGGTCTCTGAGCTTCAGGCCCAGTGATAAGTGATAGGAACCGGTCTCAAAAGATAAGGTGTAGAATGGTTGAGGAGTAAACCCATCAGTATTTACCCACCACATGCATACCTGCACGCACATGTGAGCATATGCACAGACACGTAGCTACCACACAGACAAATTAGAAGACTTATGGGACAGGATAGGGTGCTGGGTGAGACCATGGTTTGGAAGCTGGGTATTCTGGGAACCTGTTTGAGCTGGAGATCTGAAGCTCTTTATATGTGGGAGACACTTAGCAGACGTTCCCTGGGGAGAGCTGTAAGATGTTGCTGCTCAAAGCTGGTGCCTGGTAATTGGGTTTACTATCAGGGAGATGCTGAGCCCTGGGGTGATAGGATCCGGCTGCTGGTGCGCCTGGCTACATCCTCCTGAGGGGGACATCTCTTGGGTGATCCCACTCCTTCCCTTTGTACCTTAGGACTTCTGTCTGCTCTAAATCCCTTACCTTGTAACAGCTCTTGCTTCCTTGACTGATCCTGGCTCCGTCTTTGTTTTTCAGCTGGAGACTTCCTTTACCCCAAGTGCCAGGGAGGCCTCCCACCTTCTTCCTCTCTTTAGCTCAGTCTACTTCTTTAAAGTTGAGCTCTGCTCTCTGCCCTCATGGCTGACCTTAACATCCATCGAGGCCATCTCTGTGTCTTTTTTTTTTTTTTTTCTTCACCTGGATGAACTCATGTTGCTGGCTCTGACCATATTCTGGGCGCTGTTTCCTCTCATCTAAGCTTCATTTCAGCAAATCTCACAGATTCCCTTACTCCCATATTTCTGACCCATCTCCCATACCCCAGTCTCCTCTTTTTCTTGCCTTCTTTCCTGCCTTAGAGGAACCAGGCTTTGGTCCTCACTCAGCCTTTGGTTCTCCTGTCACCACAACTGTTCTCTGGCCTCCCCTTGGCAACCAGGCTCATCTGTTTGTTCTGTGGCTTTTCCTGGGCTGCCAAACGATGTTGGAGATGAGTGTCTGTGTCATTTGCCTGCAGCAGAGATCGCAGGTTCAGCCAAGTCCAAGCCTCCAAGCTGTGCCTCGGGAGTGTGAGCTTCTCACTGATGCCTGGATGCCCCTTGGTTCATTTTCTGATTCCTACCACAGACTTCTAGTCAAACCTGCACGAATCTTGTCTGGCAGCTGTCTGTCTGCAGAGAAGGCTGAGGCCGTCTGCTGTAAACTATGCTTCTTGCCCTGCACCTTCTTGTCTCTCTTTCTGTTTGTTTATCCCTACTCCACTCTTGGGTAAAGGAATCCTGCCTCTGCACCTTTCTTCTGTAGCACAGCCCACAGTTCCTTTCCAGTTGCTTCCTGAAAACCACTGGCTTAGTTGGGGTTACTATTGCTGTGATGAAACACCAGACCAAAAGCAGCCTGGGGAGGAGAAGGTTTATTCCTGAGAACCACTGTTGTCTTAGTTTGGACTTTATTGCTGTGAAGAGAAACCATGACCAAGGCAACTCTTATAAAGGAAAACATCAATTGTGGCTGGCTTACACAATTCTTTCAGAGGTTCAGTCTGTTATCATCAAGGCAAGAAGCATGGCAGTGTCCAGGCATGGTGCTGGAGAAGGAGCTGAGAGTTCTACATCTTGATCCGAAGGCAGTCAGAAGATTCTTTCCTAGACAGCTAGGAGGAGAGTCTCAAAGCCCACCCCCACAGTGATACACTTCAACAAGGCCACACCTCCTAATAGTGCCACTCCCTGGGCCAAGCATATTCAGACCACCACATTCCACTCCCTGGCCCCCATAGGCTTGTTCAAGTGCACGAGTCTGTGGGGGCCACACCTAGCCATAGCATAATGCAAACATACATTTAGTCCAACTTCAAAAGTCCCCATGGTCTATCACAGTTTCAACAATGTTAAAAGTCCAAGTTCAAGGTCTCTTCTGAGATTCATCCAGTCACTTAACTGTAATTACCAATAAAATTAAAATAAAAAAGCAGATCACATACCTCTAACATCATGCAGGATATACATTACCATTTTACAACGGCACACTGAGGAAATCCTGGGTAAAAGCAAGACCAAAAGCAGCTGGGCAAACCTCCAAACTCTGCGTCTAGTGTCTGATGTTCAACTCCTTTCTGATTTGTTGACTGCAGTACATTCTTTCTCCTGGGCTGGTTCCACTCCCTGTTAGCTGCTTTCCTTAGTGGGCATTTCATGGCTCTAGCATCTTGAACATCTTGGGGTCTCCAAGGCAACTTCAGTGTTACAGCTTCTTGTTCATATGTCTGGGATCCATACATGATCATCTAGGCTTTTCCAAAGGGCTTGGGTTATTTCTTCATCTCTGCCTTCTGAAGCACTCCAGGGTCTGGTTGACTCCACTGCTGCTGCTGTTTCTGGTGGTCATCCCATGGTACTGGGATCTCCAGTTCACTGGAGTCTTTGCTGTAACTAGACTTCACTAATAGCCTCTCATTGGCTCCCTTTATGGTGCCAAGCTTCAACTTCTTTGCATCACCCCTCAGTCCTGGGCCGTCAACTTCAGCTGAGGCTGTACCTTCACCAATGGCCTTTTTTTGCCCTCTCACAATTCCATGACCCCTTTATACCTTCAAAACCAGTACCACCTGGATGACTCTTAAACGTTACCAAGTCTAACTGCAACACAAAGTACAACCTTGGTTATCTCTGGAACACATTTCTATGTGCTCTCATATAACACTTCCCAGAAGATTTCACTTCAGTGATGCTGGCTTCTTCTTAATCACTGCTAATTTCTTAGCTCCAGCTAACTAGCATCATTTGTCCCAGTAACCCCTCTTACTCTTTACCTTAAAGCCAGAGCACATGGCTGAACCTGCCCAGTTCTGCTGCTTGTTGGGGATGGAACATGACCCACTTTTCTGTTACATCATCACCAGCTTTCTGTTTTCCAGTGGTTTTCTTTGCTGCCTAAGCCACATTCTTCACCAAAATATCACAAGAACAGTCTCTAGGTCGTATATTAAAATTCTTTTCTGGAACCTCTAGAGCCAGGTTGTCACAGTTCAAATTATCTTCAACACCAATGTCTTCTTCTATTTTCCTACTGGGATGGTCCATTAAGCCCCACTTAAAGCATTCCACTGCTTCCCAAATCAAAAGTTCCCAAATCTACATTCCTCTAGACAAAGACACAGTCAGGCCTATCACAGCAATACTCCAATCCCTGGTACCAATTTCTGTCTTAGTTTGGGTTTCATTGCTGTGAAGAGACACCATGACCAAGGCAACTCTTATAAAGGAAAACATTTAATTAGGGTCTGGCTTACAGGTTCAGAGGTTCAGTCTGTTATCAAGGCAGGAATCATGGCAGCATCCAGGCAGACATGGTGCTGGAGAACGAGCTTAGAGTTCTATGTCTTGACAGGAAAATACTGTTTCCCAGGCAGCTAGATAGAGGGTCTCAAAGCCCACTCCCATAGTGACACACCTACTGCAACTAAGCCACACCTTCTAATCGCACCCCTCCTTGGACCAAGTATATTCAAACCGTCACATAAGGTTGACTATTGCTGTGATGAAACATCACACCAAAGCAACCAGGAAAGGAAAGGGTTTATTTCACTTATACTCCCATATAAAAATTCATTATCAGAAGCGTTCTGTAACACACACAGGGCAGGAATCTGGAGGTGGGAGCTAATACAGAGGCCACGGAGGAGTGCTGCTCACTGGCTTTCTCTCATAGCTTGCTTAGCCTACTTCTTATAGAACCCAGGACCACCTGCCCGGGGGTAGTACCACCCACAGTGGGCTGGACCCTCCCCAACTGATCACTAATTAAGAAAATACCTTACAGCCAGATCTTATGGAGGCATTTTTTCAATTAAGGCTCTTTCCTCTCTGATGACTTATTTTTCCCCTCTGAAGACTCTTGCTTGTGTCAAGTGGACATAAACCTAGCCAGTACAACCATGTTCAGAGTTTCTCTGTGTTCAGCATCTTCTGGCCACCCCAGCCTCTGACATTCCTGGGCCCTTCATTTCTCTCAAGCTTGTCTCTGTCCAGCCTCAGGCAAGTGGTGCTTTTCATTAACCCTGGAGCTGGAATTGGTTCTTCACCCTGGTCCTGGTACCGACCCATCTGGTGGTCTTCAGATAGCAAACCTCTTCTCTCTTGGCTTCCGTTTCCTCACCTGTAAAGTGAAGTTTGGGTCCCAAACCTAAGAACTCTTGGTCTTCATGGTCGGTGACTCATGTGCACATCTCCGTCAGCTAGGAAGCCATTATTTTTGTCTTTGGAACCAAGAGCTTGTTGGCTTGCCATCAAGTCCTAGTCCTCAGGGGACCCCTCGATAACCTTTTAGCTTCCTGGAAAGCATCGGATGTGACTGCTATGAAAGACTTTGCCACGAAGCCCTGCTGACTTGGCTGGCAGGTATTCCCATTATTGTGCCCTGTCATCATGTAGCAGGAGAGATGTTCACAGCAGGTCCCTGGTGTCCTGTGCAGACTAGACATGTATAGGTGTCTTGGCTCTGCTGGTTCTGAAGACGTTTCAGCATCTTACTGTACAGACATGAGAGGCATCCTGTAAGGCAGGATCCCCATCTGCTTTCAAGTCCAAGGGTGTAAGAGAGATGCTGCTGCCTCCAGGGCCTTTTCTTTTACTCCTATCTTTGCCTTTTCAGCCTCTTCTGTCATAGACTGGTCCTGATGGTACCAGCCGCCAGCCACGCCATTCTGTTGGGCCCATCCCCCCAATGACATGTCTAATTCCACTTAAATTTCTGGATGTCCCTCTACATCATCTCCACAGACCCACTCATGGTTCTTCAAATATGTCTTGAGCTCTCTGAGTGTTTTTCTTCTATGTAAACCTTGGAACTTATTTGCCTTTGCTGAAGCCTTATTATACATCCTTGGGTTTTATATTTGTAGATATAAACAAATTGTGCTTGGGACGTGGCCCAGCCGTTAAGAACATTTCCTATGCTTTCAGAGGACCAGGGTTTGGTCCCGGCACCCATGTGGAGGTGTGGCTCACCACTACCTGTAACGTCAGTTCTGGTCTGTGGTACACCATGGACCCCTCATGTGGTTCTCATAATACATTCAGGCACTCACCATACACATAAAAGCAGTGCACCTTAAAAAGTTAAATAGATTTTTCTGACTACATCCCAAGACTTATGACTGCCTCTTCTTTACTTGGGAGCAAGGTTCATACCCACTAGTGACCGTCATAGGAAAGGAAGGCACTTGTATTTCTTTTCATTTGATATTTGTTGGAAAGCCTTTAGACCTTGGAGAATCATTTAGTAGCACAACTTAGGGTCCAGTTGAACAGTTGAAGTTTCCAGTTATATATACATACATACATACATACATACATATATATATATATATATATATATATATATATATATATATATACACACACACACATACATACATATATATGTGTGTGTGTGTGTGTATTCATTCCTGTCCTTGTACACTGTGCTCCTGAGCTTCGGGTGTCGAGTGTTCTTGTCTGTAAAGTGTGTGTGTGTGTTTGGGGAGGGGAGGGAGGAGGATAATAGTATATACAGGGCAGAAGTCAGGAGTCATGGAAGAGAAAAGGGTTAATCCTCTGGAACACGGTTGTGGGTCTCTGGTGTAGTCTGTGTCATATTACAGTAGCAAAATACCTGATGCAGGATACTTTGTAAAGAAAGAGGGTATTACCTCATAGTATTAGACACTGAAAGTCCAGTATGGGGTGGACAGAGTCCAATATGGATGGCTTCTGAGAGGGCTCATATTACATTGAAAAAACAGAAATTGGAAGTGGTTGGGTGCAGAAGAGGCCATGTGTATGGGGTAGTCTTGCTTTAACTACACAGAATTGATTCAGTCCCCAGAACTTAACCTAGTGAAAGTGGGACCCTGTAACCTAATTTCTTTCTACCAGGCCCTGCCTCACCCCTTAAAGGTTCAAGTCCCTCAACACCACCATACTGGGGGCCAGACTTCCAGCACATAAGCCTTGGGAACCAACTTTCTTCAGATCATAGCAGAATCTTTCCTCCAGTTGGGCAGGGTAGGGGTGTCATCAAGGTGAGCGCACTGAGAAGATGCAGCTCCTTGGCCTGTGATCCAAGCCTGTGATGTCTGTGGAAGAATGCTCAGCAGATTTAAACAGCCCTTTAGAGAATCTGCCAAGATAGCTGCTGGATATTATTGATGTTCACAGGGTCTAGGAAGTGATCAGAGGCCATGAGTGGTTTTTTTTTTTGGGGGGGGGGGTAAGAAAGGAGCAACAGATGGGGCTCTGGGAAGGAGTGATTCATTAAGAGAGGGCCTATTGCCTCACATTAGAGGCTCCCCCAAATATCCACATCCCCACACAGCCTCTGACATGAGCATCCAAGGGTTGTGGTGTGGTAGGGACTGTTCTGTGTACACCAAGCTTGTATCTCCAGCTCCTTGAAAAGAGTCAAGCCTGGTTTCCATGGTACCCTGCCCAGCCCTGAAGCAACTGTCAAATCCTGTTGGCATCACCTATTTTTAGCAGTTGGAGCTGGGACCTCCTGTTTCCTGGTTCTGTATCCTAAAGGCAGGCCACCTAGGGACCCACTCTGCAGATCCACACTTGGGGTCAGCTTAGAGGAGAGCTTGGGAGTGAGATTACCAACAAAGTGTTCTGCTGAGAGCTGGGGTCTTCTGACCTGAACCCCACCCCCAGGCCTTTGTGTTACCTGGTCTTGGTAGCTGTTATTGACTAAGTTCCCCCTCTGAGCTAGCCTTAAACTAAAGGCTTGCATGACTTCTGCTCAGCATTCATTCATCTGTAAAGCTGGCACAAAGCAGGCCATCTTACAGGGGATTAATCTAAGACTCAGAGGAATTGGAAACTTTGTACATAATAAAGTAAGGACAAAGAATCCAAAATTTGATCTTACTCCAAAGTCTGGTACTTTCCACTGGACTATATAGGTATATGCCTACACACAGTACACACAATACACACACACACACACACACACACACACACACACACACACACACACA
>JANHMN010000004.1:83278018-83322880 GCA_030674055.1 Rhabdomys pumilio
ACAATGTCAGCATGTATACATTTGCAAGTGTTTGTGCAGTTTACATAGTCTCACTCATTACCATCACACTAAAGCAATGTAAAGAGGTTCTTGTCTGACCTGTGAGATGGAGCTGTGGATTTCTCATCTCACTGAAATGCTCTTTAAACTCGAGGCATTAGGCTTGTAGTGAGTACGAAGCAACAAACACATCATCACCGAAGTGGTTTGTTTTGAGGGGTCATCAATAGAGAAAGAAGGCTGACAAAATGGCTCCTGAAGCCAAACCTAAAGACCTGAGTTCAATTCCTGGGTCTGAAAGTTGTCCTCTGTCCTCCGTACATGTGCTGTGGCTTGTGCATGCTCCCACCCCTACCCCAACACACACACACACACACACACACACACACACACACACACACAATCTATATGAATAAATAAATGTAAAGAAGATTTTCTTAAAAATTAGCTTTTATCATTTTCTAGCAAGTTATTGAATATTTTCTGTTACATTAAAAAAAAAAAAAACCTGAGGCTATATTAGGACTAAGAAGCAGTTCCTGATATTACCAACAGGAATATGTTCTGATTTTAAATTTAATGTGAAGGAAATATAATGGATAATTTCTGCCAGTTGTGGTGGCCTGCTCCTTGAATTGTAGAGCTAGGGAAGCAGAGGCAGGAGGGTCTCAGTGAGTCTGAGACTACTGGCCCACCTAGTGAGTTCTCGGCCAGCTAAAGCTACAAGTAAGACCCCCAAATATAAATGAGTTATATAAATAAGTAAAATTTGAATTAAAATGTAATTTCTGTGTTTGTAACTTCTTGGTAGAAAATGCACTCTGAAAATTTCAGTTGCAGAGAGGTAATAGAATGAGTAGACTGTACAGTGTATACATTGGCCTTACTCAGCCATGCAGTACAGTTTCTGGTTGGTGTGTGTGTGCTGAGTATGCATATATTTTTATCTCTGTCCATTCTGTGCTCATCACACTAAAGGCCTTGTAACTCTAGAACTTGTCTTCAGTTTGTAAAAGCATTGATGATGGTACTTCATCTATGTCTAGTGCTTCGAAGTTTGTCTCCACTCCCACCCAACTAGTTAGCATGTAGCTGAAACAGTGTCCTGAGCCAGCACTGCATCCTATCAGCTGGAAGACCTTGGGCAGGACGCTGAAGGCTCTCTCATCCAGAAAAAGAAATGGGGAACAGGGCGCTGGCTTCACCTGAGGGTTTACTGTATGAGTAAAATCACTGTGTTTGCAGTCATACTCTTCAGTAGTTTTGCCTCAGTTGGACCTGGTAGATACTGAGTACATCTAGAGGTCTTGGAAGTTGTGTGTACAGTGCTGGTGTGTTTGTTTTTACCACCGGGACTTTGTTTTAAGGAAGATTGAAGGCAGCTTGAAAAGACAAATGACTGTATTGAGGGTAAATAAACTTAGGATAACAACACAAAGTAAAGGTTTTCACTCTGTTTCCTAAAACATTCCAAGTTCTTTCCATGTTCATTAGACAGATGCGTCTGCACGGTTAATAGAGCGTATACTTGGATAGATATGTTAAGAACTGCCATGTTCGTGTTCTTTATGTAGACACTGAAAATATAAAAGATTAGCATCAGAAGCCATATGTAGATACTGCTGACTTTTACAGGATTTTTTTTTTATACTGATGTGTTATATGGTTATAACTTAACCTTCCTTCCTATATTTAATATTAATTTCTTTTTTCCCTCCCAAGACTGAAGTGCCCCTATGAAACAGCCGTGGAACTAGCTGCCCTCTGTCTGCAAGGTACATTCATCTTTGTCACAGTTAGCATCTTGACGTTATTGCTTTCGTTTCCGTAAGTGAGAATGTGCTGTATGCCAGACCTGGTGCCCCGCTTTCTCCCAGGATGTAAAAGCACATAATGTGGTCTCAGTCCTCAGGAGCCTGCAGTCTGCTGAGGAAACCACACAGAGATTATAGCAGTTCCTATTAGCAGAGATACACAGGAAGCTTGGGAGAAGGAGGACCATGGGGGATGTGGGGAGGAAGATGACTCGAAGAACCAAGGTGAAAGTACAAAGAGGAGTGGAGGTGCGGTTCTTTCAAGCACAAGCCCTTGGGGTTCCATGCCTAGTACCTCACATGTGAGTTTGGGGGTTGTATAATAAGGGGCTGATAGAGATATAACTCGGCTGAGTTTACTCCCCAGCACTTCAGAGGCAGTGGTAGGAGAATCGGAAATTCAAATCATCCTCAACTGGATACAAGTTTGAGGTCAGCCTGGGCTACATAAGACCCCAGCCCAGAAAAAACAGACAAACAAACAAAAACCCAAAAAGCCAGTAAACAAACAATAATGGAAGTCACAGGGACAGTAAGTATGTAGTCACAGTGTGAACTGTCAAACAGCCTCTGGTCCCACTTAAAGAATATAACTTCATGGGGTCAGCAGCAATTGTTTGCGTGTTCTTGAGGCAGCAGACTTGGGTGGTGTGTATTTTTGGAAGGCTGTGTAGAAAGAAGGAACTGGAGTGGGGCTAGGTCTAGGGAGGGCGAGGGCTGTTACCGAATCAGACATACCAGACGTAGTAAGAACCTGAGCAGAGCAGGTGGGTGTGCATACATTGAATGCAGCCGCCACATAAGTGCCAGGAGCTGGATTCTCTGATGAGCCTTAAGGTGAGGAAGGGGTGGGAGGACTCAGGCTGCTGCTGAGGGTAGGTGGTGAGCAGAGGAAAAGGAGGCTCCTGTGGAGAAGTGGCTGTGTGGGCCTTGGCCAAGAGGTGCTGAAGTCACCAACGTGCAAGTGGGAACTGATCGGCAGGCGGTCGGCCTACAGGACCATCCACACTGACTGTTAGTCTGTGGGAAGGGCTGGTGGCTCTTCAGTTAAAATGCACAAGAAATACTTAAGCCTCCAGAGCTACCTAAGAGAACAGGATTTCATGAGCATGTGCTTGTCAATGCTTTCCCTGGATTATGGATTTTGATCCATCCATTCATGGTATTTGTGAGCACCATAAAAAGATACAGCTTTTATTGTTGTATTTTTCTAATTGTAATTGTGTGTGTGTGTGTGTGTGTGTGTGTGTGTGTGTGTGTGTGTGTGGTCGGAGGACAGCTTTGGAGAGTGTGTTCTCTGCTTTCATGTGTGGGTTCTGGACATCCTGCTGAGGTTGGCAGGCTTAGTGCAAGTGCCTTGACCTGCTGAGCCATCTCACCAGCTCAGAGTTTACTAATTTAAGAAGAGCTGATCTGAGAGGTATCACAGATCAGATCACACTGATTACAGACTCCGGGTAGAACAGTACAGAAGTCAGGCAGGTCAAAGAAAGGATGTGACATCCCAGCCTGCCACTCACTGGCACCCAGTACCTACATCTTCTGTTAATGAGTTCAGATTTTTTTTTTTTTTTTGGTAAGAAGTGTAACTCAGATTAGAATAATACAGATTCTCTTGTGTGTGTTGTTTCTTAGTATTCTTGTTATACTTTAGTTTAGTGTGTGTGCAGACATCAGAAGACAACTTTCAGGAGTCCTTCCTCTTCTACATGTGGGTCATAGGCCTTGAACTCAAGTCATCAGGCCTGATGGCAAGCATCTTCACCTGCTGAGATCTATCACTGGCCCTCCTTGCTATATTTAGTCACTGTATGGTGTCACATTTATATCCGTGAAGAGATTTTGTTGATGAGCATTTTCCCATTCCTGAATACTTGCAGTCGTTAGTCAGCTCTCAGCAGACGATCAGTAAATGAAGAACGAATAGAGGAATGAGCTTGGAGAAACCCTCAGTGTAGTTCCAGAGCCCTGGTGGTAACGGTAACAGCAATCCGTTCTAAAGCCAACTGTGTCAAATACAGAGCTACAGGCTTCCTCTCCCTGTGCCGTCTGATGCAGCAGGCCTCCTGGTGAGTGCCACAGCATAGGCAGAGTTGGGATCATGGCAGCAAGCTCCTGGCTTCTTTTGTTGGTCAGATGCAGATTTTACCAGCACAGACAGTAGCCTTCATGTCCACTGGTTCCTGGGCTGCAAGAGGCCTAGTCAGGCTTGGCAGCCCTGAAGGATCTGTCAGGGTGGTGTTAATGAAAGGAAAGCACCCAAGCACTGTGTCAGGCCTGGGGCCATTAATCACCTCAGAAGCTTCCTCCCCAGGCTGTTAGCAGAGTGTTTTAAGCTTGACTTGTTGTCCTGAGTGATTTGAGGAGGAAGCACATCCCTGCCCTCACCGGTCCAGCTTTGCGAGACTGTAAAAGCAGCAAAGATGAGAGTGAAAAATGAGAGCAAAAGATGTGAGCCTTGCTTGGAGAAACTACCCATGTCTGTAGTATAATTTAATAATGATCATCATTCCAGGTGTGGATAAATACTTGGGAGACTGAGGGATACCCAGGGAAGCCCTTCTCGGGTTGTCATCTCACCCTATGCTGTCCTCTGTAGCCCAGCCAGGAGCCCCCCTGTGCGATCACTAGCTTCTCTATGGTGTGAAGAAGACGAAGGGCAGAGTTTTTTCTGGTGGTTGAGCCTTTCAGGCATATCTTAGTGTTGTTCTTGAGTTAATCATGTCCCCCAGATTGAGATGCTATGGACTTCTGTGGAGGATGTGATCTTTGGGGAATACATGGGTGGTTGATTTGGAAATTTATCCTAGCGAAAGGGTAAAAGGAGTGTGAAATCACCTGTTGCACGGTGGCGTTCTGTTCACATAACCACTCCCATGTTTTGGGTAGAGATCTTGGACCTGGGACAGTTCAGTGATTTGCCTGGGGCACACAGATAGCTGCTGTGGAGCTGGAGTTTAGTCTCTGAGCTATTTCCTTTGCCTCCTATAGCCTTCATGGAGCCAGAGTCTGGCTGTAGAATTAGGAGATTCTTGGAGTGCCAAGCTCTTTCAGCTTGTTCTTGGAAGGCAGAGTGGTGACCAGGCTGCACCGCAGGCTGCTTCAGTACAACTAAGGCTAGAAAGGCCACTGCCTTCTTTCTCACTGGTATCTTTGGCATACTTTATCCCGGCAGTTTAGGACACCAGTAAACACAGGGTCCTATTGAGTCATGTTTGCCTGTGGATACAGGAGACACCAAAGGAATCTCTTTCTAGACTATACAAAGCTTAAGGCTTGCCAGGACCATTCCACAGTGACCTCTTGGGCCGAGGTCAGTGGTGGTCTCCAGTTTGGAGAACCCAGTCTTACTCCTTTTCTGGCTATACATTGTTTCTAGAACAGAATTTTATGTGTGTCCCCTTGGCCAGGGTTAAAGGCTGCTGCATGCCTGACTCAGACTCCTTTATGTCCGGGTCCCAGTGGTGTGAAGGGTGGCGTTCTAATGGAGAAGTATTTATCAGGCCATCTCTCTCTGCCAGACACCGTCTTGTATAGGCACAGTCTCCTTGAGTTTGATTTTATTGCCTGCAGTGCAGGAATGGAACTCTTTTGTGTTTTGAGTCTCACTTCGTCTTGCCCAGACCTTGACCACAAGAGCCACCTACCATAGTCTATGTCATTGCTGGGATTTCAGGATGTGACATATCAAACCTGGTCACGGGGACGTTTTATCCATTCTCCGAATCAGATGGAAGCCCTCTCCTCAAAGTTGGGCTGTGAGATTTTGGTCCTGAGAAGCCACATGCTGGCCATACATGGCCCAGTGGGGTGATGAGAAGATATTGGATTTGTAGCTAGTGCTGCTCTTCCCCCAGGTTCCTGGGCATGTGTGGCTCCGCCCACTGGTAGATTCGATGTCTTGAGACATCAGGTTCCAATTTTTCTCCCATTCCCAGGCTAGCTATGTCGGTATCACATGGGGTTTTGTTAGAAGTACAAATTTGATGGGCTGGAGATGCAGCCCGATTGGTAGTGTGCTTACCTGGCATGTATGGAATCCTGATTTTCATCCCCAGCATCACATAAAATCGAGCATAACGTTGCACTCAGAGGAGAAGGTAGGAGGGCCAGAAGTTGAAGATCACTCACAGTTAGATTCAGTTCTGGGCCTGAGTCTACATCAGGATCAACAACTCTGGGTATGGGGCCCAGTGATGTTGTGTTTTAATGAGCTTATCAAATGATTCTTCTGCGTTCCACGTTCAAAAACAGGCGTTGTGGATCAGTGTCTTTCCAAGGAAAGTGCACCCATTCTTGAGGGTCTTGGGAGACAAGGCAGTGACTGGGCTCTTCTGGGTGGGCATGCAAGTCTGCAGGGTGACCTAGCCCCTCGAGGACATCTACACCAGCTAGTCTGAAGCCCACACTTATTGTAATCAGGTTTTAGAGGAAACTGGGAGGTTCCTTTTATTCTGAGTTCTGAAGGGGAGGGGTGAGGAAAGTGGATTTTCTCATTCATGCTCCAGAGGGATAGGGCCACACTGTCATTGGGCCCTCTGTTTCAAGGTCTGACAAGAACAAGAACCATGCAGTGCATGTTGGGCTCTTTGCTGGGCGGGCTCCTGTTGCGCTCGCTCTCTCTCTCTCTCTCTCTCTCTCTCTCTCTCTCCCTCCCTCCCTCCCTCTCTCTCCCTCCTTCTCTCTCTTTCTCTCTCTCTCTCTTTCTGGCGCAGTCCTCTGCCTTCTCCCCTTCTCTGTTCTGCTTGACTTGCTGCAGTTGCTCCTGCAGCCTGCTCACCCTCCCTCGCTGCTCCTTTATTCCTCACGTGCATTCTGCGTGCACCAAATTCTTGATCCACCCTCCCCAGCCCTACAAACACTAAAGCGTTGCTCTGACCTATGCGTAACAAGAGCCCTGTGCAAAAGGTGCTCAAGGGCAGATCCTCATCACCTGCAATTGCCTTTTACTGCAAATTTCCACGTCCCGGGGAAATGTGAGCCAGGCCTCCCTAGGCGGGAGAAGCACTTGTTGAGAAGAACAGTGATGACTAAGATGGCGGTGTACTTCTCTACTGGGAGGGATTTAGAATGGCTGTCGGGGACTCTGAGGGAACCTGATAATGAGAGGGCTGTACATCAGGGGCACCTGTGCTTTCTGGTCAGAAAGAATGCCTTTGGACTGTGTTGCAGCAATAACCCGAAGTGTTCAATGTCTCCTGTTTTCCTCCCTTTTATGAACTGCACAGCGGAGCTAGGAGAGTGTGAGCTTCCGGAACACACACCAGAGCTTGTGTCTGAGTTTCGGTTTATCCCAAATCAGACAGAAGCCATGGAGTTCGATATCTTCCAGAGATGGAAGGAGTACAGGTACCTCAGTGCACCTCTCTCGTGGTCTGAACTGCTTCTCTGTTTTGTGCTGTGTTCGTCAGACCCTTCTGACAAACTATTGCATGCCTTCTGCAGCACAGTATGCCTTTTGTCTCACATAGAGGGGTTCAGTTAATGACCAGAAATCCACAGCTCTGGGTTGTAGCCTCTTTCCTGTGCTTCATACATATTTCCCAAAGTCCTCTATGTCACCTTTTTTTCTGAGAAATGTGCAAAGGTCAAGCCATGATGGGTTTTGTCTTTGAAATACATACAGCTTCTGTCTAATTTGATCCTTGCTTGCTAGTAACACCCCAAGTGTGGATAATGTGGAGACACTGCAGTTATAAGGTCCTATCCTTCTTGAACAGAACTTTCTAGAACAGTGGCTCTCAGCCTTCCTAATGCTGGGACCCCTTAATACAGTTCTTCATGTTATGGGGACACCATTCATAACATTTTTTGCTGTTGTTTCATAACAGTAATTTTGCTACTGTTAGGAATCATGATATAAATACCCGTGTTTTCTGATGGTCTTAGGTGGCCCCTGTGAAAGGGTTGTTTGATCACCAAAGGGGTTGCAACCCACAGGTTGAGATCCATTGTTCTGGAGCAAACCTTTTTGAAATACAGGTGGAGCATGTTTACCTCCCAAAGCCTGAATCTAAAGTGTGAAACTTTGGAACACCAACCTGGTGACACATTTGAAATGTCTACCCCTGGCTTCCTGCAGGAGGCATGAAATCTAATCATAGGAACAATCTTTAAATATGTATGAAATCACCTCTAGGATCTCTCAGTTCTATGTATCAGGTTAATGTGGCATAAATGACTTTAATGTTCAGAGTTGGGTCTCACCCTCCAGGGTGTCTTGTTGTCTTCACACTAGTATTTGAAAATCTGAAAAAAGAGGGAAAGGAAGGACATCAGACATTTTTGGTCTCACACTTGGCCTGACACCCTGTGGTGAAAGAATATACATCATTGAAACCATGTGACATAAGTACTTCATGTCCAGAAGTGTGCTCAGTACACTGAGAGCCAGCATGGTGTGTATGTCTCCAGTGTCTCCCTACTGCCACCACCCTAGTCTAATGGGTTTTTTTTTTTTTTGTTTTGCCTGGACCAATAAGGCAGTTTCTCGGTGACTTACACACACACAGGTACACACATGCACACACGCCACAAACCACCCGTTGATAGTTAGTCTTGGACCTGGCACTTAGCATGACCTTTTCTTGTCCCTCAGTCCTATGATGCCTTTTAAAATAAAAGATGGCATGATGTGTCTTCATCCAGTGATAGGGAAGTGTGCAGAGGTACAGTCAACATGTCCTGCCCACTCCCACACGTGCAGCCGCTTTCTTCCAGAGGAAGGGCAGGAGGAACAAGCTTTCCCTTTGCCTTAGGCCCCTGCTCTTGTTTTCTGAGGTTATCCTAAGAAACACCGTCCTGTGGTCTTCTGTTCTGGTCAACCGTGGGTTCGTAGAGATTGTTTCCCATCCTTATAAACTTGTACCCTCTGCCACACAGCGGGGCCCTTCATGCCCCTGCTGGAGTGTGAGTCCCAGTTTACATGTGTCTCCATTGGTTTTTCTAAGGGGAAAGAGCCCTGCCCAGGCGGAACTCTCCTATCTGAACAAAGCGAAGTGGCTGGAAATGTATGGGGTGGACATGCATGTTGTCAGGGTAAGAACTGTGTGTGTTTCATTTTATTTTGCTGTTTCTGAAAAAAAAAAATGTATAGCGTGACAAGAAAGTAAATTTTGGTGAGGAAATTGTTTTTACGTTCTTCTCTGTGACGACCTGTTAGAACCCTCTACCGACTGTCACTTCCTTTGTTTGTAGGGAAGAGATGGCTGTGAATATTCTCTTGGACTGACCCCGACAGGCATATTAATCTTTGAAGGAGCTAACAAAATAGGCTTATTCTTTTGGTAATTTAGTTTTGTCTAATATTAAAAATGTCTTTTCCTATTTTGTGTTGGAAAGTCTATGTGATGGATGATTTTGAGGGGTATTTGCAACACCCAGATTTGCTTTAAAAAAAAAAATCACAGCATCCTGTTGTCATTGTGGGTGTGTGGCCAGTGCACTGAACTTCTAGATAATCATATTTAAGTGAGTGAATGATGGTTTTCTTCTCTTAGCCAATCTAAGCTTCTATAAGTAGAAAGGAACTGTCTGATGTGTAGACAGTTTTTCTGTAGACTGCCCTTTTTAAAGTGCTTTCTCTCTGACCAGGCCTAAGATCACCAAAATGGACTTTAAAAAGAGCAAACTGACCCTCGTAGTAGTGGAGGATGATGACCAGGTAGGTCTTGCTCCCCAGAGTCCTCCTTGCTGCAGCTCACCGGCATCCCCGTGACGCGTGCCCCCACGAGGATCTTTGCTTCCTCCTCAGGGGCGTGAGCAAGAGCACACCTTCGTGTTCAGGCTGGACAGTGCACGCACCTGCAAGCACTTGTGGAAGTGCGCCGTGGAGCACCACGCCTTCTTCCGTCTGCGCACTCCCAGCAACAGCAAGTCCACCAGATCGGACTTCATCCGGCTGGGTTCCCGCTTCCGGTTCAGGTTGGCAGTTGCTTTATGATGTGACTCGGACCGCGTGTTTCAGAAAATGACAACCTCTCTTCTTTTGTGTATGAGTGTAGCAGCAGATTGTGTCCAGCCATTTGGGGTGTTTGCCCCACCCCCACCTCCTTCTGAGGACCTTTATGACCTCTGTTGCTTTCCATCACGTTACTGATAAAATGGAACTGACCTGGGGATGAGGAGGAGCCAGTATCTGAAGTGCTTGTGGGGGGAGCGTTTGAGATGCTGACATTTTCCCCAGTTTGGAATTGTTTGCATATTTGATACTCAATATTGCAAATATTTGAGCCTGGGGCCCTGAATGTTTTGGGTTTATGGGTAAAGTGTGTTCATCAATCTAATAACAGAGTTGGCAGGATCTGGCCCAAAGCTAGAGCTCTGCTGTCCAGTGCAGTGGCTGCTGGTTATGTGAAGCTGTGGAAGAGAATGATTGTTTAATGCGTTGAAAACTATAGTTCGCCGGGCGGTGGTGGCGCACGCCTTTAATCCCAGCACTTGGGAGGCAGAGGCAGGCGGATTTCTGAGTTCGAGGCCTGCCTGGTCTACCGAGTGAGTTCCAGGACAGCCAGGACTACACAGAGAAACCCTGTCTCAAAAAAACAAACAAACAAACAAAAAAAAACCTATAGTTCTTGGTCTCATCCAGCCACATATCTGGTGTTCAGTGGCCGCATGAGGTACTGACTGCCTGTGAGTAGAGCAGATATAGCACGTGTTATCATCACAGGAGGGTTGGTTGACTTGTGCTGCACCAGAACTCGTCACAACCCACTCTAAACCCTAGAGCAGCCTTACTGAGGCAGATCAAGTGTCCCCGTTTTTACAAGCTACAGTAGGCTCAGACTCTCAAACAGCCAGTGAGCAGTAGAGAGTAGCGCCAGCCAGGCTGGCTTTTCCTTTGTGGTTTCTCTTCTATCTCCCCTCTCTTCTTCATGTCTTTTCCTAGGCTCATCTAGAACTTGTTTTCCTCCTGTCTCTTCCTCCCATATGGATTATAAGTGTGCCCCACACCTGGCCTTGGTGCGTGTGTGTGTGTGTGTGTGTGTGTGTGTGTGTGTGTGTGTGTGTGTGCATGTGTCTGTAGAGATCAACATAGATGTCTTCCTCAGTCGCTCTCCATCTTTGTTTTTGAGGCAGGGTCTCTTACTGAATCTGGGGCTTGCTGATTGAGATAGGCTGGAAACCTCCAAAGCTCTACTGTATCTACCTCCCCAGAGCTAGTATTACAGATTGCAGACAACACCTTGCTGTGTACATGGTGCAGGGGATCTGAACTCAGACCTTCATACTTGTGCCAGGACTTTACAAGATGAGCCATCTCTCCAGTCCTGGTTCTTAAATTTCTCACCATTGCTGTCTCCTTTCACAGATTTGGTAATGGTTAAGGATGAGAGCTGTCTCTCTCTGTGTGTGTGTGTGTGTGTGTGTGTGTGTGTTGGATCTGAAAAGAGCTTAAAGAAATAACTTATTCTCACATATTTTGGTTTTGAGTATAAGTTGAGTGCATGAAAACATCTGGGGCATCTGTGAAAAATGAAAACATACAGCCTCCGTAGTCAGAGTCTGTGAATGTACACATGGGTATGTCAGCCTTGGGAATGTGCATTTTGATTTTTTAAATTTCATTTATTTATGTGTATGGGTGTTTTGTCTACATGTATGTCTGTGCACCATGTTTGTGCCTGGTGTCTGGAGAGGCCAGAGAATGTGTCAGATGTCCTAAAACTAGAGAGAACCACTATGTGGTTGCTGGGAGTCAAGCCTTGGTCCTCTGGAAGAGCAACCAATATTCTTACCCGATTAACCATCTCTCCAGCCTGGAATGTACATTTTAAATATACTCCCAAGTCTGAGAATCTGAGTTACATGATAGAGAACTCTGCTTGGTTTCGTAACCTCTGCCCACACATGGCATGCCCCTGAACTCTGTTTAAAATGCCAGGCATGTTGCTCGCTTCAGATTTATCCACTGTGAGAGGAAATGGCTGTGTGCTTCTGTTTAAAGAATGGTCTTTGTTTGAATATATTTTTTAAATGCTCCGAGGAAGGGGAAAAGAAGACTACCAGGTCCTTGAGGAAAAGGATTCGCATCACAAGGCCTCAGGAGGATGGAAATGTCAGCATGCAGAGGTTCACAGAGCCGCTGCAGTCTGCCCGGATCCAAAGCCTGGATCTGTGTGGATTTGGAGCTGGGTGGGGAGGGCAGTCCAGGAGATTGCCAAAGCAAGCAGGCTTTTCCCTACTTGGGAGAAATGTTCCAATTGGCTCAGACCTAGTGACCTTTGTTCCTCAAGGAGAAAGAGACAGGAAAGCTTGGAGGTGAAGTTGCCCCTTGGAGGCATCTGGAGCAGGTAGTGTTTGGCTCCTTCCATCTGAGAAACCGACAGCCAAGAGTAACTGGATTGGAGCAGTGAGGGGTGGATGAGTGAAACACAGCTCCCTTCCTGGAAGCTGCAGCTGCCTTCACAGTGGTCGGGTCTGGAAAGCCTTTATGAAGTTAGAAACATTTCCTTTGGCACATAGCAAGGGGAACCAAGGTTTAGGTTAGGGACTCTGCTACAACAGCCCAGGAGAAGGTGTTAAATGCTAAATGTTTCTATGGTGTTCCTTGAAAGGTTATTCTGTGTCTAATTAATGTTTTTTTTCATCAAATGATCCAAGCACTCAGACCTACTTGGTGGTACTTAAGTATTTTTTTCCCTTTGGTAGAAAGAGATTCTTGCCCGTGCCTGGCTTGGCAAAATATTATATTTCCAAATAAAAGCTTTAAACCTAGCATGTCTTTACCAGGCAATTTCATGCTAAGTTGAAATACACACTGGAGCACTTGAAAAATAAAATTAAAAAAAAAAAAGTCGTTTGCAATAGCTATGGTATGCTGAGAGCTGTTGTTGGCGTTAATGTGTAACCAAATATTTCCTCCCCAGTGGACGGACAGAATATCAAGCTACTCATGGCTCCAGATTGCGAAGAACCAGCACCTTTGAGAGGAAGCCTAGCAAACGTTACCCATCCCGGCGACATTCCACATTCAAAGGTTGTACAGTGTTCCTCCCTTGCTGACATTTTGCAGCAGGGTCTCTGGGTCCACTAGCTAGGGGGAAGAACCTACCAATATTACCCTCTGGTGTTCAAAAGCTGTTGAAAAAGAGTATCATGAGTCTTGGTGCCCTCCAGTCTTTAACCTTCCTGCTGCTCAGTGTGCTCCTTTGTCTCCTCTTGTCTGTCTTCCGGCAAATGTACCTCTCTACTTATTTTGTGCTTGGACCTTTGCCCATAGAAGGTACTGCATTCAGTGTCTCCACTGCCTTGCCATTCCTGGTGGGGACATGGGCGCATGCTAACCAGAAATGTAACCACAGAAGAATGGATGCTCAACCTGCAGGGACACAGTTCAGGTCCCCCATAGTTGGTCCAGACATACTCATCCCTGAATATAGCTGTACCCTGGGCTGCTCCTCTCTTCCTGTTCAGAATTCTCAGAACCTAGTGTCCCTTACTGAGCTGGCTCACACCTGTGTGGGGCCTGAAACCAGGGTGTATCAGACAACACATGAGCACTCCTGACTCGATTCTGTTTAAGCCGGATTTCATAGTCTTAGCTGGGAGCTCTGCGTAGCTTGTTTCTCAACGCAGATTGCTCCTCTGTCTGTGCACAGTTAGGTCTAAGTTGTCTGTCATTTTTTTTACAACAAGGCCATCGCGGCCTCTGCTACCTTCCTATACTTGTTAGGACTATTCCAGACAGTTTTCTTTGCATAGCTTGGGATTTAATGGGCCTTAATGGAGCCTTGCTTCTATACCTGTGCCTCCTAGAATCTTCAGCCTTTGTCTCCCTCTACCCTCTTCTTTTCTCTTATGAGCCAACCGCCCAGTAGCATGGCAGTCAACAGGTCTTAAATCATCCTTGACTGCTTTAGTGGAAAGGCCAAGGAATGGGAACACATTCAAAGGGAGGGTGATGAAGGTGTCTTAGACACAGCATTGGGTCCCTAAGGGAACAGCAAGGGCTGAGAACTCCTCAGAGCCTTTGCCTCCATTAGCAGAACTACATTTGGGGGTGGATGGGTGTGGCTGGGGGAGGTTGCCCATTGAGTTACAGGAACCTAGAAACAGACCAATCCTGGAAACAACTTCCTAAAGAAAAAGTACTGTTTTGATATAGTTGTAAGTACCCAGTCCCTACAAGTGTGTGCTCACACAAAGGGAGCAAGCATCCGGTGTAGCTGAACAAGGAGTAGAGCATATGGTAGGACCCCATTGGGTAGCTTGAGACTGTTCTAGACTCTGTCTTCCGAGATCCCCTCTAACCACCCTTTCTGGCCTCTAGATCTTTTTCTTCATTTATTTTATTGACATTTTTCTAGCTAGAGGCCTGATATCATCTTTGTGAAGCTTTGAATGATTTTTCCTGGCATGCCCTTCTTGAAAGGAGGCAAGGAGAGCTGGGGTATAGCTTGGATGATAGAGTGCTCTTGCAGCACAGATGAAACCCTGGATTCGATCCCCAGTGTTGTAGAAACCTATAATCTCAACAATTGAGAGGTGTAGGCAGGTGGATCAGGAGTTCAAGGTCATCCTCAGCTGCATAGTATTTGAGGCCAGCTTGAGCAACATAAAACTCTGCCCCTGTGTGTGTGGAGGAGGTGGGGGGAGTTGGGGATATAGCTTAGTGGTAGCAGCGCTGTGGGTTCAATTCCCAGCACAACACAGAAGAAGAAATGGAAATTGAAGTGTAGTTGAATAAATATTTACCCCCTTTCATGCAGGCTCTGCCTCTGCCTCATTAAAAATGCCTGCTCTAAGTCCTCCCATAAATGCCTGCTGGTATTTTATCCTTCATCCTGTTATACTGCTTTTCCATCCCAGATTGAATTCTCCTCAGGAGCAAGGACTCACCTGTGGTTGCCTCCTGTGTGCCTGCATACCAGCATGCCCAGCCCTGGGAGCCTGCTCTGAGAGTTGCCTAGAGACCTAGACTAAACAGCATGAGTTAGAGACAGGGCTGTTCAAGTCCTCAGGAAGAAGTGGCTGGAGCTCCGGGCCGCCTGGCTTGAGATGAGGAGTGCACTCAGAGAGAGATGTCCCTGTCCAGTATCTCTGTGTATTGTTGTGTGGTGAATGTTTTAAAGTTCTGCATAACTTTCTGTCGTTTCTCTACAGCGAGCAACCCAGTGATCGCTGCTCAGCTCTGGTGAGTACCCCAGACGCCCCAGCACAGCTCCCCCCTCTAATTACCTTGTTTGTTTGCAATGTTGACTTTTTCCTTAATACAATTAAACCCAGGTGACTCACCTGATAACTCTTTTCTCCCATTTCTACTGCCTGGCTACACCATCCTCCCCCAGCTGTCTATAAGCACACAACAGAATGTTCCAAGACTTTCTTGTTGTAAAAACAGCTGCTTTGTTTGAGTAGCATAGAGCTCTGTTTGTTGTTGCAGTGGTAAGGTGGCAGGCACACATGCGGCATGTGCAGTAACAGTGTGGCAGCCAAAGGTGGGGACTGCACACCATGCTCCTGAACAGAGGCTCCATGGCAATAGGTACCACCTTGTCCAGTGACAAGCAGGTGCTAGGAGACACTGACCATCACTGGAGGGCTGGCAAGATGGCTGAGTGGGTAGAGGCGCTTGCTATGCAAGCCTAGGGACTCATTAAATCCTGAAACCCATGTAAAGGTAGAAAGAGAGAACTGACCTCCACACGTGTACCATAGCATACATATATATCATGCATGTAGACATGTAATAGTAAGCAATAGATAAACCACGTATAGAGTTTCTGCAGGAAAATAATGTGTCACAAATCTGAAAATCTCCAGTACCGGACTTTGCATGATTCTTATTAGGGGACAAGTAGGAAATATTTTGAATTATCTAGGCCATGACATCTCTTTCAGAACTATTCAGTGCTGCTGTAGCACTGAAGCAGCTATAGACAATATGTAAATAAGTAAGTATGGCTGTTAATAAAACTTTATTCATAAGTGTCAGTCCACCATAGTTGACCCATGGATGGAATTAGCTGCTTCTTCCCTTGCACAGGTGTTCATGACTCTGCCTGTGTCTAGAATCATGAGATGATATTCTTGTTGGACAGGAAAACCCTGGACCATATGAAAACATATACACACATGTGTGCCCCATGTCTCCGGGGGCTTTAGCAAATTGGGGTCTCTGCAGATGGTGTACTGAAAACTACTGACATTTTTAAAAAGAAGATTTATTTATATGAGTACACTGTTGCTGTCTTCAGACACACCAGAAGAGGGCATCAGAGCCCATTACAGATGGTTGTAAGCCACCATGTGACTGCTGGGAATTGAACTCAGGACCTCTTGAAGAAAACAGTCAGTACTCTTAACCTCTGAGCCATCTCTCCAGCCCTGTGACTTTTTTTTTTAGTCAGGTTCTGCTTTTAATTCTTGGGATGGTAAGCTACAGTATTTCTTGCTTTCTTGGGAGATGATTGTTTTGTTTGTATTTCCCTGATAAAGTGACATTTTCCTCTTAGAATCTAGGGGAGATTATATATTGGGCATGAAAACAAACAAACAAAAAAATTGCCATGTGCACACAAGAGTTGTTAGTAAATATACCCTTTAGGAATAAATGAGCTAATAACTGCTGTTTGCACCTGTTCAATGGCTCTTTCCAGTCTCTGGGATCCTGGTGAGGTGAATTGCTGTGGGGACCATGATGGAGTTGTGCTGGGAACTGCAGAGGTACTGCTGGGTAAACAGTACCTTGTAGAACACTTGACCCTCCTGCTGAGGTCCAGCCTAGGAGGTCTGGATCAGAGCCTGGCTTTACTGCCAGTCCTCTCTGAAAACTAAATGCAGACCTGGTATGAGACTCTGAACAAAGGTGCCTCCCTCCCCTTGTTAGAGAGGCAGCAAACCTTGATTCCAGGCTCACCACCCTAGCAGCCACCCTAGCAACCGTGACTGTTCAGTAATTGCTCTGTGCTGGTGAGGTTTCTGATAGTTTGTGTCTTATGCAACAAATTTCTGTTTCTCTCTGTGTGTCTGTCTGCATGCCTCTCTATGTGTATACATACATACATACATTCCACCCCCTATATATATGTATATATGTGTATATGTTTATATATTTGAAACTAGTTCTAATCAAATTAGATCACACTTGAGCTCTGAATGTTCCCACAGACCCTCAGATTGCTTTTAATTCTCAGGGGGTTGTAAGCTACAAGTATTTCTTGCTTATGAATTTGCTAGGAAGAAAATAGGCTTTGGGTCTGAGCAGATGTTGACTCAACCCTGGCTCAGCCACTGTCTGGCCACTGATCCTTAGTAAGTTTCTCAGTCTTAGGCAGCTGTTCCTTTGTCTGTGAGTTGAGGTGGTAGAAAACGTCACAGACTTCATCACTCTGTTATGGAGATGAAATAATAACAGGATAGAAACTTGGCTTGGATGAACATTCAACACCAGTGCCCAGAGCAGCAGCAGGGACATTATGTGCAAGGGACCCACGTGTGATTCCTACCACGGTGCCTGTGGTAGGTGTCTTGAAGAGGGCGATCCCTCTTCCTCCAACTGCACGAAACTCACTAGAGCTGTAGCTCCGGGGCAGTGCCAGGGGAGGCCTTCAATGAGAGCTGAAGCTCCTTGGCTTGCACTCTGCATGGAAACCCACCTCTGTCCCAGCTGCACTTTGACATCTTACTGGGGGTGTTTCTGCTGTGAGCCTGAAAGTCGAGAGTGAAAGTTGGTGTGTGTGGTTTCCTTGATTATATACTTACATATGTTTGTGTAAACTCTGGTGTAGAAATGGTGTGTGGCGCTTCATGATGTAGTAGGGAGCCTTTAGAATGTGTTACAGCTGTCAAGATCCATGCTTCCTCACAACATTTTAAATGATCTGTTTCTTTTCCTTTTTAGCTCTAAAACAAATCCTGAAGTCCATAATTACCAGGTGAGATGCTGTGTTTGAGATTTTCGTCAAGATTCTGAATTTTGTGTGATGAACAATGTGTAGGAACGATATATGCTTGTTAGGTTTTGGTTCATTCTTCCTGCTGTTTTCCAGAAAACTCTGAAAGACGAATCCTTCTGTCCAGACCCCTGTTCCTTCCCAGGCATCTAAAGTGCCTGTTTTTAATCTTGTTAACCTGCGAGTGCCAGGGACATGTAGTTATGTTTCTGGTTGGTCAGGCACGCCCTCTTAGCAGCATTCAAGTGCATGCCTTTGTGGAAGAGTGCTGTGGACCTAAGTGTGCTGTGGACCTAAGTGTGCTGTGGACCTAGGGAGCACAAGCCCTCAAAACAAGCATCTACAGGGGAGATTTTGGTCAGGTATTTGGGAGACTCCATTTCCTTAGTTTGCTTTTTTGGCCATGACTGGGCCTGCTGGGGTACAAAAGAACTGAGAAAACTGCCAGGAGAGGTTTGTTTGTTTGAGAGGGGATCTGGCTCTGGATGTTGTGAAACTCACTATGTAGATGAGTGAGTTTTAGTCTTTAGCTCACAGAGATCCACCTGCCTCTGCCTCTTTAAGTGCTGGGATTAAAGGCACAGGCCACCATGCCCAGAGGTGATTTGTTGTTTTGTTGTTGTTGTTTTTCTTGGTCCTTTCTCCAGCCCCTTTTCATGGCAAACCCACTCACATCAGTAGAGACATCATTTATCTCTAGAACCCATTTTGTTAAACATGAGGCTCACGGCATTCAGTTTCCTTGCCCAGTGTTGTGCTCCTTCAAAGCAGTACCAACCAGGGCCTGTGCCTTCCCCTGCTTGCCCATCACTGCCGAAGCCCTCTGTAGTCCACACTGTAGCAAGCCAGCCCCTCCGCAGCTGCTGTGGGTAGTCCTGTTTGGTCTTCCACAGCCCATCCTGACTCCTTACATCTGCCCCTGCTGCTCCTGTCAGGAGCCCCGTGTTCAGCTCCCAGCAGCTGTGTAGTTAAGTAGTTGCCCTTAGGTTCCTGTTAGTGCTGCTTGCCCATGTTGTCCACCTGAAGTTCTTTGCCTCTTATCTGCTTGCTTCAGTATCTTCCACATTGGTAGCCACTCTTTTTCATTTAAGTTGGAAACTCCCAGCTCCAGTGGGATTCAGCTCTTTGTGTTAAAACCACGTGGCCAGCATTAACGGAATAACTACCTTATCCTAACACACTTGAGTAGGAATTTGGCATCTGTAGACTTCAGGGATCCTAAGGTGACTGTGGATGGATGGTATGTGCCTTGCCTCCCAGATGGTCATTTGTTTCTGCTTAAAGGTGACTCCTATCTTGGAGTCCTACATTAGTCTCCCCCCAGCCCCACTGCTGTGACAAAATACCTAGTACTGTCTACTTTGTAAAGTAAAATAAGTTCATTTAATTCATAGCTCTGGAGGTTCAAGAGTAGTACTGGTCTCCGCTCAGCTCTGGTAAGGGATCTGTAAGAGCGAGAGTGTATGTGGAGGGAGAGGTTCCATGGTGATATGGGGAGCCAGTACATGAGCGTTCAGGAGAACTAACTAGGGTCCCTCTGAAGACCTGGCAAAGAACTAATCACCTCACACAGTATCACATTGTTGACCAAACTCAAATGTGTGAAACCTTGTCCTGGACAAGCATCTGAAGCAAGCTCCCCTTGTGTCTGTCTGTGATTGTCACAGATGACAGTGCTGTGCCATAAATTATTTCAGCATTAAACTTTATTCTAACTTCCCCTCTTCCCTGGCCTGTCATTTCTGTAGGTGACTGAGTTGTCATTGGTTGTGATCTTAGAAGGTTCCAGATTGTTTCTAAAGAACTTCTGTGAGTGAATTCACACTCCTAGTGTTGAATTGATTGGAAAGAATTTCCCCTCTCGTTTTCCTTAGGGTTTTGGGCTTCTTATTCACAGACTGCTTTTTGTTTAGGGATGTCGGGTGCAACAAGAGTGTTGTAGGGAAAGAAGCACTGTTGGTGGGTGACCAGCCCTTGGAGGAGAGAGAATGAGAATAAGACAGTAAAACAGTCCCACTACCCTGCCCCTGCCCTCTTCTGCCTCCCCTTGCATCTGCTCCGAATGAACATCCAGGGCTGTGCTCTCATGGCAGACGTGCTGGTACTCTAGACATGGGTCACTCCACATCATTGCTAGGAACCCTTGGACTTGGCCAGTCCTAGTGGCCCTGTGTCATCCCATCAGAGTTTGCATATAAGTGGACTGGACACACTGTGATGCTGTGAAGGGTTGTTGGGAAGAGGATGGCACAGCAGCGTTGTTCATTCTTAGAGCTGCAGAGGCAGCCAGCCACCGAGGGTAGATAGCCATGTTCTCAATGAGGACACTTACCATTTAAGGTGGGGCAGTTCTTTATTGTCCCCAAAATAGATCCCAGTAAACTTGGCTCCTCTTTTCTGTTTTGTGACAAGCAACGAGACACACATGCATTCTTCATTGTGGACTGAGTACCTGAGTTTGTGTTAAAGTAGGAGATAGACCAAGGAAGGTTCTTGAATCTTCTTTTTTCCCAAGTCTGTGGATAAAGTTTCTACCCCTCTCTCTGGTGAATCCGGGTGTGTTTAAAAGCAGAAAAGACTAGAGGGCCCAGTTGTAGGTTAGTCATTCTCTCTTGTTGGAGTCTCAGTGTGGGGAGCCTGGGAATGACTGGTTTTTGTGCTAACTATCCAGACTGCATGGCTTTTGGTATCCCCAAAAGAGACAAAGAGAAGGTTGCCCCAGGTCAGGATTGGGGCCCTGCAGACATACCTCTATAGATCCCACTTTCTGCACCATGTCCTCTGGGGGTTCAGCCTCAGCTTGCTGACAGGCACTTTGAAGGAAGAAAGAAAGACTACTGGAATACAGAATAGACAGACAGCATGAGGGCAATGCAGGGCAGTGAAGATTGGATTGCCAAGAATTTCTGTAACAGCAGGCCACTGCTTATTAACCACAGCAGCAGGGACAAGGAGGAGGAAGGAAAGAAATAATTAAAAGATTAATGGTGGCACAATTGAAGTGACTTTCAGGTCAGGGGGAGCAAATTTTACTCCATAGTGAGTTTAGCCTTGAGACACCCCATGGCTTCTGACAATGTCCAGTGCTGCTGCCCTCTGCAGGTGAGACGTGGAATGACAGCCAGGTACACTGCTGGCTGTCATTCCAGGCATTCACATTGGTTTCCTAATCTTCTAGGGAAGAGCTTCCCACCCTCCTTCCTTCAGTCCACGAATATGTCCAGTCTTATCAAAATAATAGGTCCTCCTGATGCTGCTCCTGTTTATGCACCCACGACACTCTTGCTTTCATTACTCTGTCCTTCCAGTTCTGTGTGTGTGCCAATGTAGCAAGGTTGTTACGTGTGCCTGTAGTCATCTCAAACCAACAAAAGTGGCTTCTGAAGAGAGAATCCACTCATCCCATCTTCCTCGTGAGAGGAGTGTTGTCTGGCCAGGGCATGCTGGGTAGACTCCTTTGAGTCAGATGTGGCACCTTGCCTCCCAGCCCTTCTTTGGAGATGGTATTTGGTGAGCCAAACACTAGGTTCCTGCCCCCAACCCCCAGCCTTTGTTAGTGAAGAAACAAGATCATCCTGGGAAAGGGCCAGCTGCCCCTCCCCCCCCAGGGCTTGGTTACAGCTTCCTATTCACAGCCCCCTCAGCTTCTGAGGTGGGTGCCATTGCAGGAGAAAGCAAACTGCATGACAGCCATTGAAATCCAAAGGTCACTGAGTAATCAGGTTTGGTGTTTCCTTTCCAGCCTCAGTACCATCCTAACGTCCACCCCAGCCAGCCCCGGTGGCGCCCTCACTCTCCAAATGTCAGGTGAGTTTGTGAGCTTAGAGAGCCCTGCTTTGGGAACTTTTCCTGTCCCCTGGAAGGCCCCACTCCAGACCACAGGAAAAACTCCCCAGGGTGACATCACCAGGACAAAACCAGATGTTTTTCACAGCAAAGGAAACAAGTGACCAGTCTGTGAAATAACAGATTTTTGTCTTTTAATTCTAACCACAAATATTTTGGTTTGGTTTTATATCAGAGATGTTGCTTAAGATTTCAAAGTAGTATTTTCTTATTCTGAGAATTTATATTCTTGGAATATGATTAAAGCTGTGGTGATTATGGTTTCATTTTCTTTTTCTTTTCTTTTTTTTTTTTTTTTTTTTTTTTTTTTTTTTTCTTTTTTTTTTTTTTTGTTAAGGATTTCTACCCCTTAGGACTGAGGGCAATGTTTTCTTTGGTGGGTCAGCAAAGGAGAGTCTGTATTTTCAGCTCTGTGGTTATTGTCTGAAGACAACAACAAGCATTGAGAACACATGACTGAATTCCAGTGAAACTCAATTTACATTAAGTAGGATTTGGCTAGAGGGATGTCAGTGTCCCCTGCCACTGCCCTAGAAGTGACATCGAACCTGCCATGCTATTTGGAGTCAGGGCCACCCCTGGGGAGCAGACATATCCTTAAGATTTGCGTTAGCATTTTTTATGAGTCTCGATTGGCATTTATGCATCCAGCTATTTTAGAAGCATAGTTGGTGACTTCAGGCTGTTCCGAGGAGGAGCTGTGAGCCTTTGCTTCTGAGGGAGCATGGAGGAAGAGGAGGAGTAGAATCAAACGTGGCTTGAGCAAGTTAGGCAAAAGCTTGTCGGGGGATCACGTGACACAGCAGTGCAGTCTTCCGGTAGTAACATTTTGATACTCAGGTAACATTTCAGGGCAAATTAGGTTAGTGGGGTGATAATTCTAAATCTTTGTGTGGCTCAGACATGACAGGTACTCATGAGACTTAGACGAGGCGCCATCTTGTGATCTTCGGTTTAACCAGATTTCATACCTGGTATTGCCTGTTCTGTTGAGTATTTTCCCTCCATGGCAATCCCTCACCAGTTCTGCACCCAGAGGCATCAGGTTCTCTGATAGCCATATTGATGCCAGAATTGAGTGTCCCCTGAGAACCACAACTTAGCCCCATGCCAGACCTGTCATGGAACCCAGGTAGCACCCAGTACTCTCTGTGTTACAGAGCTCTCTGGAGCTGCATCCTGACGAGAGTTGATTGGTCTAAATGAGATGCTATCTAAAACCATAACCATGCACCTCAGATTTAAAGGGCTTCCCCTCATCTAGCTTTCTCTAGACTGACCTAACCACCGACACTCCTTGCAAAAGCGTGACTTTGCCAGAAACAGCTTTTATTAGTCACACCGGGGTTTTTAACCTGAAGTCGCCAGGGTACTTTTGTGTCAGTCACCCCGCTCACTCTTTACCACCCCCCATTTCCTTTGTGTATGCATGCTTGACCTTGCTTATTTCTGAATTGTCTTCCATTATCCCAGTAACCATTCCATCTGCAAACAAAACAAGCCATCTTTTCAGGATGACAGGCCACACTGGAAAGCCTCAGCCAGTGGAGATGACGGCCACTTTGACTATGTCCACGACCAGAACCAGAGGAACTTAGGAGGGGCGTACAGTGTCACATACCGGGACAAACTCATGACCGAACTTTGAGAGACTGAAGCCTCTTCCGGTCACCACCATGGTGCCATTGCATTCCATGACGAGAGTCCTGGCATCACATGGATGTTTTTGTACAAGTGTCATTATTGCTTTTAGTGTCCGTGTAAACATTTGAAGATAACGACCATAGATAGCCATGATTTACTGTGGACTGCATTCTCAATAATGAAGGTAGCTAAAGGCTCAGGAATCATTTTGATATGCTGATTTTTAAGACTGAAGTAAAAGTTTCTACCATCATGCTATGTACCTGATAGTTTTGCCATTTAACCAGTGGGGCCACATAAAGCAAACCAACAAAACCAAAAGCTTGGGGAAATAGCTTAGCACATAGGTCTGTTATAGGAATGAGATTGACAGGGACCAGCCTCCCTTGCTGTGTGGCCTTAGCTAGATACATTCCCCTTTCTTTGGTTTCATTTCCCCCCTGAAAATAATGGGCTGGGCTAAGTGGTCCCCAGGGTCCTTTCTGTTCTGTGATCTATTAAGATTTTACTTCTCATTTGGGCTAAGAACATGCACTCAGACTAACTCCCCGTAAGGACAACTGTATAATACCCCTTCTGTAGCAGAAGCTCGGTAAAGATTATAAAACTCATTAGGTATTCCATCAATACAGGGAGTTCTCCGTCTTTAAGTGGGTTAGCCAGTGTGGAACTGAGCCTCGATGCTGATCACCAGTTGCATAACGTGTTTTGCTAGAGCTCACTTCTCAAACATAAGGGTGATTTGTAATGCCTCAGTGATCGGTGCTGCTAACCTGTGTGATTTCAGAAGACACCATTGTGCCTGCTGTCAGAGTAGAGGCTGGATTCCACCCTAGACTTAACTCCTTTGAACAGCACCGTGCAGTCGAGATGAAGTGGGGGTGCACAGGAGAGCTTGCCAGGTTTCTGCAGGTTGTGCCAAAGCATTGTGTTGCACAGAGGGATGCATATGGCCCCCCTCCTTCTGTAGGACCCCAAAGCAATATGTTGTCTTTTAGGGTGAAACTTGTACCAAAGTATTTATTTACCCCAATTCGAGTAGTGCCTCTAACCTCTTTATGTCTTCATAGGCAGTCCCAGGATGCTCTTCCGTTTGTGTTTTTGTGCAATCAGTTAATTTTGTGTCACTTTGATATATGTGATTATAATTTGGTTCCTTTTAAACCCTTGAGCCTGTGTTCATAACATCTTCTCTTGCTAAAATCTGGCCTTTTTGGTTCTATGAGAGTCTCTTGAGGAGGAGGGAATCCTCTGCACACTTGCACAAGGGAGTAGACCACCTACCTATAAACTCCCCACAAGATGCATGTTTACGGGTGTGTTCCATTTCAGCAGGTGTTCTGATCCCCAGTGTGTATGTACTGCATCTGAATAAATGTGTTCTGGGTCTCTTCATCTTATTGCTAACATTTTTTACAATGTGTCTCCAAGTAATAAAGATTATTCCTACCTTTGTTTTTGGGGGGGAGGTGTTTGTTTGTTTTTGGTTTTTTGGACTCCATCTTCACTCATTGATTCTTCTGCACAGAAGCCTCCCTTTGATCTGACTCGTGGTAAAGTTGACTTGGGGTGTCCGAAGGTGAACCCCAAGTTTTGTGGTTGGGACAAAATCATCTTTCAGTGAGGCTCCTATAGGTACAGTGGCTGGGGTGATTCCCCTGGTACACTCCTGGAAGAGCCTGTAATACCTGTCTCCAGGTGTAAGCAGAGCAGAGAGGTACCCGACTGTTCCCTGATAACAGTCCTGTGGTGAAGGGTACATGTTCTCATGGTTACTTACCCCTTCCTGGCTGTGTCTGTGGCCTCTTAAAGATGATCCAGTGCCCTCAATAAAAGCCTTCTGCTTAAACTGCTGATGAGTGGATTTAGTTAGCTGCTGACATGGGGCATTCTGGCTGTGATGTGGACACTTTCCATTCTCCATCTCGGTGTCCTTTTTCTACTGCATGGTGACTGTTCTTGCAGTCTTGTTTTTCTGTTCCTGTTAGGTGTTGGTGTTGTTCAGGGGTCTCTTCTCTCTGTTCCCTACTTTTCTCACTAACAAGTCTTCCAGAATCACCTCATTCTGTCAGATCTAGTGCTGTTGACCCTGAGAACAGCTCAGACTATTTGCACGCATTTCTGCCCTGACACTTCAATGTGGAGTTTCCATGCACAGTTCAAACCCCACATGACAAAAAGTCAAATTTATCTTTGACCATCACTCCTGGAAGGCACAGCTTCCCCTCCCTCTCAAGTTCCCTTTTGCTAAGGGCGAGAATGTGTGTGAATATCAGCCATGACTCTTCTCTGCCTCGCCACCCATATCCGAGCAGTCCTTAGTTCTGCTCAGCTTGGCTTCCTTCATGATTCCTCCCAACACTGTCCTGCAGGAATGTCTTCTCTTGCTCAGAGGTGCTCTCTCTGATCTCCGTAACCCTTGCCGAGCTTGCTCTTGTCTTTCTGCAGCCACATCTGAAATGTTGTTCCAGACAGGGCTGGGCACTGTGCTCTGTCTCTGCTCTATCGTAGTCCATCCTGACTCCTCACCTGTTGAAACAGTAATAGCAAACTGCTCGAGTCACAACTCATGACTGTACCTTGCAAATGCTGTTCCTTCTACCTTGAATCCTGTCACTCCCAACTCTCAGCCTCTAAGCCTCCGCTCAGATGTCATCTTCTCCGGGGACTTTCTTCACAGCCTCCACCTCTGCAAATTGGGTTAATTTCTGTGTTCTACTACTGCCTCCCCTTCCACCCCCAGACACGAGAAAGTTGTACTCACAACTTTGTATTGAAACAGCCTCTTTTGTTCATCTCGTCTTGGAGCCTTAGATTCCTTAGTACAAGCTTTGCCTTTGTTCCCAGCGCCTGACAGATAGCAGGTGCTCAATGGATGTCTGCTTAGAGAATAGATTCATTCAAAAGGGAATGTCTAACCAGGTAACAGGCAATGATTGATCATCTCCAGTCTGGTCCGGTGGGTTCTGAGGTACCACATCCAGTCTGGAGCATCACATTTTGAATAGGACATGAGCCGCCGTGTCATTCACAGATCCAGCTTCATCATGTGCACGCTATCCATTGTGTTTCATTTGAAGCGTGAGTGTAATGGTGAGCAGGGCAGTGGTCTGACCATCTGACATCAGAAACCCCATCAGTCAGATAGTGATCTACAGTCATACAGAGGGGTTAATAGACAATTTCCACGCTCCGAGTGTGTCGCTTTATCTTCCTGGCCACTCTGAAAGGTGGGCAGTAGCATGCTGTTACTGATGGGGTTCAGGAAAGCAGTACCAACGTGTCCTACAACAGGTAAGTGTCAGCCTCTGGGCTGTCAGGCCTCGTGGCTGGCCTCTTCATGTTGGGCCACATCTCAGCGACACTATTAGACTGTAGTGCAGTTCACTACATTGAGGTCTAGCAGCTGGCTAGAGAACTGCCTTTCTAGCCAACAGCCTAGTGGGACTCTACAGTCACCCCTGTCTTTTGTGGTGACACTGTCTCTACTGCCATCCCTGTCATCCCTGGGCTAGGGACTGCCTACACCCACCTGGAGCTGGGAACTCCATCTATAACCAGAGCCTCTATACCCGTCTATAACCATCACGACCTCCATCTATATGAGAACCACTACAACTCCATCATGCAGCCCCTCTCCACGCCTCATCCCACTCTGGTCCAGCAGCCTATCTTCAGTTACTTCTCTCAACTCATTCTCCATTTTCAAAGGGGCAGAGTTACAGCATTATTCATAGTGGAGCATCCTTGGTGCAAGATGTCCCATATCTTCCCAGAAATTCATAAGGTTTTTGGTTTGGTTTTGGTTTGTTTGTTTGTTTGTTTGTTTTTTGGATTGTTTTGTTTTTTAAACATCAGCTGCAAGCAACATCAAACTCGCTTTCCCACAACTAATGGACTCCTGGTTTTGAAATTCACAAGCTGAGCTAGTCTTCATGGCTCTGTGGACCCTCAGAACCTCTAACAGTGAGCTGATGTAGCTCGTGGTGGTTACAGCAGTCTTGAAAGCCTGCTGATTGATTCCATCCTTCATTCAGAACTGTCTTATGGGCTTCATTGCCCAAGAGTTCGCACAGAAGATGCTTCTCTTCAGCAGCAGAGGTGGAATGAGGACATGGCTGGGTTGGGGGGGGGGGGGTCCCTTCTGATTCTCTTGCCTGTTAAAACCATCCACCGTCCTTCCAGGTCAGTGACTCCAGCCTCCCAGGTCCAGCTTGGGACACGACAAATAACAGAGCCAGCCTGTTCGGCCTGCTTGGTGCCCTTGACTTTGCAGCTTTTACCTAGTTCTTTAAAAATCTGAGTTCATCAAAGAACTCTCTGAGCAGCCATATTGATCTTTTTTAGATCAATAGTTCTCAAACCAAGCTCTAAGTCAATTCCCTGACTGGCCAAGTTTCCCAAGTGCTCAGGTAAATACCACAGATTGGCCCAGGGTGACTGGCTTCTCCATCTCCCACCAGGAGGCAGTGAGCAAACACAGGCCAGGAGGCTGGGGTGGGGTCAGACAGAGAAAAGCCAGCTGTTGTTAGGGAAAACTGGCACATTTTAAGGAGCCCCTGGGGTGTCTAAAAGGCAAACAAACCCCAAATTGGCACTCAGCTGGGCCTAGGCAAGAAGACATCAATAATTCTGCAAATAGGCCCTACTTCTCTCCAAATTCGGAACCAAATGATAGCTCTGACAATTTATTAAAAAATGTTGAGTTTTGGTCCTGGAGAGATGGCTTAGTGGTTAAGAATTCTTGCTTTTTCAGAGGACCCAGATTTGGTTCCCAGCACCCACCTTGAGCAGTCTACAGCTGCCTCTAACACCAGTTCCAAAGGATCCAGTGCCCTGTTCTGGTCTCCATGGGCACCTGCCACACACATGGCATTAAAACATGCTTACGAAAACAAACTTAAAATGCTGGGCTCTATTTAAATAGTTGCTGGTAAGACTTTTTTTTTTTAATTTAAAGATAAGAGTGTCTCTACATAGAATGCCTGTTCTGGAACTTTGTGTAGACCATGCTAGCCTTCAACTCATAGAGATCCACCTGCCTCTGCCTCCTGAGTGCTGGGATTAAAGGCATGAACCACTACACTGAGCTTAGGACTTAAATTATAGCCATCACCACGTGGAGTTGGAGGTGAGTGTGGGGGAGGGCATGGGGGTGGAAGCGTCTCTTGGTTAATACCATTTCTTGGTTTAACAGTTCAGTTTTAACTTATATTGGTAGGGAGGGGGGAAAATATATATATAATTTAAGAAGACAGAATGCTAAAGAGTAAGGGAATGGATCCTTAGGATATGTGTCAGTAGTAGAGCACTTGTCTAGTGTGGCCAAGGCTCTGGGTTAAATTCTTAGCACTGCAAAAGTAGCTAAATCTGCCTAGTTAGTGTGCATTGCCACTTCCTAAATGGAAGGGGGAGCAGAAGAATTTGGTTGCTAATGGCTCCTGAGTGGCTTTGATTTCATCATCACTACCACCCCTTAGTCTGTCAGACCATTTCCCAGTCATTGTTCTTCCCTCCTCCAGAGACAGCATGCTGGTGATGTTCAACACTAGACAAGGGTGACCACACCCATCTAAGAACCTGTCTCAGAATGAAAGCCCGTTCTTGGAAATAGGTGTAAGATGATAGAAGCTTGACGCCAGGACATTTCAAGCCAGATGAGAGACAGGCTAGAGGCCCACAATGTGGGATTCTGGTTGTCCTGGGGAAATAGGCTTACAGGTCTCCGGTGAGGTAAAATGTGGGAACTTTAGAGTCACATGCTTTGAACCTCAGCTTTGCCACCAGCCACGTGACCTTTGCCAATTTTTCCAATTTGTCTCATTTTCCTCATTCTAAAAAGAAATATAACAATATTTTGTTAAAGGACTCAAATCAGGTCTGGGGAGATAGCTCAGTCACTGAAGTGCCTTGTTACATGAGCTTGAAGACCTGAGTTTGGGGTGCTGGCACCCCCCGCATGTTCATGACCTGGAGGGGTCTATGACAGCCATTTTTTGCTTTCAAATGAGTGAGTATGTAGCACTCAAAAGTAAAAGAATAAGTAACAAGCGACCAATAGGTAGAAATAGAGGGAGAAACATGAACTCTGAGGCTAAAACCATCCAGCAGAAACTGACTGGGGAAGCCTCATTGAGGCCAGCAGCTGGAGATCCTAATAGTCTCCTTAAGTGAGGCTTCCAGGAAAGAGGACAAAAGATAACAGCAGAAAAATAACATCATTACACCAAGGGCTTACAAGCATCTCATTCAAACCAATTGGGGAAGCCACTAACGCAGCCAGCTGGAGGTCCCAGGACAGACAGTCCCTGGCAAGTGTCACCCCCAGATCCAGGTGGCATCACATGGATACTTAGGAAAACTGACACAGCCGGTCTACTGCTGGAGCTTTCCCTCAGTGAGCTCCCTACTGCACACCTCCTGGCTTCTCTTCTTCCACTGTAGGCATCTTTTATATCATGGGACCAAGAATAGTAACATCTTTTGGACGTAATTTGTCTTTTGGCTTTTCTCAAGGACACCGTGTTTTCACCCTTGGGACGTTTTGCTGTTCTCTTTACTCCTTGTTAGAAGTCAAGGGCCGTGCAGCACATTCTTGGACAAGGTGCCTCAGAGGACACTCCAAGACAAACACGCTCAGGTCTGGGATAGGAGGGGGCAACTCTGTTTCCAGAGCCAGCTTGTTAGCTAGCTCAAATGACACAGGACAGTTTACCAATATAACATACCTTGCATGTAGAAAGCTGGACGTAGTGATGCAGATTGGAACAGTCCTCGGGTGGCTCATTGGACAGCTAGTTAAACTGGTGGGCTCAAGTTCAGTGAGAAACCCTGTCTCCAAAAAAAAAAGGTTGAAAAATGATAGGTGACTTCTGTCCTATACCTCTGGCCTCAACACACACCTGCAAGCATATATTTATAACACTTCTGATAACTATGCACACACACACAAATAATATCTCAGCAAGGTGTTATGCACAGGGTCTAAGGCTATCTGCATGCAATTTTCAGTGGGTTTTTAACAGTAACACCTTGGCAGTCCATGTGAACAGAAAAAGAACAAAGATAGTGTCTAGCACAAGATACGGTGTGTCTCCCGGGCCAAAGGGGAAGCTGTGAGTTCTAAGTTTAGCAACAGAGAGGGATGCCTGTTTCTACAGGAAAGATAAAATGAAAGACGGTTCATGGTGCAGAAAGACACCTCTCTTTGAAACAGCCAGGGTAAGAGCAGAAATACCATGGGGATCTTTTGAGGAGGGATAAAAGGAGAAATAGAAATGATATTTCTGTCTGCGAGTCCTGGGGGATAACTGCCAGGCACAGTGTTTGCCAACAAGGCTGTTGTAAATGGTAAAGCTGACACAGGGTGAAGGGTAGGCAAGGGCTCAAAGCGCATTCCACCACTCCAGTTGGTCTTGAAAGTTTGGAGAGTTTAAAGTATCTGCATAGTTCCCATGTTATCTAGTTCAGGGTTTTATCTCAGACAAAGCAGAGAAAGTTTTGCCCCGTTAGTAGACTGAACAGAGAGTAATAAGGGAACTGAGGAGATGGCTCAGTTGGTAAAGTGCCTGTCATGCAAATAAGGCAAGCTGTGTTAGGATCCTGTGTACCCATGTAAAAGCAGAGCTCAGTGGGGGCCTGCATGTAACCCATGCTGGGGGGTGGCAGGAGGAGGATTTCAGGAGCAGTCTCTGTCCAGCCAGCCTGGCTGTATCAGTGAGCTCCAGGCTCAGTGGAAGACTCAAAAATAAGGTGGAAAGCAACTGAGAAAGACTCCCAGCATTGACCTCTGGCTTTCATATATGTACACACAGCGCATGCACGCACACACACACACACACACACACACACACACACACACACACGCATGCCCATACACAAACTTGGTAATAAAAGGAACCATTGTGCTATTTTATAAAGTCAATGCACAATGTTTGGTAAAAACTCAGTGACTAGGGTGATGTTTCAGTGGATAAAGTGCTTGCCAAGTAATTATAAGGACTTCAGTTTTGATCCCCAGAGCTATGGAAAGCCAAATACAGTGCATTCATATATAATCCCTGCACTCCTATGTGAAGGTGGGAGGCAGAGATGGGAGAATCCCCAGAAGCTTGCCAGCTAAGTAACCTTTCATATGTCACAGAAACTAATGAGACCCCATCTCAAGGTGGTAGGCGTAGACTGATACCCAGGATTGTCCTCTAACCTCTACATGGGTGCCGTGTTACATTCACACATAGCACAAAGACACATGCAAAGACCATCTTTAAGCCTCTATCTATCTAAGTGACTTCTTTTTATTCCTCAGCTTTCTAGTTCCGAGCTGCATTTCTTGTCAATCTCAAGCCAGTCTTACATATAAAGAAGCACGTGTGTTTACTTAAGCAGTCAAAACCCATAGACATACACGCTGCATCAACTGTCGACAATAATTGTATGCTAGGCATTCTGTTTGTGCACTTGAACAAATGAACTCTATAGAATAAATCCCTGGGGAGTAGATGTGCTGTGCCAAAAGGCATGTGCATTATAATTTGAGCACTTTTATGTTGCTCTTCCTCCTAAGGAGATGTCGTGTTCATACCCTCCACACGTAGGTGTGATAACAGGGAGGCATGCTCACAGAGCCTTTGCTAACTTTTAACCATTTGTGTTAGTCCAATGGATAAAAGCCAGAGTGTCTGTCTTTATCGTATTTCTCAGTGAGCAAAGTTGTTCCTGGTTCACTGTTTATTTTGTTTTTATTTATTTTGAGTTTTAGTCAGTCTTACTATATAGCCAATGATGGCTTCAAACTCCCTAAGCTTAGGTTGGTCTTGAACTTGTGAACTTGATTTTTCTGTCATCCTCCGAATCATCTGCTCTTCTTTCATGCTCAATAATCAGTTGGAAAGTGCTTGCCAGGCATGCATAAAGACATGGGTTTGGATTCCCAGACTCATATAACAGGCAAGCATGGTGGTACATGCTTGTAATGAGGAGGTGGAGGTGCTGGCCAGCGAGCACATGCAAACACATGTTCGCAGACATGCATGCACACACATGAGTGTGTACACATGCACAAGTTTAGGGTACTTAATCAACATTAAGCATGCCCTCTTTGCATTTTTGATAATGAGAAAAAGAAAAAGGAGTTTGTTGATCACTACTAGACCTTTCTTGAAATTGATTTCCAGATGTTCAGATGACCATCAGCATGCTGTCACCCTGGAGAGCTGAAGGAGGAACACAGACAAGATAAAAATAGCCGAGATCAGGGAATTGATTTCTTGTGTCTGTGCTTCCTTTCCTGCTAAGGTTTCCGTTGAAAGCTTTCCACTCAGACTACCTCACACTCAGATGCAGTGACCTACCTATGCATTTGACCAAAGAAGGACCTCCTTGTAGTTGTGATTATATTTCTGATAGATCCAGTCCAAAATTGCAGATGCATCCCAAGTCTGTGAGTGATTTTAATGGAGAGAAGACTGCAGCTTTTAAAAACATCACAATAGTTGTCTAGGCAATCCACTAAAAGGGGTTAGAATAATTAGAGTCACACCCTACAGAAACCCACCTAATCACTCCCTGCCTGAAGGGGTGGCTTGAACATCCTTTTAGACCTCACCAGCAAGAGTTGCTGTGCTAATGACCCAGTCAGCCTCTTTCCCTGGCTGAATGATGGACATTGTACCTGTAATAAAAGCAATTAAGCCAAAAGCCCTGAAACCCAGCCAGTGTCTGGCCTCAAAGGCTAAGGATGCTCCATAGAGACACTGCTAAAGAGCCGGTGAGATCTGGGAAAGGAACAGAGGCTGATTTGAGATTTTAATGCACTAATGAATACCAAAACAGACTCCTGCTTGTTTATGTCACCTCAGAAACACATATGCTGGTTTCAGCTCCAGTTTTGGCTCACAGTGGTATGCCCGATAATTACAGTGTCGAAAGCCTGCCCTCCACCCGTTGTATGTTTTATCCATCTAACCTGAACTTTATTTGGAATGAATCATGTTTTAATTTCATCCATTCAGTAAACTGGATGGTGTCTGAGGATTGGAAAAATGTCCTTCCCAGCTCATGGTGCATTCTCCTGTGGCCCAGGGTAGCCAGGATGGTAGGAACGGGCTGTTTAGAAGATTTATTTTTATTTTTATTTATTTTTTATTTTTTTACACTCTAGTGGCCCAGACAGGGATTAATTGTCCTACGGCCCCTTGAGGGCTGCTGTGTAATGGGGGCTCTTAAAGCATCCATGGGGGAAGTGTGTTCCTGCTGTTTTCCTCCAGAAGGAAAATTTCACTTAAAGCAAAGAACAGAGATAATGAGATACAGAATTGAAAGCACAGAAAAGACTAAAGAAACCAAGAAGAAAAAATACTCATGGATGCTGTTTTAGTCAGGGTTTTATTGCTGTAAAGAGACACCACTGTAACTCTTATAAAGGAAAACATCTAATTGGGGCTGGCTTACAGTTACAGAGGTTTAGTCCATTGCCATCCTGACAGGAAGCATGGTGGCTTGTAGGCAGACATGGTGCTGGAGAAGGTGCTGAGAGTTCTACATCTGGATCAGCAGGCAGCAGGAGGTGAAAGTGACACACTGGACAGACTTGAGCTTCTTTGAGACCTCAAAGCCACCCCCTAGGGACACACCTGTTCTAACAAGACCACACTTCCCAATAGTGCCACTCTCTATAGGCATCTGAGGGCCATTTTCTTTCAAACCACTACATATGCATTAGAAGTAATGCCATTATGCAGAGTAACTCCGATGTAGCCTTTGTTTTAAGGACAAAAAAGATTGAACCAACTCTTAGTCATGGGCCCCTGAGAAAGAGGAATTCATGAAATGGTCAATCACTGAACTAGACCTGGAATGAATCTGACATTGCTAACACCTCGAGCTCTTCCCACAGAATCATATGCAGCCCCTCTTCACAGCTGTGTACCACCTTAGTGGCTCATGCGTACTTATGAAAGTGCACATACATAAGCAAACACACATGCACATACATGCACTCACAAAGACTGACATTAGCAAGGGTGACACCAGGACAAAATGTATTTTCTGAGAGAAAAATGTCAAGTACCAAGTGCTTAAGCCACTTGTTGAAATCAGTTGTAATAATTGACTTCATCAATTTAAAGATGAATGTATTTTATCCTATGCTGGTTCGTAGAGGATCATGGAATATTCTAGGCTATCCCCAAGATGAGCAGTACTTTACAATATGCAAAGTTTATGTAGTTACAAGGGAACTCTTAACCAAAGGGAGACCTTTACGAGTAAATACTTGAAAATTACCTAAGAAACTTAAAATCGAATGCATTGGAACAAGTTCATTAGACAAGCATTTACTAGACTCTGCACTCTCCCACATACTGCTATGTTGGAAATGACATTTGACTCCAGGCTGCTAAGATACTAATTGAATCAAGAGCCCCCTATTGAATATGGAGTCACACATCATTCATGCTAATAGAATTAATTTGGAAAGATGATTATTTGGAAATTTTCTTGAAAGAATTATAATTTGGGGAAATTCCTCTCTACCAGTAAGGGGTCTATATAAAGAATCTAAACCACATTTTTAAATGTAACAAAGAGAGGGGTGGCTCACCCCTTTATTCTCAGAACTTGGAAGATAGGCAAATGGATCTCTGTGAGTTTAAGGCCAGCCTGGTTTACAGAATAAGACTCTTGTCTCAAAAGAAAATAAAACAAAAAACAAACAAACAAAAACCATAATGACTAGAATGGAGAGATGGTCAGAGTCCTGGCTGCATCCAAAATTCAGTCCCCAAAATTCATAACAAACACACACACACACACACACACACACACACACACACACACACACACACGGTGTGACCTTTCTCTCTAGTCTTTTTTCTTTAACAAATGAAACTAAGTTTCTGTAGGAAATCACCCTAATGAGCACTCCTAACGTTTGTAATGTGTCTGTCTCTAAGACTTGGATACAGTTTTCTCTTTAAACTAATTATGAAAGAAGTACAATGTTACAAATGTATGTTCTACCATAGCCAAAGAATATGCTTTCCCTGAATTCAGTAAGAACTTGTAACCCTGTGCTAAATGAAAACTGAAATAAGTGACAGGTACCTTGGAACCAAGATAGTCATGTGTCCCTTCTGCTATGTCAGGTGGACACATCAGTGAACACATGAGTTCAGGATTTCCCATTGCAGTTGCTGGTTTGGAAATGCTTATTAAACACCCAAAGAGGGATGTGTCTAAGTCCCTGGTGAGTTCCGTGAATTCTGTGAACTCACAGCACACAACAAACACACAGTGGGGTACCAGCCCACTTTCCTTTGTCACCCACAGACCTCTCCTGTCATCCACAGGGCAAGGCAGTGCTACTTATCCCTAAAGGGTCAAGTCGCCTCGGCTCTGACAATCTGTAGCTACATGACGCAGGCAAAGTAGCTTCTGTTCCTGCTTCTACATCTAGAAAATAAGGATCGATAGTCTTTAAGTGGCTGTTGGAGGGTCAATAAATTGGCAGATGGTATAGTGTTGGGCATTCAAAAATGTCAGTTAGAGAGATCTCTTCATATTATAATAAATGCCTTAGTTTTGTGAGGAGATGGACTTCTGGCTGACATCTGACCCACAGAACACCATGGTGAGGCACGGTTCTAGGTGAGAAACCTGAACACGGATAGAAATGGCATTTCCTGGCATCGGTTCCATGGCACATGTAGAAAATGACATATTTATAGTACATACTTGGGATATTAGATGAAGCTGCTGGAGGCTTGACACCCTGGGGTCCTGTCCACTTAGCCCAGGGATTAGGAGGAAAAATGGTATTGCTCCCTTGCAGCCCTTCTGAGAGCATCCATTGGAAGCTCTCCTGAGATTTCCATCTGCAGGCCCCGGCTAGGTTAGTTCTGAGGTGGTATTTGCAGTGTGCCCACATCAGTTCAGAGCTAAAACAGGAACCAGTTTGTCCCAGCCTGGCTTCTCCAGAAAGGACATAGAAATTGTTGGAGCTTGAGTGCTGTGCGGACCTGTGCTTCTCAGCCTTCCTACTGCCGCCCTTTAATACATCCCTCATGTTGTGCTGGCCCCAGCCATAAAACTGTTTTTGTTGCTACTTTGTAACTGCAATTTTGCTACTGTTACGAATCCTAAATATCCAATAGGCAATCACTATGGAAAGGTTGACTCCCAAAGGGTCGCGACCCACAGGTTGAGAACCACTGGTGTGGACACTGCTTGTACATGCAGCATCATTTCAATGGATGCACGGCTGGGAAATACAAGTGGCTCTTACACGAGCCATACAACCCAGATCAGATGCGCTGTGGGGGCGGGGCATGAGTGGAACATGCTCAGTGAGTGTCTGAGCAAGCTGCCAGGCTGGCACAGCATTTTGTGGGGAGACTTCTTAGCTATCCAGACAGTCATCTATTAAAAGCTAAGCATCGTTTTGATTTCTGGGCCTGCCTGCTTGATGGGAAGGTGTTGGGAAAGTGGAAGAAATGCCCCCAGGGAATGCTGTTAATTCTTTCAGCTGGGGAGATAGGGATAGAATGTGGGACAAGGTCTTGGAATGATTAGCATAGGAGAGTAGAAGGGGTGGGGGTTTAGTCCTCTGTGTTTTCTATGCATCCCCCAAAGAAATGTCAAAGAAAAGAATGGCCTAAAAAGGAGCACTATTCATGGAAGCTGTGAATGTAGCCGAGACAACCTGAAATGGGAGTGGGTCAGTGGCCTCTCTGAGAAACTCACAATTAAGACAGATTTTGAAAGAGGAAGAAAGTGGGGAATAGCTTCAAATAAAAGGACATGGAATTTATTTATTTATTTATTTATTTATTTATTTATTTGTGGTTGTTTTGATTTGTTTCGTTTTAAAACTAAATCTTACTGCATACCTATGACCAGCCTGGAGCTTGCTATACAGACAAGGCTAGCCTTGGGTTAATGATGATCCTCCTGCCTCCGTCTCCCTAGAGCAAGTCCCATTGTCAGACTGGTAAGGGACTTTATGACTAATTACTTTGGAGCAAAGAGATAAAGATTTTCATGGCCATTCTTGAGAGTGGTCTGCAGGAGGAAAAGGACAGAGCTATCCGACATCTGCTTTTCCTCTCTTCTAGTTAGAATGTACTAACTGCAGAAGGTAGAAAGAAGAGGGGATAGACATGCAAGCTAAAGAGACAATGGCCAGGAAAGAGTTGGCTGCATCGTGATCAGTTTGAATCTTCAAGCTAAAAATAAAAGATGCCCCCAGAACACTGGGAAAGTCAGCTTTTGTCACTGCTTAGTCAGCATCCAGCATGTCAGAGCCACCGTGGAGAGATGCCAGGATAGGAATTGGGCACTGTAGTGGCTTCTTGGAAAATCGATTCCCAAAGCCAGTGAGAAGCCGGATGGTGATGCAGTGGGGAATTTGAACACCATCTTTTTAAAGTACCTAGCGACAGGAACTAGCCTGCAGAGGAAAAGCACAGATCTCCTTGGGGCAGGAAGAAGTCACCGCTCAAGGGATTTAGTAACAAAGTGGAAGGGAGGGCAGTTGGAGTCTAATGTATGAGGTTTTGCAAGAACAGCATTTAATGTTGAAACATTAGTTTTCCTGTAAACTCCAGAACCAAGACAAGGGCGACAGAAGGCTTCCACATCCTCCTAATATATACTACCAACCAGTGCAACAAGCTAAGAAAACGTAATATGGAATACTAGAAAGGATGAGTACAGTTTATCTGAGTGTTGTAAAATCCAAGTGAATCTCAGCTAATAACAGGCCAGAAGTAGAAAGAGTCTGAATTCAGTAACTCTGTGTGTGTGTGCATGGTATGTGTGTAGAGAGAGAGGGGGAGACAGAGAGAGAGAGTCAGACAGAAACAGAAGGAGAAAGAGATGGGGAGGGAGGGGAAGGGAGCTGGGGAGGTGGGTGGGTAAGAGCACTCACTTTGCAAGCATGAGGGCTGGAGTTCAGATCCCCAGAAGCAATGTAAGAAAGCATTACTGCATGTGCAGTAGCCCCAGCATTTGCAGTGGCAGAGACTGGAGGATCCTAGAGCTTGCTGGACAGCAACCTAGCTGAAACAGCAAGCAGAATTCCAGTTCAGTGAGAGACCGGCTTAAGTAAGGTAAAAAGTGATGGAGGAGGGCCCAGGTCTGAGCACCACATGTGTAGGCATGGCTACAGGCACCTGTACTTTCACGTGCATGCATCATGCATACAGCATGTACAGACATTCACACCTACACACACACACACACACACACACACACACACACACACACACGAGGGGGAAGGCAAAGAAGGATAGGATATTGGGAGATGTAATGACAATTGTTATTTTAAATTGTGATGAAACTGAGAAATACCTGGGACTGTGGTTAATAATATTAGTCCTATACTGTAATGAAAAGTAACAAAACAAAACTCTGACTAACGAACATTTTAAACCACCTTAATAAGCAGAGAGAAGGATATGCCTTATGTATATGGTCTTCTAAACCACAGTATTTAATGCTCCAGACTGGAATGCCAATGGGAGGCATTGATAGTAAGCTGGAACTCTAAAGAAATACATGTATGCAAAGCACAGAAGCTACCCAAATTCTGGTTTGTTTTTCCTGCCTTTTCTACTGGAATAGACTAACTGCAGAAGCCTACAGAAAAAGGAGAAAGAAATTGAAATCTGAGCTAAAGAAAGGGAGTAGTCAGGATATATTTGACTTGTAAGAAACAAAAAAGTGAGAAAGTAAATCAGCTTTAGGCTATGGGTTGTGGTGACGCTAAAATAAAAGCAACAAAGTAACAAAGTAACAACAACGTAACTAGGTAACAGTCCAGTTCAGTGCTGTTGAGAGGAAAAGCTCGAGTAATGCCGACCAGGCAGGTTAACATTATATCTGGTGCAAGCAATCAGGAAAATGGAAACTAACCTAGGCAATTCCTACAGAGGGAATTGAATACAGGGGCTTGATTATACAAAGGGTGAAAGAACTGGACCTGAATTATCACTGAAGCAACCCCAACATGAGAGTAATTGGAAACTGCTTGCCACCCAAAAACAAAGGGATTAAGAGAGAAGGGTGGTGGCCTCATGGGAATCCAGGGTAGGGGGGTTGGGCTACAGAGCACTCATGGCAGATGCTGAAGCATTTGTGGGGCATAAGGAGGCAAGCCAGGGTGGGAGCCCAGAAGTGCACTGAACTCCCTGGGGTGTGTTGGGGAAAGTAGGCACTGAGCCTACAATTACTCAGCACAGTAACTAGTGGAGCAAAGAGGGCACCTCAGCTTCCTAAACGGACACAGATTGCTCCTTTCAGGAGGCCAAAGCGGTTCTTCATTTCAGGAAAAAAAAAAATGTCAGTTTCCCATTAATCCCCATGAGTTTGTCATCCAAATGGGAGACAGGAAGAGAAACAGCAAGACACCCACTCTTAAGTATACATGAGAGCTGTGCAAGACTCCCCCACCCCCACACTTAACACCTAGTATACCTTGTCAGCTCCAGGCCTTAGAAGTTAGGAAACCCTTCTCCTGCAATGTCCAATGTCCCCCTTCCCTATCCATTCTTCCGTAACTGTCAGGACTTCCTTACTTCAAGCATCTCTACCCCAGGTGGTCTCCTCTAACAATGTCCCAGACTGGACTGAGGTCCCTCCCCTGCTGACTGTCATGCCTGGCACAGTGCCAGACATCAGAGCTGGTCCCAGACTATTTATTGAGTATACTGAAGCTTTTACTGGCATCCCATGAACCAGTCCTTCCAGCACAGCTAGGACACAAATACCTATGGTGGTGTCTGTTCCTGCTGAGCTTAGTGGATGGTAGAGAACACGAGGGTGTCTCAGTCAGAGGCTTCTGAGAAGGACTTGGATTTTCCTGATGAGTACTCAATGCTGCCTTAAATAGAAGTGGAGCAGATGGTAAGACACAGCAGATGGGCAGCCCTTTGGGCACCAAGTAGAAAGGTGGGAGGCCTGGATTGTGTCCCGGACTCAGCTGTTGGTCTCCAACTGTGTGACCTGCTCACCTCCCTTCCCATGGTGAGCCCATATGCAAAATGAGCTTGCTGCAGCTTGGAGAAAGGTGGTAGTTCCCAGGCCAGCTGCAGGATTTAGAGATAGGCAACCATGTCTAGAGGAGAGCTAGTATCCATATTTCTAAAGATCTCCAGTTTTACTGGGATCTCTCTCACAGTGTAGAGTTCAGCAAAATATACAGTTGCTTATATTCATGAAGTTGTTTGGTCATGGATTTTGCTATTTTAGAAACATTTCATTCCTCCCCAAGAAATTGAGTAACAACAGTCTTTCAATCCTGATTTCTCCCATTGTTCCTACTCCTAAATAACCCCTGACCTTTGCCCTCCCACCCATTTGTCTGTTCTACACATGGTTTATAAGACAAATCACATATGTGGATTTTGACATCTGTCTTCTTCCAGATAGCATAATGTTTTCAAGGTTTATTTAAATTGTAACGTGAGTTTGTACTTCACTGCTTTTTCATGGCTTAGTAATTTTCTATTGTATTGATATACCACATTTTGGCTATCTTGAACTTGGTTCTTAATCGATGAACTTGGTTATCTCTACCTTTGTGTAATTATGAATAATACTGGTACTGAGCATTCAGGTACATGTTTTTCATGGATCTTTCCTTTCCCTTGGATACTTATCTTGGTGTGAATTCCTGGACCATGTAATGATATCTTTAACTCTTTGAGGGGCCACTAGGCTGTTTTGTTTTGTTTTTTTTTTTTCAAACTGAATGAACCATCTTACATTTCCTCCAGTAGAATTAAGAGTTTTCCTAGTGACCTTAACATCCAGCCTGAGTTTAAACCTATAGAACCAGAGGGTATCTGAGGGCTCCATTATACAATTCTGTGATTTCTTATCCGAGCTTTGATCCCCAGGGCCCGTGTCACCCAAAACTTACCTACACTGCAAAGGTTATGATTAGCTTCTCAGGAGCACCCTCACTTGGCCTTCTTTTCAAGAGAAAGTCCTGAGTTCAGCTTCCCCCTTTCCTTCCTCTGTCCTGGTAACAATTCTGGTGATAGATTCTAGAAATACCATGAATTTGCAGGATCTAAAACACCCCATGAGTCTCAGTCTCTAGTGAGCATGGAGCTGACATAGTATCCTGACCCTTGACCAATGCCCCAAAGGCTGGTATGTTGCTGCATGTGTTTTGGTCCTTATATTGTAAGTCTGACTTTGCTTAGGTCAATGGGACAGATGCACAGCCTTATGGATACCGTTTACCTCACAGTCTGTGTCAATGTTGATTTTAAGAATCCTACAAGGATGACTCGTGAGCATGAGGCCCTGAGAAATCTCCTTAGCAGATCTATAACCAACAAAACTCCATGTTTACATCTTTAAAATGGTCCTTGTGTGTGAGCAGAGAATGTTCCCAACTCATTCTACTGTGACACTGTTCCTGGAGAGATATGAGCAAATGTTTACTCACCCAGATAGAGATCCAACAATAGACCAAAGTAACAAACACCACCAAACTCCAACTTGGTAACTAATGAATTCAATGGAGTTACTTTCAGGAGCTCAGATGACTCAAAGGCAGCCACATCACTGAAAGCTCACCTTAGCAGGGGTGACAGCTCACAAAAGCTGGAACTCTGGGGGCTCTCTGAATGACTTACAAGCAGCTCAGTAGGCTGAAGAATTTTCTCTCTTCAACAGCCCTTGCTGCTTATGTAACCTTGGGGAGGGAGGAACCTTGTGAGCCTGTTACATTTCAGGAACTTGCTGAGTCTTGTGAGTTGTTTTCTTCCTGAGTCTTAATATCAGAGGGAATTGCCTCACAATAGGATTATTCCTGGGACCCTTAGCTGCACCAGATTTATTGCTCTAGCCCAGGTAGTTTCTTCCACTCTTGTCTATTCTCTTCCCATTTGTCTTCTTAATCCACTCCTACCCCTTAGGTAGCTATAAGACAGATTATGAATGCATATTTTATTTGACATGTTATTATATGACTTCTCATTTGTGGCATGTAGATGAGGCCTTTTGTTTTGTGGGTTTTGATTTGTTTGTTGATTTTTTTATTTGTCTATTTTACTGTTTTACTCTTCATGCTGGAATTTTTTTTTTTTTTTTTGAAGTAAAAAAGTGCACCCTCTGCACATGTAGAGACAAGATTGTGATACCACTGTGGCCTGTCAAGCCTGCAACAAACATTACTCAACCAACCACAGCACTTTCTCCCTGAGCTGGGCCCAACGTCAGAATTCTTATACTCTGGGCAGTGGGTAAAGATGGACCTGGCATCTGATATAGTGTCTGTTTGCCATCTTTTAGGAACTGTTCCTCAAAGCTCTCCAACTCTTCTTCCAGGCCTGATGGCATGCCATCTCCCTGCTCTTGGCTATGTTTCCCTGCGGGTGCTCATTCCCATACTCACTGTGAACATTTGAAGCTCAACAGAGCCTCCCTCCATCCCTCCCTTCACAGATGATGTACCATTTGCCTGCCATTTCCTTGCCCCTCCATGATCTCTTCTTGCATCCAGCCAGTAGCTCTCTCCTGTCTCTCTGTCTCTCTCTGACCTCCTCACTGATCTGTCTCTCATGACTAGACAATCCTAATGCCACTCAGACTCTGAGCAGGCCAGAAATGGTGAGGATCATGGCAGAGGAAGGCGAGCCACAGACTAGGAAGCCATTGCCAGCCCCTGCAAAAGGACACCTGCTCTTCTGAGGGCCCCACTGCACCCCTATAGGGCAGATATCTTCAGTACATTTGAAGGATGAGAAAGAATGTCAGTGGGCTTTGCAGATGTACAAATCCTAGCCACACACCTTCTTAGCTTTGGAAAAGTGCAGCAACTGCTGCCTCACATGTTCTGTAGAACAGTGGTTAAGGGTTCCCTGCAGGGCTGTGGCTCGGCCCAGGAAAGAGAGCTTTAGTTGCAACTTGGTGTGCTTCTCTAATGTCCCCAATAAGAAGGTGGGTAACATGAACTGTTTCTAAGGGGGAGAGGTAAGGGTGGAGACCTCAGAGTTCAAAATCACGTCATCTTCCACTTCCTCAAGGTCAGTAGTTCTCAACCTTCCTAATGCTGCGACCCATTAATATAGTTCCTCATGTTGTGGTGACCCCCGAACAATAAAATCACTTTTGTTGCGACTTCATAACTGTAATTTTGCTGCTGTTAGATATTGTAATATAAGTATCTGTGTTTTCTGGTGGTTTTAGGCCACCCCTGTGACCCTGCGAGAGGGTTGCAACCCACGGGTTGAGAATCACTGCTCCAGGTGCACACCCTATAGGAGTACCCTCTCAACAAAGCAGCCAGGATGGCTGAAGGATCCAGCTCCTACATCAATGGCGGCAAGCACACTTTTGCTTCTGGATTCTTCCCTGCCTTTGCTAACCAGGCCCATTCCCATATCCTTCCCCGGTATCCGAAAGCCATGCTCATACTAACAGAAACATCCATCCCAGGGCCAGCTCAAACCCTTTCCATGGTCCCTGTTGCTCAGATGATAATCCTGAACCCTTCACCCTCAAACTAGTCCAGCCTGTCATTTGAACCGCACTTCCTGTTGCTCCCTCACTCCCTCCTCTCCATGTACTCTGCCCTCCCTGATCACCTGACCTTTGACATACTGTTTCTTAGACCTGTAATGCCTCCTACTATCTGTTCATCTTAAATTCCACAGCTGTCCACCCTCTCCCACAGAAACAATAAATGAGCAGTACTTTAGATTGTGTGACTATAAATGAAAGAAACCCAACTGCCTCAATTAATCAATCAACCAATCAATCAACAATTTTGTGAACCTTATTGAAAGATTTAGCTGTAGTATCAGCTTCAGGTATAGCTGAATCTAGGTGCTCAAAGGACAGCGTTAGAGTATTTCTCATTCCACCCACAGTTAGCTTGAGCTCATCTTCTCTCCCTCCATGCTTTATCAGGAATACACCTACTTTATGTCTGGGAAAGATGGTCACAAGAAGCTTTTGTTTACACCCTGATAGCCAGAACTGACTTACTTATTACACACTATAAACATGGCATTCTGGTTTGACAGTACTTTAGGAGTCCATAAAAATATTTTAATTACTTTTATAGTCAGGAAAAAAACATTTAGTTGATATGGCATTATATTAATATACTTGCTTTAATATAAACACTGCCAAGAAAAATACTCTTTTAAAAGGTTTTATTTTTTAATTATGTGGATATGTGTGTGGGTTTGTGCACATGAGTGTAGTACCCAAGGACAGAAGAGGGCAATGGGTACTCTGAGCTGGAATTAGAGGCAATTGTGAGCCGCCTGGAAAGAGAGCCCCTCTCTTTTAGCTTTCGGGTGTTAAAAGTTAGGAGCACATAAACGAATTTAATTAAATCCCTCTTAACAAAATTGTGGGAGGTTATGGCTGGGCATGCTTGAGAAGACCAGCCTTGAGAAGAAATATCAGAGTAGGTACATGGGGATGACTTTCTGCATGTGGGATGGACAGAGAAGAGACTCTGATGTATAACATAGGCTAGTTTGAGCATTATTTATTGTTTTTCTTTTTTCCATCTTGCATTTAGAAAACGCCTTATTCAAAAGACATTTATTTTTATGTGTATGAGTGTTTTTGTCTGTGTGCGTGTGTGTGTGTGTGTGTGTGTGTGTGTGTGTGTGTGTGTGTGTGTG
>JANHMN010000004.1:83322890-83348985 GCA_030674055.1 Rhabdomys pumilio
TGTGTGTGTGTGTGTGTGTGTGTGTGTGTGTGTGTGTGTGTGTGTGTTTTCATCATGTTGCATGCAGTGCCTGTAGAGGCCAGAAGAGGGCATCAGATTCTCTGGAACTGGAGTTACAGATGCTTGTGAGCTGCTGTGTGGGTGCTTGGAACTGAACCTAGGTCCTTTAGAAGGGTAGCCAGTGCTCTTAACCACAGAACCATCTCTCTAGCCCTGAAAATGAATTTTTAAAATGCAGGCTATTTTATTCCATTTCAAAGTGAAGACATTTTTAAGATTCAAGTTAAGATCAGTAACATATACAAATTCTCACTTTGGTTCATTTTCTTTGCATACCGTTTTGCCCAATGCCCTATTTTAAGTAGGGATCTTTTAAGCTTCATGGTCTTGAGTTTGAGGGGTTAGCAAAATGTTGTGTTGTTCTAAACCCCGACTTTGTTGCCTGCCTCAGCTACCCGCTCCCGTCCCCAGCACTCAGCCCCACAGAAAGGCTGCCTTTCGGCCTCGAGGAGAACGGGGGTACACCATTTGCCCCTAAAGCTTCGGGGAGGCATCACCACCAGCACCAGCACCACTCCAACTACGGCCTTTCGCTGACTCTGGAGAATAAGGAGGCACCGCTGAGATCACCGAACTCCAGCAAAGCCCTCACCAGTGAGTATTTAGAGGGAGCAGGGTGGGGTGCTGAGGGCCAGTCAAAGACAGAAGGGGGAGGGTATTGCCATGGCTACTGGATTTGGGCAGCTTGCTTATAGAGTCTGGTGCCTGGAGGCAGGGTGATCTAGACTTGGTGGTTTCCTGCTTCCGTGTTATTACAAATGGCCGCTCCTTCCTGCCTCCTAGCTTAGACTTCTGCCCTTGCAGTGCTGGGCACAGGATCCTGGCCTCTAGCAGTGGAAAAGGGGAGAGTCAGATGGTGGCTGGGATTCCTGCCCTGGTCACAATAAACTCGCCTCTGCCCTTTTGTGACACCGACTTACAACAGCAAAGAGGTGCCAAGCGTCCAGTGAGCCTGTGGTAGTGTCTATCCTGTAAACGCTGAAAATAAAGTAAGCAGTTAGGCAATATAACTCATTTGGTCCGTGCTAACTCTAATAAGAACGGGCTTGCATCTTGAATGTTGTATTATTTCCTAACTCCTCTTTATCTCTTTTAGGAATTTATCTTTGATATACTGAGGCAAAGAATTAGTTTTTCTTTTTCTTTCTTTTTCTCTTTCTCACTGTATAGTAGTCTAGGCTGACTATAAACTCTCAAAGACCTCCCTGCCTCTGCCTCCCTAAGTGATGGGATTAAAGGCTATACCACCACCAGATATAACCTTATTTTTTATTTGTGTCATTATTTTATTGCTTGTCTACATCTGTTCATTTTTAACTAGCAATCAGTGTTGTGTTTCATTATGACATTTTCCAAATATAATTTCTACTTGCTGACCTTCCCCCCGCCCCTGCTTCTCTCCCTGTCCCACTTTTGCCCCAGGAGTCCTTTTCCCACTTCCATGTAACATAAACCTCGTCCATACTCCCTTTAGGAGCGCTGAGACAGGGCAGTCAGAGGTCCAGACAGCAGTTCTCACTGAGCAGCCCAGGATGCTCTCTGGGGTTTGGTTCCTCTGTGAACTGGAGAGAGGGTGTGCAGCGAGTGTCTAGGAACCTTCTACCCTGACCCTGTGTGCAACCGTGAGCTGTCCAGATACATCTTCACACCATGAGAGCCATTAGAGGTTAGCTAAATGGAAGATGGGAACTCTTAGCCCAAGCACTGCCCATGCTACCCTTGCCCTCCTTCACCTCATCCATTTGCGTGGAGGTGTCTGGCGTAGCCTCCTGACAGTATCCCTCCTGCAGTTCAGTCCCCATAGAGAAACTGCCACTGTCAGTGTTAAGACCTTCTGTTCTTCCCTGTCCGGTGTCCATGCGCTGAGCGTGGTTCACGTGACAGACCTCCAACGCCTCCCCCTGCGGTCTCAGCCTCCCCCATCCTTCCCACACTCCAGCTGCAGGGAACTTCTGTCCTTTCACAAAATGCCTCCCAATCCCAGCCCTGTCCTTTGTGTCCGCTGGTTCCTCCACCCGTAAATGCTTTTCCTCAGCCCTAGTAAGACCCCACATGTCCCGGCAGCCAGCTCATGTGGCTTCAGTGCATGAAGCCTCCCTGCATGCTTCCGCATCCCCAGCTGTGGTGAGGGGGTCTTAAGCTCTTAGTGCTTTTATGTGGAATGTCTTCCCGTCACTTTCACTAGAATCATGTCTTATTTGTTTATTTTCGACTCCCCAGATGCCAGTTAACAAGCAATAAAGCACAAGCTTTATAGGATAATGAATATTTAATATTTAGTGGATGCTTAATGTATTAATGAATAAATCCAAGCTAGAGAGGGGCGTGGTGGCAAATGCAACACAATACAAAAAGCCAACGGCTTTGATTTTAAGAAGCATGGCATGACTCTCCGAGGCACCTTGCCATGCCTAGCGGCCTGGACGGCTGTCTTTTCAGCATATAAAGGACCTTTCCAAATTTAAGTCTTTTTGTGAGAATAATCTCACTTAATACTCCAGCAAGACAAGTGATTTCTATTTTCATTTCTAAATGGCTTAGAAGCTTGGAGGGGTCAAACATCACGCCCAGCTCATATCCAAGGGAGTAAGGTTATGAAACCTTGCTATCAGCGCAGCAAGCTGGAAGGGCAGAAAAGGACCCGGGAGTCAGGCTACTGCGGGGTCTCTGTCCCCCTGTATCTAGCTGTCTTTGAACATCTGCTCTTTCCTTTCCCCTGACCACACTGTAGAACTGAGTCCAGGAGCACCTGCCCTGTACAGCGAAGCAGCTGCCCATCTGAAGAAGCTGGAGCTGGAGACTGTGAAGGCTGCGGGACCCTGGCCTGCCCTGCATATCAACATAAACAAGGTGCCAGGCCAGCTGTGCATGGAGTGTGCTGCCCCATAGCAGAGGCCTGACCCTCAGGTGTTTCTACTCCAGCCTCGTGTGTGTGTGTGTGTGTGTGTGTGTGTGTGTGTGTGTGTGTGTGTCTGTGTCTGTGTCTGTTTATGTTCCTGCTTATTCAGGTACATGAGTGTCTGTGCAGGCACATGTGTGTGTATGTGTTTGCATGAGTATGTGTGGAGTCAGAAGGCAATCTCAAGTTTTGTACCTCAGGTGCAGGCAAGATCTCTTACTGCCTCAAACTCACCAAGTAGGCTAAGCTGGACACACAAACCCCAGCCCTCAGGGAACCCACCTGTCTCTGCTGCCATCAGGTACCACCACCACCACACCCAGATTTCTTTTATTTTCTCTTCTTTTCTTTTCTTTTTTTTTTTTTTTTTTTTTTTTTTGGCTTTTCGAGGCAGGGTTTCTCTGTGTAGCCCTGGCTGTCCTGGTACTCACTCTGTAGACCAGGCTGGCCTCGAACTCAGAAATCCGCCTGCCTCTGCCTCCCAAGTGCTGGGATTAAAGGCATGCGCCACTACTGCCCAGCTCAGATTTTTTTTAAAAAAATTAATTTATTTGTATATGTTTTTCATATGTTGGTAGGTGCATGTGTGGACTGGTGGAGGCTTTAAGAAGGTGTTGGATCCTCTAAGGTGGAGTTCTGTACCTGATGTGGGAACCAAATTTTGGTTCTTGGCAAGAGCAGCGAGCTGTCTTAGCTGCTGAGCCATCTCTCCAGTTCTATGCCTGGCCTTTTCAAATGGGTTCTGGGGATGGAACTCAGCTCCCCATGCTTGCACGAGTGCCTTCCTTGCTCAGCCAGCTCCCTGGCATCACCACTGCAGCTCTCTTGCCTTTCCTGCTTAGGCTACTTCAGGAACAGAGCATCTCTTGCCTTCTGGATGGGTGAACTGCCAGCAGCACCATGTGGTACCCTGCATACCCTGTGCTCCTTGGATAGTTCTGCTTTTGCTTGCCTTTTAACTCTTTTTTTCCAGGACGCAGTACGCATAGTTACTGGTTTTAGTAATTTACACTTTCACAGCATCTAAGCTCTTTTGCAAAAGAGGTGCAGCGTGGTGCCTGGCAGAGAGCTCACAAGCACTCAGCTCCCATGGCTGTGCTAGGACACTGAGAAGGTGCTCTTCCCAGGACATGTGCCTGGCTTGTCCCTGGAGCTCGAGAGCTAAGTTATCACTGCCCACTGTTCTGTCTCATTCAGAGAAATGCATTGGGGGGAGGGTATGGGGGGAGTGGCTCAATGGAAAAGCATTGCTTGGTGTTCTCAAGGCCCTGGCACAAGTGAAAAATTTAAAAATCACTGTAAACACATATGATGCAGGGATACGGTTATACAGGTGACTCTGACCTTGTCCTCACACAGCAACAGCGGTCTTACTCCATAGATTATTTTTATTTTTATTTTTAATTTTTTGTATAGTATATGTATTGTGTATGTACATGTGTATAGGTGTGTGTGTCTGTGTGTGTGTTCAGGCCTGAGGACAATCTTGGGTGATAGGAATCAGGGGCCATCTACCTCATTTTGAGATAGGGTATTGCTCTGACCTGAGCTTGCCTGTTAGACTAGGCTGGCAGGCAGGCAAACCCAGGGTTCTACTCATGTCCACCTCTCTAGTACAGAGGTTACAGGCTTGGCCCACCACCACTGGCTTGAAAAATTTTTCTTGAGACAATGTATCATGTTGCCAAGGTGTTGGTCTTGAGCTTGTTATGCCCCTCAGGATGGCCTTGAACTGGAATCCTCCTGCCTCTACCTCCCATTGCAGAGATTATAGGCATGCATCACCATGTCCAATTTATGTAGTGTTAGAAATGAAACCCAAGGCTTTGTACGCAGTAGACAAGCATTCTGCCAAGTGAGCCGCAGATCCAGCCCCTGTGTTATTCGTTAAGAAACATTTCTTGGTCCAGTGAGCTGGCTTATCGGGTAAAGGCTCTTGCACCCAAGCCTGTTGACTGAGTTCTATTCTTGGGTTTCACATGATGAAAGGAGAGAACTGGCTCATACAAGTTATCCTCTGACCTCACACAGTTACACCCACACCCATTTATAAATAAATCATTTAATAAAAATATTTTAAAAGAAAACTGTTTCCCCCGCAGTGGAGCTCCTCAGTAAGCACCTCATATGGGGACCACTAGCTGAATGACTTTTTTCCCACTTGAAGGATGGACCGCCTCTGATTCGACTATGGTTTTTGTAACTTCCTGTTCTTAACTTAGTGATTTTCACTGCCTATTTCCAAGTGGTACCCCAACTGACAGCAGCGACTTCAGGCTCAGCAGATCTCCTGTGTGTTAATTGTCTGTATTAACAGTTTACATATACATCTGACTGCTTCCTTATCCCCAAACAGATGGCCTGTTCAGTGATGACACCAATACCCCATTGTCATTGTTTTGTATGCTGAATCGCTACTGCCATATTGGATGATACAGTCTCTTTCCACAGTTCAAATTGAACATAAAATATGGCGATTTAAAAAAAAAAAAAACAGACAATACACCGGGTGGTGATGGGGCACGCCTTTAATCCCAGCACTCAGGAGGCAGAGGCAGGTGGTTCTTTGTGAGTTCAAGGCTAGCCTGGTCTACAAAGGGAGTTTCAGGATAGCCAGAGCTACACAGAGAAACTGTCCCGAAAGACCAAACCAAACAAACAAAAACTCCAAAACAAAACCAAACAGCACAACAATGTTGGGACCATGCTCTGAGCTGGAACTGTGGTCTCGTAATCTCCCTTGGAAATATCTTTGTGTGTGCACACCAACGCACACGTATGCGTTCATGAGAGTGTAGGGTGCACGTGTGGGTGTGGATGTATGGATGTGGGAAGGTCTGAGGACAACCTTGTGTGTTGGTCCTCAGGCACCTTCTGCCTTTATTAGAGACTAGCTTTCTCACTGGCCTGGAACTTCACTACACAGGCCAGGCTAGCTGGTCACGTGGGCTTCAGACATCTGTGGCTCTCCACCTCCTATCAGTAGTGAGATAACAGACCCTCCCTGCCCTGCCCTGCCCTGCCCTGCCCTGCCCTGCCCTGCCCTGCCCTGCCCTGCCCTGCCCTGCCCTGCCCTGCCCTGCCCTGCCCTGCCCTGCCCTGCCCTGCCCTGCTTTTTTCTGTATCTTCTGGGAATCCAGATTCAGGTCCTCATACCTGTGAGACAATCCTCACGCAGCACTAGAGATGCCTTTTAAACAATAAGCATACAAAGATGCAGAAGTTTACAGAGTTCATGTTGGTCTTCAGCAGAGGTGATTCTTGCAGCTGAGCAGTGCCTACGGAGCACGTACTGGGACAGGAGCAACCCAGCCTGAGTTGTCTGCTTGGCTAAACTTAAGGGGGAAGTTAATGCTGAATCCATTTCTTTTTTTTTAGCAGCACTCCATCATGTTAAATAGGTCTTCATTGTTGTCAGTATAACAACTTCCCTGTAAGCCACTGTCAAAACCCTCCAACGGGCTCCTAACTAATTAAGTTCCTGTTTGCCAAATGCTGCTCTCCAAATTAAAACCAACTACAAATGAACTCTCAACATATCTGTGGAAAAAAATTCATTCAGGTATGAAATGATTAATGTAACTGGATTTATAAGCAAAAAATAAATTACCCAAAACCCACACTGTAAAACTTATGTTTCCAGATAATGCATTATATGTAAGTTACTTATTCTCTCCTAAAGGAGGAAGATCTATCTCCTAGGATAATGAATCCAGCCAGATGTACCATTTTGGAGACCCAGCATGGTGATTTACTGTCCTTACCCTTCTCACATCCCAGGCATAGCTTTCTGTATTTTCTTTTATAACTGTAGAATCTAACATGAGAAAGCCATTCGTAATTTTCTTTTTTCTCATTGAGCATCTTAAAGTTCTTATGAAGGAGGAGATGGCAGCAGAGAGGTTATGGAGCTAGCATGGTTGAGCGGTTGGGAGTTCTGGATTGGGACTCCATCAGACTCTCTGTTCCTAGACGTTGGCCCTTCTGCCTCCCTCTATGTGATCCTGGGCAAGTGGCTTCCCATGACCCTGCTTTGTGTCTTTTTATTTTCTCATCTCCAAACCAGAGTAAACAATATTCTGCTTTCTCTTCTGATCATGTAAATCTTTCCCTTTTGATGGAGGAGAGCTTGGAATTGAACCCTGTGCTTCACCAAGCTGTATCAGCAGCCCACAGTTGTCTGCCTTCTGCTAAAGTAATGAGAATGAAGGTACCAGCAAAAGAAGCCAGCAGAAGTGACTTAGCAAGATGCCTAAGTGGGGAAGATGTTGCTGCCAAGCCTGTGCTCACACATGGGTCCCACTTGCAGAAAGAGAGAACTGACTCTCCATCATTGCCTTCTGATTTGACACACACACACACACACACACACACACACACACACACACTCCCCCCCACACACACAACACACACACACACTCCCACATGCTAAAGGAATAAATGAAAACTTTTGAAAAGTAAAAGATACCAAGCTCCAAATAGGATGGACAAATGAGCCTCCAGTGAGTCATGCACATGAAATCCCTGGCCAATGAGAGCTTCTTGATAAGCTCTTGAACATGTCAGCTACTGGCGCTTTTCTTAATCATCACTATTATTACTGTCATTGTCCTCATCACCATCCTGGTCCTCAGCATCACCACCACCACCACCACCATTATCATCACCACCATTGTTATTGAGGTTGTCACCAACGTCATCATGGCCATTACCAAAATCACTGTCATCATCATCTCTTCTTGATGGTACCCTAGAGAGAAAGGACTGACATTTTATTTCAGAACACTTGCCTTTGTCTATTTGGTACTAAATGACATTGCTGGAGTCTGCTTCTCTCCCAAGTGTTCTTCTTGTTCATTGGGCAGTCGCTTGGGGAAACTGGATTCTATGCCCTATTTTTTTTTTAAATTAAATACATTGTCTAGCCACTTGCCCTGCACTTCTATGGCTTTCATGATATTCCTACAATGACTACCAATTTGGTCAGTGGGTCAGTCTCTTCTTGAACTTATCATCCTTCTGTGTCCCCCTCCTGAATGCTGGGGCAGCAGAGAAGTGCCTAACTCCAGTGGGGCTTTTGATCTGGTGAATTACAGTTCCAGTTGAGGAAGTTGAGGATTTTAGAACATTTCCTTCTTGCCTTTGTGCATGATGGCTGAACTGCCACACTGCCTCCTGAGACTGCTGGATTTCCATTAGCAATCATGAGGTCTTATGTATTTCTTATTAAGCATATATCTCTTCTGGTAATAAGTGGGTGTCACCACAATTGTCTATATGAAGTATTTATTGGACACCAAGTCTGGGTCAAGCATTATATTGTCCCTGTAATAATCATGACCTACATTATGGTGAGCAATTAGACATTATCTCCCCAAAGTGGCACATACACCCTCTAAGGTCATCCCAGGGCTACATGTAGAGAAGAATAACTTTTATTTTAATCACCATGTCAATACCATGTCTACTCTAGTGACAAAGCCTTTGATTTCAAAGATGTTTTCCTTTGAACATGATTCAAATATAAATATGTGTTCCTAGGGTAATTTACCTTAACTGAGTCACATGAACTTTAGGGATATATTCACTTTATATTTAGGAGATGGCAGGAATTGTGAAATTAGTACCAAATTCCCGAAGTTCAACGTGATACAGGGACTGGGAGTGTGGCTCTGTGATAGAGCATGAGGCCCTGGGTTCCATCTGCTCCATATACATTAAATTAATTAATGAAGTAACAGAGATACAAATTCCTTAATGAGAGTCACAGTTTCCAGCAAGATTTACCAAAAAAAAAAAAAATGTCAGCAAGTATTTTGTACTCCTTTTCTTGATCCTATAAATTACTGGTGTGTCTTGCTATCTCTGAGGTAGCATGGAGGGAATAGCTCTAGGCTGGGCTGGGGGAAGAGAAGCTGTGGCTTCTGTCACTAGTTCCCCCTGCCTGATTTTGAAGGAGTCTTTTCCTGTCTTAAACCTTCACCTGACACCTGGTGTGTCCTATTTTCCCTCACTAGAGAGTGAGGTGAAATGTGGGAAACTTATGCATTAGAAAGTGACAGCCCAAATGGAAGTGTATCAGGGTGCTTATGCACGCGTGTGGGTGTGCATGTACACACACACACACACACACACAGAGAGAGAGAGAGAGAGAGAGAGAGAGAGAGAGAGAGAGAGATTCCTGTGTTACTTGTCATTGTGGTTGCTGAGGAAAGTTATTGTTGAGTTTTCTTCTCTATTTGCTTGACGTGTGTCACCTGCCTTTTGCTTTATCTCAGGCTGAGGAAAAGAAAGTTTCAGAGAAGACCCTTCAGACCCCGCTGCTGCCTTCACCCGTGGCAGATCATGTGAAGTGTAACATTTTGAAAGCACAGCTGGAGAATGCCTCTCGCGTGAATGCCCAGGTACATGGGGTGAATGCTCCTTCGATTTCACTTTACAGGATTTCTCTGTGCCACACAGGGGCACAATGACACAGAACCAGTCAAGGTCTAGTGGGAAATAGGAGCCACTTCTTGGCATGGGAGCCCGGATGTTGTGTTGTTGTTGTTATAGTTACATTTTGTTAGGAGGGTGCAGGGGCTCGTGCGATGGAATGCCTGTGGAGGACAGAGGACCACTTTCAGGAGTCAGTTCTCTCTTTCCTCCATGTGCATCCTGAGGATCAGACTCTGGTTGTGAGCCTTGGTGTCAGTCACTTTTACATGCTGAGCTGTCTCACTGGCTCAAGGAAGCCTGGGTTTTAATGCAAAGAATTGCTAACAGGTGTGGTTATTATTCATGCAAGCGAATGGAAGGCAGGGAAACGAGAGATCGTGGTTCTTACAAGCTCGTTGCATAAGGGCCCTGAACAGAGCTGTGTCCCATCCCCGACGGTTCAGGAAGTCAGTGTGGGGGCTAGTGATCTGCATGTCTAACCAGCTCCCTGAACTACTCTTTGACTCACACTACTCCAAGGAACTGGAGGTGGTAACTCCAGAAGCTCATTCCATCACAAGAGCATGGGGAACAAAGATTCTGTAAATACGGACATTTGAGTGCCAAGAGGAAGAATCCCACACAAGTGAAACTTAGACTCCTGAGTTCAGGTCCCTATGGCCTGCCCTTGTATTTAACTTCATGAGTTACACGTGACCTGGTCTCACACTTGGAACCCGGGGTGACAGGGTCCCACACTCTAGGAAAAGGGGTGGGGATTCTGCTGATGCTGTGTCTGTGATGGGCCAGGTGACACCAGGTCTCTAGGTGCTACAATACTGTAACCTGACATATGCTGGGGTATCCCAGAAGAACATAAAGCTGAGAAATTCTCCTCCTCTAGCGCCCTCTGTTGGCAAAGGAAAATTTGTTTGGTGCTTCTCATCCCAGATCCAAGGAGGAGGGGTGAATTTGGAAATAAAAGAAGATAGTGTAATAACTGACGTAAACCCTCTGACTGGCACCATATTACGTATCACTGGCTCCATAATGGCCATTAAGTACATTCTTTCTGCCACCCTAAATGAGGGTTCTAAGGCAGTGGCCCCAGTCACAGGTGGCCTCCAAGGAGAAACCCATTGGCCATTCCTGCCCTGAAAACAGCATATAATAACCTATGGTTGACCTGACAAGATGACTCAGTGGTTCAGTTCAATCCCTGGACTCATATGGTTGAAAGAGAGAGCCGGCTCCTTAAAACTGTTCTCTGATCTCCCACGTACACCATGGCAAGCATATTCCTGCATGTACACAGGAGTACTCGAGTGCGCGCACGCACATGTGTGCACGTACATACACACAAAGTAAAAGATTTTTTAAAAAGCTATAGTTTTCCAAGTGCTCATTAAAATAATATGTAAGAATCGACAGTCCTTATGAGTCTACTATCTATGTGAAAAGTACATACTTGATAATATCGTCATTCTCTATCTACATATATAACAGTCTGTATGATTTAAATCCTCCCAGAAGAAACAAGAGCAGACTTACAGGGTTCCTTCCATTGGGAGGCTGTGATGTAAACAGGGGGTGTGGACTATGTATGAGAAAGCCAGGTGCTCTGGTTCTGCGGTTCTCAACCTTCCCAATGCTGTGACCCTTTAATACAATTCTCCTGTCGGGGTCACCCCCAACCATAAAATTATTTTGTTGCTACTTCATAACTGTAATTTTGCTACTCTTATGAATTGCAATGTAAAATGGAAAAGCCACTAGCTCTAGGTTCAGCAAGAGACCCTCAAAGGTGGACAGTAATTAAGGAGGACACTTGACTCCTTCCTCTAGCCCTGCATACCTGAACACACTCATACACCACATACCCATACACGAGACACATTCACAAATTAAAGAAACCCAACAAAACAAAACAAATTAAAAGCCACCTCCCTAGGTAACTGTTAAGATTAATGAATAGCACAGAGATCCTGACTAGTGTCTCACATTACCTCGAGACATACTGGTAGTAACAATCACAGATTAAGGTTAGGGAATTGTTGGGGACACTGAATGCTCTGGGTGATGGCAGTGACACTTTTTACAGGACAGTCAGGTTGACACCTCACCTCAAAATGAGTGATTACAGAGCTGGCAGGGTAGCTCAAAGGATAAAGGCACTGGGTGCCAACCCTCATGACCTGAGTTCCATCCCTAGCAACTACATGGTGAAAGGGGAGGACCCCAAGTTGTCCTTTGGCCTCCATGTGTGTACTGGGCAAGTGTATAAATAAATAACAAACCTTAGCTATCTCAAGTTACAGTCGCATCTGATTGTCTTACCTGCTCTCCCATTGTCATCTCTGTGTATGCTACTTTGTCCTATCACCAAGCAAATAAAACCGTACATGTTTCATAGCCTATAAAGTTGATGTTATGCATTTTGGGAAGGTCTGCCACGTTCCCAGGGGTCTTGTGCTGCACAGAGTCTCTGTAGAGGATCCAGGTTTCTACTATAGTGAAGAGGTACTGTGTGTCAAAAATAATTCATTTTGGAAAGTGTGGAAAAGGAGAGGAGGAGAAGACTCAAAGAAAAGAAAAATATACTGGCTCAGACAGATAAAGAGTGAGGGCCTGAAAGTAGTGGAAGAGAAGAGAGGAAGGTGTGAGATCAGTAAAGCCAGGAATGCTGACCCTTCAGCATGTTCACCCATCCCTGTAGAAAGGATGCAACCACCCACCCACCCTCCAAAGCAGCATATTAGCCTCGTATAGATTCTCGAGAAGTCCTCAAGGAGACCTGTTCAATTTTCCTTCCCTCTAATAGCATGGACCACTTTGTAAATGGCTCCAACTCTCCTCCACAGAACTAGTGTTCTCAGAGACTAGCATAGGAATCCTTGGGTTAGTGTGGCCTGAGGGTTTGTTGTGGAGAGCTGCTGTATGCAGCCAGCATCCTGCCAGGAGCTAAGTACCAGTTCCCTATGGGGCCAGCGAAGAGCACAGGTGTATGGAGAGGAAGCCAGAGATGCTTTCTTGATGTTGGCTGTAGAAAAGACTCTGACAGGAGCCGGGGCTAGATCTATGTGTGGACTGCTGTGTCCCCCGCCCCCTAAGTCTCCATGACATTACTGAACATCCATGCAGAGCAGAGGCTAAACATGAGGGCTGTGGGCAGGCCAGTTCCCCCACTGACTGCCTGTGTACATGCTATTCGGCTGGCTGTGTGGGTGTCCTTTCTTCCCTTGTCATTCTCAGGGACTCACCAGAGAGAGGAAGACAAGACTTGTATTAAAATCAGATGACATCATTCCTTCCGGTATTGCTCCTCGGATGGCCAGGATTTTAAGTTCTTTTAAAGCCGGAACTGTAAACGCTACGCACTCCTGTAGCCCATTCTTGTTCTTGATACATAGAGTGCCGGAAAGGATTGAACTGCGGGGTTGCTTTTCCCACACATTCCCTTACTCAGTCAGGCAGGAACTGACACATAGCTAGTGCTCAATAAAAGTATGAATGCAAGCATTGATTGCGTGTTCAGTTTTTCACACCTTAAGCCTCAGTAGCAGGAATGACTCAAGAAAACTTTTTGTCGTTGTTGTTTGCTGTGAAAACAGAGAAACTTTGTGATTGACTAAACAACCTGATGACTTACCTCTGTGGCCCTCCCTATCGCCACAGTGCAGAAGACCTGCGAGCATTTTTACATGCCAGGCTGTTTACATTTCACTAACCTGTTTTCTTTAACAGATTGGAAAAGAGGAGCCTTCGTTTGTAAATATCAATAAGAAATCGAGTCTCCAGGACACTAATGTCAGGTCCGTTGCTTCTTGTTTGAGTTGGGAAATGACACTGTGTGATCTGCGTTATGTAGGAAGTATTGCTCCCAGGGAGGAGTGGGGGTTGGGGGTAGACCCGGGTGACAGAAGCAGAGAGGAAAACCAAAACAAGGAAAATAGGAGCCCAAGGAAACCAGTTTGAAGACTTCCTATCGTTTATTCTTAGTTAAACATTGCTGCCCACTGAGCTAGCAAAGAACCCAGCTTCCTTGAGTGGTTTCTGAAGTATATAGAGTAGACCTTGACATCCTCCAGTAAAGACGCTCCAACCTCTGTCCCCAGAGTGGCGTCATTGTTGATAATACAGGAAAAAGGACCCTTCGCAGCCTGGCTTCTGCTCACTGCTCTTCCTTGGGTTCTCATTTCCAAGCTTTGTCAGAACTGGAATCACATGTGTTGATTGACCCTCTCAGCCACTATCTCCACACCCCGTGCCTGAGGGGAATCCCGCCTCAGCCCAAGTGACTGACAACATGTCTTATTGCCATCTTGGTGGTCTACCATCACCTACTCCTCTGAGTGCTTTCCTCGAGTGTACAACCGAGTCTCTTATTGGAAATCCCAGGTCCTGGCTGGGGAGGTTAACTCAGGAATAGAGAGACCACCTAGCATGCTCAAGGCCCTGGGTTTGATCCCCAACCATGCAAACCAGATGAATAAAACTAGACTCCTGAGTCCCACCTCAGATCCTGTGTGTGGGTGGGTGGGCGTGGGAATGAAAGGGGGCAGAGAAAGCATCTTAGTGAATGCCTGGGTGTCCTAGGGAATCATTCTACTCAGTGCTCAAAGCAAAGGCTAGCATTTCTCTATGTTGTCTTAATGACAGTCTGTCTGGGTCCCTCCTGGACTTTACAGGGACTCAATTCAGGCTAGGGTCCAGCTCAGTTGGAGAGTTCTTTTCTAACATATACAAGGGCCCAAGTTTCATCCCCAGCTCTGGAAAAAATCAAAACAAACTAACAAAAAGCTCCTTTCCACTCTGCCCACCATCTTTCCGCTGTCTGTTCATCTCCAGTCTTGGAGAACTCCATTGTTATCGATTTCCTCCCAAGCTTGAAACTCAGGAGCCCTTGTTCCTACCCACCCACTGCATCCCCTCACCTAACTGATCATCGAAACACGTCAATTTGAGTTTCGTGTTATCTCAAGAAAATCTACTCAGGACCTTAATCCCCGCCCTTCCCGGTCCTTCCTTGTCTCTTATTCTGGATCACTAATACACTCCAACCAATACACTCTTCATGGCTCTGAGGACCTTGCTGCAATGCAAACCTGGTAGTGCCCCTCCCCAGACTAAAACCTTTAGTGACTGTCACTGGCTTTAGAATAAGCTCAACCCCAGGTCACTCCCAACAGGACACTCTCTACCTCTTGCCCTTCTGCTGGGGCCCCTTCAATGTCAGGGTGGTGGGGATGGTACCCTGCATTCAGCTAGGCCTGTGCTGTCTCTCCCATTGTGGTCTTGCTTGCATGAGACTGAGAATCCTGGGAGGTGGGGTCACTTTAGGGACCATGTACAGCTACCCTGGGGTTCTTGCCTGAGGGAAGCATGAATCCAACATACTGACTGAAATTCCTTATTCATTCTTTTCTGTGTTCATTCAACAAGCATTTACTAGGGACCAACTGCATATTCTCCACATAATAGAAGAGAAAATGGAAGTGCAGAGAAGTGTCTGGTGATCTGTCAGGGTTCCTTGCTCAGGGCCTCAACTGGTCTCCAGGCCTCTTTAGTGTAGTAGTTACTGATTTTTTTTTTTAAATATGAAATTAGGCATGACCATAAAAATATATTAAAGATGTTTCTTAAAGTCGCTGTTTTGGCACTGGTGAGATGGCTTAAGTGAGTCCCCCCTCAAGGGTGAGGACCTCAGTTTAGATCTCAGATGCATAGGACAGAAGAACTGACTCTTGCGTGCCATCTGCTCTCCAGCCTCTGGACACACACACAGAATAAATAAAAAAAGACGATCATTAAAAAAAAAATCAGTTTTAAATAAAGCCATTGGATTGCCATAAATGATTGAGGAAAAATAAAAGGGAAATTTAATATATTTTTGAATGAAAAAAATAAAAGGAATAAAAAAGGAAAAGAACGGATATGACTGTTCCTAGCTACGGCTGCAGCCAAGGAGAAAGTTTACTGTAGATGTGCAGGAGAGCACAGCCAGGGCCAGGGACATCTGGGAGAGTCCAGAGTGGACATGACCTTGAGCTAGGCAGTGTGAGGAGTGGGGGAGGGGGACTAGGTACAGCAGCCTGGAGGCCAAAGGTACAAAGGAAGCAGATAATCAAAATGGTTGGGTTATATAGGGAAAGGCAGCCCAGCCCCCTGGGCTGAGGAATTCAAGATAGAGGGTGATGTGTGTCAGCTATACCCTGTAATAGGGTCTGACGATGCTGGAAGAACTAGCAGCCAGGTCTCTTTTGATATAAATAGGCACTTCTGTCCCAGGTTTGAAACCTAACATTTTTATTTATGTGTGTGTGTACACCTGTGTATAGGTGCCCAGAGAGGCTAGAAGAGGATGTCAGATTCCCTGGAGGCATTATTGGTAGTCTTAAGACACCTAGCATGGGTGCTGGGAATTGAACTCAGGCCTTTGGAAGAGCAGCAAGCACTCTTAACCACTGAGTCCTGTCTCTTTCTTTAGAAACATCTTCTCATATATATAGTATTAGAATATTTTAGAGAGAGTCCTAAAGTTCTTTTGATTATACATTTTTACCATATATATATATAATATATATATTATATATAAAATATATAGTATGTATATTTTATATATAATCTCAGTATATATGTATATATAGTATATATAAAATACATATACTGTTTTATATATAGTATATAGGTTCACTATATACTGTAGTTACAGCCATTGTTCGCTACCAAGTTATTGGGAACTAAAGCTGGGTTGCTTATGGGTTTTTCTTCATTTCACAGCAAGACCTAGCTATGAATCAAACGCTCATACTGAGGTAGGGAGCTTTTGAGGCAAGGCAGTTTTATTTGGTACCTCTCCTGGTTATATTTGGTTCCCTACTCTATTCTGGTCTCTATAATGTCTGCTTGTTTATTTGATTTTGAACTTTTCTGCATTTGTAATATAATTTCAGTTATTAAGTTAAACACTAAGCCAAGAACAGTCAGATTTCTTGGCCATCAGAATTGGTAAGCTGTATATTACCTGAGAAGCCTAATACAAGAACATTAACATTTTAAACATTTTTTTTCTATGTCTCTAGAAGCCCCATTCCTATCCGTGTGGAAACTGCCCAGCCAGCTGTGGAGAAGCCGGAAATCAAGCCTCCCCGAGTGAGGAGGTTAACAAGACAGTATAGTTTGTGAGTTCTGCGCCCATCTACCCCCTACACAAGAACATCTAGTTATAAACTCATTAGCCCTGCCCCAGGTACCTTCTCTGATGGCCATCCCCCAAACTCCATTCAATTCCCATTTTGGTGTCACAGTGGGCACAATTGTCCTCATTGACTGTGGTATAGTAAACTGTTTCCAGCATTCTGTGCCTGCCACCTCACAGTTGCTGAGAATTGGGAGTCTGGCACAACCTCTCTGAGCTTCTCTGTTGGGTCCCAAAAAGCTACAAATTATCCCGTTATGGCCTTGGTCTCTCACACGGTTGCTATCAGAATCCATGGCCAAGGAGGCTGTTGGACTCAGTTACCTATGCTACCGTCTCATAAGGTTTCTCTGTCAGAAAGCGTGTGAGAGGCAAGATGAAAGTTGGTCTTGTATAGCTTCAAACAGAAAAGACATCTTACTGTTTTTGCCATATTCCATTCCAAACAATGGAAACACATTGCTAGGCCCAGTTCACACTCTATAGAGGAGGATTACATGGGTGGATGATTGCTAAGACAGGACAACCCCCCCCCCCCCCCAGAGGCCATAAGAGAAGCTGCCTCCACACCCCATGCCTTGATAGTAGAGTGTTCAGCAGGATCAGTCAACAGAGCCAGAGGGGCAGCATGGAGCTATGGACCCACCCAGGTTTTTTCCATTTAGTTCAACAAAACTCTCTTGGCTATGGCTCCAGGCATTGTCAGGTATTGGCAAAGTGGTTTTGACAATTCCCATCTGTCATCTCAACTTGTCGTCTCATAAAGTGCTGGAGGCAAAAACAGGGTTGTAAACAACAGCCCAAACTAGACAGCTGAGGAAGGGCAGGTGGACTGAGCCAGGGTTGGAGGACTGGTTGAAATGGAGGCCCCTTTTGTGGCCCCGGCTGTGCCTCAGGCACTGTGCCTGGGTGTGAAGTTGGTCAGAGAACTGCAGGGGAATCTCTGGGCACAATGGAAACTGAGAAGTCTGGGGTTCTGCTCTCTCTCTCTCTTCTCTCTCTCTCTCTCTCTCTGTATGCACATTTAAAAGATGGGAATTAATATCAGGAATCCACCTTATTCACTCTCAAATAAACCTGAAGCTCACCAACATGACTAGTCACTAAGCAGCATGCTATGGGGGCCCCTGTCTATGCTTTTGGAGGAAGGAATTACAGGCAGGGCACCGGGCCCATCAATCATTTCTGTGGGTTTCTGGGGGTTCAAACTCTGGTCCTCAGACTTGCACTGCAAATGCTTCAACACCCAAGCGATCCCTTCAGTACCTTTTTCTTGTCTTTTCTGATCTTTCATTTCCTTCCTTTCTTTGGAGGTATTGGCGACCTCACCAAAGCAAGTGCTGTACCACTGAGCTCCGTCTCTCGCCCAGTCTTCATGTTCTGTTTTGAGACAAGGTCCTCCTGTGTTGCCCAGGCAGACTTTGAATGTCTGATTTTCTTGCTTGAGCCCCCTGAGTAACTGAGATTTCAGGTCTGTGACATCAGGCCAGCCTTCAAGTGCTTTTGCTTTACCTGTAAGGCGAGCTATACCCCCTCTAAAGGATTGTTTGTTGATTTTTTGAGACAGGGTTTCACTGTATAGCCCTGGCCGTCCTGAAGCTCACTCTGCAGACCAGCCTGAATTCACAGAGATCTGTCTGCTTCTACCTCCCAAGTGCTGGGATTAAAGGATACCACCTCCTGGCTCTAAAGGGTTTTTTTTTGTTTTTTGGTTTTTTTTTTTTTTTTTTTTTTTTTTTTTTTTTTTTTTTTTTTTTGCAAGGGTCTGGCCAAAGGTTGTATTTCTGAAAAGAAAAAAAAAAAAAAAAAAGTATAGGATTCAGGATGCAAAGTAAATGTTGGGGTGCAGTGCCAGAGGCAATCCCCAAACAGCCAGTCATTATCTCCTCATGGGGAGGTGAAGGAAGACATTGTACATGCTCAAGGGGTCCTGAGAGCAGGCACAAGTCACCCTGATGGGAACCTTGGGGTGTGTGTAAAGCACCAGTATGTCTAGGAGAGCCAGAAGGGTTCGGACTCAGATAATTAACAGCTCTAACGATCTCTGGGGAACAAATTAAACCATGAAAATCTCTCCCCATCCCTCCAGGATAAAGCTTCCAGGGTTTGTGTTTCTTTTTTCATTTCAAAATTCAGAACATTATTGTCACCCATTTGGGATAGGTAATCCTATTAAATAATGACTAACCACAGGAAAGGAAAAGATTTCACTTAATCACCAAATGAGCTTGTGTGTGTGTGTGTGTGTGTGTGTGTGTGTATGTGTGTGTTTTTAAGTCCTCTTACTTTTGCACTACTGCAGTCAGCAAAAGAGTTTTAAGGCAAAGTTCTTCACAAAAACTTGTTAAGGTGTCCTGTAAGCCATGTGTGGTGGCACATGCCTGCAATCTCAGTACTTGGCAGGCAAGAGCTGGAGGATCAGGAGATTGTAGCTAACTGGGCTATATCCATAAAACAACAATGTTTTATGAATTCATCATGAATGACCTCAGTTACCTCCTAAACTGGAGTAAAGCTGGAGACTTACTGAATTTTAAATGTTTTCTTACTATAAGGTATAAGTTAAGACAAAAGACTTTAAAATATATATCTATTTAAAGTAGATATATATTAAATATGTATTAATATTTATAATATATAATATATAAATATTTAATGTTAAAAAAAAAAAAATATATATATATATATATATATATATATATATATATATATATATATATGACTGGAGAGATAGCTCAGTGGTTGAAAGCATTTGCTACTTTTTCAGAGGACACTCCTGTTCCCTCATTCCAGTGGCTTACAACTGTCTGTATTCAATGGTGCCCTCTTCTGGCCTCTGAGGGTATCTGTAACCACATGGCATGTACATACACACAGAGAGAAATAAAAACAAAAAAACAAAAATCAATTTTTTAGAAAGAAGAATTTGGAGCTTTTCCTATTGTTAAACACTCTGGGTTGACTTTCTACTGTAAGAAATTGTCTCTGGCTTCTGGTCTGGGCCCGAGCACTGAGCAGATCCTGGGCGGCAGCTCTGTCCCCAATCTCACAGAACCCAGAGGAAGTGGGCCTTCCAGGAGCTCTAACCCGGGCAGTATCTTAGGTAAGGAGAAAGCAAAACCAGCCCCAAACATGAAGTAACTGGGACCCACTAGGAGCCAGGAAGTCACTCCTGGCCTGGAGCACTGATTCCTTCCTGTCTGCACCTGAGCACTGAGCAGATCTTGGGCCCCAGCTCTACCCCAGTAGTAACACCCACCCTACACAGTTCTGATACAACCAAGATAATAGGAAAGACAGGCTCCAGTCAGAGACAGGGCAGGTAGCACTAAGGAGTTCCAGATGGCGAAAGCAAGGGCAAAAACATAAGCATCAGCTACCCAGGGTACTCGGCATCATTAGAAACTAGTTATCTCACACAAGAAAGTCCTGAATTCCCCATATTACTAGGAAAGCAAGATTCAGATTTAAAGTCACTTCTAGTGATGATGATAGAGGACTTTAAGAAGGACATAAATAACACTCTCAAAGAATTTGAGAAGAACACAGGTAAACAGGTAGCAGCCCTTAAAGAGGAAACACAAAAATCCCTTAAAAAATTACAAGAGAACACAACCAAACTTGTGAAGGAATTGAACAAAACCATCCAGGACATAAAAATGGAAGTAGAAACAACAAAGAAATCACAAAGAGAGACTACCCTGGAGATAGAAAACCTAGGAAAGAAATCAGGAGTCATAGATCACCAACAGAATACAAGAGATACAAGAGAGAATCTCAGGTGAAGAAGATACCTTATAAAATATTGACACAACTCTCAAAGAAAACACAAAATGCAAAAAGTTCTTAACACAAAACAACCAGGAAATCCAGGACACAATGAGAAGACCAAACCTAAGGATAATAGGTATAGATGAGAGTGAAGATTCCCAACTTAAAAGGCCAATAAATATTTTCAACAAATTTATAGAAGAAAACTTCCTTAACCTAAAGAACGAGATGCCCATAAACATACAAGATGCCTATAGAACGCCAAATAGACTAGAAATTGTCTCTGTTTTTTTTAAATGTCTTTTTATATAAAAACAAGTAGTAACTCTGCTTTTACGGTTAAAGTGTTTTTACATAAGGCTAAAAAAATATTCACCTCACTCTTCTGCATCACTCATTGAGTGACTAACTTTTTAAAAAATAAAGTGAAAACCAGGCTCAACAGATGTCCCAGGAAGTTCAGAGTTCATGCTGTTCTTGCAGAAGACTGGAGTTGGGTCCCAGCATCCATATCATGTAGCTCACAACTGCCTGCAGCTCCAGCTGTGGGGACCTGATACTTCTCGCCTCCAAGAATACACATACACACATAAATAAAATAAATAAAAGATAAATTTAAAAGCCCGAAAAAATAAAATAAAGGATTAGAGAGATGGTTCATGAGTTTCATTTCTGGAGCCTCGCAGAAGTGTCCATCCTTCCATGCCCACTGTGACTCACTGTGATGTGAGTGTCAGCCAAGTGCCCACTAGCAGACACATAGCTAAGAAAGTATAGTGTTGGCCATGCGATGGAGAATTTCCCAACATAACAGAAAAAGGCATTTTGGTGTATACCACAGCACTGTTGGAGTTTGAAAGCACTCCATGCTTCTGTGAGGCTTCAGGAAAAGACAAGATCCTGGAGAAAGGGACAAGATTGGACTAAAGGTTGCTGGGAGATGTGGGAGGGGCCCATGGGGAGTTACTGCTCAGTAACCAGTTATGGTTACAACTGATGCAAGACTGGGGGATATATAGTGGGATGGCTACACAATTATGAATGATGTCGTGCTATGGAATTGTTCATTTATAAATGGTGAAAGTAATAGTTATGTGTGGTTCACCACAATACACATACACACACACACACACACACACACACACACACACACACACACACGAAAGTGGCAGAAAATCCAGCCCAAATTTGTTTCATTCTTGGATCCTGTATGCTGGGCATTGAGTTGGCACTGATTTGGAAAGCCCTATCCTCCTGCTGCATTGAGTTGGCACCAATTTGGAAAGCCCTATCCTCCTGCGTTGGCCTCGCCTCCCCTCCCTGAACCCCTCACATCCTGTGTATTATTGTAATGAGCAGAGCTTCATGTGCTTTTAGTAACCGCAGTGATGAAGATGACCTCCCTCCAGACCTTGCTGAGGCAGTGGGAGCCACCACAGCCACAACCACAAACACCACGATGTCTGCCACTCAAGTTTCTGTGTCACTGGTGTCCCCCAAAATCCAGAAAGTCAGCTCGCCTCAGAAGTCAGAAGTCAAGAGCCCACTGTCCCCAGGGACCAAGGTATGGGAAAGAGCCCCAGGCTAATTCACACTTATTGAATAGCATCAGCTTGGGCATTTACGGTTTGCATAATCAGTTGCATGCATGCATTTAAAAGCTGTAAAACCAGACTGATGATTTAACTCAGCTGGTAGAGTCAAAGCCATGCATTTGATTCCCAGTACACACCCATAATTCCAACTCAGGGGGTTAGAGGCAGCAGGATCAGAAGTTCAAGGTCATGCTCCACTTTGTAGTGAGTTCAAGGCTAGCAGGAGACCTGTTTCTAAAAGAGCAAAGCCAGTTTAAACTAATGAGATTAAGGTTGATTCCAAGGGAAAAAAGTGTTGATAATTAAAAGTAAAAGTAGCGAAATATATTTTTCTCACATCCTGATCTCAAAATATATGGCAACCATTTATGAGAGGTAATTTATGATCTAGAACAAAAAAAGTGTGCACTGTTCTTTAGGAAATGCTTAAGGGATACTTGATGGTAGTGTTGTTTTATATTACTATGGCTCCCCAGATGGCTTTAAAGCCTAGAATGGATGTATATATCTTTAATCTCAGCAGTCTGGGAGGCAGAGGCAAGTGGGTCTCTATGAGTTCAAGGCCAGCCTGGTCTCCTTAATGAGTTCCAGGATATCTATCCAGGGCTACATAGTGAGATCCTATCTTGAAAACAAACAAATAAAGCAAACAAAATTCTATCTTATGGGCCGGCAAGATCACTCAGTGACTAAAGGTGCTTGATACCGAGTCTGATGACCTGAATTTGATCCCCAAGACCTACATGGTAGAAGGAGAGAACTGACTCCCAGTGTTGTCCTCTGACGCACGCACCCACGCTGCAACATATGTATACGTATGTGTGTGCACACACAACAAATGAGTGTAACTTTAAAGATTAGAAATGTTTTAAACCATCTTAAAATATCACAAAACTAAGGGAAGAGCAGTAGCCCACAGCTGCATTCTATATGGACAACTTGGAGAAATGAAAAACACAGACATGTTCTCATCCCATACCTTACATTGGATAAGGTGTGTTATGGTTTGAAAATGGGAAACATCACTCTGTCAGCTTGAAATTTCAGGAAATTGCAAACGTGGATGGTGATAACAGAGGCTTTACGTGAACCGTTCTGGCTTTTCTCCATGTGACTGTGTCAATGGCCAATCTTTGGCAGTTGGTTCAAATACAACTGAACCTGATCCTGTCCAAGCATATGCTGAGCCAAAGATGGCTGCGGTCCATGCAACTTCTCAAGGAAAGGTGTATACAGGGAATGGCTTCCCAGACAGCAAGATGGGAGTCCAGTGGATTCCAGCTCCTGCTGTCACACACCAGTGATAGCTCTGAAAGGGCAGTCTCTTCAAGATCCATATTCCCCGAGCCTTACTTCTCCTCCTCCTGAAGAAGAGGATCGGCATCAATGCTCAATCTGTATAGGAAACCTCACTGGGGCTCCTGAGAGCCACTGGGTCTCTGAAGCTTGTGCAGCTTCCAGGGTCACGATTCTTAGCAGCATCTAAACAGCAATGGTCCAGGCCCATCTCCTGCATAAACAAGGTCCATCTTTCCCGATATCCTTTCCTCATATGTCTAAAATAGACCCAAGAATGTGTTTGGATCCCTCAGCACAGACTGGAGCAGGCTGAGGCCCTCCAGCATTCTATAGATTGAATCCTGGAATCGTTTTTTTGAGTTTTGTTTTTGCTTAAGGTAGAGTTTTGCCACATAGCAGGCTGGTCTGGTACTTACTATGTAACTCAGGATGGCTTTGAACTCATGGGAAGTCTGCCTCAGCCTACCAAGTAGTAGGATTATAGACATGAGCCACCATACTAGCTTCACTGCCTGGAATCGGGGCTCATCTTATATTTGCCAAGTGGGAGGCAGGCTCCTTTCATGTATCCCACAGATGGTTAAAAACCAGGCTGCGGTATTACAGAGAAGAGTGTGGAATGAGAGTTACAGAATCCTCCCCAAAGCTCCAGGGCTCCCTCTTGTGGCCATCTTTGCACAGGACAAAACATTGTCTTGACCAGTCTTCAGAGGTCTCAGCAACCCTCCGGAAGCCTCCTTCCTATTATTATGCTGCTGGTCAGTTTAGCTCCCTCAGGTCTCCTGACTCTCCCATGAGAGATGGCTTCTTTGTTCTATTTATGTATTCTACAGACTCTTTAAAGCATTTCCCCAGAACTAGTCCAAAAAAAAAAAGGTCTGTGCTTTAAAAAGTACAGATCCTGCACCTTACCCTACTTCTATCCGTGAAGATTTCAGGGAAAAGTTGGGGTTCAGAATGCCTATTTGTACATTGCTGAGGCTGAGGGAGGAATATGTCAGGGTCGGGTGGGGGTAGGGGGGAGTTGCACACTGAGCAATTCAGTGGTAGAGAAGTATACCCTCTTCCCTTGTGAGCCCTGCCATCTGCTCTGGGTATCACTAACTAGGGACCTTTTTCCTCCCTTCACAGAGTCCCTCTGACCATGGAGGCACCTTTACCCTGGGGCCAGGTGACTTGCTGATGGACTTTACAGAAGCCACTCCTCTGGTAAACTTCTCATTTTTCTAAAAGCAGAAAAGCCACAGACCACAGATGCGCCTGGCAGGGGAAGGGAGGAGAAGGGGTCACTGCTGTTGGAGGGCTTCCGTTAGTCCTGGAAGCTCTCAAGGAGGGTCAGATGGCAGGGCTCCATCACCCTTTGGGGCCCTTGATGGAGGGGTGCTCCTTCTCCTCAGAGGGTGGCTGCAGGGGTCCCGCCTGTGCCTGTCTGCTGCTCTTCTCCTCAAGTGTAGCAGGGCTCTTCATGCTTGGGTCTCAGCTTCCTGGCTCCCCGGGCTGTGCCCTGCATGCCCACCCATCTCTTGCTGTTGCTTCTGGCAATCCATCTGGTCTGAAACACTGGCTCAAGGCTCTTCTCTGGCTTTCCAGACCCCTTATGCCCCCTACCACCATCTTTCCTCTGCATACAGGTCTTCCCTTAGGGATAGTGGCCCTCGTGGGACTCCTGCAGGTGAGAAGCCCTTTTTAGAGGACTGAGCACTAAGGGAGTCAGGCAGGCAAGTTCTCACTTTAGTCTCTGGCCGCTGTTTACACACACAACCAGTGTGTGTTTTGTGTTTTGAGATAGGGTCTTGGGTAGCCCAGACTGAGTTTGAACTTGCTGTGTAGCCAGGGATGCCCTTGAACTTCTGATCCTCCTACCTCTAAGTTCTGAGTTCTGGAGTATACTGCCATGCCTGGTTCATGCAGTGCTGAGAATTGGACCCAGGGCTTCCTGAACACTGTACAAGCATCTGCCAGCTGAGCTGCATCCTCCACTTTCTGCTCCCCATTTAAGAATCTTGTCATCGGATCGTATCCTGTCTTCCCTAAAGCACGATGTCAGGATATCATTGTTTGTCTTAGAAATGTTATCAGGAGAGGAAGAGAAGAAGAAAGAAGGGAAACACACACACACACACACACATACACAAAGAGAGACAGACAGACAGACAGACAGAGACAGAGAGAAACATTGAGCCTAGAAAGCAGCATGAATATATGTAAAGTATTATTGGATGGTACAGGTAAACTTGGAAATAACTTTTGGCTAGGCTCAGTCATATCTCAATAAAGTTGAACATAAATCATGGTCTACCTTGGGGTACACATAAATCATCATTTGGGCTATGAGGCAAGATATGAATCAAGTCAGAACCTACCTCCTGAGAGCTTTGTATTTAGTTATGGGATAGCTCCAGGTTAGAGGGCAGCTCAAGGGTGGCCAGAAAATCAGGTTGATAAATGGCCAAGCACCATGTAAACTTCACAGGAGATGCCCAGGGAGAGGCCAGAGGGAGAGTCATTGGGCACCATCTTTTACAGGAGGGACTCTTCAGAGGCTTTCAGGAGAGTCTGGACTGACACAGTACTTGCCGTTTCTACAGCTGTCTCTTTTGCCTAGCCAGTCTAAGAACAGCTGAGAGCTGCTGGGGAAGACCCTGCTCTGGGGACCATCACAATTGAGCAAGTGTCATAGTTACTCTCAAGTCTTTTTGTTAGATGTGTTGCTAAGACCAAAGTCCCTTCTCTCCTGGCTGTCCAACAGAGTTACCATAGCTGATAGCTTTTCAGCAAGGCCTCATCAGCCCTCTGTACAGATACAGTTACACACACACACACACACACACACACACACACACACACACACACACA
>JANHMN010000004.1:83348995-83362070 GCA_030674055.1 Rhabdomys pumilio
ACACACACACACACACACACACACACACACACACACACACACACACACACACCTGAGCTGTATGTGCTGGGTTGGAAAAAATCTGGCCTTGTCTTTGAGGGAATTTGCTACTTTAAAAAGAAGTAATTTCCAGGATGGAGAAGAGAACAGGGATTGTGGAAGAAAGTCAGAAAGTGTCATGCCTAGGTCAGGAGTTGCCAGCTCTATCTCCACTGAAGCTTCTTGTTTAGGAGTACTTTGTGGAAGATGAAACCCCTGGCAGCCATCTGAGAACATCCAGTTCTGGAGGGCAGCCAGCCAGAGAGATCTGGGAACTCTTAGGGAGCATCCTGAGAATCTGTGAAGGAGAGAGCGGAGACAGCTACGTTCTGAGGACCGTGTGTAGGGAAATATGCTTAGCAGGAATTAGAAGCCAGGTAAAGCTATCCCTGTGAGTTAGACTGATGGGCAACTTCCAAGCGATTCAGTTATGATACAGAGGACACCACATGCATCTGTGTGACTGCTTATCATACCCTGTCTGGGGCCACTGGATTTTACAGTATGAAGGGAAGTTTGACAACTAAAAAAAAACCTTCTCTAAGCATAGTAGCATAGGCAGTAATCCAAGTATTTGGGAGACTGAGGAAGAAAGATTGCCATGGGTACCAGGCTGGCCTGGCTACAGTGTGAGAGCCTGACTTTAAAAAGGCCTGTGACTATTCTATATCAGAAGCAAGCAAGCATCAACAAAGTATTAATTCACTAAAGGGCCTGGTGGATCTAAGAACTATAGTCAATTTATTTTTAAAAAAATATGTCATGACTTTATACAAGAATAATAGGATTCCTCTCAAGAGCATGTGTTTGGTCATATAGACCTGATTACTTGTAGAATCAAACGATCTTGGCTTGGATATTGCAGACTTGGGTTAGAAAGGAAACAGTATGTGGCAGTAACTCCTTGAGATCTGCCAAGTGATTTCTTCCTTCAGGGACTGTCACCCCCTCTTGTGGGATACCTCTCTACATCTCTGAACAACTCTGACTTAGCTGTGAACTGGGATCCACGAGCTGTATTATATACGGAGCTGAGGTCCTTGGGCTGCAGTGAGACGACTACTGAGGGAGGCCCACAGTGTCTTGTGTGTCCTTGGGATGACCTGATGTTCAAGTGTGAATACACAGGCTCTGCAGAGGATGTGTCTTGGCACCGTAGGCTCTGACCTTTTCTTGTTGCCAGTGAATCCCGTTTCCATGAGTGCTAAAGAGTGCAAGGGAGGGAAGGGGACTTGGCAGTTTGCTTTTCCCTTTGTCTGGTCTCCTTTTATTTCTGCTCCTATAGAGCAGTGTCTGCCTCACTTTGCCGTTAGACAGTCCAGGAAAGGAGTGGACTCAGCTCCCAAGTTCCACTGTATCAGTCACTGTGTCCACGTCAGTGTCCTGGGCTTGAGGTTGGTGTGCTACCATGTAAACACAGCCCATGTCTGGCTTGTATCTGGCCTGTCAGTAGGACTGGAGCTTTGGGACCTGTTTTGCCCCTACAGACTTAGAAACCAGGGCTTACACAGGGATACCCATTTGTTGCAGCTCACACAGCAGGTTGGCATCAGGTCTAAGGCTAGAACCTAAGCCTTATGGCAGGTAACTGGGTCAGGATGTGTCTCTTTTTTCCTAAGTGGTCCCTCTTCATTTAAGCTTGCCAGGTCCCTGGACCTCTCAGCCTTACCTCCAGAGCCTAGCCTTGGAGGAAGCTCTGGGATGGTCTTCAAGCCTTAATCCAAGTTGGGTCCTACAGCTGCCTTAATAAGACGTGAGAATGGAGGAGCTTGTGTCTGTAATCTAAGAGACTCAGCCTGAGTTAGGCATGGTTTCTCAGCTGCCAAATTTATACTCTTGGCTTCTGATTGCTCTCTCTGGGTCTTTCTTCAAAACAGGAAGGTTATACTTTACCAGACAAGAAAGTTAAAATTTTCTGCTGATGCTTATCAAGCAGCAAGTATAGTCACCTGTAGTCACCCCCAAGGTCACAGCCTCTGCCTAGTTCTCACATTTCTTCTGGCTGAGACTTCTATGATAACTCATAATGCTCAGGCCAGCACTAGAAGGAAACTGGAGAGAAAAGACCAGATGTTCTGGCGTTCATTCAGGAATGTTCCATTGAGATTCTATGAGAACTAGCTCACTCTCTCTCCGGTGCTCAGTATTCTGGATTGTCTTTCCTAGTCTATCTGTCTCACTTTTTTCTCCCCTCCTCAAACCAGCAGTATCCTTTGGAAGCCTATGAAAAAGAACCCCTCCCCCACTTCCATTATTATTTATCAATGCCAAGAATCTTCCTTTTCCCCAAAGAATCACATTTTAAAGCTCAAAAGTGTATATATATATATATATATATATATATATATATATATATGCCATATCCAAAGTATTCTGTAAGATGGTTATTGATACCTTGTTCCCTGCTCATTGACTAAGAGTCAAGGGTGTGGATTTAGTAGGAGTCTGAGAACATTCCTTTGCTTCCATCTACTCAGGTGACTGTTTAGAAAGGTCAGAAGTGTTGAAGCAATGGTCTTCACTCACCATGAAAGTCCAGCGCTGCACAAAGCCTTCAGTCATCCCTAATCACCATCTGTCCAAATTCTCACCGTTTGGCGATATGATGTTTCTTGGTTATTTATGACAGATTTCATTTTCTTCATGAAACACGTGTTGAGTTCCCCATTGCTATCAGTAAGAGCAAAGGTCCAGGGGCTTATGTGCAGAGATATGTGTGGGGTGTCCCCAGTGTGGCTGGTTCTAGCCGGAGCATGGACATCCTGGGCTCATGAAGGCAGCCAACCTCCTGCAGGCATCCTCTTGTAACTTGTTAAGCAGGGAGGATTTCTCCTGAGGACCGAAGAGAACAGGAGGAGGATTTTAAGTAGGCTGGTAAACCTTAACTGCAGGTGACTAATAGGGATTCACTTAGCTTTGAAGAAAGGACTTAGGAACAGTCCAGGAAGAGGGGGCGGAACCTGGGAGGCTGACTTTGCAGGAGCAATATGAATATGAAGCAAAGCTGCGTTGGGGAGGTTATGGCTGGGGAAGCCCCCGGCAGCTGCTCAGCTTGTCAGAAGACAGAATCAGATAGATCTGGAGAAGGAAGGAGGCCTGTAATTTCCTTGATCATTCTTTTTTAGTGAAAGCTACCCAGAGGCTGTATTTTAATTTTCACTGTGGGATGCTGCCAAGTTTCCTGAGCTAAAAGATGCATGTGTTTGTTCTCTGGAGTGAGTAGTCCCTCCCTGAAGCCCATATTAACCCTTCGGCAGTCCTCTCTTCCTAACACTGAATGTCTTCTGTTTGCCATCCTCATCCTCACTTAAACAAGCTTTTGTACCTTTGCTGGGCACATGGCACTCCTCAAGGACAGGGTTGGGGGCTGTGCTGATATCCCAGAAGTGTGGCACTTTCTCCGCAATGCTTGGTGTGTCTTCCAGCTAAGCTGCAGGGTACCCCACCTCCAGTAGGAGATGACTAAACCTGGGCTCATGGGTGAAGAAAGTGGGACCAGCTCTGTCTGAGTTCTGAACCCAGATGGCAGAGAGCCAGAAAGATGAAATCCTGACCTCTGTGCTTCTTAGCAGTGTAACTCTTTCTTGCTGTCCTCTCACTCACCGGCACACCATAGGCAGTACCCTTCCTTGGCTGAGGGTGGGAAGGCACTGGGCACAGAAGGCAAATGCTCTCAAGTGTGTGGTCTCATGCCTGACATTGCTAACTCATGGCGCTGTTTGTGACTTGGCCTGGGCAATGCTTCAGAACCCTGGGGATGCTTCGTGGGGTGGGGGTGGGGTACTGCTCCCAGTCCTATGCTCCTGGTACAAAGAGAGAGTTTGGCTCTGCTATCCTTGGGAAGGGGGTTTGGTTTATCCTTCTGCTAATGGATTAGAGAAGAGAGGTGAAGACTAGAGAAGAGAGAGACAGAGAGGAGGGTAATCGGTGGGACTGGCAGTGAGCACTCCAGAGGCTAACAGCATCTAAAAAGCAGCCATGGGTAATGCTGGCTTGAGTAGTCTGGGTCGTCAGATCCGTCTTGCACTGTGCTGTCTCTCTCTCCTTTCCTTTCCTTCTCCTCTCTCTCCTCCTGTCTTATCACCTCTTCCTCCCCCTTTCTCCTCCTCTCCTCGTGAGCAGGCAGAGCCCGCCAGCAGCCCCCACTGTGCACACTCTCGCTGTTCTCCTCCACTCTCTCTCCCCATGAAGGAAGAGACCACTGGAGTTTGCATGTACCCTCCAATCAAAACGAGGCTGGTAGGTACCCTGGCAGGGTGGGGGCCTGCTGGGACAGGTGAGGCGGCTGGAGCCCCAGGTGAGGCAGCAGCTGGATGGGCATGCAGAGGTGCCAGACCTTCAGACAGCCCTGCTATTGGGTGCTCTCACCCCAAGATGGATGGGGGAATTTGAGGTCCACTTAGGGTTGGCCAAACCAAGACACACCGCCTGTTCATACCCCTTCCTCCATAGCTCTCAAAAACCAAGAGTTTTCTTGGGAGCTTTGATGAGAAAGGGGACTATAGGTTCTGGTAGTTACCAGCTGAGGTCCTAAGTGTCTGTCCCACGGCAAATACAGTTTTAAACTCATCCTTGCCTTCTACTTACTGACATCATGACCCACTAGGAATGCTACCTGATGATGTAAAAGGAACCATCTTAACCATGACCAAGCATATTTTTTTCATCTCTGCATGTTTTCTCCTGTGTGTTCATGTTCATCCATAGTTTCACCTGTTAGATGGTATCCCTGTAGCCTGTGATGCCTCTACTCTTCTCCTTCCATGGAACACTGTGATGTCTCTGTCTTGTTCTCATTGCCACATCCTACATGGCCATTTATAGTCCATCAAGCAAAAGGTGTACCGTGGGCCTCCGCCCCTCATGTTAGGAAGTGTGCCCCCCTGCATTTTGTCACCATTTCAGGGAACATGGAGCATTTTTGTGTCTGGGGTTTCCTTTACTTAGGCTACACCCTGTTGAGTCACGTAGGGTGACTTTGGATTTTGCCTCCTTCTGAAGTGGCTCTAGAGTTGGGATGTGTCAGTGCGTGTTCTGCTGGGTCAGTAAGTGTTAGGGTACTCGGGAATGACACTTACACGTAAATAGTAGAAGGCTGTTATCTGAGACTGCTAACTTGTTTCATTAACAGCCATAAGAAAGCACTTCCTGTCTACTCTGGTTGGCCTGAGAACTTATCTGCAGATTTCTTTCTGAATATAACATTTGTCTTAGAGTGCCATGTCAACCTATTAGGCCAGGCAAAGAGTAAAAAAATATACAGTGATGCTTTGGCCCAAGGCCTTTTGGGAGCTTAGGGTTCATTCTGGGAATTTTGAGATGTTTGTTTGAGCAGATTTGACTGAAAGGAAAGTGGGGTTGGGGTGAGCATCATAGCATGTACATTACAAGGATAGTGTTATCCCATATTGACTGACAGCTGCTCTGCCTATTCAGAAACTTTCTCCTGATTTGGGTCTGGTCTGCTGTGTTCCTATTCCGTCATCCTTATTAGCACAGTGTGAAAGTACCAAGGGACTGTCCTAGAGTCAGTCCACAGGCAAGATCCTATAAGACACAAAACCACTGTCCCTGGGTAGGGCTGGCCTCTGTGCCTTGTCAATGGCCTGTGGCTGCACAGGTATACAAGTTGTTTCTGGGCCTGAGGACTACAGGCAAAGCTAGTGCCACAGTCACCATGCCTCTGGCCCTCCAGGTATATATTGCCTCAGATAAAGAAGCACTCTCATTTTCCAAGGCTTCCAAGAAGCCAAAGCCAAAATGAGAAAAATGAAAGACATAAAAGTCATGATTACCTGCTGTCTGGGACGCCATCCTCACTAAAATGAGCGTTCTTCTGTTGCCACATTGGATGCTTCCAAGTCCCTTCTTTTATGTTTCCAAAGGCCATAGTGGTGGACTTGTTCATGCTCCCATGGACACTCCCCAAGACTTTGCTGCTCAAAGTGTACAGGGGCTGAACAATGCAAACCATTTGCCAGGGTCTGCCTTCTGATTTAGTTGGCCCCAGCAGCTGAGATGTACTATGTTCCCAGCAGACTATTCAGATGCTTCTTGCCATTCTCACAGCCATGGAGAAGACCTCAGAAATCACCCCCAGGTACACCAGGATTGCCTCCTTATTTACCTTGAATGTAGCCTTTGGACAGGCTTTGGACACATGCCTGCAAGACCCCATATAAGTGGAGTCCCAGGCAAGGCGAACATGCTATACCACATAACTCTGGCACAGACAGGCCTTCCTGCACCACTGCAGAGAGATGAAGGCTCCTAAACTTCCCAGGATCCTTCCTCTAAGTACTAACACTGTGCCAGTGAAGGCTTCAAACATGTCTTCTGATCTGAAGGTAACTCCTTATTTCTCTCTTTTTTTTTTTTGAAGATAAAAACATTCCCAGCAGAACCAATGATGAACCCATTTCCTGATCCCTTTACCTCTGGACCACAGTTCACTGTAAGTAGACACAGACAGCAGAGCTAAATTGTAGACCTTTGCTTCCACATCAGGGAAGGCTGTGAGGGCGAGAGGTCCTGGGACTGAGGCCTGTTTTACTTTATTGAGATTCACAGAAAAGTAACCATATTAAAAGACCACACAATAGCATTTACTATATGTATTTAATAATGACTGCCTCTGTCTCCTTCTAGTAGTATTTTCTATGAGAAAAAAAAATCCTGTTTTCAAATTTTCCTTTCCACTAGGTCTCCAGTGTATTAAGTACTCATGAAATTCACTGAATGTCTGGGTAGTTTTAAAGATTGTACCAGTCTTAGGCCTACCTTCTTGAGTGTGGATGTATTTGTGGTTTGTGCATACATTGTGCAGACGAACATGTGTGCACATCTGTATGGTGGCCATGGGTTGATGGTGGGGGTCTTTCTTGATACCTCTCCACTTTATTTGCTGAGGCAAAAACTTGCCAAACCTAGAACTCTGTCTTCACCTTCAGAGTTAGAATTACAGGCAGGCCACCATGAGAGTCAAGATTTTTTGTGGATGCTGGGGATCTGAGCTTCAGTCTCCACACTTATAGGGTAAATACCTTGTCCTCTGAATCATCTCCCCAGATCATTTAGGCTTTTTAAAAATTAAAATTTAGGTTTTTTTTTTTTGGTTTGGTTTGGTTTGGTTTTTGTTTTTTTGGTTTTTTTGAGACAGGGTTTCTCTGTGTAGCCCTGGCTGTCCTGGAACTCACTCTGTAGACCAGGCTGGCTTCAAACTCAGAAATCCACCTGCCTCTGCCTCCCAAGTGCTGGGATTAAAGGTGTGTGCCACCACTGCCCAGCTAAAATTTAGTTTTAAAAGGTTTCATACAAGTTTATTGTACATTGAGAACAGCCCCCTTTGTCATGCCCCTCCCCATCTCCACTAACCCTCTATGTTCCCCTAGTTTCATATCTACTTTTAGGATCTTATTCTGTGGTCCAGGCTAGCCTTCAGTTTATGCATCTTGCATCTCAGCCTGTGCTGGAATTACAGGCATGCACCTTCACACCTGGCTCACTTACAATATGTTTGTATCACCCACTGTGCAGTTACTTAGTATTTTCTTCTTGGCTCAGCCTCTGCCAGCCACCAGTCTGAGCTGTGTGTGTGTTCATGGATTCTGGATATTTGCCATAAATACAACCTACTTTATAAGTCCTTTGGTGCTAACTCCTCCCTGCCTTCCTTCCTTCCTTCCTTCCTTCCTTCCTTCCTTCCTTCCTTCCTTCCTTTCTAGACAGGTGTTCTCTGTGTAACCTTGACTGTCCTAAAACTCACTCTGTAGACCAGGCTGGCCTCAAACTCAGAGATCCTTCTGCCTCTGCCTCCCAAGTCCTGGGACTAAAGGTGTGTGCCACCACTCCCAGTGACATTTTTCACTTAGTATCATGTTTTCAGGTCCATTCACTTTGGCTAATGAATCTACACTTTCTTTCTTTTTATAGTAGAATGCATGTGAAGTATGGTTTTACTGTGCTCTGTTTATCTATTGACTTATTCATGGGGACTTGGGCCATGTCCACTTTTGGCAATTGAAAATAGTGCTTTGATGTGCACTATGTTCTTGTTTTAACACTTGTTTCAAGTTGTTTTGTGTTATATCTGCATCTTGATAATGGTATATGGCCTTAGGTAAGTCACTTCACTGCACAGACCATCTACTTTTACGTGTGTGCGCGTGCGCGCAGGTATGCATGATGTGTTTGTATTCCTATGTACATGTGAGACAAGAAAGAGAGATGGAGGGAGGGAGGAAGGGAGGGAGACAGACAAACAGACAGACAGACAGACAGAAAACACCTTAGATATCATTCCTTTGGTGCCATCCACCTTGTTCTTGACGTAGGATCTCTCACAGACGTGGAGCTCACTGGCTCAGCTAGGCTAGCTGGACACTAAGCCCTAGGGATCCTCCTGTCTTCATCTCTCTCATGTGTAAGAAGCACTTTACCCACTAAGACTATTCTCTCTAGGAATAGTAATAAGAAAAATCCAGGTTTGAAACATGTATCAAAAGAGACTGAGATCTAAAAATTTCATAATATAGATATCTCCAAAATATCTGTGATGACCATCAACTCTCCAGGCTCCAGAGACATTGGTACAAAGATGAGGACCCTGTCCAAGTCCTGGCCATGGGCCCCTCATGACTGCCTCTCTCCCTGTCTTCACTAGACAACTTATTTAAACAGCATATAGACTAAATGCATTTGAAAATTTTAAACTATGTATTCTACTTTATGTGTACAAGTGTTTTGTCTGCATGGATAGATGTGTATCAAATGTGTGCCTGGTGCCCACAGAGGTGAGAAGGCATTGCTTCCCCAGAATTGGAGTTACAGATGGTTGTGCTATCTGTTATCCCTCCAGCCCTTCTTCTAAATATTCTAAATGTCATCTTTTCTCCCTCTCCAGGATGGCAGCAATGATTATTTCCAGACTTCTTTTTAGCTGCCTAACCATTCTTCCCTGGAAGTTTCTGCAGAATCCCACTTTATAGTGAGCCACTAAACATAGTCGCAGTGGGACCACAGTACAGTTCTTCTCCTACTTTTTCTCCTTCCCACCCCTTCCAGGAGTCAGTTGTAGTCCTTGAACTCATAATCTATGAGACCCTTTTCCAAAGGTATCTGTCTTCTCTGGAGGATCCCCAAAGGGCTGGAGGTATCCTTGAATACAGTAGTGAACTAGACTATGCTTACTGCCCTTGGCATGGAGAGATGGAGCAGAGGCTCCTTCCGGTTTCAAAGGATGAGCAGAGATGAGAAGGTATCAGGCCACCTCATTTTCCCCTAGGGTCAAGGGCTCATTCTAGGCCACTTTACTGAGAGGACACAGCTACCAGAGCTGTGCCATGCTCTTGGGTACCATTGTCCTAAAGCTTATACTGCCAGCCCACCCTGCAGTTCTGCTGGACACAGCTCTCAGCTGGCAGCTCTGCTCTACTTCCCTTTGTTGGCCATGATGGGGGCACTCTGGCCTCCTACCTAGCCTTGGCAGTGATGGAGCACACTCAGGGAAGCCCTTCCTGAGATCTGGGGGCACAGATGGAGCTGGGAGCCGATGTCAGCAATCACACTGGGACTTTTAAGAACCAGGCAAGTTACTCAAAGGTAGCCAAAGCAGACAGAGGAAGCAGCGTGAATCAGAGTCCTAGAGAGGGACAGGCCACAACATATTCAAGGGACTGCAAAGAAGGCCAGAGAACTGGAATACAGGAAGCAGGAGCCTGGGGTGTGAGAGGAGGAAGAGGAACCAGTGCTGTAGGAGCAAAGCCATGCCTGGTGCTTTCCCAGCAGCAACGGGAAGCCTTCAGAAGCTGTGAGAGCAGGGCAGGGGCAGGGCAGGTGTTTTTAGAAAGCATCTTTGTGACCACAGTGGGAGAACATTTGGGTCCAGACAGAACAAGTTTAGAAATTTAGAACAATTGTCTAGAAATAAATCTAGGACAGTAGTTTAAGAGAGAGTGTGCAGAGAGCTGGCCCTTGAGTGATTTTAATGGCAGAGGTGGGAGAAGTATGTGACTGGGGAAGATATTTAGGAGGCTGGGGAGATACTAAACTGGTAAGAGAAAGGGACAGGGAGCTACCAGATTTCTACCTTCCAGAATTTAGACAGTGGGTCCATTCACTGAGATCCCCATCACTGTGAGAAAGGTCCTTAGAAAACCAGCTTTGAAAGGGAAAGAGCCACTGTGGCTCACTACCTCAGAGGTCTCAGCAGATGGCCAGTTGGCTCCTTTGCGTTTAGGCCTGGTACAAAGCTGTGGCAAATAGGACAAGGGCGTGGCAGAGGAAAGCTGCTATTGTGGCAGCCAGGAAGAGGAAGTGGCCAAGGAAGGGCACTGGGAAGAAGATATACCTGTCAAAGCAATACCCCCAGTGACCCACGTCCTCCAACAAGACCCCACTCCCCAGTAGGCCACTCTGCTATGAGCTTCTTACCAACCTTCTCTCAGGCTCCAGCCACTTCTCTCTGGATATAGGACCAAACCTTCAGCACCGGAGCTATTCGGTGTCCCTTTTATGTGGAAACCGTTAAGAGTAAGCGCCTGGAGGAAGCTTGGCGTGTGGGAAGGGACAAACCTGCATGATGATGTGCCTGCCTTTGGAAGACTTGGCTGGAAACAAGGAACAGCTGTTAGAGAGGAACTCAGGGCTGAAAAATAGTTGAGAGAGAGGATGGTGATATCGAGAGCTGCTTGGTAACAGAAGCCAAAGCTGAGGCCCCAGGCTTCCTGTTTTCTCATCCCTGCACGAGGCCACTTCTTCTAAGTATAAGACACAGAAGCACTCTGCAGGCCTCCAGACCCATTTGGATTCAGCTGTGCGGCCTTCAACAGCTTAGTAGACTATGTACAAGGTTGAACTGGCAATCAGTCTGGTCCCTATGTGACCCTGAGTGTTCTTAATGAATTCTCATAGAGAACGTTGGCCCATATCAACCAAGAAGCCTCTCTTAAGCTATGGTGTTAGATTTCTACGCTCATAGCCTCATAGCCTCAAGTCACCATGTCTCAATTTTTAAAGGCAGCTCATCTTCTGTCCTTCCAGCAGGATCACACACAGGGCCCCTGTCTGCATCCGGCCCAAGTTCTTTTTTCTAACCTGATATGCTCTTCTGTTTCCTGTTTTGTTCTACTGAAAGCTAATGTATTTATTTGTTCTGTCATTTAACATATTTTAAGAGATAAACGTTAGGGCTTAATAGGAAAATTTACTGCTCCTTTAAGATCCTTCTTAAATGGGACAGATTCCCCCACCCTCCCTACTTGGGTTGCACACCGTGAGTGTGGACACAGTGAGTGTTTGCCCTGGAATCTCTGCACTTTAACCTACCTGTGCCTCTGTGCCGTTGGTGCAAATGGCCCTCAGAAGTGGCCTCAGAAGCCCACCTGTCACCCACTCACTGAAGCAATGCAACCTCCTATTAGCCAGCTGCCACATCAGGGAGGCCAGGCTTTTAAAGAACATACGGAATTACTTTCCTGCACATGCAGGCTATCCATCACAGGCAGACGGAAGGCTCTGCTCTGTGTTGCCCAGGCTGATGGACCAGCTGCCTGCCATGTGGAGCGTCACCAGTCACAGTGACAGACGGGAAAAAGAATGGAGCCACCCCCAGGTCCTTAAGCGATCAGTGGGAGGATGCAAGCACCGCTTCTTATTTCACCGGACAAAGCAAAGTACACGGTCACCTCCTGCTTGAGAAAACCAGTGAGGTTTTGCTCTACTGTGTGCCTGAAAGGTGATGAGCCAGAGTGGCCCTGTGTGCAGCAGCTGTGACTGTCACCTGCACAATTCTCTGTAGTAAGCCTCACACTCTAGACAAGAATGTCTGCTCCCAGACATGTGACATACTGAGTTGCATCTCCAAAATGACATGTGGCAAAGACCAACAGCAGTCCTTCAGCATTTCTCCATTTTGAACAAGCTTGTCTCCCCTTTAGGGGCAGTTATAAGACACAAACAGGGGTTCTGTGCTTCTCTGCAGCAGACTTTTAAAGGCAGCTCATCTTCTGTATCACCACCAAGAAGAGAATTATGCACTCTTTAGATCAAAGAGTGCATAATTTAGATCAAAGATCAAAGCCTCTTTAGAAATCTGGGTAGTAAATTTCTCCAAATTCAGAGTCAAGAATCAGCATTACCAAAAGTTGCAAGCACGCATGTGTGCGTGCGTGCGTGCGTGCGTGTATGTGTGTGTATGAACATTACCCAAAAAGAGCGGGTTTTTTTTTTGTTTTTGTTTTTGTTTTTTAAAGAGGAGGTTGGAGAGAGAGCTCTGAACACTGGCTATTCTTTCAAAAGACCTGAGTTTAGTTCCTAGCACCTACATGGTGGCTCACACCCAGCTGTAACTGCAGTTCTAAAGGATCCAACATTGATCTCTTGGGTACTGGTGTGCACACAATGCACATACATACATACATACATACATACATACATACATGTAAAATGCACATATATGCACATAAAATAATAAAAAATCTTTAAGGATATAAAAATCTTAAGGATATGCATGAAAACTACTGTTGGCATAGATTAATGACAGCAGTAAGGGATTATAAAATTTCTTCATTTATATTCTTTTGGTCTCACTATTTATTTTGGTTTTAGTTTTATTGAGAGTCTCACTATGACGTCTGAACCTCCACCACTCTCAGCCCCCAATAGCTGCTTCTGTTCTTGAGCATTCTATGTAAAAGCAATACGCATATTTTGCTTTGTAAGTGGCAAGAGATTTCCCTCTGTGAATTAGGCAGTGTGCTGCAGGCCAGTGGTTCTGACAGTGCTGTGTATCAGAAGCATCTGGAAGCCTTGTGAGAGCTTACCATGTTGGACCTTGTGGCACCAAGGTCTTGAGTAAAACCTGAGCATTTTTAACCAAGTTTCAAACTAACAATGACATTGCTGGTCTGGGGACTGCATTCTGGATCCACAGTGGCGTTTTATCCATGAAGAATATTAATTGCATTCTGCAAACTCTCTTTCTGAATTCGGTGTGTGTGTGTGTGTGTGTGTGTGTGTGTGTGTGTGTGTGTGTGTG
>JANHMN010000004.1:83362080-83405686 GCA_030674055.1 Rhabdomys pumilio
TGTGTGTGTGTGTGTGTGTGTGTGTGTGTGTGTGTGTGTGTGTGTGTCTATCTCTGACTGTATTATGTATTTATGTGAATGTGTGCAGTTGTGTGCAAATATGCTTATATGTGTGCATATGTAGGTATGTAAAGGCCAGAGATCAGTATCAAGTGTCTTTCTTAATCTCTTTCTACCTTTTGTTTTTAAGATTTCTTTTATTTTTATTTATATGCATGTATGAATGTGTGAGTGCATGCCATGCATGTTTGGGTGCTTGTAGATACAAGAGTAGCAGTGCCCTCAAAGGCCAGATGATGGCATCAGATGCCCTAGAGTTGCGAGCTGTGTGACACAGATGCTGGGACCTGAACTCAGGTCCTCTGAAAAGCAGCAAGTACTCTGAACCACTGAGCCACCATCTTAGCTCCCACCACATTATTTTTTGAGACAGTGTTTCTTCCTAAAACTGGAACAAGTCCTAACGGTCTTCTTGTCTCTACCTTTCCAATGCTGGAGTTACAGATGTGTGCAGCTGTATCTGACTTTTCATGTGGGTGCTAGGGATCAGAACTCAGTTCCACATGCTTGTGTGGCAAGCATTTTACCAACAGAGCCACCTCGAAGTCCCCGAGTCCCTGTTTTTAATTAATTCTTGCAGTCTTTGAGATGCTTCAGTATAGGAAGGCCCTTGTTACCAAGCTAATGACCTAAGTTCATTTGATTCCTGGGACCCACATGGTAGAAGAGAACTGACTCCTGTAAGTTGTCCTCTGACTTCCACATGTGTGCCATGTCACACCACACACACACACACACACACACACACACACACTCACACACACAAACTAACAAATACTTACTTACTGGGTGACTTCAACTGAAAAATTTAAACCAGTGATTCTCAACCTTCCTAATACTGTGACCCTCCACCACCTCATGTTGTGGTGACCCCCAACTATAAAAATATTTTTGTTGCTACTTCATAGATGTAATTTTCTATTGTTATGAATCATAATATAAATATCTGTATTTTCTGATGGTCTTAGGTGACCCCAAAGGGGTTGTGACCCACACAGGTTGAGAACCATTAACTTAAACTCTGTAAGATTCATTTTTTCTTTTTAGAGAAGCAATTCTAAGATATATACTGTTCTATTTTAATGTCATGAAAGCAAAATGCTTGTTTATTTATTTATTCTCGTGTTCATGTGAATGTTTGCATGAGTTTTTGTGCACTATATACATACAGTAACCACTGAGGCCAGCATAAGGCCTGATCCCCTGGAAAAATGGAGTTGCTGATGGTTGTGGGTCACCATATGGGTACTGGGGATTGAACCCAGGTCCTCTGCAAGAGCAGTCAGTGCTCTTAACTGCTGAACCATCTCTCCAGCCCCCAAATCAGAGTGTTTACTACAAGATATAGCACAACAATGTCTGAGTGCCATGTCTTGCCTTTTCTGTGGTACCCACAAAAATGACACATCTCTCGAAGGATGGTTTCTGAGATGTAGTGGCAGATGATCTCTGTCATAAAAGGTTGTCAAGAGGTAATGTGTGGAAAGTGCTTAGCATGGTGTCAGGCACAGAGTAAGATCATTTAAAGTGATTTGGAAATGTGTGATGACTTCAGCTATTATTAAAATAAGTAAGAGCAGTTCAGTGAGGCCCAGAGAGCAGCCGACACATTGAAGATGGGCCTGGAGATAGATCTCTTGTTTCTGTTCCCTTTCCAGGCAGACTTTAGAGAGAACAAATTACAATGCTGTCCTGGCCAGTCTTCCCCGTTGATTCCAACAGCGACCCTGAGGCCACTGACAGAGACTGTGGCCACAGTACAGACCATCTACACCTCCCGGAAGCCCGTCTCTCTGGCAGCCAGGTGAGTCAGATAAGTAACAGGTACCCTGGTAACAGGGAGCCAGACCTAGACTCTAGCTCACCTTGTTTGTGACTCTATAGGCCCTCGTTCATTCTTTTTTCGTGTGTGTGTGTGTGTGTGCATGTGTGTGTAAATGTATGTACTGTATATACATGTTCATGTGTGCACATATATGTGAGAGTGAACATGCATATGTACATGTGTGCGTATGGAAGCTAGAGATTGACATCACATGGTATCAGCTGCTTTCTATCTTATTTCTTGAATAAGTTTTAATCAACTTATTGAAATTGTTTCAACTCACTGAAACTAGAATTTATGAATTCAGTTAGGCTGGCCAATGAGCTCCAGGCTCTGCTTCCTTCTGCTTCCCCAGCTCTGGGATTACAGATACACACATATCACCAAGCCAGGCTTTACTTGAGTGCTGGGGACCTGAACTCAAGTCCTTATGGTTAGCATTTTACTGACTGAGCCATTTTCCCAGCCCCTTCCACTCATTTGTCCTGTAAGAAAAGGTCTCTAAGGAGTACACTGTGTTCTATGTGCTAGGGTTTGACAGTGAGCCAGACAGATAAAGTCCTACCCTGCTGAAGTTTGCACTTTTGTGCATGAGGGTTAGAGAAACAGAAAAACAGGTGTGTGTGTGTGTGTGTGTGTGTGTGTGTGTGTGTGTGTGTGTGTGATATCAGGGGTAAGGAGTAAATTGAGACTGTGAAAAGCAATAGGAAAGGTTGAGATGACCTCACTGAAGTGACACCTGAAGGTGGCAGAGAACAGGTTGCAGATAGTTGTGGAAGATAGGCTTGGCAGAGGGACTTGTCCCAGCTCCCTGCACTTGGGCATGCCTGGCATGATTAAGCAAGTCTAGGGGGCCAGAGCAGTCGTGAGAAAAGCTTGAGGAGACCAGTGACTCGAGACAGTGACAAGAAAAGAGAGAAGGGAGAAATAGAAAAACTGCCTCAAAACAGCCTCTTGGAGTTAGTAACTGAGGAGTTAGTGACACAGGACAGGAATCCTCAGGAGAGACAGTCGTGTCCTTTCTGGGAAGAGGCAGGGCTTTTCTAGCTCTTTTTTTTTTTCTCCTTTTGTGATCTGTATTTCCAGTCATGGGGGCAAGCAAGTATTTTTAGCCTTAAAGTCAGGGAGAGACGAGGCAAATCTAGGACAAGTCAACCCTCGATTGTAGTTCTGGACAAAACACTTCTCAAATGATCAGTGTGAGAAGCTGAGCAGACTCTGGTCTCAAAGATAAGGCAGCAAAGAAGACATGACAGCCTTTCCATCATCCGGTCAGTCCCCATAGATGCCTTCAGGCCCAAGTGAAGTCAGAGTTTCCACCAAGAGACCTTTTTAGAAGTGTGTGTGTGTGTGTGTGTGTGTGTGTGTGTGTGTGTTTTCATATGTTTATGTCTATATGTGTTTACATGCACATGTGTGTGTATGTATGTGTGTGCTCATATGTGTATGTATTTGTGTGTGCAAGAGTATGTGTGGAGCCCATGGACTACCTCGGGAGTCATCCTCAAGAACATCATGTATCTCTTTAAGACAAAGTCTCTCACTGGCCTCTGGTACTCACTAATAATTAGGTGTCTGGGTGGCCAATGAGCTTCAGGGATCTTTCCATCTCCCTCCCTTGTGGAGGTGTGTCTGTGTGCCATGTCTGGTATTTTTATTTGGGGATGGGACTCAGGTCACTGTACTTACAGGACAAACACTTTATACCCCCAGCCTTAGCCCCACTTCCAGCCCAAAAGAGGTCCTCTTGTCCTTGAAAGGTAGCCTTGTCTACTACCATCACCATAACCCATGTGTCAGACCCATCATCCACAACCAAGGTGGCAAGGCACTGATAACTATCTTGCAGCTGTGGACCCTCCAAAGCTAAATCTTTACACAACTCAGAGCTAGTGAGGCTAGAAGATTGAGTTGTGGGTTTCCTCTGTAAGGCACAGGGTGAATGACTGAATGACTGCAGCAACCCACCAAAGCTGCACCGTGGGCCAGACTGTGTGGGGATATGTTGGCCACGGTAAAAACTGACTTACTTCCTGAGTGATATTATTAAAGTTACTCCATGCCTTTAAAAATATACATTCTATTTTCTGGCTAGAGGAATGGCTCAATAGTTAAGAGTGCTTGCTGTTTTTCCAGAGAACCTGAGACCTGTTCTCAGTACTCATTTTAGGAAGCTCACACAACCACCTTTAACTACATCTTTAGAGGATCTGGTGCCCCTTTTTCACCTTCTTGGACATCTGTTCACATGTACACAAAATCAATCATTACACACATACACACATGCACACATGCACACACACATTCAGGTTCCTTGCAGTGGCATACACCTGTAGTTTCTACAACTTGGGAGTTAGAACTTGGAGAATTGCCAGGGGCCACAGTTCAAGACTAGCCTAGGCAACCCTGTCTTAAAAGAGAGGGCAAGAGAGATGGCGGGGGGGTGGGGGGGTGGGGGGGGTTGGGGGGGGTATTCATCATTTTGAAGAGTAAGATGAATAGACCACACATCAGGACTGAGATATATCTCAGTTGCAGGACATTTATCTAAGAGGCATGAGACTATGTGTTCTAATCAAGCAAAGTACACACACACACACACACACACACACACACACACACTACCTTTACACAATTATCCATATGTATGTATTTATTTAACTGGTAGAAACAAGGTTGGTCCATGGACTGCTCTTCCAAAGGTCCTGAGTTCAATTCCCAGCAACTTCATGGTGAGTTACAACTATCTGTAATGCAATCTGATGACCTCTTCTGGTGTGTCTGAAGACAGTGACACTGTTCTAATAAAATAAATAAATCTTTAAAAAGAAAGTGAAAAAGAATGGAAGAAAGAAAGAAAGAAAGATCTGGCCGGGCAGTGGTGGCGCACGCCTTTAATCCCAGCACTTGGGAGGCAGAGGCAGGCGGATTTCTGAGTTCGAGGCCAGCCTGGTCTACAGAGTGAGTTCCAGGACAGCCAGGGCTACACAGAGAAACCCTGTCTGGGGAAAAAAAAAAAAAAAAAAAAAAAAAAAGGAAAGATCTGTAACTATCCTAGTTACTTTTCTGTTGCTGTAATAAAATGCCACAACTAAAGGCAACTTAAGAAAGAGAGAGTTTATTTTGGCTTATGGTTCCTGAGGAATAAGAGTCCATCATGGCAGGGCAAGGCACAGCAGCAAGCAGCCGTCATGGCAGCAGGAGAAGGAAACCAAGAATGCATATCTTTGTCTTTAATTGGGAGCACAAAACAGGGAGAGTGAATTGGCAATAGGGTGAGAATATGTCTCACCAAGCTTGTCCCCAGGAATGGTGACAGACTTCCTCCAGCAAGCTTGCACTTCCTAAACCTCCTCAAACAGTGCCACCAACTGGAGACTAAGTGTTCAATATTTGAGCCCATGGAGGACATTTTTGTTAAAACCACTACAACAGAATGTTCAGCAGACCTGGGAACCAAGAAGTCAAAAGCAGCCTCCCCAAAGCAGCCAGTTTTTAATGCACCCACCCTCCCTTTCCCCTTCCCTTTATTTTATTCATTAAACATAGCACATTCTTTGTTAAGACATTACTTTATATATTAACCAACATACACTCTAGAAAAAAAATATAAAGTGAATTTAAAGCACAATGGAAAGAAATCTAACACTCTCTCAGCCCCAGGCCACCAGATGGCTCCAGGGATAGAATCACTTGCCAAGAAAGCCTGATGACTTCAGTTTTATTCTTCAGTAGAAAGAGAGAAACAGTTCCTGAAAGTTGAACTTTGACCTTCATATGTTTATAATGGCAAAATGCATCTATGTGCATGAGTTTGCTCATGCTTGTACACACACAGCAGTGACAACAACAACAATAATAAAGTATATGTATTATGTTGTATTACATATGTACTGAAACAGGATCCCTCTATGAAGCCTTGACTGTCCTGGAACTCACTACATAGACCAGGCTGGTCTCAAACTCACAGAGACCCACTTTTCTCTGCTTCTCAAATGCTAGGAATAAAGGCATGTACCACCATTCCGGACTAAGCTTTTTTTTTTTTTTTTTAATTTAAAAAGTTTTTCAGTCCTTCAACAGACATTCACTGAGCAGATCTCCACACTCAGCTGTGAGAAGACAGAGATGAATGACAGCAATGAGTCCAAGGAACGCCCCATCGGGGTAGGGAGGGAAACCCTGTCAGGAGCCAGACAGTTTAGTCTCACTGTATTGCTAGTCAATGCAGTGCATCCCAGTAGAGCCTAAGAAGAAAAATCTAGCGTCTGCAAGATGAGGTTTAGGTTCTGTCTACTCAGCAGACACAAAGACAAAGGCTTTGTCTTACCACTCTGTCCCTTGTTTCTCAGTGCAGAGACGCTCCGGCAGGAACTGGAAAGAGAGAAGATGATGAAAAGATTGCTGATGACTGAACTGTGACACTCCACCCTTGCTGCCTGGAGATGGCATGGTGCCTTCGTCCGCTTCCTTTCCTTGGGCTCGGTGTGCTCACTGCGGCACGACCTACAGATGTGTGCTCTGTTCGCCCAGGTCTCCAGGGTTAGCGGAAGCCAGCTTCCGGCTTGACTTCGTTGGAAAAGTTATTTTACGTCTCCTGAGCATGAGAGTTTTTTCTACTGCTCAATGCAGTGGAGACAGGGTTTGGTAGGAAGTTTCCAGAAGAAAGAGGATTTCTATTCAGAGGTATCTGTGTATATCTGTTAGTAACCCCAGTGGCTAACGCAGCACAGAATCCTCCGCTTACACTCTCAACGATGTGACATTTTTTATGATTGACATTTGCACCAAGCTTTGGCTGTTTGTTAAATGGGTCATTTTATGAGAGAATAATTCTTTACTGCTGGTTTTCCATTTACACTGAATAATAATACACAGATCTTATAAAGTTATTTATTTTTATTCAGACATGAATAGATGAATGGGGGAAAGTTACATATTATACAACTGAAAATACTTCAGCTTAACCTGAAATACAGTTGAATGTGTGAACTGGTTGGGTACAAAACAACTTGGGATAAATGGAATTTATCTTTGAGACCCATATAGGAAAATCTAACTTACATTGTCTAAAAAATCTTTACAGGGTCAAGATGATTCAGTATCAGGAAGATTCATTTGGCTTTTTCTTAAAAAAAAAAAATTATTTCTAAATTCCATCCACTCTATGTTGACAGAACCTGGCCCAGAAGAAACTTAACTCCCTTTTTATATAGTTTCAAGAAATATGTTTTTAAATTTTTATTATGCACTTGAATAACTTTGTTGGAATTAGGGAACCCCTCCCTGCTGCTAGCTCTGAAGTTCTTCTTGCTTCTCCCATATCCGCTGTTTTTACATAGTTGTGCTTGGCACTAATGTTCCTTTTGTTATATTTCTTTACCTGACACCTCTCCTTATTAGTATTAGACAGATACTTTCACTAACTTATATGTCTTTATAGTCACATGACACAGTTAACCTCACTTCTCCCCCATTAACAGATATTTGAGTTATATGCAAATTTTCACACTTATAAATAGTGCTGCTATGAATGTCTTTGTAAAAAAATATATATAAATAAATAAATATATATATAAAATCCTTCTCTTGGATTATTCCCTCCGGAATATCTCCAAAGAGGGATTACAAGGTCAGAGAGCATGAAGTATTTTATAGCTCTTGTTTTATATTGCCAGATTGTTTTCTAGAAAGATCCAATCTTTGGATTGGAAGGACCTTAAAGGTCATCTCATTTAAACTTCCCCTCCTCTGAATGCTTGAATCCCCTCGACAATTTATAATGCCACCAGCAATGTATAAGCATTTCTATTTACCAATAGCTCTGCCAGTACTGGGTTTTGCTATTCTAATTTAATTTTTTTGCTAGTTTAATAGATGTGTATAGTTATTCTCGAGAAGCTGTCTTATTTGATGAGCTGCTAGCGAGGCTGAACACCTTTCTGCGTGATAAGTTATGAGCTGCGTCCTCTTGTGTGTAAACCGTCTACATCCATTTCTTATGACTGCTTGCCCAGTGGAACTGATCTCGTACCTTTGTATCAGAACTGTATTTTTATGTTGTATTGTAGTTTGCTCTCCCTGCCCTTACAAATGAATGGTGCCAATAATTTGATACTAATGACTATAAAACTTGCCTCACTGACTAGCACTGATGCAACCGAGGTATGTAAACAGGTATTCGGATAACCAAGGAGTAACCCTTTAAGGACTGACTCTTTACAATTTAATATTTTTTGAGGGAAATCTTTATAGGATGTGTGGCACATTTCCCTGCCTTAGTGCACAGTGTCCTGGGGGTCTTTCCTGATGAGTCCTGGTTCTCAGTACACATATCAGCCCCTCTGTACCTTGGTATGGTAGACACAAAAAAAAAATGACAGGAGGAGCTATTGACACGTACAGGGCTTGCTGTGACCTTGTATAGGCCATGACCTTCTCCTCATCAATAGCTCTTTATTGTTGTCCTGCTGTTGCCGTGGAACTGTCTGGGGAAAGTATAGTGTTGGGTGGGTGCTTTTCATCCACGCAGCCCCTAGATGTACCAGCAAAATGGCTTTGGCTGTCCTCTATGACACAAACTATGTTCCTATAGAACACAGGGGTTGTCATCTCCTGCCAACCCAGCAGCTGCTTCTTCTTCTGAGCTGCTCTCTGCAGTGTGCGCTCCTCCCTCCTGCTCTCAGGTGAAAACCCCCAGAACAGAGCAGAAGGTTTCTGGAGCGTTCAGGACACACATACATCCCACATGTATGACTTGCTTTGTTTCTAAGGAGGGGTGCATGGAGGATTTGGCTACTGCTTTCAGGAGGCTTACAAGCTCCTATATTGTTCCCCACCTCTCCCTTGGGTTTACAAGAGTCTCAATGGGTGGACATCACTGCAAGCCTGAGCACAAACATGCTGGTTACTATTGTATGTGTATTATATGTGGTAACTGGCAGTTCACCCCGACCAGTAAAGTCCAGAGGAGTATATTGCTGCAGGGGCCATTACCTTTTGCCTACTTAAATGTATGGTGGTGCTGAGATGGTAAAGCTGCCCCAAGTGAGCTCCCAGTCACTATAAGGGGTTGTGCAATCATTGCCTTCTTTGTCTACTTTAGGCCCAAACAACAGCACTAGAAGGTAATACAACACCCACTGTGGATTCAAGAGGAGAGGGGAGAGTCTGCTAACATAATCACTACAGAGCTGAGACTCTAAATCCTGGCCTCAGACTCCTAGTTGGGAAGTCATGGTGTGTTACTGCAGAGGTCTGGTACACTTCAGCCCATAGAGTTGACAGGTTAGGGACAGCACAGATCTTTAGGTGCGAGAAGGGAAGCATTTAGCATTTAGAAATTCCCACCAGGATGCATCTGGAATTTAATTTCCCAAAGAGCACAGGAAGATTCTGATATTGTTATCATCTGCCATTTCAAAGATCACAGACCTTTAACATCTTTGAATAAAACCCACCCTTTTAATGATTTTAAAGTGTGCACCTCAGTGTCCATGATGCTGGGCAAACATAATTTGACATAAAGTGACTCTGTCCCTCCCCCCAGCAGCCCCCAACTACCCCCCTACCCTGGCCTGTAAGTTTCTGATTGTGAATTTGCTTATTCTGGACACTTCCTGTATCTGGAGTCACATAGTATGTGGACTTCTGTGATTAGCGTCTCTCATTTAACCATGTTTTCAAGGTTCCTCTATGTTATAGTATGTATCAGAACTTCATTCTGTCTTTGTGACTGAATAATGGAGAAGATGAGGATACCATGGATACCATGTTTTGTTTATCTATTTATTCGGTTGGCAGATATCTGGGTTGCTCCTGCTTTAGGGCTATTATGAACGATAATTTTATGAACATTCATGCACAGGTTTTTGTGTGTGAACATATGTTTTGGGTTCTAGAGTTGCCAGATCATATGGCAACTCTATGTTTAACTTTCTGAGGGACTTCCAAGATCACAGCTTTTATATCTTATGAAATTTAAAATGAAAAATGACACGCACCAGGCGGTCAGAGGCAGGGCACATCTGTTCCTGGTTGGATACTGAATGGTAGCACTAATTTGGGGATGTTTTATAATAGCAAAAAAGGGTCCTTTTGAGAAATTATTTTGATGAGAAGAGAAATAAAGGTTGTCTGTCTTTTAAAAATGAAACTAAATGCTTCTCTGTTTAAAATTGACTAACTGGGTCCAGGAAATGGGTTAGTGGGTGATGTGCCTGCTGCATGAATATGAAGTTTGGGCCCCGGGTGCCTATGGAAAAGCCTGGTACAGCAGCCTTTCTCTATTACCTAGTGTTGGGGTGGAGAGCCAAGGAAGGTGGAGCCTAGGGACTCAGCAAGCTCCAGGCTCAAGAGGTCATTCAGTTTGTAAAGTACTGGCTGTGCAAGCATGAGGACCTGAGTTCAAATCCCCAGTGCCCACAAAAAAAAAAAACAAAAAACAGTATGTGATAGCATGTCTATAATATGAGTGCTGAGAAGACAAGAGGATCCCAAGCTCACTGGCCAGCCTGCAGAGCCGAGGTGAGCTTCAGGTTCAGTGAGAGACCTTGTCAGGATTAACATAATTAAATTCTAATTGGGCAAGCTGACCTGTCAGCTATATCCAATAATGGACAGCTGACCTTTGGATTCCCCAAGGCATCTCTCCTTCAATAGCAGCTCCCATGTCTCCCAGGCAGTGGGCTGAGAAACAGTTGAAATTATGGGTTCTCAGTATTTCATAGTTCTGTGCCATGTTATGACATCAGTGGCCTTGAACCCTACAAACCTTTCCCTACATGATCTTATTTAGCATGCACTACATCCCAGGAATTATTGATCACTGGTCATTACTGATAACCCAGGCAGTCTGACTTCCAGGTCTGCGTTTGAAAACTGTTTTTCTGCCTCAGTAGCAATTTCCTTACTTAGTGCAATTTATTTTTAAAAGAACCAGAAGAAGCATTTACATGCAAGGTTCTAAAGTAGCATCGAGGAAGAGATAGTGTCGCTATTTCTTGCAGAAGACAACTAATTGTCACCCCAACAAGGGTCATTTAAAGACAAACCTGCGATCTGTGTATGTTAATTGAGCAAATGAATGGCCAGGTGAATAATGCAAAGTGTAAGTGGATAAACCGATGTGAAAGCATGGAGATTCCGTGTGCTTATCAGACATGGTTGGCTCATTTAATGTCTGCGCACTTTACTTCTGGGGAAGGGTAAACCAGTTGCCTAGTTTGAAAGGCTCAGGTTATGCTCCAGCACTTGTGGCTTTTGCCAAGGACTTAAGTTACACTTTCCTCACTGTCTCTGATCTCTGCTTGGCTACCTAGATAGTGGGACTTTGTGGTTTCCTTCCATGATGGTCCAGAGAAATTTATGGGTTTAGTAAGTTTTTTCTCCGGACAAAAAGTTGCAGGAGCAAGAGGTTGGAGACAGTCATTCTAATATGTTGTGGAAACTGGATGCTGGGGATTTGAGTAAGAGCAAATTCTGCTTGGTGTATCCAGAGTGGGACCTGAAGCAAGGTCCTAGGTGGTGCTGATGCTGTAGGTCAGCGGGCCACACTAAGCACCCAGGGATCAGGAGGGTCAAATCTGGAGGCGACTGGGCGATGGGGAGAATTGGAAGAAGGACGCGAGGAAGGAGCATCAGGCGAGGAGGGGGTGATGCTGAGCGGACGGGGGCAGGCTGCGGGGCTGGAGCGAGGATGCGCAGAGCGAGGCAGGGAGGCGGCGGCGGGTGCGGGCGCTCCGCGGCTGCGCGGCGCGTGCTGGCGGCGGCTCGGTCCCGGCCCGCGCCCGCCGGGTCCCCGCTGCGGCCGGAGCGGCCTGGCTGCGGGATCCGTGCGCAGCGATGGCGGGGCAACCCCTGCGGCGCCCGGCCTGGGTACCACTGCTCCTGCGGTTGCTACTAGCGGGGATCACTGCCTGCGATGCCAGCCCCGCGGACGACGGCGCGGGCCCGGGGGGCCGGGGACCCCGGGGACGCGCGCGAGGGGACGCGGGCGCGGACGAGGCAGTGCCACGCCACGACTCCTCCTACGGCACCTTCGCTGGCGAGTTCTACGACCTGCGCTACCTGTCAGAGGAAGGTAAGGCTACCAGAGGGTGAGGAGCGACCTGGGGATGGGAGATTGAGGGGTGCAGGAAGGGTTCGCAAAGATGTCATTGGAGGCAGATGTGCACAGCAGAGACTAAAGTAGGGAGCCCGGCGCTCTGACCCAGCCTGTAGGAGGGAAGTCTGGAGGAGCTATCAGCGCCTGCTCCCCTCTTTACACGTGGGGAGACTAGGGCCGGGAGACTCAGACTCAAGTCCTGGGAGGCTGTGGATAGGAGGTGCTAAGCTTATGCTCCCCTAGTTCTCAGCGTCTGGCCTCCTCCATCCTCCTGCCATGGAGGAGGCACCATCTGGACTAGGATTCTGGAGCCCAGTGCAGCAGGCGGGAAGCAGAAAACCCAACTTAAAGAGACCCGTTGCCCAGCTACCTCCTGGTCTGTTTGGATTGACCTAAATTTGCAGGTACTGTCGCTCCATCTTTTTGTTGCTCTCATTGCCCAGGCGCCAGAGATGGGTCACAGCTCCCTCCCCAGTCCAACCCACAGCTGCTACCACCACACTTGTCGTCTCCTAGTGTGAGCCACCATTGTTGGGACCATCTGGGCCCAGAGACTGGGGTTTCTTCGCCAGCTTCCCTGAGGAGCTGTTTCAGAGGGTACAAAAGGCAAAGCCATTCTGATAAAAGGAATGGAAACTGGTCTCTTACTTCCGCAGCTTGCGGGCAGCTTGGCAATGAGGAGCCCAGAATCAAGGAAGGGGTTGAAATGAGGTTATCTGTTCGTGGATATATCTCTTAATTAGGATGAGGTTCAGCTGTACACATCTTCGATAAAATAGAATTTTCTCTCTCATGTAAGGAAATCTAAAACCCCACAATCTAGAGATGGCATGAAGTCTCCAGTCTTAGGGACCCTGGGGCTGTAGCTTCTTCTGCTCCTAAGTAATTCTTAGCTTGTAACTTAATGACCCCAAGTAGCCGCTTGAGCCCTACTCATTACCTTCACATTCCAGATGGAGAGAGAGACAATGGGGGAGAAAATGCTGACTGCCTACTTATTAAGGATGCTACTCGGATAGAAGTTCCATCGAACGATTTTAGTGTCTTAGCCATGTGGTCACACATAGCTGTAAAAGAGATGGGGAAGGGTAATCTTGTAGCTAAAAAAAGATACACTATATCCACGTCAAAATAATATAATTATTATTTTAAGGAAGGTGGAGAGAATGGATTGGGGAAATATATTTATTAAATAGACACTGCTGAACCAGCCCCCCTCCCTTCCCTCCCCCTCCCCACTTACTGACCTCGACACTGGCTGTTCAAGGGCTGGAGAAGCAACTCTACGTTGTCACTCAGGGACCTACATGCCTTCCGTCTTGTTGCTCTACTATCCTTTAAGACCTTGTCCTCATCTATGTAATAGAAGATTGGTGGCTTGTATGTCTTTGTTCAAGACTGAGGGTAGGGTGCTAGATAGATGGGTCAGTGAGTAAAGCCCTTTGCTACACAAACCTGAGGGACCTGAATTCAGAGCATCAGAGCCCATGTAAAGCTAGATGCAGTAGCTCCTGTGTCTGTAATGCCACCAATACATGTCTGATTCTTCCTCTGGGTCCTCTGTAAACATAGTCTTCCATGAGCATTTATTGGAGCTGTGTTCAAAGTTCTATTTATTTATTCCTACATGCAAGTGCGTGCGTGCGTGCGTGCGTACAGGTGCATGTATTCTTATTCATATATGTGGAGGCTATAAAACAATCTTGGATGATGTTCCTCAGGCACTACCCACCTTATTTTTTTCTCTTTCTCTCATTGGCCTGGAGCTCATCCATCCCAGAGAGCTCAGGGAATCTGCCTGTCTCTGTCTCCTCTTGTACTGGAATTACAAACATGTATCACCAACAAGTCCATATTTTTCATATGAGTTCTAGGAAAAAGCTCAAGTGTTCATGCATGTGTGTCAAGCACTTCACTAATAGGGTTATCTCCCCAGCCTTCACTGTCCTTTCCTAAGTCCCCACTGTGTGCCAGACTGTTTCCTACAGTACTTTACCTACATTAATTGTCATCTGCGCAGTGATCCTGTGAGTTAGATACTACTGTTTCCTCCCATCCTTTAAGAGTTAAGGGAAATTACTCACTTCTTTTTTCCTTTTCAAATCTTGGCTAAATGCACACAGCTAGAAAGTAGCAGAGGACTGTTGGATGGGTGGATTGGCTCTGTAGAGTAGGTGGTGCTGGTCTGCCTAGGTGTAAGGCTCATGTTGGCAGGTGTTAGGAACTGGACTTGAACAGGTAGGAGTGAGGGTTTTCATCAAGGCACTTGAGATGAAATCACTTTCGGAGTGATGCACAAGGCAGGTCCTGAAGAGACTGAGCGCTACTGTGAAAGCATCCGTGTAGGACTTGACGGTCTGCCACTTCTCTTGCTCAACATCCTCTCTGCATTATGTGACCCTGGTAAGTAGAAGCGACAGTTCAGGTGGCCGCAGAGAAAGGCTGATGCTGTAGTTCTCAGAGGTGAAGCTGAATGGTATAACCAGCCAGTCTGTGGTTTAAACTTCACCGAATCGAGGGCTAAATGAATACCTGAAGGCTCCAAGCCAACCAGTTAATTAGAAGCAATAAATAGCAAAGCAAAAGCCATTAACCACTCAGTAGAGTATGGCAAAATGGGCTCAAGGGATTGCAGAAAAAGGACACACAGTCCACAAATTAGATGAGAGTGGAAGCCACTGAGCCTGAAACAAGAAAGTGGACAGAAGTGGAGCCCAGTGATAGTGAGCTGCTTAGCATATGCATGATTGTGGGTGGAGCCCAGTGATAGCTGCTTAGCATATGCATAATTGTGGGTGGAGCCCAGTGATAGCTGCTTAGCATATGCATGATTGTGGGTGGGGCCCAGTGATAGCTGCTTAGCATGTGCATGATTGTGGGTGGGGCCCAGTGATAGCTGCTTAGCATATGCATGATTGTGGGTGGAGTCCAGTGATAGCTGCTTAACATGTGCATGGCTGTGGGTTCGACCTCCAACACTGCAAACATAAACAATAAGTAAATAAAATTAAATGAGAAAACCAGCTTCTCATAGGAATATCTGACAGGCAGAAATGATAAAATAGAAATTAGAAGAAAAAAGTGGCTGTAATTAGTTTCTAAAACAAAATTACTAGAAAGATTGAATCCATGTGAGAAAGAAGAAAATTTTTACAATAAAAAAGTCCTCTAATGTAACATTATTCCTTTAGGTTTTGTATGATTGTCAGTGTATGTACAGATGTATTTAAGTATGTAGATATATGCACACACATGCCATGACCAGAGGTCAAACTTGGGTGTTGTTCCTCGGGAGTCACCCACCTTGTCTTTTTATTTTGGTTTGATGGAGCTGGGGGTGATTTATATATGTAGAAGCCAGAAGAAGAGAGTAGCCATTGTGCTATTGCTTTATCATTCTCTGCCTTGTTCCATTGAGGAATGGTCTCTAACTAATAGTCTGGTAGTCAGCAAACTCCCGTGATCCTCCTATACCCCCACCCCCAACCCATTGCTGGGTTACAAGCAGGTGCAGCAATACTTGGCCATGTACATGGGTGCTAGGGATTTGAACTCAGATCCTCGTGATTGCACATTGATTCCTTTTACTTGCTAAGCCATCTTCCCAGCTCCACCTTGTTTTTTAAGATAGATTTTCTCTTACAGGGATATGGGACTCACCAATTAGGCTAGTTGGCTGGCCAGTTAGCATCTTCCCAGTATCTGGGTTACAGGCAAGGGCAACCACACCAGCTTTACAACACGGGTGCTAGGGGTCAAACTCAGATCCTCATGCTTGTGTGGCAGGCACTTCCCCAGATCTTCATTTAGGTTTTCATTTTGGAGAAAAATGGTGTCAAGGTAGGAAATGGGGAGAGGAAGTAAGCCAAGCAAACAAACTGATGTAAATGAGGAAATGGATGTAACTTATTAAAAGAGGCCAGGGAGCCATAGCTGGGTGGTTCAACCTCTATATCTCAACATTGAGGAAGACAGGTCAGTATACACAGGGAGTCAGGATGTAGGAAATGTGAAGAAGTACTTGAAAACTCTACAAGAAGAGGGTTTTAAAAATATATATATTTTTTAAATAGCAAGTGGAGAAGTTGGTCCTGTGGTGCATTGTTAATGAGGATGTAAAATATTATAGCTCTTTGGAAAATGACTTGGCAGCTCCTCTGAGAGTAAAATGTACAGTTACCATAGAATGTAGCAATTGTATTCTAAGAGACTTGGAAATGTATCCACATAAAACCTTCTACACAGCTGCGTGATTCAGAATAGTCCCAAAGTAGGAGCAACCAAAGTGTCTACCAACTGATGAACAGATAAACAAATATGCTCTACCGTTACAGTGGGGATGCTAGTCTGTTGTAAGGAGGAATGAAGTTTCAATACATGCTGCAGGGTAGATGAACCTTGGAAACATCATGCTAAATGAAAGAGACCAAAAAAACTAGGCCACATGATTCCATCGACAGGCAATGTACAGAATGGGCAAATCCATAGGAGCAGAACATACATTAAAGGATGCTGGGGGACAGGGGGTAAACAGACAGGATGAGGGAGTGGCTGCTGACTGGCACTTGGTTTCTTCCTGGAACCGTGGAACTTTTGTTGGACTAGACAGTAGTGAGGGTTGTGTAACCTTGTGGAGGCGTAAAAAGGACTCATTTGTCCACTTTAACATGGCAAGTCTTATGATATAGGTCAGAGTTCAATAACAACAGAAGCAGATAAAACCAGTTAATAAGAAGCCAAGGTTTGTCTAGTACTTGGGAGGCTGAGGCAGGCAAATTTGAAATCAGACTGGAATTCATAGCAAGACCTTGTCCAAGAAGTGGGAGATCTGACTGAAGAATCAGAAAACCTGTATAAAAAAAAAAATGAGACGAATAGGCCGGCCGAGTGGGATGGGTGGTGGTGATGCAGGGACTCAGAAGGTAAAAGCTCGCCCAGCCCAGAGGAGGTGAGGACATGGAGGAAGCTGGTTCACCAGACTGGGTCTAATGAGAGACCCTGCTTCACCACAGAAAGTGGACAATCTAGGGAGACACCTGAGGTCAGCCTCTCGCCTTCACATGCACACATGTGTGCCTGTAGATGTGTGAACATGTATTCAGATGCACACCACACACCACATAAGAAAGAAAAAAAGGAAAAAAATTGAGTCAACTAAAAACAAATCTTCCAAATAAGAATGCTCAAGGCTCAATCCTACCAAGTATTCAAGTGAGAGATAGCGCTCACTCTCAATATATATAAACTTAAAAATGTGTAGCTCTGGAGAGATGGCTCAGCAATTAAAAGTACTGACTGCTTTTCCAGAGGACCTGGGTTCAATTCCCAGCACCCACATGGTGGCTCACAACTGTAACTGCAGACCTAGCTGACCCAATGCCCTCTTCTGGCCTCTATAAGCAATGCATGCATTTGATATACAGACACGCATTTGGACAGAACACCCTTACACCCCTTACATTTTAAAAAAAAAGGTTAATTTTAAAAATTGGTCATCTGTGTGTGCGTGCGTGTGTGTGCGCATGTGTGTGTGCATGTGCATGATGTGGGGGTGGGGCTGTACAAATATGAGTGTCATGGTGTAGGTGTGGAGGTCAGGGGACAATCTATAGAGTCGTTTTTTTCCTTCCACCTTTACGTGGGTTATGAGGATCAAACTCGGGTTATGCAAAAGACACCTTTACTCACAGAGCCATTTTGCCAGTGCCCTGAACATATTTCTATTGACTATACAAGTATATTGGAAGAAGTAAACGTGATGTTTTGGGCAAAGATGAGTTTTAAGGGAATTGAGATAGTAACAAAATCTGACACGATATAATTAAAGTTGGGCTATGAAGGACAAATAATGTCATACAGTGATAAAAGAAACAAATCAGGAACCCAATATATAAGTTTTCAGGGCTGAGGATGTGGCTCAGTGGTAGAGTGCTTACTCAGCATGAATGAGGTTCTGGGTTCATTACTCATTACTGCATAAATAACTATCGATACATATGTGTGTGTTACATATATGTATACATATATATGTATATATATGTGTGTATATATGTGTGTGTGTGTGTATATATATATATATATATATATATATATATAACACATGCATGGTGCTTTCAAATACATGAAGCAGTAATCTGTAATTATATTCATCCTATAGTATAAGTGTACTAATAATTAATATTAATATTATCTATTATTAATAGATATTAGGGAATACATTAAATATGCAGATAAATAAATGTCCAAACAAAATATACCAATTTCAGCACACTACCCTTAACATTAGAAAAAAATCAAATTTTAAAAATAAAAGATATATATTGTTTGACTTCTATAAATAATATTATCTAAGTGAGTATATAAACAAACACAGAACCATACTTTTTTTGAACACCCAGGACAATCCTCTAAAACTTGTCATAAACTGGTCATAGGAAGTCAGCAGATTACAAAGACTCTACCTAGTCTTAGATATCTTCAGATTATACTGAGATGAAATTTGAAGTTAGCGAAAGCCTGAGGAGGGGTGACTGGGAATGCTGCTCAGAGGCAAAGTGCCACGCGCCATCTTCTCCTCTCTGATTCTCTAGCCCTAAGAAACAAAAAGAAAGAAAATAAAAGGATCATAAGGGACAATATCAATAAAAAATATTGACCAAAGAAGAAAAGAGGAAATCATACGGGAAATTATGATAGCCTTCTGTTGAGCTATCAAAATGTCATATGTCAAAATATTGGCATTAGGGATGACACAGCAGCTAACAGCACTGGCCACCAAGCTTGACAACCTAAGTTTGATCCCTAAAACTCACTCCCAGGAGTTGTCCTCTGACCTCCACAGGTGCACGGGGACATGCATGCATTCATACATCTATTTAAAGCATGACATGACGTGGTTCTAAAGTATGGTCACAGGGTTTATGCAGCTATTGCCAGAGTCATATTTAGAACACTCTGATCACCCTGAAAAGAAGCCATATTTCCTTGGAGCCAACACCATGCAGGCAGGCATTTTGTGTTTCCCCTTGTCTCGGCTCTTGGCAACCATGAAGCCTTCTGTCTCAATATTTGTCTATCGTGGACATCTCATGCACATGATGCATTATGTGGTCATTGTTGTTTTTGTTATTTAGTTGGACTTTTCAGGGAAGCTTTTAGAAAATTAATGTAGCTTGGGAACCCAGGGCCTTCCTCACCAGCAACAGTGAGCCAGAGAATGAGAAAGAAACCAAGACACAGCTCAAAGTAGCAAAGGGATCTACAGAGTCTGGTTTTATCTATATAGGAAAGAATGAACTATTGAGGGATAGAAAGGATGGGAATAAACACACAAATCATGATCTTGAAGAGAATAATCTGATTTTATAAAAATACCAATCCTCCATCCACTCACAGATCATCTCAAACTTAAGACAATTCCACACAGCCCTCCGGTCCAGCTCTGTAAGAGAACTTCACACATGATTACTATAGGTTGTAAGAGAACTTCACACATGGTTACTATACGTTGTAAGAGAACTTCACACATGGTTACTATACGTTGCATGGAAGAATCAAGTCCGGAGAATCAGTGAGATAGTTTTGCCTTTCTAGATAATTAAGGCACACTTGAAAGCTGAGTAATTAGAATAACATGATCCTAGCTTACAAAAAAAAAAAAAACAAACCAAAAAAGTCTAGAAATAGACCCAGGTTCATGAAGGAACCAATGAGCTGGAATGGAGTTATCATAAATTACCAGAGAAAGCATGAGTTGTCTCATAAATTATGTTGAGAAAAATTGATTCAGCTTAAGGAGAGCTGGCCTTGGTGGCTTGTACCTCTGATCCCAGCATTCTGCAGGCAGAAGCAGGGGGATCTCTGTGAATTTCAGGCCAGCTGGGTCTACATAGGGAGTTTCAGGTCAGCCAGGGATACATAGTGAGACTCTTGTCTTACAAAACAAAGCAAAAAGAAACCCAAACAAATCGATATAAGTAGAAAAATACAATTGATTTCTCACCTCACATAAGATAATGAGTAAATTCCCAGTGGGTCAAAGCTCTCAGTGCACTATCTATAGCACTACAATGCTAATAAGTAAAAAAAGAAAAAGAAAAAGAAAAAAGAAAAAAAAAAGGGCTTGTGTTGATGGGGAGTAGAAAATGATCCCTTGAGACCCTGAAAATCACAATCCAAAAGCAGAGAAATTCTTAGCTTAACCTCATCCAAGTTAAATATTTGGGTCAAAAAAAAAAAGAAAAGAAAAGAAGCAAAAACAAACAAATAAAAAAAAAAACAAGATTGTTGGGAGAGTGGTAGGAAAAATAGAAACATCTGATCTGAGACCAACAATCATGAAATATATAAAATAGATACAACCTTCCATGACAACAGTTGAACAGAGTTTACAGAAATCGACCCCACAGATGAGGGAACCCAAGTGCTTAATACAGATATGAAGGGATATTTGTGTCTGGCAGTGCTTAGGGAAATCCAAATTAAAATAATAGTGAGATCATGTGGAGCTTGGATGGAGAAACTGGGCCAGTCAATCATACAGTCCCAGGGGACTGTAAGCCAGTGTTCAGAATAGTAATCTGCTCCGGCTTGGCGTAGTTAGAGGGGCAGTCTGGTGATGGGTTACAAAATGAAAATCTCCTCAATAAGCCCACAGGAAGCATGGGTAAAGACATTTATGTTTTTCACAATTGGAAAAAAACGAGCAGGTAGAGATGTGTCCTTTACTTTTCTGTGATTTACCGGAAGCAGCTTAGGGGTGAGAAGATTCATTGGCTTCATGGTTTTAACCTCTTGTGGTGGAAGAGACATGGTCGGTTAGTTCAACTCAAAGCATCAGAAGCGAGTGACAGAGGCTGTTCACATCACAGTGTACCCAAACATGGAAGAAGGATGATTCTTCAAAGACCCATTCCTGGTACCTCCTTCTGGCAGCTAAGCCTCACTTCCTTAAAGGTTCCATAGCCTCCCCAAACAGTATCCGCAGACCAAGTGTTTCAAAACAAACAAACAAACCTAAAGAGCCTGTGGGGACATTCCAATTCAAGCCACAGCAGGAGGCAAGTTTTATGTCCCAATCTTGGAGGATGTTTAAGCGAATGTATTTATATACATCTTATCTCTCAGCACAAGCTCAGGTGTTTCTCAGGGGCTTGTGATGAGTAAAGACACATCTGCTACCACAGTTCTAAAACTCTCGAGCAGAGGTTCTCACCTTCCTAATGCTACAACCTTTTAATATGGTTCCTCCTATGCTCCTCCCAGCCATAAACTTATTTTCATTGCTACTTCATAACTGTAATTTTGCTGCTGTATAAATTGTGATGTAAACATCTGTGTGTTCTGATGGTCTTTGATGACCCCTTGTGAAAGGGTTGTTCAACCTCCAGAGGGATTGCAACCTGTGGGTGAAGAACTGTTGCTCTACTGTCTTTTCCAGGAACCAGGAACAAAGCCCAGATTGCCTGGGATTTGGGGACAGCTTGCAAAGCAACAAACAAACAAACCAAAGACTAGGGTCTGGTGGTCTAACACAGTGGTAAAATGTATTCTAAACCTGTTAGTTCAATCCACAACTTTGGGTGGAAACATTTTTAAATGGATGTGCGAGCACAGCTCACAGAATACACGTTCCTATTTGGTTTTGTTTTAGAACACACACCATAATGGAAAATCAGTGTAGTGAAGTCATTTGCCAACCCAATGAACTAGTTCAGAACATTTGCCTAAGCTGTGTTCCAAAACTTGCTTTTATTTGGTGTTCAGAAACACATTTTTCTTAAAAAGGCAATGCTACCCAAGGGTTATTAGTTCTCAGTTAAGTTGATAACATTTTAATAGCCATAAGGGTCCAGGGATGATAATGGCAACTGGTATTTATTGAACTGGAAATCTACCATAAGCCAATATTAGCCTGGATGCTGGGAATGATTAAGAATGCTGTGCTTGAAAGTGGAAGAGGAAATCAGGGGCCGGTGCTCAGTGAAAGATTTTTTCAAGACTTTATGAGGTTCTGAGTTTAGTCACACACACACACACACACACACACACACACACACACACACACGCACACGAACAGGCACACGAAGAGAGAGAGAGAGAGAGAGAGAGAGAGAGAGAGCGCAGAACAAAAGATGCAGAACTTGAGTCAAAAGTAAAATGGAAGAAACTGTCACCTTCAGCATCTTAATGACAAATAAGGAAGCAGCCATTGCATTCCTGGATGAATACTCTGGAGGAAAAAAATTACCCTACTTCAGTGACAAATAAGAGTAAGGGCATAAATGAAGATTCTTAATATGATGTGTAGTGTTGAAAAGCTGCTCAATAAATACAGAGAGAAAAAGAAAAAGCCTTCTCCAGGCAGGATGTGGTCTATAGTAGTGAAAATAATGTAGGTTTTAGTACAAAATAGGGCAATAGAATTAAACCATTTGAACCAGTTACTCAGGGTGTTGTTTGATCCAGTGCTCAAACTCTGGGGCAGTAGAAGCAGACAGACTTGTGCCAGGACAGTATAGCCTGGAGACATTTGTGAAAAGTCTAAAGCTAATATAATAAGACTTCACTGAAGGGAAGAGCCACAAATCAAAGGGGGCATGCTTTACACTGCCTGGGCCTATCTGTGGAAGCCAGTATCTCACCATCCATCATTCACTCAGTGTCCAGTGCCAAGCCTCACGCTGGGCAGAGAATGCAGCATGAGGCACACACAGCTGCTGCACACGTGGAGTGAACACCCCAGGTGAAAATGATTTCCCTTGGAACCTGGAGGCCTCCGTGACCTTATTCTCCAGCATTGCTTAAATGCATTATGGAGTAAGTAATCTCAGAGGGACAATGCTAGACAGCATGTGTTGGAAAGACTTGGCATATGGGTAAGAGGTGGCCCAGAGAGATGAAGTTGTAATATCCATCCTACATATAAGTGGAATCACCCGACTACCAAGTTAAAAGCTGGGCCTTTGTCATCTGTCTTTCTTCCTGAGTGTGTGCACTGTTGTAAAGTTGAGATTTTCTAACTCCTAGGGGGGCAGTGGTACGCCGGTGGTTATGTAGAGTCTCTACTCAAGGTCTGTGGTTGCTTTCTTGAAAATGAAATAAGAGCACACTCATTCCCAGCATTCACCTAAGATGAAGTCCAAAAGTGTGGATGCCCTCATGAAGGGGATAGTCTGACTTCATCAAAGACCATTGTTAAGTCTGTAAACGTCACTAGCGGTAATGATAAAAACAAAAAAATAAGCAGTGCACTCTTTAGAATTCTCATTGTAAGGATTGTTACTGGATTTCTCTGACCATCATTTGTCTTCACTGCCCAGGCTACCCTTTCCCCACTGCTCCTCCTGTGGACCCATTTGCCAAAATCAAGGTGGAAGACTGTGGCAGAACTAAGGGATGCTTCAGGTAGGTAGAGGTGGAAGTCTGACCATTTAGGCTCAGAAATGTACTGAATTTCTCCAGATAGGACTCAAACCTGCAGGCATCGCTATGTGGACACGTGGGTCTGTCCCCCCTTTTAACTTCAGCAAGGTTACAGAAAGTTCAAATAAGAAAATCCAGTGCTCAGGGGTTTTGTTTGCTGATACAGGTCTTGCTGTCCTTGAATTCTGGGGAATCTCACTGCTTCTCTGTAATGCTGGCATTACAAGTGTGCACCACCATGCTTGGTTAGTGTTCGGTTTGGGCGTGTTCTTTTTTTTTCTTTTTTTTAAGACAGTGTCCTAGTCACTTTCTATGGCTGTGATAAAGACATAACCAAGAAGGTTTATATCACAATCCACCTCGGAGAGAAGCCAAGGCAGGAACTCAAGCAAGGCAGGAACGTGGAGGCAGGAGCTGAAGTAGAGGCCATGGAGGGGTGCTGCTCACTGGCTTGCTCTCATGGCTTGCTCAGCTTGCTTGCTTATACCACCTAGAGTACCTGGCCAGGGCCGATATCACCCATAGTGAGCTGGACCCCCCCCCCCATCAGTAGTTAATCAAGAAAATGCCATACTGACTTGCCTGTAGGCAATCTGATGGAGGCATTTTCTCAGATGAGGTTTCCCCTCCTCCTTGACTCTATCTTGTGTCAAACCAACAAAAATATAACCAGACAGGCAGGTTCTCCTATAGCCAAGACCACCCTTAAATTTGTTATGCAAACAAGGTTAATCTTAAATTTCGAATCCTCCTGCTTTCCCCTCCCTTGTTCTGGGATGACAGGTGTACGCCTAGCTTTTGCAGCGCTGAGGATTGAACTCAGGGCTTAGTGCATGCTGGGTAAGCATTCCACCAACTGAACTACATTCCCAACCACAACAATTCCTTTCCAAATAAATAGTCATGACTTGTGGATTGTGCATGATGCTAAGCATTGGTGATTGTAGCTTATTAGTGTGAGCGAGTCCCTACATGGTTCTTGGTAGCATTCCATCAAGACATGACGGGCTCTAAATGAGCATGCTGGCATGTGCCTGTAATCCCAGCACTCAGGTGGCCGAGGCAAGAGGCTCAAAAGTTTTAGGCTAACCTTGGCTACTTAGTGAGAAGACCCTGTATCAGAGAAAAGAAGACTGGTGGAGGGAGGGAGAGATGGAGATGGTTATGGAGAAAATAAAAAATGAATGAATACGGATTGGCTTGGTAGACAGCAGTAGCGTAGAAACTTCTCAAAGAGACGTTTTGAAGTTTTAAAGTGCTAATCTTGCTGCTCAGGGCTCAAGGTTTAAGGAGCCAAGCACTGACTCCAGAGTCTTGAGCTTTATTGGCTTACAAGGCTTTTTTGAAGACCTGTAAAAAAGTTCCAATACAATTATCATTGAGCAAAATGGCCAGCAGTGTCTGATCCTGGTGGTGGTGCTTGGGAAGGAGTTTTAATAGCCTGCCGGCTCAGTGCGGCTGGTCTTTCACATTGTTCTCTGCTCTTCTTTCCCTCCCTCATTCATTCATGTTTCACCCCAGCTCCAGGTGGCCAGCACTATATGTCTTTTTCCTGTTACTTGGGGTATCCCTGCTAACCTATGAGTATGATCTTGTCTCCTTCCTCTTTCACCCTTCGGCACCCTGGGTCTTGTTCTTGCAGACATCTGCCATCTATGCTTTTATCCTCTCAACCATTGAAAGAGTTCCATTCCTTCCTCCCCTCCTCTTCTCCTTCCCTCCTCCTTTTCTTTCCTCCCCTTCCCTCCCTTCCCTCCCCTTTCCTTCCCCTTTTCTTACCTCCCCTTCCCTTCCTTTCCCTTCCCTGCCCTTTCCTCCCTTCCCCTTCCATTCCTTCCCCTCCCATCTTCTCCCCCATCAACCTTCCCTTCCCTTCCCTCTCCTCCCCTCCCCTCCCCTCCCTTCCCTTCACTTCCCTTCCTTCCCCTCCCATTCTCTCCCTTCCATTCCCCTTCCCTTTCCCTCTCGTTTCTTTCCTGTTCTCTCTTTTATGCCTATGGTCATGTACATTACAAACATGCTTCACCAGTGAGATACATTTCATTACAACATTGTGTATCATTCTGACAATGGTTGAATACAGTGCTCCTTAACTAGGGGTTTCCAATTCCTGGTCCCCACTGGTACAGGATCCATAAGTTATTTGTAAAGATTGTTGTTACATTTATGTATTTTGTGTGTGGTGTATGCATATGCACATATGTATATATGCACATGTAAGTGTGTGCACTTACGTCATGGCACTCTGTGGAGATCAGAAGACAACTTGCTGGAGTCTTCTCTTTTTCTACCATGTAAGTTTCACAGAGCAAACTCGGGTCTCCATGCTTGGTGACAGATGTTCTTATCTATGGAGCCATCTCACTTGTTCCTTTGTAAGAAATTTGAAATTTTTGTTTTCTCCTTAGTGGTGCCCTTCAAAAAGATGCATGTATGCATAATCTTACCATCTAGAGAATGATCTTATGTGCTATGTTTTAGTGTCTGACCGTGACTCTGTTAAAGGCAAGTGGATTTTATAAGTAAATCATGTACTTGTGTTCATCAGATACTAGGTGATGCTGTCACATATGAATTGTACAAGTGTGGCTTTTGCAGCAGACCAAGAGATTAACTTGCAGGAGCTAGGCCATCATTCCTTGCTGGTAATAAGGATATGCTCAACTCAAAACCCCCTACAGTACAGTCAGAGACGCCACATGCACCACAGGCACCACTGCAGAGAAATCCTTTCAGGAAAATCACACCCTTAGCATCACACAAAGGCTGTGAATTTCAGGATTTCTGTTTTTATTTCTAAATCGGTGGTATTTTAACTATGAAAAACTATATGGAAAAAATAGTCACTCTACTTTTTAATTAAGAAAACTTGACAAGTGTTTAACTTGAACAGATCCAGTTCAGAGCCTGTTGAAGGCTCTGATTTCACTAAACAACCTACCTAGTTGATCTCCCTTCTCTGGACTTTAGTTTGCTTATGAAGTGGAGCAGGACCCTGCCGAGGAGGAAACAGTGTTTCCAAGATCCCAGGAAGCAACAATAGTTAATGGCATTGTTCAGTGCCCTTGGGTTGCACTCTGGATACTCTCTTTGTGTTCGAATCACATAGAACTAACAATGTCTCTTTTGGCAAATCCTCCAGATATGGAAAGCCAGGCTGTAATGCAGAAACCTGTGACTACTTCCTTAGCTACCGGATGATAGGCGCTGATGTCGAGTTTGAACTGAGTGCAGACACGGATGGTTGGGTTGCAGTTGGATTCTCTTCAGACAAAAAGATGGTATGGCATAAAACTTGATAGAAGCTGCTTTCTCTTTTTGCTTAGTTGGTCTTCTTTAGATTTCAGAAGCAAATGAGTTAATTGAAGAAGTAGAAGCATTGTATTAGTCACAGCTCTCTAATTGTAAGTTTCAAACATTCAGTGGCCCAGGGCAGTGGTGTCTCATGCCTTTAATCCCAGCACTCCGGAGGCAGAGATGGGTAGAGCCCTGAAAAAACAATAATAAAAACCAAACAACACCATCAGAGGCTGGAGAGATGGCGCAGCAGGTTAAGACCACACACTACTCTTGCAGAGGACCAGGGTTTGGTTTCCAGCACCCACATCAAATGGCTCACAACTGCCTGCAACTCCAGATCTAGGGGTTCTGATACCCTCTGGCCTCTGTGGGCTCATGCCGATGATGTGCGCAGTGCGTATAAACTCATGCATGAACACACACATAAATAAGTAAATCCTTTTGTTTAATTCAAACAAGCTTTAGTAGAAAGCTTGGTTATTAGAATATAGGGCATCCATCTCGTGCTACATGTAGTGACCAGCTCTGTCCACATCATATGCTGTAAACTACATGTCTTGTGCCAGTTGTTATGTTTCTTTCTTCTTTGTGTGTGCATCAGCTGGGGTTCAGCTTGGTTTTGGTGGGCATATCTGGGCTTGGCTGTAGTCTATGGGTTGGGTTTGATTTCCTATGTGTGTATTAGTCAATCTGGAAGGGGCAGCTACCCAAGACTGTTTCTCTTCATAGCATATGTGATCAGATATCTGTTATTTCTCTCTCCTCTACCTCACTACACACACATGCACACGCACACGCACACACACTTATGACCATAATAGATTAACCCTCTGAAACTAAGCCAGTTGAACCAGCACCTGGACATCCACACTGCCCAGGATGGAGAATTATTTTTCCATGGACTCCTGGGAAGCAAAGCCTGAAGTCCCCTAACTGTTAGCACCTTGAGATATTGAGTGGCTGTCCAGGAGACCCTGAGCTCTCTCTTACTCTGCTTTGGTTTTGTTGTTATTACTATTGTTGTTGTTGTTGGTGGTGGTGGTATGTGTGTGTGGGGTGTGGGGAAGCCATGGGGCCCAAAGATGGAGCCTAAGATCAGCTTGCCGTTTTTCTGGTGGCCAGGACCTGGGGGACTATGGTGAGGGGTGTTGTAGGCAGAGCCCAGACCCCATCCAGTGAATCATCACAATAAAGGAGAAAGAAGTAAGGAGCACATGGGTTCAAGACTAGCAGAGGTCACACAGTGAGATCCTGTCGGAAAACAGGGAAGGAAGGGAGGGGTAGCGGGAGGGAAGGAGGGAAGGGAGGGTTGATCTGGGGGCTCACATAAAGGCTGACTGGGGAGCCTTTACAGCAGCACTGTAATATCTATGAAAGTAGAGGCCCCTCTTTTCCTCTCCTCTCTCCATTGAATCATGCATTAAATTAAAAAACAAAAACCTGATGCCGTATAGCAAGAGTGATGTGCGTTCTCTTTTTAATAACCTTGAATTTTTATGGCACAATTTTCAAATTAATTTCTTTTTTAACAGCATCTTTGGGTTCTTATCTAAGTGACACGCCTCACGGGCTCCAGGAACTACCTCCCCATCATCCCTATCCTCCACACGATGGTACAATCGGCTAATCTTTAATGTTTTTTAAGTTGTTTTGAAAGAAAAATTAAAGCTCCAGATAGGCCACATAGATAGCTCCCCAGACTTTCCTCCCACACCCTTCTCTCTGTTTCTATATCTTTTGCCAGACGCATCTTCTGATATCTGTTTTATTATAGTACACCTAAAATTTATCATTTCTGACCATTTTCCAGTGTATAATTCAGTGACATCAATCACAACCTCTACTGTGAAATCATCACACAGTTTTCTAACCCAGAACTAGGAAACTCAAATAGCATTTTGCTATCTGTGTGCTGCTCTCTCCTGATGCTGCCTCTGCTGCTACTATGTATGACTAACATTTTCTGGAAACTTCAATTCTACATCACAGATCTCATGACCCTTTAAACATTAACTATTTCAGAGGGTTCTCCTAAAATCAAAGACCTTGTCTTTTATTATAGGGTTTCCCTACCACATTCAGAGAGTTTAAAATCCATAGGATAGTACTGTCAACATTTAGTGGTCATGTGACTTTAGTCCTCTTCACTTTGTATGGCTTCTGGGTCTTTTAAATTAATGAATGGATTAGTTAATTGCTTTGGGAAGTTTATCATGACTGAAGTTTTTGTTTGGTTTGACTTGGTTGGGTTCTTTGAGAGAGGCTTTCTCTATGTAGCCTTGGCTGTCCTACAACCCATTCTGTAGACCAGGCCAGCCTCAAATGCAGAGATCCGCCTGCTTCTGCCTCCCAAGTGCTGGGATTAAAGACGTGCACCACCACTGCCCGGCCTTAGCTGAAGTTTTATTTTATTTTCTTAGAATGAACTTCAAGGGGGATTTATCTGGCTGTGGGTGTCAGGCTACTTCATGTGGTTTTGTGCAGGGAATCCATGGGTGGTGACAGTGGGAAGGCCCTAAAATGTCAACCATTGTGATGCTAACTTTGCTCAGTCGTTTAAGACTCTTTTAAAAGGATTTTTAAAAATGTCTTCTGTTTAGTTGTTTATGTGGGAGGTGTGCTTGCTGCATTGCACACGTGGAGGTCAGAGGACAACTTGCAAGAGTTGATTTTCTCCTTCCACCAGGTGGTGAGGAATGGAACTCAGACATTTCTAATTACAGAGTTTATGGGATATGTATTTCTGAGTGAAAAGCTTGCAGAAGACAAATCTTTGCCTCTCCTCAACGTTTTTCTCTGCTAGGGTGGTGATGATGTCATGGCCTGCGTCCATGATGACAATGGCAGAGTCCGCATACAACACTTCTATAATGTAGGCCAGTGGGCAAAGGAGGTTCAGAGAAATCCTGCCCGAGATGAAGAAGGAGTTTTCGAGAACAACCGTGTCACCTGCAGGTTTAAGCGCCCTGTGAATGTCCCCAGGGATGAAACAATTGTGGATCTGCACTTGAGTTGGTACTACCTGTTTGCCTGGGGTCCGGCCATTCAAGGTAAGCCTATATTTCAGCTTCTGCATTGAACACCACATGCAGTCCCAGTGTGTGCATGAGAGCCACAAGCACTCTGAGTATTCTGTAAGGAAAAGGGAGTACAGGTTCTCCCTTCAGAAGGTTCTAAAAAACCTACACTGCAAGAGGACACCTGACAGAGTACACACATGCATAGCTAAGGCGTGTGACACAGCACAGCATGAGCATGCGTTTCATGAGGCAGTCATGTGTCTGCTGTGGAGGGCAGACATTTCTATTTGCTCCTCCTCCTGTCCTGCAGAGTTCCTGATATCATTGTTCTCATAGAATATAAGAAACTCACTCGTGGTAGACAACTAATTAATAGTGGAAATAAAACCCAATTCCAGGTCTTTCAGACTCGAAAGCAAGTGAACTCCTGACCAGCATCCTTTTAATAAGAAAATACTAAAGAGAAAGGAGTTTCTAGAGATTTCTCTAGAGCTTGACAGCAAGCATTAATTCTCACTTTATGATCATCCCCATAGTCACAAATCAATCAAAATACTCCATTTTCAGCCCATTAATCCTCAGCTATTAAGGTGGATAGCAATACCACAGCTATATTGGTAAGTCAAGTCTTCTGCATGTTAGAGGTCAGGCGGAGACTGTGTATTTCTATCAAGTTTTCCAATGGTGCTGGGCTGTGGATCATGTCACTTCCCCTGGCAGAGCTCTTTGGTAGTTTCCTGTTAAAGGCCCGAGGACATCATAAGACCTTTTAGAGGTTGCTTAAATCAAGTCATCTTGTGAGCCTTCCACCTGGGCAACCCAGTGGCCTTCCATCTAGTGGCCTGACCAAGGTGAGTTTGGTTTGCAGTCCTATATAGAGATCTCTTTCTCTCTCTGGCTACTAGGACATTTACCTTTCTTCCTTGCGTTTTCTTTCTTTCTTTCTTTCTTTCTTTCTTTCTTTCTTTCTTTCTTTTTTCTTTTTCTTTGAGCCAGCTGTCTACTATGTTGCACAGGCTAGAGCAATCCTTAGTGTATAGCATCACATCCAGATGACATCTGTCTTTCCTGTGTGTTCATCAGCTTTTCGTTGCTTTATCTGATCTGTCTCCCCCACCCACCCCATTTTTTCCATTGATTTAGAAAGTACATAATCTCCCCTTTGCCTTTTCTTCCCTTCCCACCCATTGCTACCTGGGGAAAAGCATCGGATGCCTCTAGATTGGTGGTACCTTTCCACTCATTTGCTGCTTTCCCAGAATAACCCCACTAGATCTGCAATGGTACCTTTCAAGCCCTATGAAAATAAATGATATTTTAGCCTGGAGAGATGAATGCATTTCAAACAGTAAGATTGGTATCTGGAAATTTGAGTTTTTAGTCCTGGTCTGCCCCGTGGTAGTTGTGTAGGCTGTTATCTAATCTGAACTTCATTTCCTTATACCTAAAGTAGGGGTAATACTAAGGCCTGCCTCACACAGTTATTGACTAGTGGGTGAAGATAAGCATGTGGAATTGCTTCAGCAAATTGAAAAATGCTGTACAGTAGTCCTATTCCATCTGTGGGAGATTTTACCAAGATTCCAGTGTTTACATTTGCCCCTATACATAATGTATAAATTAGAATTCAGTATGAGTTTTATAGTGATGCTACCAATAAAGCAATCATAAGTTACAGCACACTGCAGGAAGTCATATAAAATGCAATCTTTTTCTCTTTTCAAAAATACCTTACTAGGCTGGAGAGATGGCTCAGTGGTTGAGGGCACTGACTGCTCTTCCAAAGGCCGAGTTCAAATCCCATCACCCACAGGACAGCTCACAACTGTCTGTAACTCCAAGATCTGACACTTCCACACAGACATGCATGCAGGCAAAACAAATAAATTTTAAAAATCTCTTGCTGTCTCAAACTATATTTTTGAACTGTGGTTGACTATGATCATTGAAGGCAGAAAGAAACCTTGGACAATGGGGACTCTTGTATGTTCAGAAGGTCTTAGAGTCTGACATCTGAGATTTGGAGGGATCATGTTCATCTGGGTTTCCCTGATAAGCTTCCCCCAGGTTCTTTTCTCACTGTTTCCAGACAAAGCAGACCCATTACCACCCACATGCTCGCCGCTGCTTTTTCTTGTTTCCCTGAGAGTTCTAACATCTGTCTGTTCTATTCTTGTCTCATGGAGGCATAAACTTTGGGCTAAATCTTGAAGGAGTAGAAATTCTCTTTCTCTCAAGAAAGCCATGAACTGGAGGTGCATGGCATAACCTCCGAAGCCCGTCAAGGACCAGTGAGGAAGTTTTCCTTACGTATAAACTGAGCGTGGACCCTGTGGGGTGGGACCTCCCTGCTAGCTGGGAGAGTTTGTGTAAGAGGAAGCTGGAGAGGACACTCAGTCCTCTGTGTCTGGCCGAGCTCCTGGAGAGAAAGGACTAAAAACCCCTGCTCGGTGCAAACTGGACTGATGGAACAGACCTAAACATCCAGCTGCTCTGGAGGCTGAGGCAGAAGGATCACAAGTTCAAGGCTAGTTTGGGCTACAGGGTGAGTTCAAGGCCGTCCTGACAAGGTTATCGAGACCCTTTCTCAAAGTAAAAAACAAAACTAAAAGTTGGCAAGCCGGAGCTATGTAGCTCAGTGGTAGATGTTTGCCTAGCATGTTTACAGACCTGGGTTCAGACACTCAAAAAACCTTAGCTGAGCTCCAATACCAGAGAAGCCTTTCTATTGAACTCTCATGCCTCAGTTTTTCTAACCCAGGCTTCATATGTTCTTTTCAGGAAGTCAGACATGACTAATCAATTTTACCTCATCAAGCACTTTGTAGCATTTCTTTTTTAACTTTTATTAACTAATTAATTAACTTTACATCCTGATCGCAGCTTCGCCTCCCTCATCTCCTCCCAGGTCCCTTCCTCTCCCTTCTCTCAATCCTCGATCCTCTCTTCTTTTCTTCTTAGAGAAGAGGAGGCCTCTCATGGCCGTTAACCCACTGTGGCATATCAGGTTGCAGTATGACCAGGCTCATCTTCTCCTACTGAGCCTAACCTAGGCAAGGCAGCCCAGTCAGAGGAAGGGTCCAAAGGCAGGCAACAGGGTAAGAGCCAGCCTCTGCTCCAGATGTTAGGGGTCCCACATGTTAGTGGTCTGTACATCTGTTACATAAACAAAACAAAACAAAACAAAACAAAACAAAACAAAACAAAACAAAACAAAACACTCACTAGGCATGGTGGCACATGCCTTTAATCCCAGCATCAGGAAGGCAGAGGTGTTCAGATCTGAGTTCCAGGATAGACAGAGAGAGAGAGAGAGAGAGAGAGAGAGAGAGAGAGAGGAGAAGAGGAGAGAAACTCTCTTCGTTCAAGTCGTTCTCTTGCCTGTGTCTTGCTGGAATCTGCAACCACGATGTGCACCATAGGACATAGCTTGGAAAAACCGGCTTCTTAAAATTTCTCTTTATCGCCGGGCAGTGGTGGCACACGCCTTTAATCCCAGCACTTGGGAGGCAGAGACAGGTGGATTTCTGAGTTCGAGGCCAGCCTGGTCTACAGAGTGAGTTCCAGGACAGCCAGGACTACACAGAGAAACCCTGTCTCGAAAAAACCAAAAAACAAAAAAAAAAAAAAAATTATCTTTATCATTTTATTTCTTTAGTGCTAAAGGTTAAACCAGAGGCCCTCAGATGCGAAGCATTCTCTCGGCCACTGACCTGTGCTATCAGCCCTTAAGCACTTTACACACAGAATCTCCTTCTTCAACTGGTAATCAGGTGGAGAAAAGTTCCATCCAAGGACTCATTAGATTACTCATTGTTTCCAAAATGTTCTTCCCTGCCCTTCTTGAAAAACCATTGACATCTGGCATGTCAATCTCTTTTGGCTAGGAAAGTCCCTCCCTCTCCCCTCCTCTTTTCCCTTCTTTACTCCTCCCTCATCCCTGTGGTTCATTCATGTGAGTGTACAGATGAGATCAGAGTAAAATATCAAATGTCTTCCTTTGTTATGCTCTGCCTATTTTCCTTATTTTCTTTCTTTTTTTTTCTTCCTTTTTCATCACCACCACCACCACCACCATCATCATCATCATGAGACAGGGCCTCTCTATATGGTCCTGGCTATCTTGGAACTCACAACTCACTATGGTTCACCTACTTCCGAGTACTAGGATTAAAGTGCCTGGCTCACCTTATCTTCAGATAGAGTCTCTTACAGAACTGGAAAGCAGCCTTTTTGGATACACTGGCCTGCTGGCCAGTGAACTCTTAGAGTCTTACCTGTCTTTGCTCCCCAGTGCTCAGGTTATACAAACATATGGCCATGCTTGACTTTTTACATGGGTGTTGTGGATTCAAACTTAGGGCCTCATGTCCTCATGCTTGCAGAATAAACAGTCCTATCCACAGTGCCACTTCCCTAGTAAAAGGCTGGCTCACTCATAATAGCCCACAGGCAACGAAAGATGGCTTCCACTTACGTGGGAGATGGGTGCTGTCCAGAGTTGCTGATCTATATCTGCAAGATTTGGGACTGTGGAGGTAGCTCAGTGACAGAACGTTTGTTTAGCATGCTTGAAGCCTTGGGTTTACAACTGCTCTAAAGATTTGAGGAGGCAGAATCAGTAATGTTTGCTGTTTGTATTAAAAATATCGCCTGCCCCTCCAAGGTTGGAAAGATTACTCAGGTTAAGATCACACACTGCTATTGCAGAGAACACAAGTTCAATTCCGAGTACCCATATCAGATCACACACACACACACACACACACACACACACATACATACAAAGTTAAAAGTAAAACAAATCTTTTTTAAAAACTTAAATGTTTAAAACACAAAAATACATCTTTTATATATTAAATCGAGAAATTTGAATTTATTAGAGACAAATAGAAATCCATTCATTTCATGCAAGTAAATATTAAAAATGACTGCCACAGAACAGAGAGAACAGTAAGTTGTCTGATCTTGGGGTGACTGCAGATCAATAAGAACTCTCTTTGGGTGTAAAGATAACGATTCCTGTGCTCTCCGTCATACGGGCAATTGCAGAGAGTTCTGATGATGGCTCTGTATCTGAATCCAGATCTCATAAGCACTGCATATGCATTTAGCGTCTGTCTCTGCCCTTCAGTGCTGTGCTGCTTTTGATGGGTCCTCCTCTGCTTCTGTGTTAAAGGCTCCATTACTCGTCATGACATAGACTCTCCACCGGCTTCAGAGCGCGTTGTCAGTATTTACAAGTACGAAGACATTTTCATGCCATCGGCTGCCTACCAGACCTTCTCCTCGCCATTTTGCCTGCTTCTCATTGTTGCCCTGACCTTCTACCTGCTGATGGGAACCCCTTAACCACTGCCGCAAGCCACAGACTAGATGGAGTGAAGAAACTTCAGTATATATTTTTCAATAACCGCCTGTATAATTTTAGCTTCTATTATCAAAAAACAAGTCATGATTTCAAAATTTTTGGGGAAAAAAAAAGAGCAAGCCTCTCTCCTAGTCAGACAGGATTGTCAAGGCAACCCTACGTTCGGGAAGCACTTAAAACATTTGCAAACACTTCTAAATATGTTTTCTATTTGAGCTTTCCAATGTCTTTGCATCGGCTTGGTAAAACTGTGAGGGCCATCGTACTGATTGGGATTTAAACCCAGACAAAGGGTGCCTTTTGTTGACTCACACGTCTCACAACCTTGGCTAACATGATCAGACAACATACAGGAAAACTAGACATGGGAAGTATACCTCAGAACAGTCTTTGAGTAGTACTGCACAAGAGGGTTACTTTGCATGTTGCCGTGGAGACCTTTACAGGATGTTACGGTGTATCGTCAGCCTATAGAGTACATTCCTCTGGAGCATAAATGCTTTTAGATAGTCACACAGTTGATGGGGAGTATGGGAGAGAGTCTAGTGATAAGCAAGTGGTTTGTATTTATCTAAAATATCTTCTCAATTAGTGTGTAGTTATGAGAAACAGTTTTATATCGCTGTTAGGAAAGATTAAAAATGTGGATGTTCCTAAAACTATAAAATTATTTTAATGATAAAAATAGGAGAATTCTTAGTAGTTAGAACTTGCTCTCTTCTGCTACTGTATTTTACCAAATAAGGTGTTCATGGGTGGCTGTAGCCAGTGGTGTTTTGCAAGTCAGCGTACATTAAGTATAATTGAATGTCCATTATAACAGATAAGTCATCGTAAGGAAAACAAGGCATTTTAATCACATATCAATGTCTTTAAAGGCTGTAGACATCAGGAGCAAAAATGGGGCAGCAGTCCCTAAGGTAAATTTACCAAGAGTATATGTTTAAAATGTTCAATTCTATGTTTTGTTTTGTTTTTGTCAAAAGAGCCAGACACTCTTTTAGTCCGAATACCTATGCTAGCAGCCGGCTAAGAGGAGAGTAACTGTGGGCACTACACTGCTGGGTCAGTCCCATCATGGCATTCCAGAATTCTCTGATTCGCTCCCATTGCTTCTGAGCTGGCTCCAGCTTTATAAGTGAGCAAGAGCAGACTGTGGTTTCTAAGGTCACCTCCAAGATTCAGGTCAGAAGTGAAGGTCTGCCCGTGGGAAAGTGTTCAGATTCTGCTGGGCTGGAGCCAAAATAAAGTAAGTATTGCTACTATGTGACACTGCCCACACCCAGTTTCAAACTCAAGGTTCAAGTTGGAGGCCCCACCTCAGTACCATTGTCTCTTCACTAAACCCTCTGGTCTTATTCAGGCTGGGCTGGAGCGTGGCCGGATATCAGCTTCTCAGTGTTAGGGGCTGGTTTAGAAGTGAGGGTTGGAAGTAGACAGAGACACCCGTGTTGTAAATAAGAAGCCCAATATTTTTATAACCCTTATGTGTACAATAGCCGATCTATAACTAGCAGAGCCAATAGAGACTCCAGTTACCAGTAGGAGCAGAGCGAGTGGTGTCTCCTTTCAACGTATGTTTCCAATCAAGTTTCACTGAGTCTTTCGACTTTGGTGAGCAGTTTTGTCTATTTTTTCTTGGAACTTTCAGAGTTATCCTTGCCCTTACAGTAACATGAAAGTGACTGTATTACGCGTCAGTCTTCTCTGCTTCAGGACCGCTACTTGTCCCAGCAAGTCTGAGGGGCCTGGCCTTCCTCCAACCTGCTCTCCTCTCTCAGCTGTGCTGTCTTCCCTCCTCTGGACGATGACCTCATTGGAAAGGCTCTTACTTAATCGTCTTTTTCTCAGGTCCTCTGGACTAGTTTTAGGATGAAGTGCCCATGTGACAGACACTATTTCTTAGGAGGAGGTATTCGGCAAACTGATGGGCCAAGTTACAAACCGTCTCAATATTGTGAGTTTATTGGAGCCAGAGGAATCTCTTTTATATAGCTCACCTAGCCAATGTTTTTATGTCCCCTCCTTGTGATCAAACTGTGTCTTCCAAACCATAAATGACAGAATCCTTAGTGAATGTGTTGGTTGGTTTTGCTTTTCCGTGGACATCAGTTGGCATTTTCAACAATAAATCATTGTCCTGGAATAAGAAATGTACAGACTGGGGATGTGTCACAGCAGTTGACCATCAGAGAGGTGACCACTGACCGACCTGCTGACGTTTAAAGCCGTATAAACTCAAACTCTTACGTAATGTATAAACTTATTACCTAGCGGTATAAACTCATTCTTACCTAACCTAAGAGAAAGACCTTCACCCCTCCACTCATTCTCTCTCTCCTTCAGCAGGGCCTCACAGACCTCCTCCTGCAGCCTCCTGACTCCTGCCTGCTGCTATCTCCAGCACATGCCACCAGATCCAACAGTGCGTTTTCCTTTCTAATATGATGTTTGTCCTCAGGGAGACGCCTACAATGCTCTTTGGTAAAAGTGCCCAAGTGAAGTGTGAGCAGCAGATAAATGTCCACTAGTTTAACGTACGTATCTTGCAAGAGGCAGCCTGGGCCAAGGGAAGCGGCATGACTTCCTCCACCTCATGCAGAGTCTTTAAAACTTCCATTAAATTGAACCTGCTATCCATACTCAGATCAATCGGGTGCCTTTACCTGCTTCCTAGTACTTCACAGCAAGGATGAGAACTTCTTACAGCCGTATTTGAGGAAAGGAACCAAAAACAAAAACGAAACTTTTTTCTTTTTTTAGGGTTTATTCATTTATTTTATGTATATGAGTGGTCTACCTGCATGTGCACCTGTGTGCCAGAAGAGGACACCAGATCACATTACAAATGGTTGTGAGCCACCATGTAGTTGCTAGGGATTGAACTCAGGACCTCTGGGAAGAGCAGACTGTTCTCGTAACTGCTGAGCCATCTCTCCAGCTCCCACATTTAACTTTGTATCATCTTATTTTCTGCTTAAAATCATTTAGTACTCTTGTTTCCTTTCTTCCCTCCTCTCCCTTCCTCCGTCCCCTCCCTCTCTTTAGCAGTGGTGACATACCCAAGGCCTTGTACACAGAGCTACAGCCCCAGTTCATTGTAGGACTGTTAATGTTTTTCAAACTAATGAGTAGCTTGGACATGACTGGAAGATTGCATTAGTTAATTTTTAAACCTGACTTTCTTACAGACTTGGTCTGTCTTACAACATGGAGGTCCATATGTTCTTGTTTCACTATGGTCAAACACGCATCAGAGAACATTCAGAAGCCAGGTTCAGCTAGTTTGGGCTGGTTTTTGTCCTTAAAGGAGTGAGAATGTTTGACACCTGAGGGTGGGTTTCCATCCCAGCAGAGTCATCCTTCTTTGCAATTCAAGTGTATGTCTATATTAGGGATTTTGTCTGACGTGGCATTAGCACTGAGGTTGGACGCCATTCTTCTAAAGGGCCGGGTTGTAAATATTTTTAACTTTGAACTTGTGTTGCAGCTGCTCTACTCTGCCACAGACAGCTCAAAAAACAAACAAGCATGGCTGTGCAGTAGTAAACAACTGAAATTCGAACTTCATATACTTAGCAGATACCAAAACGGCCTATTAAGTTTCAAAAAGCTATTGGAAAATGAAAAAAAAAAAAAAAACAAACCAACAACAAACCATATTTAGTTTACAGGCTGAACCAAAACAGGAAGTAGGCTGGGTAGGGCTTGTGGACTCTGGTTTTCCCACAGTGGCTTTAGTCATGGGCATACTATTTATCTGGTCATTTGTAAACCATATCACCAGGAACTTATCATTATCTGGTTATAAAACTATTAAACTTGGGGAATAATTTGTTTAAAATGGCTTGCTGCTATAACTGAATAACACAGTGGCATCCTTGCACATTTATGCTATAATGTGTCTCCTGGAGTTGGCACAAAAGAGTTCACAGTGAAGAACCAATCTGGGTAAGCGACAGCTTTGTTTTGCCTGAGGTCTGGCAGTCATGAGCGTCTCTCACTGCAGAGCTACTCTTTTGGTGAGCATTTCTATGCTTTAGAGTAATTTATTTCCATGTAGAATTTTAAAAAAAAATTATAAGGGCACGAGAGTGTTTTATACATGTGACATCTATATCTCATATAATAAAACAATGTGTGTGAGCCAGCATACTAGATTCCATGCTGAGGTGACCGTAGTTGACTATTATACATCCATACTCTTCAAACAACTCATATTTAGTGAACAGGTTGATTATTTTCAGTGTGTTTCTATGTATATACACTTTGTACATAAGTGACAGGTGGGAGTGTATTTATACATAAACATGCACTTGAGTGTGTGCCATGTGAGTGTGTGTGCACACACACACCAACAGCCACACCATGAACATTTAAGGTTATTGTCAGGGTTGGTTCTTTTTCTGATCTCTTGTACACTTCAAAACCCAGAGATAAAACATTGTGTGTGTCACACGCATACTTACCCTTGAATTTTTGGTAATTTAATTTATAGAAAGGATTCCCGGATCTTTCATTAAGCCTTTCATCTATTCAACATTATATACATCATTAAGAACGTATATGCACTGTTGCTTAACTTTTCTATATGAGTAAGTGCCATGTTACATGGCCGCTTGAACATGGTTTAAGTTGCATTAGTTTTCTTATTCTAGTTTATTATTCAGTGAGCAACTTGTGTAGTTTCAAGTTGGATTTCCTTGTGTCTTTATTTAACAGATGACTTGCATATAATTTCCTTTTCCTGGAAATAGTAGAGCTTAAATATGCCTGCCTATGGAAAAGCGTATGTAAATCTAGCCTTGGGGGGGTGGGGCGTGGTGTGTTCTATTTAGGAACACGCCAATGACCAGGTAATATTTTCAATTTTCTCTCAAATATTTGCTATTAGGTGTGTAACCACTCAGTCTAATTCTTCTGGAATGTAATCATTCTCTAAGTTTGCTGAATGCTCAGTGGGTATGGCACTCACCCAGGTCACTAGACTCTTCGCTGCTTCATCGCCTAGAATGCCCTTCCCCCCTCACCCCGGAAGAGTGAATGCAGCTTCTCCACATGCCTTATCCCACTGATGCATCAACACGCTGGAACAGTCTGACTCCACAAGTACTAATACAGATTTTTTTTGAGACTGTCTACAAAATACTATTTTGTTAAAACTATGCCTTTAAATAGACACTGATGGGTTATATTTGTTTTATAAAAAGTTGTGTACCTAATGTTCAATCGTGATTGATTTTGAGATTCTATATAAATGTATATTTCTAAGCCTGTCTTATGTGGATTTTTACTCTAAGAAGTGTGGCACATTACTAATAAAGACATGGGTTTCTATTTATGTAAAGTCAGTGTAGCGACACTCCTAAATGCTACCTGAGTGGTTATTCCGTTCACTGGCCACCATACATACTTTTATCTTTAGAATACTAAGTTATACTCAGAATATATTAACCAAGACGAAACTTTAAAAACATAAACTCTCAACATTATTTGAAATTCTTCCTGTTAATGTAATTAAACCTAGTTTATAATTCCTTATTGCTTTGTTGTGGTGCACTTTTTAAATTTTCTGCTCCTTTTGTTTGTGTGTTATTTACTTGGAAAAATTTTTCTTCGTTCTTTCTGAATCTTTAAAGATCTTGGGAAAGATGGCAACCCGTCTTGTTTGACAAAGAGGAAAGCTGTGTTGCTGAAGTCACCTAAAAGTCCTGAAAACAATATGTAAAAATTAGTTTAGAAAAAGCTTCAGTTCGATACCTTACCTAGCAGTAAATGGCTGAAAATCTTATGGATTTTCCACATAAGTCCCATTTTAAGTGTATCCGCCATTTTTATTTCATATATCTAGCTTTAAGACTTGCAATTAAAAACTCCTTACTGGTTACTAAAGCTTAGTATCATTGGAGAGCAAGTAGAGGGGTGCTGAGATGGCTCAGTGGTTAGTGCACTTGTTGCCATGCCTCATGACCTGAGTGTGGTCCTCAGAGGCCACCTGGTAGAAGGAGAGGACTAACTCCCACAAGTCATCCTCTGACCTCCATGCACTTGCATGTGTGCACACACACTAAGTAATTAAATGTGGTCTAAAAAGGAAGAATAGGTAGAGTTTAGCTGTAGAGGTTGGGGAGTCTTGAGGAGGAAGAGAAATTGCAGTAGCTGAGCTCCTGATTCTACTGGGACTGATGGAGAAAATCCAGTGGTTACGGTGGTATACAGACGCTCTTGTGTAGTTGAAAACCTGAGCAGGGGTCCTCCCCAAAAGCTTGCAACCAGAAAAGCAGGTGAGGATACTGAGGTTAAGATTGAAGCTGTGGGCTGAATGTGTTCCATGCTGAAGCTCCCATCTCCATTGTGACAGCCTGGGGAGATTCGGCATACAGGGCGTGGCTGACTAGGTGGTGAAGAAGCCTTTTGATGAGATTAGTGTCTTTATATGAAGAGACAAGAAAACCTTTGTCAGAACTTGATCATTCTGATTCCATGGTCCCAGACCTCCTAGCTTCTACGTCTATTTGCGTCATCTAGTCAAAAGTAATCTGGGAGAGTAGCCCAAACTGACAAAGACAAAGTAGGTGGAGGATAAGAGGGATTCCCAAGAGGGGGGAGGACAATGTAAGGAGAAGATCAACAGGATGTGTGCTGGCTGGCCCCACCTGCGTTTGATAAGCTACCATGTCTGGAACAGATTTCCACAGACAATGTATTGTCTCACTGTTCTAGTGGCCAGAGATCTCAGCTGAAGCAAAGTGTTGGCAGGGGGTGTTTCTTCTGGCGGCTTCATATAGCAAGATTCAGTTCTAGGTTTCTCCCAGTCCACAGCTGCCAGTCTTCCTTAATCTGTCATTCCAGTGGTATTCTGAGCTCTGCCTCGATGGTATGGCATGTCGCTCTAGCCCTTGGAGCTCTCCTTTCTAAATTCACTGTCATAATTTAGTGTCTGTTTAATTTTTCAGTCCAAAGAGAGAAAGTCAGTTGCTGAGTATTATTTGACTTCAGTCCCCTATCTTGGTGCAAAAACAAAATGGAAAAATAAATAAATAAGTAAGTAAGTAAATAAAGAGTAACTTGGAAATCCTAAAAGAAATCACGAATGCTGGGCAGTGGTGGCGCACGCCTTTAATCCCAGCACTTGGGAGGCAGAGGCAGGTGGATTTTTGAGGCCAGCCTGGTCTACAGAGTGAGTTCCAGGACAGCAAGAGCTACACAGAGAAACCCTGTCTCGAAAAAACAAACAAACAAACAAACAAACAAACAACCACCAAAATAGGGCTGGAGAGATGACTCAGCAGTTAAGAGTACTTACTGCTGTGGCTCCTCCTGGCTCATTCAGCCTGCTTTGTTACAATAGCACTCTTCCAAGGCCTCTGTTCTAGTTCCTGATTCCAGGTTCCTGCCCTGACTTCCCTCCATATTGTACTGTCATATGAATTAAACCCTTTCCTCCCCCAGTCAATTCTGGTCATGTGTTTATCACAGCAATAGACAGAACTATAGTAGAACAATGAGGAAGAACCCAATGATCGATTAGTAATGTCTGCTGTGGGCAGTATGTGCCATGTATTTAGCACTCATTTACAGTAATTGTTCTTAAAGACATTGTGGCAACTATTCTATCACTATTTGAAGTTATAACTGGGTCACTTCATGGAAATAGGAGGCTATGAAAGGTGACAGACCCACGTCTTGCTGTACAACCTTGGATGAGTTGACTTAATTCTGAGCATGTTTCCTGAATTACTTAGCCGAGATGGAAAGCTCTCAAGACAGGGTTTTGTGGGGTTAGAAATAGTGTATGTGAGTAACTCTAGTGGTACCTGGCCACAGGGTCATTGTGCCTTCCCTCCCATGTTCAGAAATGCTTTGTCACTTGGTCACAATCATGCAGATAGCAAGTGGAGTCTAAGGAAACTGAGTAAATGTGTGATTATGTGAGTTTTCAGTCTCTCCTGCACTGAGTATATACAGACATGAACACACAACATTCTAACAAAAGCAAGTTCTGAGAATTTTCTCCCTGGGTGAGTGAGTGAACAATGTCTACTCCTCTCCTTCCCATAAGGTCCCAATGATAAATCAGTGGTCCAGTCCACCAAAGTTCCCTCCAGTAACCAAGCAATACGTTTATTAGGCTTACTTACACAGCATGGGTGAGGGGTTATGAGCAGGAACATGGGTGACCCTAAAATAGAGGTGCTGGGAGGGAGGTCTGAACCCCAAGTGAACAATGACTGTGCAGATGAAGCCTCTCTCAATTAACCTCCCTCAGCCTACATACTAGCTCTACTGGGAGACTAGACATTCAGTGACCCTTCCGTCTTCCTGTGAGGCGATGTCATCAGACAATAAGCCTGGCTAGGACGGTCTGCTCGCAGGCAGAGCTGGTCTAATGAAGATGGTGGTTGCTCTGCTTGGAGGGTAGTACTGTGCAACACAAGTACTCTGCACACTCACGCGAGGTTTGTAGAAACCCTTGGAGAACTCTCTGACAACACAAGTAC
>JANHMN010000004.1:83405696-83436518 GCA_030674055.1 Rhabdomys pumilio
AAACCCTTGGAGAACTCTCTGACAACACAAGTACTCTGCACACTCATGGGAAGGTTTGTAGAAACCCTTGGAGAACTCTCTGACAGTCGCATTGCTGAGTAAAGACTCTGCTACTGTTGTACCTTGAAGGTTGTACTACACAGGGGGAGTGAGTGGGCCACAGACTGTTCAAGAAACAACTCTAGGCAGGGTATCATTTTGAGGGCTACTATCAGGGTCTCACCATGTCCTGCCTCCCCACCCCCCAAGTAACTACAACAGAAACAAGGATGAGAAAATACCTGGATTCATACAACTGGGGTGTCAGGAGCAGTGTGCTCTCAGAATCGGCTTATTGGCCTGAACCTGTTTTACTTCCACTGTATTCAGGGTGCTCAGGAGGCTGGTCTTCCCTGAGGAATTTGTACTTAGTCACGTGATGTCACCAAAGAGACTCTAAAAGCATTGACATGATAGAAGAGACACATCAGAGCAGATGTCCCATGAGCTTGAGATTTGAGTGTACTTGGGTCCCTTTCTCAAATTTAGTTCTTAGGTTGTTATCAACCCCAAATACAGCACTCATCTCAAAAGGAATAAGATATAATTTATTCTGGAGCAAGAAGGGAGTAATTATGTTCTAGGACGATGCATTTAGGTTGCCCTAAAGGACACATTTCAGCATAAAAGTGGTTACAAGAGGCTTTATTAAAGAACAAAGGTCACACTGGGCAGTGGTGGCACACGCCTTTAATCCTAGCACTCAGGAGCAGAGGCAGCCAGATCTCTGTGAGTTTGAGGCTAGCCCAGTGTACAGTGCAATTGGTCTTTGCTACTTTGTGGTTTTTTTTTTTTTTTTTTTCGACACCTCTATCCACACCCTCATTTCACCCTCATCACTAGATAGGAGAGAAAGAAGGATAGAGGGGCAAGAGAGAGATAGAGTTAGATCCCTGAATCTAATTTCTTGTTTTTTCTTTGCTCGTAGCTGGTCTTTGCTACTTTGTGGGTTCTTCTCTTTCCCACCCTTAATCCCCCAGTTTCACACTTGTCACTAGATAGGCAAGAAAGAAGGGTAGAGGGGACAGAGAGAGGGAAGGAAGGAGGGAGAAAGAAAAAGAGAAAGAGAGAGAGAGAAAGAGAGAGAATGATATCTAATTTCTTTTTGTTTCTTCTTTGAGCACAACTACTAACAAACCATGAACAACACCCCCTTCCCCAGATGACCAACAACCACCTGCCCACGTCCTGGGGCACTAGCATTTATACACCTTCTTAAAAGTTCCCAGAATTCCAGACGTCACACAATTGTAGAAACTATCTGCAGGTGGCAAAAAACAAACAAACAAACAAAGAAACAAAACCCCCAAAAAACAAAAAAAACAAAAACCCGAAACACCTCTGCTAGAGCACGAGGCAAATCATAGCTGCTGGAAAGTAGCCCCGTATCCCCACACCTGGGATTAAAACAAGAACATATTCTTATAGTATTTCTATGGTCTTTTTAAACCAAAATTTCAAAATTGTTACTAGACTACACAGTGAGTTATAGGGCAGGCAGAGCTACAGAGATAAACCCTGTCTTGGGGGACAAAGACATAAATTAGGCATTAATCAAAAACATTAGTAGGGTACAAGTAGGTAAGTTATATCAAAGAAGGGAAAACTCTACTATGTATTTAGGTATTCTCTGATGATATTAGATGGATAAGAACTAAAAATATATTTTAAGGTTTGACCTTGCCGGGTGGTGGTGGTGGTGGTGGTGGCGGTGGCGGCGCACGCCTTTAATCCCAGCACTCGGGAGGCAGAGACAAGTGGATTTCTGAGTTTGAGGCCAGCCTGGTCTACCAAGTGAGTTCCAGGACAGCCAGGGCTACACAGAGAAACCCTGTCTCGAAAAACCAAAAAAAAAACCAACCAAACAAACAAACAAAAAAACAAACAAACAAAAACCAGCCCAAGATAGTTTGGCTCTGAAGCTGCAGTTCCAACTCTCTACAATTACAAAGTTGTAGTCAAGTTTTTCAGCAGTGCAGCATCTTCCACACAGGTGTGGCCTTTTCTCTCGCCATGTCTCCCAGCTCCTGAAACTTCAGGGTCCTACATCTCAGTACTCTGACTCTGCTAGCAACCAGATGCATGCTTGAAAGTCTCGGTATCATGCAGTTAGCACAAACAGGCCGTTGGGAAAGGAAAGCACACATTCATTCTCTTGCTTGGTACGTTTTGAGCTCGTACTCTGGATCATGAATATCCTTTGCTGTGTCAGGTCATAGACACACAGAATTGAAGCGGATCCAGTCCCTGCTCTGTAGGGAGACAGATACATCAACCAGCAATTTTAACAGCAGCAGGCTGAGTCCTAGGGGAGGTGAAGAAAAACCCAAGGTACCATGGGAGGCCATACAAATACTTCTCAGTTTACACTGCTTTGGTTTCTTTTCTATTAGAGTTCTCTCCTTCACTGGAAATTCCACCTGATGCCTGTCAGTTCTCTTTGGCCATTAGAACCCTTTTGAAAGGTGCAGCAAGTTCGCTTTCCATTGAGACTTGGGAACAGAGTATAGTACCATGCTTTGGCTCAAGGATTAGAAATTTTGGGGGTGGAATGTCAGGAGCACTGCCCATTTTATGATGGGCACTGAACTCTGAGCTTTGAGCACCAGGGTGGCATGGGTGGTTGATGCTGACTCACCGCTCTGAACATGTGTCAAGCACCTCCCACTCCCAAAAGTTTTTAGCTATGAAGGTGACACCTTGTTATATAAAGAGCAGGTCAAGTCAATGAATATACACACTGACAGCACATCTGACTATAATTTGCGATTGTGATATCAGAAGGTCTAAACAAAGCAGTCAAGTAGCTTGGTAAAATGTTTATACAACTGACGCAAACATTTGCTGACTCAAACTCCAAAGACCCCAGATGCTGAAAACCAGTGGTCCCAGAGCTATGAGCAAGATGGAAAGGAGAAAAATTCCTTTTTCTGTCCCTCCCCCACCCCTCCCACTTACTAAATCCTTTTATATCCAGGACATAGTTAGCAATGTTTCTTCATATGAAAACTACTGTATTTACATTAGAATAGAAAGAGAAGGCCTGCTGAAAGTAATATGAAAATTTGTTGAGAACAGGAAATAGCTATCATTTATGATGGAATCTTCCCACACTGAGTACTCAGTAAAGGTGTATAGGCCAGCTTTTCTTCTTTCCCTTTCTCCCTTTCTCCTTTACTCTCTCTCTCTCTCTGTTTATGTCTCATCCCTCTGTCTCTTTCTCAAATAAAAATTCTCTTCGGAGTATTTTATAGGAAGCAGGCTTGGATCCCAATAGTTTTTCCTTAGGGCAGAAGAACCCCCACGTTGCTCAAGGCTTGCTCTTTTTCCACAAGCAGCTTGTAGTAAGAATTCTGATTTCCATTATCCCTTGCCAGAGAGAACATTGCAGTAGGGAGCTTTGCTGACCTGACACCAGGTACTAAAAGTGAAAAGTGGCTGTTTAACATTCTGATATAGGTACTCTGACGCTGGGAGGCAAGACTTCCCTCTTCCTGAGAGAGCAAATGTCAGTTAAGTAGATAGCCTGAGTTAAGGAAGACCTTATCAGCCTTCCTGCCTGGGAGAGAAAATTAGCAACTTGAGCCTAACAGATGTTTTACTGCCCTCTTGCTGGAAAGAAAGTGGTTTGGGCTAGGAATGCTTGCAAGAACTTAACAATTACAGATGGCCCTGGACCCTGACCCTCCTCCCTGCTTGCCTTTATAATCTTTGTGTCTCTTGTTCTATCATTCTTTCGCCCCCTTCCCTAGGGTCTCGTTGAATCCTCGAGGGCCAGGGCACTCTGAGGTATTTAGATTGCTTCCACACTGAGGCTCCTAGTCTGTATGAGGCACAAATGGTTAATAGCCTCAGCACGTTATGGTTCTCTAAGGAACTTTACATATGTGTGTATAAGAAAAGTCCTCAAGAAATTCAGCCATGATTACAGATTCTGTAACATTTCAGCTGTCGCTATAACCCAGGTGTCATCCATTGAATCTAGGAAATGAGACTTGCCTTTCTGAATAATATTCTTTCCAGCTGGAGTAAGAGGTGACGTTCAGAGGTATATTAGCAGGGATGGAAGGAAACAGCCCATTTCTATGTGTCCCTCAGAGAGCAAGTCACACTTAGGAAGACACGTGTGAAACTCGGTATGTATACCTTTTAGTATCCTTTCCCTGAAGTCAATCTTCATGTTTGTATTTACACGTGTTGAATTATATGTGACAATCACACAGTTTTACCACTGATGTACACTCACAGCCTTTCAATAAATACTATTAAAAGGCTCCTAACAGGATCTCCTGTTAAGATCAGTTAGCATAGACAGAAGAACTACAGAATAAGGGTCCATAGTGTGAATCTGCTTCACCTACTTGAAAGCTGTATGAAGCCAGGTACTTTTTCTGCACCCTTGATTTCCTGCAAAACAAGACTAGTAACATCTCTGTAGGGGTGTTCTAAGGATGAAATGAGTTGAGAGGAGCCAAGCACCTATACCAGAGACTGTCACACGGTAATAACTACTTAAAATCCTGTTATACACATGAGAGAACACTTTAAAAAGTGTTTAAGAGGGTGTGTTATTCTTCCAAAGGACCTTGAGTTTTATTCCCAGCATCCAAGTCAGGCTGCTCCCAACCGCCTGTAACTCTGTCTGTGGGGATTAGACACTTCTGGCTTCTTTGGCCACCCACACAGGTTACATACACACTATTAAAAGTATTTATTAAATCAGTTAAACTAAGTCTGTGCACCAGTGTTTTTAGAAATACCTGCCAAGCATAAAGCACAGCTTGTGTTTTCCATCTCTGAAAGAGTCTCTTCTGAGATCTTGTCTCCGGAAAAGTTGACATCAATTAAAGCGTCAGTCCCCCACCCTCAACCCCATTTTCTTGGGCCCCCTCAAAACTTGTTACCTGGTCCCTGAGGGATTCATTGGGCCCAAGGGTGGAGGCATTTGCGTTCAGCCTCTTGGGAGTTGTAGTTTCCCTGGGTTCTAGCGCATGGTCCACCGCAGTCTTGAAACTACAAAACCCACAAACCCTCGCTGCACTTCCCGCCTCCGCCTAGCGTTCCTCGCCAGCTCGCAGCCCCGCCCCTCGGTCCAGGCAGAGGCGCGATGGCCGACCGCGGCGGCCCAGCTGAGGCGCCCAGCCTGCGGGGCTCTCCTCGGCCGGAGCCTCGGGCCCCGCGCACGGCCGGGCCGAGCGAGACCCCGCGTACCGCGGCGCTGGCGCTGCGCTTCGATAAGCCCATCAAACAGGCTTTCTACAACACGGGCGCCGTGCTGTTCGTGTGCCTGTGCTGTGGCGCCGCGGTTCTTGTGTACTTCATCCTCGAGGCCTTCCTGCGGCCGCTGCTCTGGGCTGTGCTGTGCGGCACTTTCCTGCACCCGTTCAAGAGCTCGCTCACGCGCCTGGGCCGCCTGTGGCTGCGGCGCCTGCACCGCGCGCACACGCCCATCGTGCTGGCCGCGCTGCTGCTGCCGCTCTGCTTCGCGGACTACGGCGTGGAGGCGCTGGGCGAGCAGGCGCTGCGCCGCCGCCGCCTGTTGCTGCTGCTGGGCGCGGGCGGCCCGCTGCTCTACGGTCTCTACTGCCTGGGCAGCTACCTGGGCGTACAGGTGCTGCTGGCGCACGCGGGCGCGCTCATCTGCTGCGGCCTGGACTACTTCAGCAGCCTGTGGGTGAGTGAGTGGGTGCCTGCAGGGTTGGAGGGACCCGGGACGTTGCGACAAGGCGGCCAAAGGTCCTCACCCGTGCTCCAGTCAGCGCGGGTGACGGCCCGCCTTCCCACGTCCAAGGAACTTGGCGCGCTTCCTTCAAGAGAGGCGGGTGTGATTTGAAAACCGCCCTCATGGAGGGAAAAGGTCCTTTGGCTGAGTTCAGTTCTTTTACCTTAGTTCGTGCGTGTGACTCTGGGTGCTTTTCGATGACTGTATTTATTATGTGTGGGCCATTGCGCGTCCGACCCCGTCTACATTAGCAGTTAAAGAGAGACAGGTTGTGGTTGACTCGCCCAGGTGTCATTCTTAGGGAATCGAGGAACTTCAGAATTGGAAGGAATTTCAGAGATAATCTTAGAGACACATTTTCCGACTCAGACTACATTGCAGTCTGGTTAGTTCATATATTTATTAGGCAAGGTTAAAATGAAGTGGTTATTTAATGCTTAAGAATCTTAAGAATGTTGGTTGATAAACTGCCACGGGAGCTAGGAATGCTGCGCAGGAATAGATATGAGACCCAGCGAGTATATACCTCATACTGTTTCACTTTTCTTCACTTTGTTATTGAAAAAGTGAATATACCCTGAGATCATTAAAGTTACAAAATAATTGCCTTTGTTTGTTAAAGCAGGTTTCAACTTGCCAAAGGGTGTTGGTAGATTGCTATTTGGTCCGAGGATCATGCATTCACCTCTTGGCTTAAAGTTGATTGAGCACGTTGTCAGGTGCTTTGTCTTCAGGGTGAATATAATTGTATAGGAGCACTTTGCGGGGGGGGGGGGGGGGGGGGGGGGGGGGGCGGGGGGGGGTGTGGGGGGGTGGGGGGGGGGGCGGGGGGGGGGCGCTGGGGGCCTCATGTGTGCTATTGAGTTGTACCTTCAGCCTCACAAATTAGCACATCCTGATGGAGCAGACACACTCAGAGGTAAGTGTGCATTTATCACAGTTGTGGACCACAGGTTCAATCAGTGTGACTGCCTTAAAGATGAATAGCTTACTGTCAAATCTGTGATTTTAAAAAAATCACTTTTTAAAAGTTGTGCTGGAGACCAAACCCAAGTGTTAGTGGGCTTTAGGTAAGACAAATACTGAGCTATAGCTCTAAGCTCTAGCCCCATTGTTTATAAATTCGGGGACTCAGAGGTTGCCCACTTGCTGCTCTTCCAGATGGCCTGAATTCTGTCTCTAGACCCCATGTTGGGTCACTGAGGATCTCCTCTAACTCCAAGGATCCCAGCATCCTCTTCTGATTTCTACAAGCACCTGCATACATGAGTGTCTCTTACATATCTTTAAATAAAAATAAATCTTTAAAAATAAAATTAGTGTCCCTTTGTTGTTAAGTCAGTTACATAGATTAAATTCCTCACATAAAAGACCATTATGTGTGTATGAGAAAAGTTCTCAAGAAATTCATCCATGATTACAGATTTCTGTAACATTTCAGCTGTCGCTATAACCCAGGTGTCATCCATTGAATCTAGGAAATGAGAAAGGCAAGGCTTGCCTTTCTGAATAGTATTCTTTCCAGCTGGAGTAAGAGGTGGCATTCAGAGGTAAATTGGGGATGGGAGGAAACAGCCCATTTCTGTGTCCCTCAGAGAGCTAGTGGAAGGGCTTACACACTTAGGAAGACACGTGTGAAGCTCGGTATGTATACCACCTTTTAGTATCCTTTCCCTGAAGTCAGTCTTCATGCTTGTATTTACACATGTTGAATTATATGTGACAATCACACAGTTTACCACTGATGTACACTCACAGCCTTTTAATAAAGGCTATCAAAGGGCTCCTAACATAGTAGTTTGGTCACAGTGATGTGAGAAAGGGAGATGAGAAGGGAGTTAAAAAGCACAACAAACCAATTATAAGAGACATTTATGAGTGAGTTAGAGCGCGGTGAGAGTACTAAGCTGAGCTGAGTGCCGCAGGTTGATGTTACCTGGAGACAAGTGTCAAGAGTTCTGCCAATGCCGATAGGGGTAGGAAGTGAATGAAGTGACATGTGTTAGCCATTTGACACTGGTTGAAGCTACATGTAACCAGGCAGAGGCCTACCATAAGTTTTCTATCTCATAGACCACAGTGTTTGGTTTGTGAGCCCAAGCTGGGCTGCCTGGTACAAAACATTGGCCTTTATGCTTTAAGACAATTTGTAAATGTGAGCCAGCGTTTGACAGCATGTGACAGAGAGGAAAGTACCATGAAAGCAGATCCACATTCAGTGAGCAGACAATTCATATGTTCAGAGATCCAGCTTTTGCATGTGTACTATGTGCTAGGCACTGAACCAGCTTCTAACACTGGTACAGTAGGAGAAAGAGATTTCGGATCTGAAAAACTAGAGAGTAATCAGTTCATTCTCTGAACCTGTTGCTGGCAGGCAGATCTACTGTCATCAGAACTCCCTGGTACCCTTCAGTAAGGGCAGAGAACCTTTCTCCAAGCACATATGTTTAAATCTTTAACTTAGGAGAAAAAAAAAACTGATTTCAGTTAAAAGGAAAAATCCAAAAGAGCATACACATTGGACTAATCACAGCTGTTGCCCTGGACTCTTAGGAGCTCATGCTGTCTCTGTTTCTCCTGCTGTCTGCAGGTTTCCAGGTCCTGTCATTTCTGCCTCCTGTTGGTGCCTCTGTTCACTTTCGCTTGTTAGCAATCTGTCCTCGTGTTTTCTTCCTGTGCGTCCCACTTTGGACTACTTAAGCTTTCTTCTTTACCTTAGTTCCCTCCCAACACTGTCCTGGTTCCAAGTGAAATACTTATCCTTCATGGTACCAGCAGTTCTGTTTCAACAGCTTCATATGTGTTAGAATATTGTCTTTACTTAGTGTCTTCAGAAGGCTTAAGAAAAAATTCATCTGATGCCTCATGCTCAGATTTCCTGTGTAAGTAACTTTCCCCGTGATTTACAATTGTTCAAGTTAAGTGTGAAAAATTACTAGTGTCCCCTGTGTCAGCCCTTTTCTCTGCTGGGAATGTTTTAATCCCCTCTTCCCTTTTGTTAGACTTGTTAAGGGGAAAAAAAGAGATCATTTCTAGTTTTTGCAGCAGCAGGAGGTTTGTTTTCTCCATGGCCTGCCTCCCATGTCTTCCTTTATAAAGAAATGGTGCTGGAAACAGTGAGGCTGAAGGATCGGAGGACCTTGACTGACTTTGCTGTAGCAGTAACTTGCTTTGTGACCTGTGACCAAAGCCGTACTCTGGGCCAGTCAGCTCCCTAGCTGTGCAAATTGAAGGGCTGGCTTGAATGATGTTTAAATCCCCTCGAGTTCTTAGTTTAGGGTCACAAGAGGCTCTTAGGAAGTGCACCCTGGCCAGCCAGCCTCTCAAGGCTACACAGCTCCACTTGGAAACCTTTTGAAATTTGTTGCTGCTTACCTGGCAGCAGCTGAGAGGAAGTTCTTTCACAACTAGAGACTTAGCTGTAAAAAAAAAACTCCTGACTTTTAAGGACCAGATGACCAAGAGGACAATTTTCAAAATAGAAGAAATAGCAGCAGGAGGTTTGTTTTCTCCATGGCCTGCCTCCCATTTCTTCCTTTATAAAGAAGTGGTGTTGGAAACAGTGAGGCTGAAGGATCGGAGGACCTTGACTGACTTTGCTGTCTTTGAAAGGAGAGTGAGGTACTTGGAGCAGTTGCTGCTCCAGCATTGATTAAGGACAGCTGGTGTCTTCTGTCTGAGCGTCTTAGGAAAAGGGGCCAGGGAGATGGCTCAGCGGGTAAAGTGCTGGAGAACCTGAGTTTGGATCCTTAGAACCCAAATAGAAGCCAGGTGATGGTGCATGGATGAAGACTGGTGCATCCTGATGGCTTGCTCTCCAGCCGCTAGTCCAGGCAAAATGAGCTCCAGATTGAGAGACTTGCCTCAGAAAAAGAGAAGGGGAAAAAAGAAAGGAAGGAAGAAAAAAATGGAGAAATGAATAAGGAAGACATCCCAAAGTGAGCCTTTGTTCTTACATGGGCAGGTGGGCCAGCATGCACACATTGAGCACTTAACTGTGCCATTTAACTGAAAAGTATGTCATGTGGTGTTGTGTCTCCTGAAAGGAAATAGCGAGTGTCTTACTTGGAGAGCTAAGTTTTATGCCATCTTATGTAATGTCTAGCACATGGGTGCTAAAAAGATAGTTGGATTATGCATTTTGGAGAGAATACTGTATGTTTAAGAGATGAAAAATGTTAAGTATGCCCTCAGGTCAGCTGTGGTTCAGAGATTTATGCCTGGGAGAAAATTCCCACACAAGCAGGTTTGCTCATAAGGCTGAATGGATCTGAAGTTAATGCCTGGACTAGGGAGTAAAACCCAGTTCTGGGGCATGATGGCTCTGTAAACCTAGTGCTTGGGAAACCAAGACAAAAGGATTGTGACCTTGGGGTCAGTTTACAGTGAGGTCCTGTATCCAAACAAAGCAACACTCTTAAGGGTCAGGTGCTAGAAATTAAAGGTTGGAAAGCCGGCTCAGTGATAGAGCCTCTGCTGAGTTTAATCTCCTTCCCTTCCAAACCAGAGACATGCATGATGCATGATCACAAAGCAAGTGTAAATTCTCTTCATTGTTAGTTTAGAAAAGCTTACCATACTTGTTATGTAAAGAACAGTTTAAGCAGCATAGAAATTTATATGGTAAAAGTAAATTGTCCCCTGTCTTCCATCACTCTCACCACACGGGTGCTACCATTGTCAAGTGGCTTTGTCTTCTAAATTTATTTCTGAACCTGGGTAAGCATATCAAATATGTTTTTGTTTTACTGTATTTACACATACATACATAGAAATGTATGCATGTATATGTATGTATATGAGAGAACCACTATACTACAGAAAGCTTTCCCTATCATACATATCCTGTGTTACAGTAATGTATATTAAAACATGGAGTTCTGTACACACTGCTCTCATCTGGCGGTTGCTGGCCTCCTGTGGACCCTTTGCTGTCACTGCTTGCAGCTACAGTTCTCATCTTGAAATTCTTTTGTCCCAAATGTCTTTTAAAAAATATTTATGACAGATCTTTGTGTGTTTCAACAAGTTCAGAGCTGTAAACACTTTTAACCATTGGTAATTAAATGTTTGTAAATGGCTCTGTCTTTTGAACTAACAGTATGTCTGTGAGTCTCTCTGAAGAACTACTTGTAACTGGTTGTAAAACTTTGTAAGCCCCAAGGAAGCACATTTTAAAGGAAACCCGTTTCTTTCTTACTTAGGAAGGTATTAAACACCCTTAGAAAATTCTACAAAAGAGAGTGTAAGCATGTGAAGCACCTCTTGAGACCCAGCTGCCTGAAGATGGTTATTTTCATTGTTTTTATTGTTGACTATATTTTTACCATCATACTTCATATGCATAAATTTACACTGTGCTCCTAAATATAGTCACCACTGTCCTCCAGTTCTGAATATATTTCCATTTTTTGCGCTGTATTGTAAACAGCAGCTGAATATTCTGTATTTATCTGAACACTTTATAGTGTTTCTATAGAACAGTCTTGAAGGTAGAATTAGGGGAGATCTTGAGGAGCTCATTGTTTTAACCTGAAGTAAGGTAATCTGTGAGCTTCATGTTTACCGAATAAGAATAACATGCTTTTCTTTAGATCAAAATTTCTCTTAAAAAAATCTGAGGTATGTAGTTTATTTCTTAGCTACACAGATTTCCTTATAGAGATAACAGCTTCTCAGACTTTGGATACACATAAAGAGGTAGAAACTTACTGTTTTTAGACAGCTATTAGTTGCTGGAAAAATTTGAACTCATTGTAGTGAAATATGTTAATTCATAATTTCCACTATTATTTCTGCATCAGAACCCCAGAAAACTAAGCTACTCACCTTTTCCCAGATGCTTGTTTCCCCCTCTATCTTGGCTTTGTTAGTCAACTTGACAAGCTAGAGTTATCTGGGAAGATAATTGAACCAAGAAAATGCCTCTCTCAGATTGCCCGTAGACATTTTCTTTATTAATGATGTGAGAGAGCCCAGCCTACTATGTTGCCACCCCTAGACAGGTGGTACTGGGGTATATAAGAAAGCAAACTGCAAACCTGTAAGTAGCTTTCCTTCAAGGCTTCAATTCCTGTCCCCAAGTTCCTGACTTGAGCGCCTGCCTGGACTCCTTTCCATGATAGACTATGATGTGCAATTGTAAGCAAACCAAACCCTTTCACCCCCAAGCTGCTTTTAGTGTTTGTGTTTTGTTGCAGTAGCAATAGAAACCGTAAGACACCCAGTATCTGAGAACAGCTATCACATGTTGATGTTCTCTATGTCTTCGTAAACTAGAGTTTACCAATTTTCTTTTGCTTTTTTAGCCTGAATTTTATTGCTCACATAGTTTGTTTGGTGTCTAGTTGCATTTTAATAAACAGACATTTATACATTGACTGCTGAATTTAGGTGCCCTCTCTCCAGTCTCTGTACATTGGAGTTTTGGACCTGAAAGCACAGCTTTGCCCTTCTCGTCATTAAATGTAGTAATCTTCCTTGAATTAGCACATTGTTCTAGCTGTGGGTTACCTTAGGTCTGTAGGTCAGCAGGTTGTCTCTGATCCCACTACTCTGAGTTTTGTGTAATCTCTGGGCTTTACTAGTACTTTCTCAGATTCTCAGAGTTCTGTAAACTTTTTCACTTATGACTCCTATTTACCTAAGAAAATTTCATGTGACCTTAGTTATGTAGCTATATAAGACAGATTTATAATCAAACATTTACTGTTAATAAATCATAACTGTGCTTAATTTATTTTTTACTTTATGTGTATGAATGTTTTGCCTGTATGTTTGTCTGTGTATAGTGTTTGTAGAGACAGAGGAGGGTGTTAGATCCCCTAGAACTGGAGTTACAGATGATTGTGAGCTCCTATGTGGGTGCTGGGAATTGAACCCAGATCCTCTGGAAGAGCATCCAGTGCTCTTAATCACTGAGCCATATCTTCAGTTCCATAAATATATCTTAAAAACAATTCTTTGGTGTATATATAATTTATTGTTAAAAATTAAAGCAGATTTGTGTGCTAATGAGATAAGTGAGCTCATTTTATTTTTCACATAAATTTAAGTCTTGGGTTTAATCCTGTAGGCACAGCATCTTCAGTATTTTTCAGAGTTCATTGCTAGTTTGATTTTTATAACCAATGCGAGAAAGTGCAAAATGGCAAGGCTATTTTTTAGTGCCATTTCAAAAACTGCTGGAAGTTCTGTCATAGGCTCAAGCCAAAAAGCACCTGAGGATTTTTTACTTTTTAAAAGAAATTGGTCAGCAACTCAAATAGCAATTTCAAAAATCAACAGTTCTAATAAGAGCGTGTGCAGATAGGATAGTCAGTACCCACATGCTGTGGAATGATGATGGGAAAATTCTTAACGCCGTTCTTTTTTTCACAGCAAGAAGAGGCTTTGTGTAAGAGCTGTAAGTGCAAAGGGTGCCCTTTAGGTCAGAACCAAGGCGGTAACAAAATCAAGTGACTCCACTGCAGGAAGCACCTCTGACTTCTATGTATATGATTTTGGATTATGTTTTCATTGTTGCATGATAAATGGATTTTGGAATTTTGTATGTCTTAAAACAACAGTGAACTTTATTAAGTATATAAGTATCACTGCTTGGGTTTCAAATGCCTATTTGAAACATATCTAAATGAAGAAGGAAGACCCAGGCAGGCCACCCATAGCATCCTGTTTATGCTGTGTCCAGAGTACTATACTACACAGATGCTGCAGATGTTGTATAACATATGCTCTTTGCTGTATATATGTTACAACTGTGTCTTATTTATTTAAGATCTGGACATTGGTAGTTGGCTACGTGCTGATGGTTTCATTCAAGTGGAATGCAAGTACTCAACATTACTTGAGAGCAGTTTCGATTCCTGTCTGGATGATACTACTTTTTCATATAGGTGAGTCCTTTCTTCTTCAAAGACTCAGTAACTGTAGTTTAAGGTCATCAAGAAGGATTGTCCATCATCCGGTGGAAGTGGGTCTTTGTTGCACTTAAGATGCTTTAGTATACTCTGGAAAATGTTGAGCTTCGAGCTTTCACTAACCTTCAGTGAAGATGCTCTGCTTTCAGATGTCAACATCTGTAGTTCCCTACACATTATTTAGTAAGTCCTTGAAGAGTTAGTGTGTCTCACGTTGCAGCGGTGGTGACCTTCTAGCTCACTTTGCTTGTGGCAGGCTTGAGGAGGAGATAGAAAAGCACCCAAGGATAATGAGGCATGAGCCTTGTTGAAGGGATTGGAGAAGAGTTTGAGTCTGGGTAAGAGTAAGTCCTGGGGCAAGAATGGGGGAGGAGGTTAGACAAGAAGAGTGCATGAAATACAAAAACCTCTTCCTAAGAGGTGAAGGGCTGTCCATCATTCTGTGAGAGTGGCTTAAGCAGATCTGTGATCACGTTCAGGGAGCACTGGGAAGACCATTCATAGCTTAGTAGAGATGGCGCATATCGGCACTGCTCAGAGTCATGAGTTTCCTGTTGTGTGGAGCAGCTCACTGTTAGCTGGGGGATGGTGGTACTGCTTCTGCATGCTCCTGAACGGCTTTTCAGCATGACTCAGATGATTGGGAAAGACTCCTAAGTAGGAGTTGATGGAAATAATATGTTCTACTTTAAAAAGAAAATCATTGAGCAGCTTAGAGCAGCAGATAACCTAAAGTTGTTTTTAGAGTTGATTTTATAAATTGCATCCCCCACCCCAGCCCCCAAGAAAGCAGCAGCCAAGCCCAGCCAAATGAAAATGTCTCTGCTCAGGGTCTGACTTTGAGAGAAGTACTCTGCAGGCTTGTGGAGTTGGAGCTATGAAGTTTATCTGCATAGTCTCCTTATGACGTGACTCAGGTTAAATTTGCAGAAGGCATAGGGGGACTCAGGGAAGGCAGACACTTGGGGATTTAGCTGTGTACTGTGGGAGTTCTGGCTACAGTGTTTGGGTTTGTTGGGTCCTTTTGAAAGTTCTAACCTAGTGATATTTCAGAGAACCAGGCTGGTTCCCTGACTTCAGGGTTTGCGCCTGACTCTGTTCATCTTAGTGTCAGGTGCTGCACAGGGTTGAACTTGAGTTTGGGGTAATGTGAAACCTGTGGGTGTGTTGGGGGGTACATGTGATGGACTGGAGATCGACCTCTTAAGGGTAGGTTGGCACATACCTTGATCCTTTGAGAGCAAGGGTGAAATTGTCCTTTAGTTAGAGTCTACCTGATCTAGGGCCTTTAAAAAATGTTTTCCCCTATGAAATAATCTCTTAAATTGCATGTATGTCAAGTTGCTCTGTTAACTAAAAATATGACTTCTTAATACTTTTCAGCATCACTGGCTGGCTCATGGAGAATTCCAGTATTCCTGGTTATTGTTTTCCTGATGTCTGTGGGCACCCTTTATGAAAAACAGAATGAAAAGGAGTCTGCTGGTAAAGTCTTTTATGAGTACATTCTTAGTATTTTGAAAGGATAACTATCTCTATTGCTATGATAAGCACCATGACCAAAGGTGACTTGGTGAGGAAAGGGTTTATTTTCTCTTATAACTCTCAGGTCAAAGGTTACACTCTATCAAAGAAAAGTCAGGGTAAGAGCTCAAGACAGAAGCTGATGCAGAGGCCCTGAAGGACTGGCTTGTTCTTCATGACTTGCTCAGCCTGCCTTCTTATAGCTCCTATGACCATCTCCCAGTGATGGCACCGCCCACAATGAGCTTGACTGCCACACAACAATAATCAGGAGAATGCATCGCAGGCCAGTCCAGTGAGGGAATTCTCTCAGTTGTGGTTCTGTCTTGCCAAATGATTCTACTGTATATAACTTACCAAGTAATTTACCAAACAAAGCATAGTAACTTACAAAAAATGCCAAGGAGAAACCCTTTAATGTATTAAAAACCTGAAGTAGTTTCTAAACAGAAAATTAAATTATCTAAAATGTTTAGGTTTCTTTGGACCATGTCTTAATATTTTTTAAAGATTTATTTATTTATGTACATGAGTACACTGTTGCTGTCTTCAGACACACCAGAAGAGGGCATCAGATCTCATTACAGATGGTTGTGAGCCACCATGTGGTTGCTGGGGATTGAACTCGGGACCTCTGGAAGAGCAGTAGTGCTCTTAACTACTGAGCCATCTCTCTAGTTTCATGTTCCTATTTTGTATCTTTTTATTATTATAGTTAATATAAAATCAGCCATCGACTATTGTTAAATAGTATTTGTATTTCTCAGTACTGTGTGCCTGTCACCTCTATTATGTTTTACAGTATTTATCACTCTGAAAGGAAAACCTGTACATCTCTCAGTACTGGACTCTTTTTAATGGCTGAATAATATTCCAGCATGCAGATATTCCACATTCTGTTTGTCATCCTTTCACAGATATGGGTCTTGTGAGTAGTGCTGGTATAAAGCATTTATGTACAGGAAGCTGTTTATTTATTTAAAATTTCAGTCTCCTATTTTGGCCTGTCTTCCTGTCAAGATACTTGAACCCCAGGGCCTGTGTGGAAGACCAGAGTGGTACAGGGCTGGTAGCTTCCATTTGTTCTGCTTGTCCCTTTCCTGTTTGTCAGTGACTCAAACAGCTCTGGGTTGTCTTCCTCCTCGCTCTGGGCTGGTGTCACTTTCAGGTGCTTTGTTATAGGCTAAGTCTGTCTAAGACTAAATCCTTTCTATAGGATTCTTGTCTGTGGATTCAACCATCTGAAAATGGAAAGTATTTTGAGAACATGACATCGATGTTGAGCATGTAAAGACCTTTTCTTGTCATTTTCGCATATACGGTGCAGCATCACAACTATTTCATTTAGTAGCATTTACGTGATAGATATTCTACATAATCTAGGGAAGATTTAAAATGTATGTGAGGATGTGCTTATGTCATGTGCAACACTGCCATTTTCTAAGGGACTTGGTTGGTGTATACAAGAGGTCAATGACTGGTCCCTGTGATACCGAGGGCTTCCTGTATATGAGTAACAGATCTCTACCAAAGGGTTTCAGGCCCCTCTCCCCGCCCAGTATACATTCAAGTCACCCAGTTAACGACCTTTAAAGAACTCTGAGAAGAATAATTTAGGACCAGGTTTTGAGTGTGGGGTAAAGAGAGACTGAGGTCAACTATTGCCAGGTATCAGCCCAGACTCGGGTGTTGATGTGCCAGCCTGTTTTCTGAAGCCTGGGTTATTGACTCTCAAGGAAAGATGTCACAGAGTTAGAGAATAAATGCAGAGAACAGTTTTGGAAACAACAATTTTCCTGCTTTGTTCTAATTTTTCTTGCTTCAAAACTGGTTACTGTTGACCTTAGGACACTCTTCAGTGCTTTTCTAGAGACCTAAATATTTTTTCCTCATGTTCCTAACATCTTATTTCTCTATAAATCAGACAAGAAGCCATCTAGTCCGTATGGGGGCAACCCTCCCTTGTGTTCCTTTTCTTCCTGCAGATGATGCTGTAGTGTGGTACAGGAATGCTTCAGTGAGCTGCCTCAGCAGGGCCTGTTCTGATCTTTGCTTGCTCTTGAACTTGTGAGGTCACCTCGGTGAATGGCCTGCTTTGCATCATCTGGGCTGTCTTAGCTTTGTGATCCACAGTAAGCTTACTGTGTAGAATTAAGCTTCTGGATTTCATTAGAATTCAAAGTCTAAGTTTGTTTGATTCCTGGACCTGGAAACTTGAGTTTGTTTCAGCAGTTCACTCTAAATTTAGGGGCTTGACTCTGGGTCTTGGGAACTCTTGGGAGATGTTTCCTGGAACTTTAAATCATGTAGGGGAAGAAATGTGTTCAAGGGTTTCTTATTGAATAAAAACTTTCTGGGATACTTTTAAATTTTATTTTATTTTTATGTATATTAGGTGCTCTGTGCATGTGTATGCATACAAGCGTGCACACATACACATGCATACGCACGCACGCACGCACGCACGCACACATATGCATATGCAGTGCCCAAGGAGGCCAGAAGAGGCGTCAGATCCCCAAAACTATAATTATAGATGTAGCCGCAATGTGGGTGCAGGTCTTCTGGAATAGCAGCCAGTGCTCTTAATCACTGAGCCATGGCTTCAGCTTTTTGAGGTACTTTCAAATGTGCTGTCTTTAGAAATCTACCATCAACAACAGCAAAACAAGCAAAACACAAACCCAACAAATAAAACTGAATTGGTGATGCCTCCTGTCTACTGATGAAGGTGTTTCATTTTGGGGTTCTGAGGCACCTCCAGTCACACCGGTGGAGCTATGATTTAAGCCAAGGTCTGTGAACCTCATGTTCTTTTCCTGTCCTTGCCACATTGAGTAAGCAGGCATTATTCATAGTGAAAGTGTCAACACTGATGTCTTGCCCCAGTTGTGGTTGTCATTACCTTTCTTACTCTGTTAGCCCAGTTGACTCATCACTTGTCTGCCCACTGGATGCTGTCCCACTAGGTAGAAACCTGCTGTCCTAGTTTATCTTCTGTGCTGGACTACTTCTTAGTCCTTTGCATAGGCTGGCTGATGTAATGAGATCCCAGCAGTGTTCTGAAGGGTAGGTGTGTGCATCAAGATGTCCATATCTGGTGGCCCATCTGATCTCATTGCAGCATTACACGACACTCTTAATATTATTATAGTAACAGTTGCACTTCCATATGAGCTTTGGATGGGACAAACATTCAAACACTACCCTTGGAAAAAAGTGACATTGCATTCCCTTGGCCCATAGAGAGATGAGAGTACCAGTATTATTCTCACCAATACATGAACCTTGATGATGTTTTAAAAATTTTTTAAAGATTTATTTATTATATATGAGTACACTGTTGCTTTCTTCAGACACACCATTAGAAGGCATCAGATCTCATTACAGATAACCGGTTGTGAGCCACCATGTGGTTGCTGGGAATTGAACTCAGGACCTCTGGAAGAGCAGTCAGTGCTCTTAACCGCTGAGCCATCTCTCCAGCCCTGACCTTGGTGATGTTTAAACTTGCCATCCTTTTTTTAAACAATCCAGTGAGACTCATATTTTTTATGTATGTTTGATTCAGAGATTTCTGAATATGAGATAAAGACTTTTCAAAAGTGAAGAAAGGAAGGATTGGAAAGTGGCTCATTGGTTAAGAGCACGCACAGGTCTTTCAGAGGACCAGAGTTCAATTCCCAATGCCCATGTCAGGTGGCTCACAGTTGCCTATAACTCCATGGTTGGCTCCATGGGACCCAATGTCATCTTCTGGCCTCGAGGAATCTGCACACAGATATCAGTTTGCATTCCACAGCACAGCCAGCAGGCTGTTCAGGGAAGGCAGAGTGTAATTTGAGGACCCCTAGTCAGGCCGGAACAAAAAGTCCCAGGGGCACTGGCCTGGCTGGAACAGCGAAAATATTACAGCTCTCTATGGGACTACTGGACCTCTTCCAATGCAGTCACAGCCCTGGAGTTAGTGGCCAGCAGTGAAATGCATTGGGCAGCTAGAAGCCGAAGTTGCCAAGTAATGGTTAGCCTGGAGCAGTAGTGTGGTACACCTGCAACTGCTCTTCTGCTAATAATCGTTAGAGATACCTTTGCTAGCCAGAAGATAGTGGTGCATGCTTTTAATCCCAGCACTTGGAAGGCAGAGGCAGGCAGATTTCTTCAAGTTCAAGGCCAGCCTGTTCTACAGAGTGAGTTCCAGGACAGCTAGGGCTACATACCCTGTCACAAAAAACCAAAATAAACAAAAACAGAAAAAAAAAAAAGAAAAGAAAAAAGAAAAATACCTTTGCAGGGGAGCTCGGGTAGTTTTAATTGCTTCAGAGAGCATATTATATAAAAGAACAAGCTTGGTCCAGTGAAGCCCGTGTAGAAAAAATAGAGGAACAAAGTCAACTGCTCATCTCCTGCTCTGCAGTTATGACAGCCTCATAGCCTAGAGGAACCTGCATTTATATCCAGGTCCTGTGCACTAGAAGCTGTCAAGAGGAAGGTGTGTTTTCCATGTGGGTGAGGGAGGCAGCCTTCTTACAGGTCACTCCAGGTTAGCAGGCGTCCATGTGTGCAGTACCTCATGTCAGCTGCAGGCATTTTCAGTTTCTCATTGCCACTGCTCTGGGAGAACAGCAGATCAAGATGTAGCTTCTTATTTATACTCATCAACATGTGTTTTCCCATTAATACTGAAAAATTAATCTGCTAATTGTGGACTTTTGTTAACTCTGACTTTGTGTCTTGTCTGTGGCCGCCTTTGGACTTGGGCAGCATATTCATACTGACTCGGACCCTGACCCTGTGCTGATTGATACTTGAAACCTTGGGTGTTCTCCACCCCATCTCACCCCACTTCCCAGTCTTTGAGCCCAAGATCATGTACCCTTGTTTATATATCTATTTTTAGCTGCCTTTTAAATCTAGTACCATGACCTTATCTAGAATCTCATTCTTGGCATACGTACATCTGTCCAGACCTTGGGGTTTTTGAAGTACAGAAACATAACACGTAGATGGAGCTCATTAAAATGTGTATCTGCTTGATAAGTTACCGGGTCCATGAAGTTTAAGTACCTTTTGTTAATTTTCTCTGCATGCTCCTCCTTTGACTCTTCTGAAGTTTGAGGCTCTAAACACTCAGGGTCACAGAATGCATAGATTTCATTGAATATTTACTGCATATTTTACTGACACTAGATAATTGAATAGTCTTTATTTTGTAATTTTGATGATTTAACTTGCTGGATTTACTTTTCAGATCTTTAAGTGTCTGCCATGTGCAGAATGTTACTTAACCCTGAGAGAAGATACAAACATGTCTGCTAGGGAGAGAGAGTATGACTTAGGGCATAACTGTACTATTGGTGAAGGATGGGAGCTGCAGAGAAATCCTGTAGACACTAGTGGCTTATGCTTACAGTTCTTGCTGTCAGCCACAGAACTTTGTTGTTGATAACAGCTAAGGAGCTCTTGGTATACCTTCTGAATACCAGGAAGCATTCAGGCCTTTCATGTGTATCTTTTCACTCAGTCACATCTGAATTGGAATTTATATGGAGCTCATTTTGCTGATGAGGAGACTGGGCATGTGGTTGTCAGGGATTCTCCTACTGCCATCCACATATTAAGAACATATCAAGGCCTTCCTCCATGTATAGAAACTGTGACGTTCCACTCTGATCTCCATCTCCCAAATACCTGTGCACTCCTCTCCTAAACCTGTGCTTGGCCATATTGGACTGCTTACAGCCCTTTGAAGAGGATGCTGCTTTTCTTTGTGGCGTCCTTTGCTTGCTTCTTTTTTTTTTTTCCTTTTTTGTCTTGGAACATATTTCTGCTGTTCCCATTTAAGCTCCAATCCCTCCTTCTAACCCCAAGATAGACTTGTTCTGTTTCTTTATGTGGCTGGTGTTTAAGCGAGTTAAAGAATGCATGATCTATGATTCAGAAGAGAAAAGTTCTTTGGATGGAAACTGTCCCCTGGGCTCCTGGCATGGATTAGGCTTCTATCCTTGTGCTCCTCAAACCTTCTACACTATTTGGCATTAATTCTTAACATATTGATTGTACATGATAGTTTTAGCTTTACATTGAATGTGAGGTTAAAGTCCTGGTCGCTTATGTTACTCCTTTTAGATGAGTAAATTTAAAAATCACTATGGAAGTTGTTTTTTAGGGTGTTTCAAGTGAGTTTCATCTTATAATAAATTGCCTATGCAGAAGTCTGTTTAGGACCGCTGACTGTTGCTCACTTTAGAGGAGAGAGTTTGGCTTATTTGACATTTTGACCAGAAGTTGTCCCCCACCCCTTTACTGTTTAAGGTATCCCCGATGATTTTGTTTGGGGCCTTCTGCAGGTATCTCTCCTGGACACACTTCTGACAATCTAGTTCTATTCTGTCTCTGCTGCAGATGGTTTGTGAGACTTCTGTCTACAAGTATGTTCACCCCAGCCCCTTACCATTTTATGCTGGATAATCTGGAGGCGTTGGCACCTTCAGCTGTGATCTGTCAGTTTATCATGGAGTTCCTTGGAATCCAGACACTCTCCACATGCTAGAGATCACATCCAGCTTTCCTTTCTTGATCCTTCTCCAGGAAAGCAGGATTAATCTAAGTACATCTCAGAACTGGTCACTTATTTTCAGAGCAGGTGGCCACTGTGTGGATTCTGAAAGGGCGGTGGCAAGGATGCTTGTAGCCAGGACACTTGTATGGCTTATGTCCTGTTGCTGGCCTGACTGGAATGATGCACTCTAGTTTTGCAAGATGCTAGTGTGTGAAATTGAGTCAGTTTTTAGAGCTACACACAAGTCTATATATACATATATATCACTATATTTCCATTGAGATGGATGGAGATTACTCCCTGTTTATAATTCCAGCACTTTTCTGTTCCTCTTTGAATAAAGACTAGAGCTGACAATATGACCTCTGCCTAATGTCATTTGGCTTAATGATTATAGCTCTGTGTATTTGGTCCCAGTGACCCACTGGTATCTGTGCTCTCCACCACTGACCTTCTTTGCTATTGTCTGCAATGTCGGTTTCTCTCTGTAGCCTTCCTGCTAGCTTCCTTCTATCCTAAGGTTATTTTTGGTATTTGTTTAATTCCCTCTCTATTACAATATCAATTATATTTTCATTTTTAAAGAAAACTCTTCCTTTGGGCCTGGAAAAATAACTTAGAGGTTAAGAGCACTTGCTGCTCTTATCAAGGACCTATGTTCATTTCCCAGCACCCACATGATGCCTTACAACCATCGGGGATCTGCACTCTTTTTTGGCCTCTGTGGGCACTGCACACATGTGGTGTACAGACATACATTGCAGGCTAAGCACCCATATACAATGAAAACCAAACCTCTAAAGAGAAAACCCTTCCCTTATTTTCCAGTTATGTCAAGTTTCTTGTCTTAGGAGCTAGTGAAGCTCCCGCTCCATGTAGGACAGTTATAATTTGTCACAGTTTTTGTGGGTTTGTTTGTTTTTTTAAATTTAGGTATGTCTCTTCACTACACTCTGGGAATTGGGTTTTTGTCTTTATACCCCAACACAATACTAGTAAGCAATGAGGACATGTCAGACATAAAAGGTACCTCTTCTCTCCCTCAGTTGATGCTTACCTTTTGCTGTAGCTAAAGAACGAGGGTGTGTAGGCCAGGAGACTAAGGTCCCAGCACAGACATGTAGCTTATGTCCTCTTTCTGGACTGTGAGTGAGAGTTCTCCCCGAGTGCCTTAAATGTCTTTCATAGGACGTGGCATGTGAAACCATTTCCAATGGTGGATTTTCTCTTTGTTGATGTTTTATACTTGTAGATCTGTTTTTGTTAAATATCCATATATTTGCATGTTCATTTATGTAATGTTGTTATTGTGAACAGTAAATGTGGGCTGTCTATACCGTATTAGAAACTAAGAATACAAAATAGTGTAAGACAGTTCAATCAGTGAGCTCTCAGACTCTGCAATCTTTTCCAGTAGAAATATGCATTTAAATAATCTGGTAAAGTAAGGAAAAAGAAAAGAAAAGAAAAGAAAAGAAAAGAAAAGAAAAGAAAAGAAAAGGAAGCCCAGCATTTTGAATTTGTTTGCTTGGGTGCAGTATCTGGCCGCTTACCAGCATGAGGCGCTCTCATGAAGAAGGCAGAATGTCCAGGAACTAGCAGCTGATGATTTTGAGGTGTTCTTCCTTGGTGAAAAGACCCACAGTGCCTGAGAAATCACCATACTACCATTTTGGTTTGTTGCTGCTGAAAATAGTTTTGGTTTAAATTGGCAGGAGTTAGTTCCTGTTTATTTGCTTAAAGGATTTTAAAACTGTGTTTCTTCTTCCCTACCCTGACCCTTTATAGGGGCAGAATTACCAGGACAAGTGATCTCCATGGCAGCTTCTACTCTTGCAAATTTGGCCATCTCCATCACTGGATATGAGTCGAGCAGTGAAGACCAGCCCTCTGACCCACCAGCAGGTGACTGACATCATGAAAGAGATGATGAGATACAAGGAGGGGACAGAGTGAAGACCAGGCTTGCTGGTCCTCGCTGATTCTCATTCTGACTGCTGTTTTACACCACCGTCCTTGTGTGTTTTTCTCATGCTTCTGATTGTTTACCTTCTTGGGTTTCCTGTCCTGGTCCTTTTCGCCTGGCCTCTTTTTCAAACATGCCCTTCTGATACTTCTCACCCTGCTTTTTTGCCTCAGTCCCATTTACCATCCGGTTCTACCCAGCTCTGTGCTCTCCTTATCTTGGTTTTTTAATTTTCTCTTCATTCTCCAGCAGCCAGTTAAACATTATTCTGTTTTTTATGCCTTTTCTTCCCTCCGAAACTTGCTATCTGTATCTGGGTGTTTTTCTTTTCCACGTTATCTACATTTTTTTTTTCTGAAATCTTTTTCTCTTTTAAGTAAAAGTAAAATTTGAATGCTTTATGCTGTATGTATTTACTGGCTTCCCAAAGCAGACCCTCTGGTTGTTCTGTGAGGCCTAGCTTCTGTGAGATCCAACTGGTAGATTCATACCAGGTTTGGAGACACATTGTATCATACTCTTACACAGATGAGAAGTGTGTAAGTCTGTTCCAGTTTGTGCTAAGACAGCCATTAATGCCAAAGCTATTTGGAGGTGGAGCATATTATAGAAAATGCTTTTGTTTTTAGTGTATATGATTAGCATGTGTGTGTGTTGTGTGCATATGTTTATTATGTGAGCATGTGTGTGTAGAAGCCAGAGGTCAGGCTGGAGAGATGGCTCAGAGGTTAAGAGCACTGGCTTTTCTTCCAAAGATCCTGAGTTCAACTCCCAGCAACCACATGGTGGCTCACAACCATCTGTAGTGGGATCTGATGCCCTCTTCTGACATGCAGGCATACATTCAGACAGAATACTATACATAATAAATAAATCTTTGGCCGACAGTGGTGGCGCACGCCTTTAATCCCAGCACTTGGGAGGCAGAGGCAGGCGAATTTCTGAGTTGGAGGCCAGCCTGGTCTACAGAGTGAATTCCAGGACAGTCAAGGCTATACAGAGAAACCCTGTCTCAAAAAACAAAAAACAAAAAAAACCCAAACAAACAAAAACAACAACAAAAAAAGAAGCCAGAGGTCGATACCAGTTTTTTCCTTTGTCACTTTCTACCTTATTTTTTTGAAGTAACATCTTTCATGGCTGAAGCTTATCAATTCCCTTGGTGTGCTTGCCAGCAAGCTTCAGTAATCTTTGTCCCTATTTTTCGAGCACTGGGACTGCAGCCCTTTTTATGTTTATGTTGAGGATCCTAACCCAGGTCTTGGTGTTTATGTACCAAGTAATTTACCAGTTGAACCTTTTTTCTATCCTCCCCCCCCCAAATATAGCAAGCTTTTCTTGAAGAATTGACTTAAGACATATTTAAAGAAGGAAAAATTTAGGAGAGAACTATGCAGAAAAGCAGGAATGCATGCTTTCCTTATATATGAAACCATGTTTCAAAAATGGAGCAGGATGATACTTAGGTTATAGAGTTCCTGTTTTGGCCTCTTGTCATCCATTCCCACTGACCTGGAATTTCCACATCGGACAAGCAGAGCAAGGTCAAAACAAAAGCATGTTATCTGCTTCACTAGCCTTGACCCACATGCACAGATACACGCAGGCAAAGCATCCGTGTAAATAAAATAAAGATGAATCTCAAAAAGGAATTAACTGTTTTACGGGAAAAGGTAGAATATTTCCTGTCTCCCAACAACCCTGATTTCCCTAGACTTCTGCTTCTTTAACCTGACATGATCCTGCTGCACATCCAGTGTAGTCTATTTTGTGTTGTTTTCTCATGTGTGACTTTCTGTCTTTGCCTTTTTTAGAGCCCACAGACAAGGGAGAACCCCCTCCAGTGTTGTCTGCTTCCTCTTCCTCCTCCTCTCGTTCCTCACCCTCTTCTCCTTCACCTACTTTGGGCAGACAGAGGCCTGAGATGGGGACGTTTCTCAGGAAGAAGAAAACTAGTGACATTTACTTCGTGTCTCTTGTGTGGGCCATCGTTGCTGTCCAGCTCTGGCTGAACCTGTGGATCGTACAGCTGCTGCCGGTGCCTGTTGCAGGTTATTATTTGGTTAAGTATGGTTTTATCTTTCACAGACTTTTTCTCCTTTTTTAGCAATGGGATTTGAATATTTGATATAATTTTATTCCCATCTTAAAATAGTTGTATGCTTGTATTTAGGTCATATTTATTTTTATTTTATGTGTTTGTGTGCATATGAGTACCCACAGAGACCAAAAAAGGGTACTAGATCCTATGGAACTTGAGTTTCAGACAGTTATGAGTGTTCCAGGACAGCCAGGGATATATGGAGATATATCTGTCTCAAAGACAAACAAAACAAAATTTAATGAAGGAATTTTTGAACTGCTATATCACACTATACTTTTCTATTGCTATGAAAAACACCATGACCAAGGCATCTTACAGAAGAAGGCATTAATTAGAGGCTCACTGTGCTATAACCATCATGGTGGGGAGCATGGCAGCAGGCAGGCAGTCATGGAGCTAGAGTAGTAGCTGAGAACTCAGATGTGGATAGCACAACATGAAACGGTGGAGAAGGTACACACACAGACATGCACACATGCAGGGAATGGCACAGGCTCTTGGAACCTCAGAGCCTCCTGCCTAGTCTACTTCCTCCAACAAGGCCACATCTCCTTACCTTTCCCAAATAGTTCCACCAATTGAGGATCAAGTAGTCAAATACAGGAGCCTATGGGAACCTCACCTTTCCTTTTCCCTCTTTCTTTTTTTCTTTCTTTCCCTCCCTCCCTCCCTCCCTCCCTTTCTTCCTTCCTTCCTTCCTTCCTTCCTTCCTTCCTTCCTTCCTTCCCTCCCTCTTTCCTTCCCTTTTTCCCTCTTTCCCTCTTTCCCTCTTTCTTTCTTCCTTCCTTCCTTCCTTCCTTCCTTCCTTCCTTCCTTCCTTCCTTCCTTCCTTCCTTTCTTTCCTCATTCCGTAGATCAGTCTGGCCTTGAACTCACGGAGATCCCCCTGCCTCTGCCTCCCCAGTTCTGAGGTTAAAGGCCTCCACCCAGCCAGCCTATGGGAACCATTCTTTACATAAACCACCATACTGACATGCAGCTTATAAAGTTGGGGTTAAGAATATTGGTCCCAGGAGTTAAAGAAGTTTTAGTGGAAAGAAATCATTACCTAGGCCCACTCTCATTAATAAGTAAGTAGCCTATCTTCTGACCTCTTCCTAGTTGGCTTTAACAGCTGAGTTTCTGCTGAACTCTGACCTCTATCCAGAGCAACATCACATGAGGAAACAGGAGCACAGTTGGGAATACTGCCTGCTGTGGTACAACGCCACTGGGGAAGAGCAGCTATAATGGCCAAGGAAATCAGTAAATGTTGGGACTCAGTTTTCCTTAATCAGGAAGAGGGAAGCTGTGAAGGCCTTTGTAGTTGATGATGTTTGTAGGCTGAATGGTGAGCCCTGACTCATCCTGGGATTCAGCTTCACAAAGGTGATGTTCGGCTAATGGGGCTTCCTTGAAAGTGTGCCTGGCCAGTTTCTTCTGAGTACTTGTGGTCCTTCCTGCTCCCTTCTACCATGAGCTTGTTTTAGTCTTGGCTTTACTGTAGAATGGAAGCTAGGGAACTCTTTCATATTCTCCCTCTCAAATCTGTGTCCCTTGTGTTTGTATCTTCTTTATAGTCTGGATCATCAAAAAGCTCGTGATCCACTTTGGAGTGGTGGGCTTCCTGGAGAAACGCTGCCGCGCATGGTGGCAGGTGATCGAGTGCTTCCTGAAGGAGCGGCAGGAAGCTTTAGCACCTTGGCCGATTATTGGGCTTGGAAAGTTCCTACTAAAAGTTGATAGCAAGGTATTGTATGATCGGGCGGCTCCAATGGGTGTTTGTGTTCCGTAGCTTGAACTCCGTTTTGTAACATTGATAATGTACTTTATATCTGATTCCCCATGAAGCTTCAAGGCTTAGAATTATAGAGTGGATTTAGATGAAATAAAATTGTTATTTTTCTTATAAAGGAGAGAGAAGGTTAGGTAATGGGGTGGTGGCTCAGAGGGGAATGTTTTTGGAGTGATTCTTGTTTGTCAGATTCTGTGCTGAGTTAATGGGAAACTTAACCAGTCATGGACCCCCAGAGACAGAAGCGCAGCTTAATGCCAAGAGATGGTAATTCCTGAAAACTTTGTGGTTAAAGGAAATGGAATCTAAATCCACACTCTGCTTTCAGGTTTCACTTCTATTATTTACTAGCTCTGTGACCTTGGACAGATGGGTAATTTCTCTGTGCCTTGGTTTCATTATCAATAAAATGGGTATAATAGCACTTACCTCACAGTGTGGTTGTGTCTGATGTATTGAGTGCTAAATGTCACTCAGTGTTTACAGAGAAGTGTCTGTCTGACATAGTAGGAGCACTGAGTGAAAATGTCCCTGGAGCCCTGGTGGCAGGAAAGGGAACCTTTGGGGAAGTGTCTGCAGAGTGAGCATAAGCAGTTAGGTGGAGCTGGCTGTGCAGGGCTCTGCACTGGAGAGGATACTGGCTGCGGAATTAATTAATGCGACTCACAGTACAGCGTGTAGTCGTCATTCCGCCATCCTGATCAGAAAGCAGCGTTCTGTGACAGCTCTAAGAGCTGTTTGTTGCTGAGCTCTCCTGACAGCTCCTCCTGCTCTCAGTGGCTCTGCTGTTGGTGCGTCTCTAATGATCTCCCACTCTTCTTATCTTCTCTCACCTCCCTGTCCTCCAGCTCTGGCACTGGCTAAATAAGAAGGTAATAAACGTGTGGGTGTGCTTGTCACTGCTGAATCTTACACCCTACCCCAACCCTCACTATCTCCTTTCTCATTCTGTGTTTCTGTCCATATAGTAAACTAAGATTTGTTTTTGAAAATTTTAACTATAAGCTATGGAAGGTCTCGAAATATGAATTCTGTCACAGTCATAAAACCTTTACCAAGCTCCTAGGATATGAATGGGTCCCTTTGTCAGATATTTAAGAAGTTATGTCTTGTAGCCTTTCTGTTCAGAAAAAGGATTTGTCGTTTTTCTCTAGTATGGCGACTCTGGTCTCTTTTTCTCATTCTTTGAGTCAGGGTCTTTTTGTGTACTCCAGCTGCCTTCTATCCTCCTGCTTTAGTCTCATGAGTGTCAGGATTTCAGGCATCTATCACCAGGCCCAGCTGTTGGTTCCTTTTTGTGTGAAACACATTAATCTATATAGTAGAGGAAAGAACTCTATTGCTAGTTTTTCTATAAGCAACACAGGAAGTTTTAAACACTGACAAATCTGTAAGATACTTGTTGAATTTGTCTTATTTTTTGGTTAGTAATTTTTTTTTTTTTAATTGTCTTAGCTTGGATTTCTGTTGCTGTGGTAAAACACAACTTGGGGAGGAAAGGGTTTATTTCATTTTACATGTCTCAGTGACAGTCCATCATGAAGAGAAATCAAGATAGGAACTGAAGCAGACATCATGGAGGAAAGTACTGCTTACTGGTTTGCTCCTTCTGGGAAGCTTGCCTTTTTATATAACTCAGGACCACTTCCTCTTCAGAGATGGTACCACCTACAGTGGGATGGGCCCTCCTACATCAGTCACCAGTCAATGACATTGCTCCATAGGCTTGCCTATAGACCATTCTGGTGGGGACATTTTCTCAATTGAGGGTCCCTCTTCTCAGATGACTCTAGCTTGTGTCAAGTTGACAGAAATTAACTGGGACTCCTATATCCCAGAAACATACATACATACATACATACATACATACATACATACATACACACACACACACACACACACAAACATTTTATTTATTTATTTATTTATTTATTTATTTATTTATTTATTTATTTTTCATGGCCTGCAAAGTTGTGTTTCATGAATCATGTATGAAGTTTGTAGGAACTTTTTTCCATGATTGACATTGGATTGTAAAAAGCAGATTGCGTATAAATTCTCAAGACCAAGCTATATGTATAAGGAAAGCTTGCTGTACCTTTGACACTTAGTCAAAATAGAGCAATATTTGGCTTTCAAATCCTAGGACAGGTTTGCAAGAGGTAGCATCATGTATGTGTCCTGTTTAAACACAAGCAGGACTCAGGTTTGATAAAAATAATGTAACAAACCTTAAAGATGCGGATGTAGGTCAGAGTCACATATTTTGATTTTCAGTTTTTATTTACTTATTTGTGTTTATTAATTCAGTATTTTTGTGGTGCTGAAGGTCAAATTCAGGCCATGAGTTTGAGAAACACATCCTCTGTTCATATTTCAAACATTTAACACACCATTTTAAAACAGTTTCTTCTTCTAAGATCAAAACCTTAAACGTTATTAATTGGTCATGTCCTGGAAAGACCGGAGAAATTCCTAGAGACCATGTGTGTTCCACAGCCCAGCAGTATGGTGGGAGTTTTGTTGCCTTTGCTTACTGTGAGCATGGGCAAGGGTGATCAGCGATCTTGGAAGAAAAACATCCTGTGTCCATGACTCTCTCCTTCACTCACCTCCTCTGTCCATGTCTCTCCTGTTCACTCACCTCCTCTGTCCATGGCTCTCTTCTTCACTCACCTCTCTGTCCATGGCTCTCTTCACTCACCTCCTCTGTCCATGGCTCTCTTCTTCACTCACCTCCTCTGTCCATGTCTCTCCTGTTCATTCGCCTCCTCTGTCCATGTCTCTCTCCTTCACTCACCTCCTCTGTCCATGTCTCTCCTGTTCACTCACCTCCTCTGTCCATGTCTCTCTCCTGCACTCACCTCCTCTGTCCACGTCTCTCTCCTGCACTCACCTCCTCTGTCCACGTCTCTCTCCTGCACTCACCTCCTCTGTCCATGTCTCTCTCCTTCACTCACCTCCTCTGTCCATGTCTCTCCTGTTCATTCGCCTCCTCTGTCCATGTCTCTCTCCTTCACTCACCTCCTGTGTCCATGTCTCTCCTGTTCATTCGCCTCCTCTGTCCATGTCTCTCCTGTTCACTCACCTCCTCTGTCCATGGCTCTCTTCTTCACTCACCTCCTCTGTCCATGTCTCTCCTGTTCACTCACCTCCTCTGTCCATGTCTCTCTCCTGCACTCAGCTCCTCTGTCCACGTCTCTCTCCTGCAC
>JANHMN010000004.1:83436528-83496607 GCA_030674055.1 Rhabdomys pumilio
CTCCTCTGTCCACGTCTCTCTCCTGCACTCACCTCCTCTGTCCACGTCTCTCCTGCTCTTGTTCACTCACACACTCACCAGTTGATTTTCCTTCATTTAACTATACTGACCTGCTTAAGTGTGTATAAGTGTTTTGCCTGCATTACATATGTATGTGTATATATGTATGTATTATGTATATATGTGCATTATGTACATGTATGCCTGATGCTGCCAGAAGAGAGCATTGGATTCTCTGGAACTGGTTAAAGACTGTGGAGCTACCATGTGGGTGCTGGGACTGGACCTGGGTTCTCTGCAAGAGCTCACCCTTGAGTATGCGGCAGGTTGGAAAGAACAAGAGTCTCCAAAGTCTTAAGCTTAATTTCTGACAAAATTGGAGTTAAGAAGATTCCATTCTACTTAAAACGATGAAGTCTGAGTTTGAAACTGTGGTGGGGGCTGTATGTGGAACCCAGTAGTCTGTATGTTAATGCCGTCTAATGGGAGGCTAGGGCTCTGCGCTTTCTCAGAAGATGATTTTCATTTCAAACCGTGCTTTTAAGGATGCTTTTCTCAGTATGTTTGCAAACTGTTATTCATGGAAACAAATCTGGTTGTGACTCTGAAATAAGCTTAGTGTTTAGTATTCCACCTATACTCCTGGTTTACAGAGCTTTGGAAGGGAGTGAGGTAGCCCTTTCCTCAGGGAGCTATCCCAGGAATTCTAGGACCCAGCTGCTTCCTGATGCAAAACTTGTCAGTTCATTGATTTTAGAACTTATCTTCAGAGTAAGACACCTGACCTTCCATACCTTAGAAACCTGTTGCTTGTTTCTTTCTTTTTTTTTTTTTTTTTAATCTCTGCATTGTCTCTGAAGCTTTGGTAGCATGCATTGAAGCTTAACTCTCGTTTGGAAGCTCTTGAGTGTCAACATCATAGATTAACTTTGAGTCTGAGCTCATTGGCGCTAGGTGAGGGCAGTGTACTTCATGGAAGACACAGAGTGCAGCCTTTGAATATACAAATATTATAAAAGCTGCACTGTTTTTTGAAATTGTTGCTTTTAGCAGTTTGACTCACTGTAGAGTGAGCATAGTTTTAATTTAAATTAGGAACAACTTAGCACTATTACAGCTTGTGTTTGGGTTGATGGGCACTGTATAGCACATTAGCATTACTGATCTAATTAAGTCTAATTTTGAATTTTAAATGGTAGCTTTGCATGGCAGTAAGTGTAGAAATTATCATTGCTACATATTCTAAAACCAAAATGTGTTTAAGGTGTAGGATAATTGGAGTTGTAAAAAAATGAGAGATGTTCCAGTAAAGATAGAAGATCAAATAACATTTTAAGGAAAGCTTAAATCTAATTATTAAAGAACAGCTATTATGTTAAGGATTAATATACTTCATTGAACTAGAATCATGTCACAAATCTTATGTTTCCAATAGAATAGAAGCTTCTAGTGGAATAACAGGACTTTTAAAAGCATTTTATTGTAAAATATCTAAAATCTAAAAACTGTGGTGCTGGTATGGATAATAATTGCTTAGCAGGTAAGGGTGCCTTTGGCCAAGTGTAGTGACTTGAGTTTAGTCTGTGAAAGCCACATGGTGCAAGGAGAGAACCTACCCTTCAGAGTGTCCTCTGCTTCCCATATTCACACTTGTATGTACCCCCCAAGTAAATAAACACATATACTTAGCTTTTTTAACATTTAAAAGCCTTAAACACATGTTCACTTTAAAACCAAAACAAGTAAAAAACACAAACTACTCACTGCCTGCTGTCCACCTCAATAGAACCACATCCACCTCCCAAGGTCTGTACCTGGGAGCCGTTACTCTGAATTTGCTGTTATTTCTGCCTTAACATTACATACATCAACAATTACCGTCTTTATGACCCTAATGGAATGAAAGGAGAATGCAGTTGGAATGAAATTGCTGTCTGTGCTCCTGTTTTCTGTATAATTTAGGAGATGAGTGATACATAGAACATAGATATTCTCTCAAGCCATCTATGTTGGCTAACTGATATGACAGCTTCATGAAACAAGTTCAGCTGATGGAGTGTCATAATTTTGTTAGGAATGTATTTACCAGGCCTCATGAATTAGAGATTGAAATGTGAATGTATCGTAGTGAGAATTCAGGAGTACACGTGGATTGTGTTCTGCTTGACCTTCTTCTCATAGCCATGACAATAACAAACTCTACACATAACTGCACCAATTAATACTTAACTTTCTAAAGTTGCTTATAGCTTTTATTGCTTTAATCAGTACGCTATAGTTTGCTTTGCAGTGCTAAACATATCCTGTATTTGTGATATTTGAGTACATACATGTGTTTAATAAGTGATACTTTGAAGATAAATAACCCTCCTTTTTTATTTCCATGCAGATGATCATCTGGTTGGAGAAGATGTTAGATAAAATTATTAGCATTTTCATCATATTCTTGCTAGTAATAGGAACCCTTCTTTTGGCCCTTCTCCTTACTGCAAAGGTAAAGTACATTAAGCAGTATTCTTGTTATAATAAAGTCTTTGTTTCTAGGGTTGCATATGCAGAAGAAGCTAGCAGAAGCAAATGGAAAATATCATTTGACTTATCAGAAGTACTTCTGTCCACTTAAGTATTTCCATTTTGTACATTAGTAATTTTTTTGTGAGTCTGCCTAGAATGTTTTCTTTTTAAATCTCATTTGTATACATTTTATTTTGTCCTCAAGTCTTAAGCAGAAAGTGCAGTTAAAAAAAAAAAAGGATCCTGAAAATAATTCCCCAGGCATAGACTAAGGTTTCTGAACTAGTCTCATGACTCCTAGTCTAGTTAGTGAAATGTGCCCTTCTTTCTTTTCTCTTGGGGTTCTGGTCTTGATGTCTTCTGGTGGCGCTGCAGGCACTGGTCTCAAACTCTTGGGTTCAGGTGGCTTTCCTGCCTCAGTCTTCAGAGCATCTTTAGAACAGTGCACCTGTGCACTGCCCTTCACAGTTTCTGCATTAGCTCCTTCCCTCCTGCTACTGGTCTTCCTGTGAAGTGTTTAAGTCCACAGGTGCAGTCTCACGTATCTGTTCTTGTCCTTGATGCTTGTGGTTTTGGTGTCTGTTTTGAAATGCTATCCTCTGGGTATGGTATGGCCATTGCTGTCCCTACATCAGGACCCAAAGGAGACTTTAAAAAAGCTGTGACCACTAACCTTCCCTCATGATGGGAGGGAGATCTCACTAGGCACACAGCAGCTCACATAAGGTCTTTATTTCTTGCTTTTCAGATTCAGCTGTCGTTTTGTTTCCTATTTTTATGTCATCAAGAAGCACAGCCGTATTTTATCTTTGCACTATTGGCTTTGCCGAGGGTAGTTTTCTACACTTTCAATGCATTCTTATCCTTATTTATCGAACCCTGTTTGGCTTTACTTCAGATTTTGGTGTTCTGTTTTCAGACGATGGTGAAGCTTCCGTGAAATTATGGCTATCAAAACTTCTCTAACAGTCTTGCAACAATTCATTAGTAACTGTCACCAGTAGATGATCAAGGGCAACAGTTGCTAGATCAAGTTGCAACAGATCAAGGTATTGCTGCGCTTATCATGAGCTGGCACCACTCGGAAGCTCTCTTCTTCAGTCAGCTCCTTACAGTTTATTTGCTTTCTCCCCTGCAGCTACTCCATTAGCACTTCTGTCTGTTTGCCTCATTGCTGTCCTGTCTGTTCTTTAGGTAGTGGTCACATACAGTCACTTCATGCAAGTGCACAGACATGAGCCCTCCATGTGTTTTTACCATGTTTGACCTGAGATGGCTGTTACACAGAACTTCTTGGTACTTTTGTCTGTTGGCTCTTTCCCTTCTTTGTCCTTTTGTTGTTCTGTTTCTTTGCACAGGCCTTCTGCCTGCCTGCCAGCCTGCCTCGGTTGTGCTCACCTGTCAGGCTCTTTATTTGTTCTGTGCTGCAGTGACTTTTGCTTCCCTCAGCCTAGTAGTTTGTGGGTATTGAACCATTTCTTTCTTGTGTAGGATTTAAGTGCACTGAACTTTTGAGAGAGCCCTATTGGGTATCTATTTTTTTCCAGTAAAGGTATTGTTTTCTAGAATACCAAGACAGTGTCCACTTAGAGTGTCTAATAGGTGCCTCAAATGTAGCATCAGAAACTGTTGTTCTCACAGTCCTCCTGGTCCAGTGAGTGACAGCTCCACTCTTCGAGCAGTGAAGAGCTTCCTTGAATACACCGTCATCACACATTCCTCAGAAAGTCCTTTGGGACAACAGCAGGCTGAGGTTGTCATGTAATTTCCTCTCCATAGAAAACAAGAATAAAACTATCAAGTTCTTACCAATGCCACTTAAAGTCATTGGAAAATGGCCAGCTAGATAATTCCTAGAGTCGTGTTTGCTTCTCTGCAGCATCTTCTGAAGGAATTGTTGTCTGCATGTTTGGTGCGGTCTCTTTTGTCTGGGTGGCCTGTGTGGTTGGTGTCTGTTGTGGAATGCCATCCTTCAGGTGTGGTGTGGCCATTTCTGTTCTGAAATCAGTGTACCAGGCTAACGAGGCAGCTCTTCCTGAGAATGTAGAAGAAGTTCATAGCTGAGGCAGGGATGTGACTTTCATGTGGGTGCTGCAGTTGCCTTTACAGTTGGTCATGCTCCTGTGGTAACCCCATACCCTCATGTCTGAGTGATTTCTCTTAAACTTGCCGGTTCACTAAGCTAGACTTGAGCGGAATCATTTCTTCTGTTGTTGTCAGTGTGGAGTGTTTAAATGCTTGTTCACATCTTTCCAGAAAATAATGTAAAATAATGGTGAAGTCTAGTGAGGTGACCGACCAGAGCTTCAGCGATGCATGCCGGCCTTCTAGTAGTAGCATGCAGTTGGCATGCCAAGAGCTGAGAAGGGAAAGGCAAGAAAAGTCTCAGGATAGTCCACAGAGATTTCAGCAAACTCCAGAATGAACAGACACACCCATCCTGCAGTACACTCCAGGGAAGCTGCTGAAAGCCAGAGATAAAGAGGAACTCCTGAAGGAGGTAGCCACAGCATCAAGGGAACAAGACAGGAAAGGTTTTCTTACTGAGCAGTCATGAAAAGACAAAGGGATGAAATTAAAGCCGAAGAACAGGAAGCCTGACAACCAAGAATTTTGTGTTTAATGGCTCTGTTCCTTAAAAATAAAGATTAAAGAGCTGGAAGTATGGCAGTGTTGCCTAAGACACTGGCTTCAGTTTCCACTTCATTCTCTTCCTTCAAAAAGTAAAGGCAAAATAAAACCATCCCGGATAAATGACGACAGACAAAATTAATTGAGGGCAGATGTGTTCTGTAAGGAAAGTTAATATAGTGGGCCACACCAGTCACCCAGCCAGAGCTACATAGCCAGACCTCACCTTTAAAACAACTAGACACAAACAAAAAAATCACTTTCAGTTGAAAAGACAGGACTGCAGATTCCTTGGTTCCAGAGGAGAGAATGGGGTAACACTTGGGCATATGGAAAAGTTACAGATTTTTTCCCCCTGTGTTATTTTAGTTCTTTATTTTTATTTTATGTATATGACTGTTTTGTGTGCATGTGTGCATAATACTCCTTCGAGGTAAGAGTGGGTGTTGGGTCCCTAGAACCAAATTTATGGATAGGTATGAGTCTCCTCCACATGAGTGCCGGGAACTGAACCTGGGTCTTCTGCATGAGCAGCACGTGTTCTTAACCAGTGAGCCATCTCTCAGTTCCCTCTTTTAGTGTTTTTTTTTTAAATACTGTAACTATTTATAGAAAACGTGGCACATTGTTCTAGACTTTGTGATATAAAGATGTAGGTTATGTGTACATAGTTTACCACAGTCCAAAGAAAGGACTTGGAAATGGAGCTGTACTGATGAGTACTTCCTTCATGTAAGTCAGTATTAACTTGAAGTAAATTGTGATTGATATGTTAAATAGCACGTCGCAGCTTCTAAGAAATATAAGTTTAGAAGAACTAAAGTGGTAAAGAAAACATTTTCTTGACTTGGTTTCTCTCATCATTTTAGGGCTCATTTTGTTAGTTATTGGGTAAGTGCCTTAGTCACTATTCTCTAGCTGTGAAGACACACCTTGGTCAAGGCAACTCTTACAAAGGAGAACATTTAACTGGGGGCTTGATTACAGTTTTAGGGGCTTAGTCTATTGTCATTATGATGGAGAGCTTGGCTTAGTGTCATGCTGCGGGGCATAGTACTGGAGCACAGAGCTGCATCCTTAGTCACTGATGGCAGAAAAGAGCCTGAGCCTGGGATGGGTTTTTGAAACTTAAAAGCCCACCACCAGTTGGGCTTTAACAAGGCCACACTTTCTAATCCTTTCCAAATAGTGCCACTCCCTGGTGACTGAGCATTCAAATATATGAGCCTATGGGGAAATTTGAATTCTTATTCAAACCACCATAACAGGCAAGTTTCAATTTCAGTACCCAGTGGCTTTTCTATATGCAGAACCACACAGAACCATACTCTGGCTTATTTGTCTGTGTATCTTACTCTGCATACTCACTGTATTAGTGTAAAGGCTTGGTATTGCATATGAAGATATAAGCATGGACATAATCTGTACTTACCTATATACGTTGGAACTAGTTGTTTATGAGTTAAGTGTTTGGATTTTTTAATGGCAGTTTGTTGAGCATCTTGAAAACAGGGTAAGCTGGGCGGTGGTGGTGCACGCCTTTAATCCCAGCACTTGGGAGGCAGAGGCAGGTGGATTTCTGAGTTCGAGGCCAGCCTGGTCTACAGAGTGAGTTCCAGGACAGCCAAGGCTATACAGAGAAACCCTGTCTCGAAAAATCAAAAAAAAAAAAAAAAAAAAAAAGAAAGAAAACAGGGTGTGTGTGTGTGTGTGTGTGTGTGTGTGTGTGTGTGTGTGTGTGTGTATTATAATGTTTAGCAACTTGTAAATGCCTACTTCTAAATTAATAAAAAACAGGCTATATAATTATTTGATCCTATAAAAGTAGTAGAAAAAGACATTTTGAATTACATTAGTTACTTACTTCTTTTTCTCTTTATGTTATAGGTACATCAAGAGAGTGTACACATGATTGAAGTCACAAGTAGTCTGATTAATGAAACTCTAGCAAATCACCCAGAGTGGGCAAAGTAAGAATACTGTTTTGGAAAAGGATACACGTGGGTGACCTAGTTTCAGCATCTGTTTGTTTGGACCAGTATTCATTGATACAGCTACATTAGAAGAGAAGAATATGGTTTGCCAAAGCTTTGATAAGCTAGAATACTGTGGTGAGGAAGTACTTAAGATTAGAGACAGTTTCTGATACTGCTGTGAGGTCAGACTGACCTGACACTCACTCTTGCCTCAGACTTCCAAGTACTGAGAATACAGGCATGTCCCAATACCTGGCTATACTTTGTAATTTATTGACGTATTTTTCTCCTTATGAAAGAATATTTTTCCAGACATCTTAACTTTTGTGGCTATTGACAGCAATTGGCTTTCTTGATATGATCGTCTTATATGTACACAACCCATGAAGTTGCTAAGAATTGAGGCTATTAATAGTGTTCTGATTCATTTCATGTGCCAGCTTGGTAACATGTATCATATTTGAGCCTCAGAAAAATATAAACTTAGGTATTGTTGCCTTGGCCTTTCAGCATGAGTTGGATAATTGAAACCAGAACTACTAAATTTGTATGTTTTAGTGTCTGGTATATGTTAATGACATTTTTGTAGTAGAATTTTCCCTGTCCAATCAGTACAACAAGAAGCCTGTGATTAGACAGGGAAAGGGAGACAGAGTTAAGAGTTTTAGAGACAGAGAGGAAGGAAATGAAGGAAGAACAGATTCCTTGTGGATTTAAATATAATAAATATATATTTAAATTTAAATATAATTTAAATATAAACATCCAGATTCCATGTGGCTTTAAATAGACACAGGTAGCTATGAATATGATATAAGAGATGGATAATTACAGGTCAATTTGTCTTATCTAGGTGGGCAATTTATATTATTTATTGGCTCAGAAATTATTTTGTGGGCATCTTGTGAATTGAGAATTTATTGATATGTAAGTCTAACTGATTATAAGTTTTTAGAGTTTTGATTTACTAGGATAAAGGGATTTGTGACAACTAGCCACAGACGGTAGATGGCTGAGAAGGAACTACTGCTCTGAGATCTGGGAAGACCATGGCATGATCCGAGACCGCCAGGGCAGAGAGTAGCTGGGAATAGTGTGGGATGGTGCTGGCTTTTTTAATATTTCCCATAACACATTTTTGTAAGTGTTTGTTTTTCTTTTAATCCAGCTAGCTCCCAAATAATTAAGACTGCTGGAGTATTATATTTATTAAGCTATAAAGGCACAATTACTCTATTTTAATCCTCTAAGTTAATTTGGCTATCTCCTAGCCAACTTGAATTTTACGGCTTTCTCTGCTCAAGCTGTTTTCTCATGGTGTCTCCTGGTTTCTCTTCCCATGGTTAATCCCACCCCCATCTCTCTTTGTCTGTCCCTTTACCCCCCCATGTCTGTTCCCCCCATCTTCCCACACACATCCTGCCCCCCATGCTGTGAGGAAGTCCAGCCCTATTCTTTCTGCTGCTCAGTTGTTGGCTGATCAGCTAGCTTTACTGACCAATCAGGGAATAATTGGGGAGCAATGTTTTTACAACATTAAGAGAGGAGAGTCTCAAATATTGCAACCTGATATGGGCACACACAAATTGGCATCTGAATAATATAAGGATAATCTTTACACAGGGCATAATAACATTATGCCTATAGGTATATAACACTGATGGACAGTTGGGGGGATGTACAAAGTATTTCTGGGTTTTGGAAAGCATTAAGTATATATAAAGCTTCTTGGTTGAGGTATAGGGGAGGCCTCTTATTATAGAACAAATGAAACTTGAAAACTGCAGTTTTTAGTGTGGCTGGACCTTTGTGAAGAGACTCCACATGAAGAGATGGGTGGATGGAAGATTGAAAATAATTGGATCATCCTTTAAATTCCTGGATTCTTTGGTTCTGCATTTCCATAGATGTGCGGATCTTAGACATCTGCAGGGTCTCTTAGGGTGTACATTTCTCCTTCAGTAGCTCTGGAACTAGGCTCAAGCATTCTCATCTCTAACAGGCTCCCAGGAAGGTTGGGTACTGATTGTCCATGACCCATACTTTGAGAAAATTGTTAGATATTAAGTTTCTCAGTGCTCCAGAATCGTGTCCTCTCTGCTGATTAGGACATGTGAGCTAGGGCATGTGTGACCAGAGAAACCAGATAGAACAAAATGAAAAAGCGGCTGGGGGTAGGTAGGTCTCGAACTCAGGGAGAGCTAGATTGCAAATCCTGTGAGTCAAGGTCAGGATCTCAGGCCTGGCATCGTATGTTCTCTGTGTTAGTGATCCATCAATAATTTATTATTGACAGCTTTAGTTCAAAGTATTGTTTTGTCCATACTGAGAATGAACTCTTTCCATTTTCTTTCTTTCACTTTTATGTCAGTTGGCTTCCTGAGGCTCAGGTGGTCCAAAGAGCTCTTAATTCTGCAGCAAACAATGTGTATCAGTATGGACGGGAATGGATAACTCACAAGGTAAGAAGTGAGCCTTTCTTGTACGTTTCTCTGCAGGATTTTCACAGGAGCTTCTTTCTTTCATTTTTGAAATACATTTAAATCTACAGATAGGCAATCGCCAAAAAGCGGAACAGACTCAGGATATCACACTGAACAGTGGCAGTGCACTGAGAGTCCAGAGAGAATGACTGCTTGCTTTCTTTCAAGATAGATCTGACTTATTTGTGCATTAGGATAGAATGATCACAGAACTTAAGTGGTCAAATAAGACCTTGTGGGGGAAAAAGAAATTGTGCAGACACATCTGTCCTGTATCTGCTGCTCACTATGCTTGGCAGTTTCCAGGCTCATTTAACAGCCAAGGCTTCCTGTTGTACTGTGAGGTGTTTTATCACTTCCAGGTGAGAAAGCAGGCTTAGCAGGCTCAGCAGATCCAGATGGCCTTGTGATGAATTTGCCTCACACTGGTGACTGACTTTTTAAATCTTTATTTTCTTCTGATGTTGCTTTCTGTCTGTGTATGTGGCTGGAGCTAGAGTAAGTGCTTTAGGGTGATACTTGAGATAACCCTAGGAGGAATGGCAGATCAAGGAAGAGTGTATTTTTAAAAAGCTATTTGTGGAGTGAAGACCTAGAGGCACGGGTGTGCTTGTGCTTGAGATGAATTTGACTAAAGGGGTGGAGCCTTGTGAAGGGAGAGAGAGGTAGAGGGAGGACACAGTTGTTGGACTTAAAGAAGAACTTTCTCAGTCTACTATTGCCAGAGAATATAATTAATTTTCAGTCTTAATATGATTAAGTAGTTAGGGTCATATAAGGATTGATAAGATTGAAAGCTCTGAAATGTGTACCCCCAAAATTGCATGAGCAATTAATTTCACGTTTAAAACTCAAAAACAGGGAGAGGTAGCTTGAGAGCGATAAGCACTTGCTGCTCATGCAGAGGCCCTGGGTTAGGTTCCCAGCCCCTGCACACTGGCTTACAACCTTCTGTAACTCTAGTTTCAGAAGATTTACCACCTCCTTCTCTCCTATGTCAACACCAAACACTCAGTACTCATAAAATAAAACAAATCTTAAAAGACAATAAAATTGCTGGGTGGTGGTGGCCTTTAATCCCAGCATTTGGGAGGCAGATGCAAGTGGATCTGAGTTTGAGGCCAGCCTGGTCTACAGGGTGAGTTCCAGGACAGCCAGGGCTACACAGAGAAACCTTGTCTCAAAACAAAACAAATACAAAAAAGTAACACTCCAAATTATGAGAAAGAAATCCTTAAGAGTTGAGAGAAGGTTTGTCAGTCAGTTTCATTACGTCTGTCCAAGACACTTGATTAATTGCACATGATGATGATATTAGAAAAAAATTGGACAAGCAAGAGATAAATATGTGTATTGATCTTTGAACTGTCACAGGAGGAAGAGTCAGCTTCAGCAAAGAGCTTGCAGCTTTCTATAAATGTGTTATTTTAATAAAATCATAGCATTTTATTCTGATTTATTTATTGGAGAAATTTTTATTCTGACATTCTTGCCTTTTAGGTAAGAAGATAAAAGAAATTTTGGTAAACACTAGATCTTAGATTTAAAAATAAATTTCAGACTCCTTACAGAAAAGAAATAACTATGTAACCTCTTGTTCAAGAATCTAAAAAATGAAGACAGTGGGATCAAAAGTTATATTTTTGGTTCTAATGTAGAAGATATGTTAGTATATATTAGCCATCACATGTTTATTAGCTGGTATATAGATCAGCCTGATGTGGTAAATTTATTTCAAGTGTGAAGTGTATGTGTGAGTGGTATGTGATTGGATGGCTATGTGTGTTTGCTTGTGTGAAGGGGGATAGAGGGTAGAGGTGTGTGGGCGGCGGGCGGGTGTATGTGTGGAGGTCATAGAACAACTTCTGAGTGTTTGTCTTTAAGGTGGTAAGTTTGAAGACATACTGATAAGTGTCACAACATGTATTAACCTTAAAAATACAATGGCAAGTTAAAAAGAAAGCAGTGATTGGCTGGTGAGGTGACTTAGTAGGTGAAGCACTTGCTGTCCAAGCCTGATTGACCTGAGTTTGAGTCCCAGAACCTACATGATAGGAGAAGAGAACCAACTCCAAAGGTCTGACATCCACATATGTGCATGGTACTCCTTCAAAATACACAGTAGTAATAGGAATAAAGGATCAGTCATAAAATACACGATATGATTCCATTTACATGAAATACCCAGACGTGGCAAATCTCTAAACAGATAGAGTGGTGGGCTCCAGAGACAGGTAACTGAGGAGAATGAGTGAGTACTAATGGGCAATGAAAGTTAATTGTAATGGTTAAATAACTAACTATATATACAACTGTTGGCTTATCTACTAAAATGGGTGACTTGTAAGGTATGAATTTTACCTTAATGCAGTAGTTAAAAGTACATTGATAATACATGTGTGACTTCAATGAACTTTAAATCTTAAGTAGCTTAGAATCATGAAGTGGTTTACAAGAGCTAATGTCTAGAAAGGGTTGAAGCTAGGCAAAACTGCTATGCCCACAAAGAGAGAATGTTTATTTCCTTAAATTATTTATGTAAGTGCTCTGTCTGCATATATTCTTACATGCCAGAGGAGGGCATCAGATCCCATTACAGATGGTTGTGAGCCTCCACGTGGTTGCTGGGAATTGAGCTCAGGATCTCTGGAAGAACAGGCAGTACTCTTAACTGCTGAGTCATCTCCAGGATTATGCTTTAGTTAAATGTTCAAAGAATTCTCTAAGGCAGCAGCATTTCTACCAAGACACTAAGGAGAAAGTGGTTGGTGAAGGTCTGGGAAAGAAAGCATGGCCTGGGCAGAATCTTTCTGAGGCTCTTGAGTGGTAGTAAGGACATGTGGTTGAAGAGGCTAGTGTGAGGACAGAATGGCTGCAGCAGAGAGCAGCTCAGTGAGGCAGGGGACTCAATTCTTAGGCCTCAGGGAGTCTGCTGAGAGTGGTGCTGAGCACATCAGATTCCATCCAGTCCTTCTGTGTCCTGCAGTGCATGTTGTAACACAGCAGGATGGTGTTCTGGGTCTCTGACTGAGTTCTGCTGGATTGACAGCACCCTGGGTTGTAGTGGGTTTTACAATATGTCCAATTATGCAATATTATTTTAACCATGGTGTCTTTTTAGAACCATTCATTGTTCTACTGGGAGTCAGAGTTCAAAGCAAGATGGCCACTCTGGATAATGTCTCTTAGAGGCTGACTAACCACTTTAGGCCTTTTCTGGTTAGGGGGAATCTCAGAAGTTGATGTGGAGAATTGGTGGTAGGAGGCCTATGATTTTCTGACGGCCATGTGCTAAGAGACACAAGTTACTAAGGGGAGCGTGAGTGTTTGTGCTCAGCACCTCTGTGAGGTGTGTTCCTTGTGTATCGGTCACATAGGCTACACTTGAAAGAACATTAGAGAACTTTACATTTTTGAGACAGTCTCATTATATAGAGTAGCCTGGCCTGAACTCACAATCCTCCTGCCTCAGCCTCCCTAATGCTAGGCTTGCTGGGATAGCTTTCCATTCCCTATGTTAAACAGTGCAGTACTGGTTCTGCACCCTTAGCAGGGACCATAGGCACTTTAAAACTCCCTTTGAGGTACTGGTCTGAGCCTAGGGTGTCATGCATGAACTCCGTTGAGTTATACCCGCAGCCTACAAAGCCATTTTCTCTTCACTTTTGGGTGGTTACAAAGATCACACAATATAAGTAAAAGCCATTTAAAGTTGTAAAATGCTTTTCAGAGATAGGTGACTTTTATATTTGCTATGAATAATTTGTGTTTAGCTTATGAGCAAACCACTTTTATAAGAGGGTAGATATTTGTACCAGATATGGGAGATAACTGTTTCAGGTATTTATAAAGCCAACATTAGGTGGGCAAAAATGTACCTAAATGAACATTATAAACCAGTTTGGAGAAATAGGGTTTCATCATTAAAGGAATGAAGAACAAATAACGGTTCCCATTTAACACCTGCTAAATTATCTTTAAGGCTTTCAGTTAATTCATAATGCCTTGGGGAAGTGGTATCCATACAGTACTCAAAAGCATCACTTACACAACTCCTTAGATTGCTGGTGCCTAGTGCACAGCGCTCCATTATTTACCTCGACTCCTTCATTTTACATGGAGATGTGAACCATAAACTATATGTGAAGAGGCTGACTGCCTTGAAATTGGTACTGTTTATATGTCCTCCTGTGAGTAGTGACTAAGTACAATGAATTTAATAACTGAACACGACACCATTGAATATAAGATGGTGACAAGCACTAGAGATAAAATGCTTATGATTCAAAAAACACAGATTTTATATAGTTCATCTCTGTAGATAGGAAGTTATAGAAGAAGTGGGAAAATGGAAGCAGTTATTTTAAGAAAATGGAACTACAAACCAGTGCTTGTCTTTTAAAATTGTTTTGAGAATAGGGAGATGGTTCAGTTTGTAAAGTATTTTCCAGTTTCCCTTGCAAGCCTGAAGACCAGAGTTTGGTCCCCAGCATCTATGTAAATGAATCTGGCCCCACACCTTTAACCCCAGTACAGGGAGAAGCAGGTAGGTCTCTGTGAATTGGAGGCCAGGAGGCTGAGGCAGGAAGATTGTGAGTTCAGGCCAGGCTACTCTATACAACGAGACTGTCTCAAAAATGAAAAGTTCTCTAATGTTCTTTCAAGTGTAGCCTGTGTGACCGATACACAAGGAACACCTCACAGAGGTACTGAGCACAAACACTCACGCTCCCCTTAGTTACTTGTGTCTCTTAGCCAGCCTGGACTACAAATGAGAAAAATCTTATCTCCAAAAAGAAAAGAAAGAAAGAAAGAAAAAAATCCAGTGTGGTTATGTTGCAGTCCCAGGGCTGAGAGAGAGAGGTAGTAGCATCCCCAGGCTGCTGACCAACCAGTCTAGTTGAATCTGGTGAGCTCAAGGTTAATTGAAACTCCCTGTCTGAAAAAAGTGAAGAGTGATTGAGAGAGGCACCTGGTGTCCACCGTTGGTTTCGACACTCATTTGTGCATATATTCGTGTGCCTGCCCATACACTTACACATACAAAAATCAAATTCTCTTAAATCCTTTTTTTTTTTGGCCTCTGCTAGGGATTGAGCCAACCAAAGTCCTGCACATGCTAGGCAAGTGATGATCTACTGAGCTCTTCTCTGATATTAAAAATGTCTCCAATAAGGAAATAGGATGAGATACTACAGTGAGTGTAAGTTGTACCTGCTCGGTGTCAGGTTCCCAGAAGTCTGTCCTGCCAGTCCTGACCTGTCTCAGCAGACTCAGGGAGAAGTTTGTGCTTGTATGTAAGGTCTTAAATTTTACTTAAGAGTCTTACAGCAACTCTTAATAGGAGTAACGCAAGACTTAAACATAATAGATGAACTCTCTAGGCTTGCAGGGAAAGGCTTTCCACTGGGCTGGTAAGATCAAATAGGTCATTAAGTGTGTTTGCATTTTTATTGTTCTCTTGTACCCTGAGACCCAGGAAGAGAAGTGGGAGGGAGCATGAGAGAGAAGATGGGGGAATTTACTGGAACATGAAGGCATTTAAAAACAAAACAAAGACCCAGCATGTATTCATTATTCTAAATTACTTAAAATATTAATCAGATTGTACCTGTATTTTTTTTTTCTAGCTTCACAAAATTCTAGGAGATAAGGTGAACAATACAGCTGTGATTGAGAAGCAAGTTCTAGAACTGTGGGACAGACTTTATCACTCTTGGTTTGTTAAGGTAAGTTCTTTTAGGTTAAGTTTCCATAGTAACTAGTCACGCCATTTTGCTTTACAGGGTGATTGAGTCTATAGGACTTGGTTAAATTTGGAGTTTCACTTCACTTTCCAGAAGCAAGAATGTAAGCCTTTGGTCAGTGTCAGCTCCATTGGTGGTAAGTTTCTTGGGTGGACCCGTTAATTTCTGAGGCATCTATTCCATCTTTTGCTCATAGTGATGCATCTTCCTCTGCAGTAGCTGTGTGCAGTGCAGATGGATAAGCCACCTCTGTCCATCTGTGGTGATGGGGATTGAACCTGGCATCGTGTAAGCACAAAGTCTGTCACTGAGCTGTTACACTCCACGCTTCTATAAGCCACAATTGTGGTGTTTTTCTAATAGCTGCATTAAATAACTAAACACAGACAAGAATATTAAATAACTAAAAATGAATGAGGTTAATTTTAATAATATATTTCATTTCAGTGTTCCCACTGTCATTTCAGTATATACCTTATAAAAACAAATTCAGTATACAACTAAGTCTTTGAACTCTATCAAGTGTGGTTTGCCCCAGCAGCACAGCTCAGATTTACTGTGAGCCATATTTTAAGTGTTCAGTAGCCACTTGTGGTTAGTGGCTATTATTTGGAACTGGAATTCTAGACATTAAAAACCTTTCTTTTTGAAGAGACAGAAAAAGATCTAAACTTTAGAAACTTTCCTTTACAGTCAGCTTTTTGTGTTGCTCATACTTCTATACTCTTACTTCGGAATTTGTGGTAGAACAAGTACAGCCTCCACTGTGTGTAGACAGTGGACTCTGCTGAGCCGGCTGGCTCTACATACCATGGCTGCTGAGCTGCTGAGAGCATGGTATATGTGGGGGCAGAGCTGCTGGTTTTTCCCAGGGTTAACTTGAGAGGAAGAACCTACCAGAGGAGGGTGGCTGAATTTGAGTTTCTTGCTTAGAGACATATTCTACATTGTATGGTCTTTTCCTGAGATGAGTTGAGGGAAAAATACTGACTTTTCATGGATAAGACTTGAGAGTTAGAGCTAGCAGTGGTATGTGAGCTAAAGCAGTTCATTCTGTCTGAGAAGCTAAGCAATTAGAAAGGTCTCATTAAGTGTTTTGTGTTCACTCTGGGTCTTCTTAACTTGTAGCTTTTCTTGTCACTCACCCTGTTTGAGCCCCATTTTTTCTTGGAATGCCAGTCTCGAGGACAGATCTGTACACGGGAAACTGCGGTTGTCTCCTCTCCCTCTCACATGTAGCGGACATGAGCTTCTGCGCTCGGGCAAGAAAAGACAGGCACACAAAATGTTAAAACTTGCCTCTGAATTTTAACTTCATTTTGTCTGTTCATTTCCCTTTCAAATTCAGTGCTTCCTGCCCATGTAAATTTTTTCCAGACAGATAGACAAATTAGATCCCACACCCCTTCTTGGCTCTTTGTTAGTCTCTTCTTTCTCTGCTTTTACATTATTATGTTGTGTAGATAATTAAAGGAGAAAGAGGAAAGGTAGGAAATCAAGAAAAGGTAGAGGTGCTGAAGGAAGTGAAGGTTTACATGCACTCTCTGGGTGCAGTGCACACAGGGGTATTGTGAGTTCCTAACTGTTTAGGAGGGAAGCAATTGTATCACCCTAGACACAGTACCTGGAATGTGAATGCAGAAATACTGGGCTACCAGTCTTTAGATGGAACTCTTCCTTAATATCTTAAATTTGCAACGATTTTCATAGTTGAGTGCTTACTGAATTATTATAAGCAGGTGTAAAACAAGAGGCATTTATCCTTGGACGTGTTAAAATGGGAGTTTCACATGTCTTGTTCCATAGAACGTGACACACTCTGGAAGGCACAAAGGGCACAAGATGCATGTGAGTCGTCAGAACAGCTGGCTGGGAGACATTTTGGACTGGCAAGATATTGCCTCCTTCGTTCATGAGAACATCGAGACTTTTCTTTCGGTAAGATGGAGCAGTTACTGTTGGTTGAACTAAACTTGGATATGAGAACAGAAGGAATCCCAGCTTTTGCTACCTCAGTGTCTTCAGCTACCCTGTTTTTAGTACCATGGAATGTGTAGGCTTTGTTTAAACCAGAAAGTTGTCCAGAAGCTGGGTCTTGAGGTCTGGCTCCCCTGGTGTTTTCCAGGTGGGGTGAGAACACTTGAGAACCGCTGATTCCTGAAGCACATGAACAAGCCTGTGGGCTCAGGGTCTTAGATATGGGTGTCATTATCCCTCAGGGTCACCAGAGTCCCCTAAGCTGGACATTACAGACAGACCAGATTTTCTGGTTGGTAAAGCCCTTGATATGTGGCAATAGGGGTGGAGTTACATTAGAGGAACAGTGTAAAGGCTGCTGCTGCTGGCTTCCCACTGACTCCATCTGCCTTGCATCCTTACCCCACCCACTATTGAACCTTAATCACCACCTTCATTCCCCAGAGCCACTTTGTCAGGGGTCTTGGCATGTGACTTCACAGAGATTTTTCTTGTGAATAAACATGAGATTCTCATCAAATTAACATGAGTTGAAACTCACAGTACTAAATTTTAAGAAATTTAAGCTGAGCGAATCCAGGAGCATAGTTGAAAGCCACCTGTGTGAGGCTGGGACTAGCTGTCTGCTGCTGGACAGCCTTCGCTGGTGTTTGCCTCTGGATTGCCAAAGTGATGTTTATCGTGCTCTTTCTTGTTTTGCCATTTTAGATATTATCTTTTGGCTTCCAAATATGGAAGATGAAGGTAAAGCTGTGACTTTCTTCCAAGCCTTCAGTGCTCTGACACTTTGTTGAATTTCTCACCTCTCTCCCCCTCAGCCACCTCCCTCACTCAGTGCTTCCTTTTCTCTTAACTGAGGTGCTGCCACAATCTGAAATGAAATCTGAAAAATGATAGTTTTCATTTTTTATGTTCTAATTAACAGCTTACTTGATTAATAGGGGCTCACTATGTTTCCCAAGCTGTCTGTGAACTCGTGGCTTCAAGCAATCCTCCTGCCTTAGTCTCCCAAGCACTTTGTATTATAGGCACTTGACAGTGTGCCCAACTATTTGTTTTGATAATTTTTTCCCCTCTGCTTTCATTAACCCAGTGGTTCTCGAGGATTTTAATGTGCATGTTTATCTAGTCAATAAAAAATATTTTCATAGCATGAACACACTTTAATGTGTTAAAAATACTATTTTCTGGGGTTGAGGAAATGGCTTAGTTGAAAAAGTCTTTGCTGTACAATCATGAGGACCTGAATTCAGACTCTCAACACATATGTAAAAGTCAGAAGTGGTGGCATACACCTGTAACCCCAGTGCTGAGCAGATGTTGGGTGGGATGCAGAGACGGGCATTTCATCTGGGCCTGTTGGACAGCCAGTCTGTCTGATGGCTGCGCTCCAGGTGCAGTAAGAAGCCTTGTCGTAAAAACTGACATAGAGAGTGAATGAGGAAGACATCTGATGTCGACCTCTGGCCTCCATTCTCATGCATACACAGGCACATGTGCCCTACACACACAAATACCTAGTTTATATCATGCTAGATGTTTTGTAAATATTTTCTAATTTAACTCTCTTCAAGTTCCTTAGAGAACCAATAAAATTGTTCTTGTTTTAGTAACAGACTCAACGTATTAAAGCAGTTTGTTTGAGGAGCTGGGTTCTTATAGAGCATGCATTATCTTCTAGAACATGTTTCCTCCTCAGGAGAGCTCTGGATCTTTTTGTTTCACACTTTTCTTTGTTTCTTTTCTTTGCTTTATTTGTCTCTTGTTCTGACTTTGTGAGGCATGGTCTTCTTTGTAGACCCGACTGGCCTCAAGTTCCTGGAGAGGTACCTGCCTGTGCCTCCCGAGCGCTAGGATCAAAGGTTTGCTCCACACAGCAGCTGTGGTTTTCTTTACTCTTTTGGCAATCCTCAGCCCTCCCCAGGTGTTTCAGAAGACACGGAGCTTTTCCTGTACTCAGATTCTTCACCCTTATGTGCTGCTTGAGTGTATTTTACCTTTTCAGTATTGATGTTCAGTGTTTCTGAGTGAATGTAATTTTAAAGATTTTTTTTTTTTTTTTGTACTTAATGATTGTTTTCCTGCATGCATGTATTCATTGCCTGCAGTGGCCAGAAGAGGGCATCAGATCCTTTGGAACTGTAGTTACAGATGGTTATGAGCTACTATGTGGATGCTGTGAATGGAAACTGGCTCTTAACTGCTGTGCCATTTCTCCATGTTCCCTGACTAGATTTTAAGTTCTTTATTACTACTTTAGGATATAGCCTGGTGTTAGATTGTCAACTAATACAAAGAGGCACCTTATAGCTTCTCTTTGTTATTTTTGTACTTAAAAGAACAATGGCAGAGCTGAAGTGGTATACTGAGACCTCTTTGTCCAGTTTCTTTCCTATAAGACTAGAGCAGGAAAATGAACCAGAAAAGGTCAGTGGAGTGTATAGACAGCATTTCTAGGCTCCTACTCTGACAGGGAAGTAACTGTCTTTGTAGGAGAGAGGTGTATTTGTATTTTGACCCCTGCATTCCTGCACTGTTGTGTTTTTGTGCTTCTTGAGTCCATAGAATGACTCTCAGAAGTACCTGAGAAGCCAAGTGAGTGACTAAGGGTGATTGGCTGGTAGTGGGCTCAGAAGGGAAGCAGCAGAGCAGGAGGATGCTGAGGCTGCTTGTTCGTTCTAACTGCCTTCTGTGACCAAGTTGCTTAACTGCTTGTGAGTCTCCTCTGGGCTTACATTTCATGGCCAGGGACTCTGTTTGAGGCATCTTTTTGGTTATGTTGCCACTGTTGATTAAATTAATGCCAGCCCTGGTTCATGTTTGCCATTTTTGAGTTGGGATGCATTTTTACCTCTACAAATCTGTTGCATTTTTGAGTTTCCTGGGCTTTCTTACTGATACTGCCTTTACTGATGCCCTTCTTTCTAAGTCTGGTGATTAAACTAAAACTACTTTGATGATTGAGTTAACATTTCAGAACTATCCTCTCTGTTGTCTCTAGTTGATCTCTTTTCAAGTAAAAAGGGTTACTTGGTTGTTGGTGGAGACTTCCAGTCTATAATTGCTGTATTCTGGTATTTTCTTAAGAGTTTAAAGAGGGTGTTTTCTACTTGTGTGACTCAGAAACTATGTAAATTTTTTTTTATTAAAAATTCCAGAGTGACTGAGGCCCCAAAAGTATGCTTGCCAAATTACAAATACAGGCATTGTCTCTTAGAATCAGTGGCTTTGTTCATTCATTCTTTATCCCACAAGGTCAAACAGTTAATCATGCATATTTTTGTAGGCATAGTGAAGCATTTTCAAGATTTTTTTGTAAGGAGTTTTTGTAAATGAAGCCCGCCTGTTGAATTCTCTTATAAAGACTGAGCTGAGATTTGCAAGACATTCTGAAGGCAATAAAATGTCACTTGTAAATAGTGCACTTGAGATGGAAAGGAATGGCCAGCCCTTGCATGGACTGCATGTCATAACATGAGCATGTGACTGGACCAGATCTACTGTCTTAGAAAGGTACAAAAGAGAACTGCAGATGTCAGGGTTCTGGTCCTAGCTGCAGCAACCTCTGTGACTGAGCGCTACAAAGCCGTCCACATTGCTTCCGTTGTTCATGGGAATATTCAGTAGCTGGGGCCGGATTTGCTTACAAAATGTGTTTACATTAGGAGGCATCCACTTGGGAAGAACAGAATAGACACTGTAAGGAGTTTTAGTTGATGAAGAAATGAAAATGGAGATATGAGAAGCCATTGACATCTTCTTTGTTCATATTTTACAGTTAGTGTGCAAAACCATCTTAATAAATGCTTCTCATGAGTTTGTAGGTGATAGATCAAGTGAGTGAGTAATCTTAGTCTATCCCAGGAAAAGCTCTGTCATTGATCCTTGCCTCTTCATTATTTTCATTGTGATTTCAAGACTTTGGAATAATACATTATATTTATAGTTGAATCTGAGTTAGAGATGGTAAGGGTAGAGGATAGTTGGCTAATCTACTGAGTGATTACACTTATAGCCCTCCAAAATAAATAGATCCACAAAGTATGTGCTCACATATTCTTCTGTAGACATACATATAGATTCTGTTTTTATAGTTAAAATTCACGGAATATATAAAAATTCTGTGTTTTAAAAACAGCATAATAGAAGCTGGGCCTGGTTGTGCATACCTTTAATCCCAGCATTAAAGGGATTAATGGGAGGCAGAAGCAAGTAGATCTCTGTAAGTTCGAGACCAGCCTGGTCTATAAAGGGAGTTCCAGGATAGCCAGGGCTGCTACCCAGAGAAACTCTGTTTTAGAAACCAAACTAACCAAATAAAACCAGTGTAATAGAATGAAAGGTCTATGATAGTTGCCGTACTATTTTAAGTGTTATTTGGAGTGGAGTCATTATAACTTCTTAGCCATTTTTGTTACTATTGAACATGGATGTTTTTTCTGCTCTTAAAGTAGGCAACAGTTTTTACCTTTTCCACTCTGACTACTAAGACAGTGCCCTAAAAGCACACTGTGTGGCTATAGCTGCCCTCTTTATGAGGATTAGTGTTGACCCCAACTGTCCCTCCATCAGATCCTGGAGTCTCTGTGGATTGTTATGAGCCGGAACGTGAGCCTGCTGTTTACCACAGTCACCACCCTGCTGACCATCCTCTTCTACAGTGGCACCGCCCTTCTCAACTTTGTGCTTTCTCTGGTATGTACATTTAGAGAGTGCACATTGTATTTCTTTATGTATTACAGCATTTCCTGGGCTCTGTTTTGGCACATGTATATCTTCTATAGGTTCATAAATGTGATTTTTAGGAGATCCTGTCCTTTGTTTTGCAGATAATTTTCCTGACCACACTGTTTTATCTGTTAAGTTCCAGTGATGAGTACTACAAGCCAGTGAAGTGGGTGATAAGCCTGACACCACTCTCTCAGCCAGGCCCTTCTTCTAACATTATCGGCCAGTCTGTGGAAGAGGCTATCAGGTAGGGACAAGGGTTATGTTGTTCTTACTAGCTTCCCATGGCATCCCAGTTACCTTCCTTGTATTTCATAGAAACATTCAGTGTTGAACTAGCGAAGGATGTCAGAAGGAAGAAGCTCCTAGAAGCAGAGCACATGCTTTGAGGAAAAGTTCCTAGGAGTTTGCCACTCTGTGATTTACAAAGGCATGATATGTGTTTACAGATTGGCTTTTAGTTGGGTTTTCATCACCTTGGCATTTGCTCAGGAGAACTCCCCCTTTCACCACATTTTCTTTATCTCTTCAGGGACCTTCTCTGGTTTCAGGAGCTCCAGCCTGGATCTGGGCTAGGGGTAGATGACCCTCCTGTTTCTTCTCTCTTGTTTTGTTTAAGCTGTCCTCTGCAGGATAAGATATTGGAAATACAGTGTTATTGGAAATACAATAGTTATCTTCAAGTCTGTTCTTTGTATCTGGTCAAAATTTTTCATGAAGCATACCTCTTGAGTTCATGTATTGCAAACTTAATTTCTGATTGAGATTCTTCTACTTTTACATCCCTCATCTTTCTTGGCTCTTTTTTGCTCTTTCTGGAAGGGTTTAGCCGTTTACAGCTTAGATCCCTCAGCCAGCGCTTTCCTTGTCCTATGTCTCATTGCTTAGTAAGAGGATGCTATAGTCTTACTTTTGTGAATACTTAACTATTCAGAGTAAATAGTTGTGGCACCCATTAGACCACTCTTTTCTAGGAGTAGACGAACAATTATGAAGACTGCTGTATACTGAGAAAATGCTCAATGACATCAAGTGGTTAGCTAAGTGGTCTTAAACCCAGTTACATAGTGGAATCTTTGGCATTTCTGTTTTCACATACTTCTAAAAAAGTATCATTGTTTGGAACTAGTCATCTACAGATCCCTTGAACTGACACAACAATTGTCGGAGGTATGTATAGTGTGAAGTGCCATCAGCTCTTCTCCCCATTCCTCCTCAGGAAGCTTGGGGAAGGTCTTTATTAATACCCTCTTTGATTGAATTGGGTGTCATTTGGCATTTTGAAAATTTTTTTTTACGTGTGTGTGGAGCTGTCATGTAATGATTCCATGTTGGGAGTGTATTATCTAACACAGCAACTTTCAAAGTGATTGTTGGTGAGAAATTATTTTAACATCCCTTCCAAGTCTATTTAACCTCTGGTATTTTTACTGGATAAATAAAATGATGAAAATTGCAACAATAGGTTATCTTTTATCTGCTTTTTAAAAAGTCTTTTGTAATTACTGTTCCCCTAGAAGGAAAAGGAAAGAAAACAAAACATAAAACCCCTCTTTATAGCATATATACTTTATAGCATAAAGTAGCCTTGGAGAGGCTGGCAGCCATCCTCCTGTCAGTCTGGCTGAGGCCTGCTGTAGGGATGACAGGTGCATTGCCTGGGGAGATGCTTTAAAGGCCAGCACTGCTCCAGCTTCTGTGATACCGCTCTGGAGTGTCCCTACTGTGCTTCCTAGAGGGAGGACTTTCTGACTGACAGCAAGGGGCTTTTACACAAGATTCTCCTGAACCCTCCCTACCCCTGTCTCCCTCCCCTTCCCTCCCCTCCCCTTCCCTTCCCTCCCCTCCCCTTTCCTCCCCTCCCCTTCTCTCCTTTTCCCTTCCCTTCCCTCCCCTCCCCTCCCCTCCCCTCCCCCCCCCCCCCCCCCCCCTCCCCTCCCCTCCCCTTCCCTTCCCTTCCCTCCCCTTCCTTTCCCTTCCCTCCCTCTCCCTTCTCCCCCTTTCCCTCTCCCCGACCCCCAATCTTGCTTTGTCACCCAGGCTGATTTTGAACTGGATATCTCCTATCTCTCTCTATTTCCTGAATACTAGGATTACATACTATCATGCTAGGCTTTATCATTTAATATGGGGGGGGGCGGGGGGGGAGTTTAATCTTAGCACTACAGTCCTGTTGGATCTGAAGGCTGATGGGTGCGTTTGGATGGCCATTTTCAACTGTGATGGACTTTTGCATTCTGCAGCCCTGTGTGCTGTTCCTTTACAAGCTTATAATAAATACTTAATATGTTTGAGTTTTGCGTGGTCTCCTTTCAGGAGGAAAGTGCCAGTGTACTGTGTCTAAGAGCCTAAGTAAGAATTTTCATCCTGAAGGATTATGTTCAAGTGGGAATATGATTCTTTGTGGATGAAGATTAATAGGAAGAATAGACAATTACAAAACCTGCAGTTCATTCTCTGTAAATGCCCAGTGACACCAGTTTTATAAATACGTCATTATTTATCAGTATAGTATATGGTCAAATTAAAAATCATTAAATTAATTTTATATGATACTTTAATGAGTTACAAGAGATTGAGAGTTAGTTGCATGGCAATACAGAAGTGTGTGCCCTGAAGATTTGCCTCTGAGCTGTGGGTTTCCTTTGTGATCACAGTGGCCTTGAGATTTTGAACCTTATTTTAATTCTAAGTTCATGTTATTCTACATGGGGAGTACATTTGTCATTGAGTTTTCATTGCGTCTGTCTCAGGATTTTGAGTTAGTGGCATGCCTCCTGGATCCCCAACCATGGTCCTCCCTCAGCAGCATGCTGCCTCCTGAATGCACACATCACACCCTTCTCCCCGAGGCTCCCATTCTGCTTGCTCTGGTGGAGATATTGCACATTACTAAGTTGCATGTTGTCACGGCCTCAATGCAATTTAGTGTGTGTGATATTTTCACATGAGTGCATGCACACGGGTTTGGCTCTTGCTTGCTGGGATTACAGCTTTTCCATGCTGGAGGGTAGAACTGGTGCTGAGTTACATGTGAGAATGTATGTATGTAAGATTTGGTTCAGAGAATGGACATGTTCTACTTCCTCATCCCAATTCTGAAGAAAATAAAAGTGTTTTAGTTATTTTTAAAAAGTTAGGGTTGCTTAAGTAAATGAATGTTTTCAATTTCAAATTTGAGTAAATTGTTGACTGAACAAAGTTCTTAGAGATTTAAAGGTGTAAGTAATACTTGTTTAAAGTAAAATGTGCAATAATGAATGTAAAGATATCTATCTATCTATCTATCTATCTATCTATCTATCTATCTATCTATCTATGAGACATGGTTTCTCTGTGTAGCCCTGGCTGTCTTTGTCCTTGAACTCCCTCTGTAGAAAAGACTGTAAATGCTATTTTAAATATAAATTAATATGGCGGCTGAATCTCTTTATCCTAGCTAGTTCCCAATAATAACACAGAGACACCAAAATTTATTTTTAAGCTTCACCTTGATATCTGGCTATCTCCAGCCAAGAATCACAATAATACTTGAAATTATGCTTTCCATGTTTCTGTTGAACTCTCAAGAACTTTCTTCCTTCTTCCGTGTCTGTGTGTGTGTGTGTGTGTGTGTGTGTGTGTGTGTGTGTGTGTCTGTGTGTGTGTGTTTTATGCCCAGCCATTAGGTGATCAGCATTTATTTACAAGTCAGTAAATAGTAAGAATTGTTTACACAAACGTGAAACAGTAGATTCCTGACACAAGCATTGCAATGCTGTGTCTGTATTGAAACAAGATATGAAGGTAGAGAAACAGCATTTGACTGACACAAGGTGTGATTTGAATATGCTTGCCTCTATTAGGAGTGCCTCTATTAGGAGGTATGTCTTGTTGGAGTAGGTGTGGCCTTGTTGGAGGAAGTGCATCACTGTGGGGGTGGGCTTTGAGATCCTCCTCCTAGCCACATGGGAGTCAGTCTTCTCTTGTTTGCCTTTGGAATAAGATGTAGAATTCCTCCAGTGCTTTGACTGCTTGAACACTACCATGCTTCCCACCATGATGATAATGGACTGAACCTCTGAACCTGTAAGCCAGTCCCAGTTAAATATTTTTTTTTTTTATAAGTGTTGCATTGGTCATGGTGTCTCTTCATAGCATTGAAAAACCTAAAATACAAGAATAATCTTTACATATTACACAAAAACATGTCTACACCAGGCTGACCTTGAACTCACAGAGACTCACCTATCTCTGCTTCCCAAGTGCTGGAATTAAAGGCATGTGCCACCACCACCCAGCATAAAGGTGTGTTTTGGGTTTTTTTTTTTTTTTTTTTTTTAAGTGTTTTTGAGCTGGATGTAGTAGCATATGTCTATAATCCTAGCACTTGGGAGACTGAGGCAGGAGGATTGCTGTAAGTTCTAGGCCAGTTTGAACTACATAGAGAGTTTAAGGTTAGGTTGACCCCCAATATTGTAGGATATTATTTTTATTTGAGATGTCCTACCATTGTAATAAAGAGATAAAATTTCGTATGCATACTTTGGGAAATTAACTGGAGTAAATGCCTTTTAACTGAGTGATTAAAGATTAGTGTAATATACTTGAATGTTTATTTTATTGTTTTAAAGAAAATAGCCTTAAACTTTGTCTTATATGTAGTTTTTCATTGTGATACTTGCTACATTTGTTTTATTAAACTTAAAAGGTTTTGGTACAGATGTTTACTATCATCTATAGTTGAAACCTTTTTCTAAGCATCTATCATTCATGATCACTAAGCATTGTTAAGGACACAAAATATATACGAATACGTATTAGTGGTATAAAAGTTCTGAATGAATGTATGTCACTCCTGCCAGAGTGGAAGGAGATATCACTCAGGTGGCATCCAGAGTTGGGTGCTTCTGTCTGAGTATCAGCTTTTCCCTGTGTAGGCTCTACTTCTCTGTGCTGCTTAGCATTGGGTGCCAGTGCACAGCCATGACCTTGCCTCTTACACTAGAAACCTGTTGTTGCCGGATTTCTGTGCATTGGCTGTGCAGCTGAGACAGGTGAACCAGGAGAAGGGTAAAGGAGATGTGATGTGAGAGAGGTTAGGTGTACTAGTGATACTAGATGATACTAGGCATTCGCTTCCAGACTGCTGTCCTAGAATAGCTACTACACAAAGCAAGACATAGGATGGTTTTATTTCCCTCCTGCCTCTAAAGTGTATGTTTATCCTGTAGTTTATTAAGTGTGCAATGGCATTATCTCTTAAATAGAATTGTATATATTTTGCTAGAAATACATTAGTGATCATCTGAGTTGTTGGAAAATGGAGTCTGATAGACTGCCTACATTCAAGATTGACGTAAACCTTCAATTTGTTGAAACTAGAATTTCTGCACAGTATATGAATTTGAAGGAACCAGTGATACACCTGTGATCAAGGAAGCTGGCACTATCCCTAGTCAGAATGCTACACACTGTCTGTTGCTGCTCATGTTCCCTCTCCATTGATGGTAGCCATTGTCTCCTGGGGAAAGGATAGTCTGGTGCTCATCCTCTTTGATCTTTAGAGAGGAAGGGTCGAAGTAATGTACAGAAATGTGAGGTTGGTGGGGTTTGGTTTTGGACTCGACTCAGTTTTTATTTCTTTTCTTCTGGGGACTTGTCTGGTTTGTGGTGCTGTGCCCTCTAAGTGCACAGCCTTTCTGAGCTGTGGCTTGTCCTTCTCATTTTACAACTTGCTTCTGCTTTCACTTCATCCAAAGCAAGTTGAGGGATTGAGGTTGCCTAGTTTGTTTCTTCAGTTTAGAAAAATTGGGAGTCCCCACTGATCAGGAGTGGGAGAGGACTCACAGAGGACACATGGTTGTGTGAGTGAGGCTTGAAGCACACTCCTTTAGTGCCACTCACTACAGAGATTCTAGGTCATTAGGGGAAAGGTGCAGAGGAAAGGCTCACTGCACTTTTATTCTACAGCAGTGTGTGTATACATGGAACATAGCTGAATTGGAACACTATATCCTGTTTTTGAGGAGCAAGTTAGATATAGAGGAGCCTGGGCTGTAGTGTCTCTGTGTGGGGGTTGGGAGGCTGCAGGGTTATCTGTTAAGTCTGAGGGAGGGAAGTGGTCTTGTTAGAAAGGGCACTTCAGTGGCTATTGTCAGTTTCTTCTTTCTTCAGTAGATGGACTATCAGAAAAGGGGAGAAGAGCTTCCAGCATATTCTGAATCTGATTCTTGTCAATTGCTGAATGTTAGGAAAGCCTAGAGACACAAAGAACTAATTTCCATAATGTCTGAAACATCATGGAGGGACAAAATGGTACCAGAAAGTTGAGCACAAGTAATAGCTCTCCCCTCAAGTGAAAGTGGTCACGTTTGAAAGGAAACTGGGTAGCACATGACTATTAGGGTAGTGACCATAATGCAGACTTTGTTTCCATCTTTACAGGGGGTGTTTGTTCATGATGAGCAGATTAGAAGGAAATGCCTGTTGGTACTGTGACATCACAGAGAACAGATGCTATCTATATAGTTATGGTTAGAAAATGCCACAAGTCTGAGTCTAGTGATTTTTGAAAGAGATTGGATGAGATATAGCATTCTTTTTTCCTTGATAGCAAGGCTGGAATGTACACACTGTGTTTGGCTATCCAAAAAATATGTGGATTAATTGGCACTAGGGAGAGAATGAAATGGTTTTCATTGTAACCGTCTTGTGCACGATTGTGTGCAATTCATTAGTTAGTGCCAGATAAACTTTTCTTTGACTAGCAGTGCAATTATAATCAAGCAGTCTGTGTGTGTGTGTGTGTGTGTGTGTGTGTGTGTGTGTGTGTGTGTGTTGCCTTCACATGCTCTTCACAAGTTCTAGTCCCTTGTGTTTTATGAAACGTGCTTTATCATACAATAATGTCCATGTGGAGCTCAGGTCTGTGCATTTTGCTTTTTGGACTGTGGTCTGGTCATTGGTGGATACTGTAGTGGTTTAATTATACATGCACTATGATTGTGATTGAACCCAGGGCCTCATGTGCTAGGTGAGTGTTCCACCCCTTAGCTATATGCCCAGTTCTCAGTTTCTGAATCTGGGAGATGGGTGAGTGTAAGTTCAGCATTATAGGATCTTGTTCATATAACCCATACTTTACAATTTAAATAATAATAAAGTTGTATTAGCTTCCTGTTGGTAGTATGCCAAACTATCATGAACTCAGTACTTTAAAAGACACTTTTTCTAGCTTGAGAGGTCAGAAGTCCTAATATAAAGATATGAGCAGGACTGTGGTCTTTCTGGATGATGATGGGGAGATGTGAGGGTATTAAAACATCCTCTCCTGTACATTTTTAGAAGGTGCTGCTCTGCATTTTGCTGATGCTCATATGCTAGGTCATGAGCAATGCGGTCCAGGCAGTAGATCATCGTCTTCCTTAGTGGGTTGCATGAATATACTTGGAAACCATGAACATTGTGTAGTGTTCATTGTGTAGTGTAGATACTCGGGGTTCACCATTTATCTAAGAGTTGCTGTAGTGACTCTTACGGACAACCCCAGTTCAGGGTGGAAAGAAAGGCTGTGCTCATCCCAGATGTGGTCTGTTTTGCAGTGGGCTGGTCATCTGCAGGGAGCCTCACTTGAGTTAGTTTATTATATCCTCAGTGTCAATTTACCTTTACTATGAAAAACTTGTAAATAAGATCAGGCTAATGCAAGCCACCTTTTCACACTAGACAAATTCCCTGAGCCACTCCTCACCCTAGTAGTTAATGTGGTTACTCCTCCTCCCCAGCTTCCATACCCAGTGGTTTCTGAGGAGGCTGCACTCTGGTGATTTTCTCCTAATGTAGAAAGGATTCTATACCCTCCTTGGCTAATGTGTTGTAGTCCTCAGGTGCCCGAGAACCGTCAGCTTCCCCTTCCTTTCCATGCTTGCCCTTTGAGGGTGTCCTGTCCCTTCCTCTAGTTCGACTGCTGCACCTTAAACCTTCTAAGCCTTGCCTCTGTCTCAGCCTCCTCCCCGCTGTTTCCAGCATTCTTTTACTTACATTTTCCAGGCCAGACATTCTCCCTTTCTTTAGTCTCTGCTTATCCATGTTTCCCTATCATTTGTTTTTCTTAGACTTTTCAGTTCTTTTGTTTCCTATGGGGTATCTATCTACTCTCCTTTCTGTCTTTTTGATATATTTAAATCTGGGTCCTTGTTGTGAGAGTCACATGACCCATTCTTGAGTGGCAAAGGTTTTGCAGATGGGGAGGTATTCATTAACACCATGTGTCAGAGTACTATTGCATGACAGAGTCACTTGACTACAGATCTAGCTTGTACTCTGGGAGCTTCCCTCCTGGGAATCTTTGCAGAAAGCCTGTGTGTGCTTCTGTGTGCCATGTCACTTTGCTGTCACTGTCCTCTTTTGTAGTGACAGCTCACCTTCTTGTGACTGTCTGCCCCTACATATCCCTGGCCTCTGTGCTTCTGTGGTTCCTGGGGTTATTTGGGGCCTTTTTCACACAGGACTGCCTTAATCTCTTTCAACAGAGAAGTGCCATAGCAAGACATAGCCTGTTTTACTCTTTGTATTTTCCTGCTTGGTTTCACTCTGCAGTTAATAACCATGCATGTCCCCAGATGACTTGCATTATTTGATACCAAAAGTTACTTTGTAGTCTTGGTTGCATAAATGTATGAAAATCTTGTTAAAAAGAAAAATTGACAGAGTATGAGTTAGATTATTCTTCACTCTTCTCTGGCTTTTCCCTTTCCCTTCTGTTTCCTTTCCTGCTTTCTTTCTCCCTTTCCCCTCTTATTTCTCTTTTCCTTCTGTGCTCGGGCTTGAACCCAGGACTTGGAGTGTGCTACTAAACCTTCCTCTACCACTGAAATATCCTTCTGTGCTGGGGCTTGAACCCAGGACTTAGAGTGTGCTACTAAACCTTCCTCTACCACTTAGCTGTCCTCCCTACCTCACTTGTTCTTTTAAAATGTGGACTGGATGCAGGCTAGGTTTTTTAGAACTTCTTTCTTTAGACATAGAGAATATAATTCTTACCCAGGAAATAGCTATTTTAGAAGTGGAAAGTTGGGGCCTAGCTTAGTTAAGTGCTTGCATAATGCACAAGGCCCTGAATATGATTCCCTCTGACCCCAGCCCCCACTCAGAGAGGAGAAAATTGGTGGGTAAGTTCAGAGAGAAGTGAATTTGCAGCTTAGTATATGGGCTTTAGTATTTTATACAGTAAGTAGCATTTTCAGAGAAATGAGACCTGTTGCCAGATTTGAAATAAAGTGATTAGAAACCCAAAGGTGATAATTTTTCTGAACTGTATTATAATACTGGGACTATTTATCTTTTCTTTTCTCTCTGGGTTTTTTAGAGGAGTATTCGATGCTTCCCTTAAAATGGCTGGCTTCTATGGATTGTACACCTGGCTGACTCACACTATATTTGGCATCAATATTGTCTTCATACCATCAGGTAACAACTATATACAGAACTTCCTGGCTGTCTAGTTGAGGAAAGTTTAGACCTTAAAATAGAGCTGCCTTCTTCCTCAGAATAAGGTCTCTAGGTCAGCAATGTGCTTGTATTTTTCTGTATCCTCAGTATTATCTAGAACCAAACCCATCATATAAAAGTCATTTCCAAGTGTTTGTTGAATGAATAAATGTCCTAATATTTTGTATAACGTTGGGCACACAGTTGGTACTCAATAAATTAATGAGCAGGGAGTGAGCAGTTTGTCGTCTGTTAACTTTGTCCCATGAGGAATGCCATCTCAGGGGCAGGATGAGTGTGTCTGAGCAGATTTAAGTACTTGGGCCTATTGAGATCTCTTCTGAGATGCAGCACCTTCCTTCTGCAAGCTGCACACAGGCTGATAACAAACTTTCAATTTTTCCTTGTCGGTTCAGAACCTCCATCCACTTTTTTATATTTTGTCATTGTTTCTCTAAATATCCCCCTCCTTCCACACTCTCTGCTGTTACTCATTGGCTTCCTTCTTCCTCCTTCCTTGTGTTCCCACATTCAGGCTTGCTTTTCCTGACTCAGCTGTAGTAGGTAGCCCACCTTCTGATTGTCTTATTCCCTGTAAGTAGCCCACACTCTGACTGTCTTGTACCCCGAGACCACGCAAAGCTGTTGTATAATCATGTTAAGGCAGGCAGGCAGGAAAGGCAGGTATAGACAAAAGCCAGTTTTTCAAGGTCAATCAAATGGCTAATGGTTGGACCAGATCAAGAATCCACATCTGTGTGGCTCTTAGTCTGAAGGGCTCGAAAGAGGAGAGAGCCTGGACTGCTTTGGAACAGATGAACTTGAAGTCTTCCTGCTTACAGGACTTTTGTTTGTTTCTATCTAGTATGTTTAATTTTTTAGTGGCGAAGTAAATAAGAATTCAATCCAAGGGGAGGCGGGAGTGGGTGGGTGGGTGGGTGAGCACCCTCATAGAAGCAGTGGGAGGGAGGATGGGATATAGGGGGTTTCCAGAGGGTAAACCAGGAAAGGAGATAACGTTTGAAATGTAAATAAATAAAATACCCAATAAAAAAAAATTCAACCCAAGACATAGACTGATTTGTGGGTTAGGACATTTGGTGACTGTTCTACAGTTGTATTTATGGAACTAGATTTTAGCCATAGGGCAATAGAATTTAACACTTAAAGAATGGCATAAACCAGGGACTGGAGAGATGGCTCAGCATTTAAGAGCACTGGCTGCTCTTTGAGAGGACCTGGGTTCAATTCCCAACACTCAAATCGCAGCTCACAACTGTCTAACTCCAGTTTCAGGGGATCTGATACCCTCACACATATACAACAACAATGCACTAAATAAATATTTAAAAGAAAAAAACACAAATTCATAAGCTAGACAAAATAGAGAAGTTTTAGTAACAGCTTTTAAGAGAGTGAGCTGTTATTTAAGCAGAAAGCTCAGACAGGCTCTACCAGTCCTCTAAAATTGGAGCCTGCTTTGGCTTACTTGTTTGGGTGGACTTTTAAGAAGATTATTTTATGTGTGTGGGTGTTAGGTACATGTATGTATGTATTTGCACCACATGTAAGCAGTATCTGCAGAGATTTGAAGAGTATGTCAGATCCTGGGATCTGGAATTAGACATGATTGTGAGTGGCATGTGGGTGCCAGGATTCAAACCTGTGCCCGCCCACCAGAGCCATCTCTCCAGCTGCAGTGGCCGGGTGACTTAAAGAGGGAGGGTAGTCCTTGGGCTCTGCTGCTTTGTTACTGTTGCCAGGAACTTTGATTGCTTTTCTTTTAACTCTTTTAGCTTTGGCAGCAATCCTTGGAGCTGTGCCATTTCTGGGGACATACTGGGCAGCAGTACCTGCAGTTCTAGACCTGTGGCTGACACAGGGGCTCGGATGTAAGGCCATCTTGCTCCTGGTCTTTCATCTCTTGCCAACATACTTTGTAGACACTGCAATCTACTCTGACATATCAGGGTAAGTGGTCTCGAGTTCTTGCTCAGTCTTAGGGCGTTTGCTTTAGGGAAGGAGTAGTGGGAAAAAGTTTCAGTTGGGTAGCCTTTTGTGATTCTTTCACAGTGAAATTCAGATGTAGAATTACATTGTTGTGATAAGGTTATGATTATAATTATGTAAGCATAAAATCCAAAATATAAGACCAAAATTATGCATAATTCTGTTCTGAGTTTTGTGACATTTAGCTTAGGAAAGAAGTATTACTAGCTATACCTATGACCATTTTAGTGCTGCTTTGCGTTTGGAGAAAATGGTTATGCAATTGGGTGTTTACAGATTCCAGTATAAGATGAATCTTAGCAAGTGTTAATGTCTGCACTCTTCAGATAGTATGCGTGGCTCATGGTGAACACCATTTAAATTTTAACTAGTCAAACTTAGAGTATCTAATAAAGATCTGGTTTCCTAGGTTTTGATACCTGTGTAGAGATTGCATCAGGTTCTCAATTTATTATCTTCATTATTGTGATCATTATTGTTTATTATGATAATTGTATTTGTCACTGTGTAGCTCAGATAAGACCTCCCAATTCATAGTCTTAACTGTCTCAGTTTCCTAAGTACTGTCATTCCAGGTGGGGCTCAAACTGGCCTCATTCAGTGAGCTGTCAGTAAGTAAAAGGTACAGCGGGGTTAGGTTAGGACATGAGGAAGAGGATTTTTTTTTTAAAGACATACCAGGCATGGTTGAGCACACCTTTGAGCTCTAGGGAAGTAGAATCTGGTGGACGATCTCTGAGTTCAAAGCCAGCCTGGGCTATATAGGCAGTTCTTGGCCAGCTTGGGCTGCATAGTGACTTGACATTCTGCTTCAAAAACAAAACAAAACAAAATAAAAAACAAACCTAAAGGCCTAATGGACAGAGCCTCTTCTTCTAAAAACAGTCTTCAGCTATTTTAAGTTTTCTAAAATTAAGTTATATGGTAATTTATTTCCTCTCAAGTTAAAGTTATAAAATATTGAACCATTGAATCAGCATACAGTGAAACAGGCAATTTCCAGACCATCCTATAGAGGAATTTATATGCCTTCAGCTGGAGAGAGAAAAGTAAAATTGCCAAAGTATCACCTGTGGTCTGTGATTCCTGTGTGCATTAATCAGAGACAAGAGGATTGCAGGGCTGGAGAGATGGCTCAGTGGTTAAGGACACCGACTGTTCTTCTAGAGGTCCTGAGTTCAATTCCCAGCAACCACATGGTGGCTCACAACCATGTAATAGGATCTGATGCTCTTTTCTGGTGTGTCTGAAGACAGCTCTAGTGAACTTATATAAATAAAATAAATAAATCTTTAAAAAAAAAAAGAGAGAGAGAGAGAGAGAGAGAGGATTGCCAGTTGGAGACCCACTTGAACTCTAGCAGCATCCTGTCTCGACATCAGACATAGAGCATGGAACCGGAGAACCATCTCTGTGGTTAAGATTGCGTACTGTTCTTTCAAAGAACCTGAGTTTGGTTCCCAGCACCTACATTGGGCAGCTCCTAAGTGTCTGTAACTATAGTTTCAGGGAATCCAAGATCCTCTTCTGGCATGGAGTCATACAAACACATAGGCACATACACAAAAATAAAACTTAACCCCCCCCACCAAAAAAAAAAAAAAAAAAAAGCAAAAAACCCAAACTCAAAGCCTGGCTTAGTGGTGAACACTGTAATCTCAACTCTTGGGCAGGCATAGGCAGGGGACTAACCTAGTTCAAAGCCATTTGCTTTACATACAAGCTGCAGGCCAGTTACGACAACTGGGAAACCCTGCCTCAGAACAGCCAACCACAGACCTGGTACTGTGATCAACTGATGTTTTAACAATTGAGGTTTAAAAGTATATGATTTACACTTAAATGCTCTGTGTATTTAAACTTCGCTGTAAATTTTTTATATTAAGGGTTATAGTTATAATTTTAAGACTTATAAGTTCTCTTTCACCATGTTAAGCATTAAGAATTTCTGGCAACAATTTTCTGCAAACACATCATTTAGGGAAAGTACTTCACTGCTATAAATCTTTTTGGAAGAAGAGAACTAAATTGTGAACATGGTGTTTTTATTTCCTGAAGGCTGACTTACCGCTGTGTGTTTGTAAACTGCTATATATTCCAAAATCCTTTTTGTGTGTTTAATTATTTACCTTGATGAAAACATTCTACTCATCTGTGTTATTTAAAAACTAGAAACAGATTGTGACTGTTTCTTTGTCCCTTTTGCGTCAGTGGTGAGGACTTATCTATATTGTGTTGCTATATCTGTCTCATTCCATCCTGGTTGTGTCAGCATTGCCGTCACAGGCTATGCAGCAGTCATGAATCCTATAAAATAAAAGTCTGTGCTTTGTTGACAGATGTCTTCCATATATACAGCCTGTTATTACACATGTGGTAGTTATATTTTAGAAGGTTGCCAAAGGTCAAAACTGAGCAAAAGGAATATTGCTATTTCTATTTTATAAAACTGTAATTGTTTTATTAAAGAAACCATACCTGCTAAATTGCACTCACTATTATTCTTAAAGGAAGTAAACCTAGCAGGTATCTTAGGTAACCAGTCATCAGCCAGCAGTAATCTTCAGGAGGCCATGTGGGATGGCTTCCTGATACAGACTACCTGATAGCAGCATGCATTTATTCTTTCAGTTGCTAGTCCTGTGAAAAGAGGAAGAGACCACTCATCGGTACATATGCGAGAAAATCTTTGTTTCTCAATAATATTATTCTACATTGATGTAATAATCTAAAGAAAATGTCAGAGAACCGTCATTGTGTTAGAAAGTATTTGGGATTTCTCCACAGCTGGTATTCATTGGAAATCATGTGCACTGGTGTGCTTTTTGTTCCAGAGGAGGCCACCCCTACCTGACCGGCTTAGCAGTGGCTGGTGGAGCCTACTACCTTGGCCTGGAAGGAGCAATCATTGGACCTATACTTCTCTGCATACTTGTCGTTGCTTCCAATATCTATAGTGCCATGTTAGTGAGTCCTACGAACTCAGTGCCCACACCAAATCAGACCCCATGGCCTGCTCAGACTCAGCGGTGAGTTCAGCAGCATGATAGTAACCACATGTAGACACAGACTCCCATATCTCTGTTTTCAATGAATAGCTACATCTGGGACTTACCAGGTTGAATGTCTCAAGCACTCATTATCCATGCAAATTATTTCCACGAGTTCTCAAAGTTTCCATACATTGTCTTCATCAGATACTCTGCCTATTGATATCCTGACTGCAGTCATTTCAGAATAGCTTTAAACATGGTCTAAAATGTACTACTCTCCTGAGGCAGGCCTGCTCTTGTTCCGTCAGTGTGTGTTTGCCTGACCTTATCATTGTTTTTTCACTCACTCTTTTCATTGTCTCAATGTACCAACCTCATTTTTTAGTGTAGTAGTAAAAGGTATCAAGTAATTGCTATTTTATTGCTATTAAAAGACAAGATTCTGTTATCTGGTATGTACATATGGTGGTTGTGAATTATATTTCATTTGCTTGAATACCTAGAAGTAGAATGTTTTCTCTGTGTTAGATTTAATGTTAAAAACTTACAAAATGTCAGGCAGTGGTGGTGCACACCTTTAATCCCAGCACTTGGGAGGCAGAGGCAGGTGGATTTCTGAGTTCGAGGCCAGCCTGGTCTACAGAGTGAGTTCCAGGATAGCCAGGGCTACACAGAGAAACCTTGTCTCGGGAAAAAAAAAAAAACCTTACAAAATAATATAAGTGTGTTGGCTCATGCCTATGACCCCAACACTTGAGCCAGAGGCAGGAGAATCAACAGCTTGGGCAACATAGACTGTCCTAGACTCAAACAAGAAAAACCTTTAAAAATGGGTTTTCTGTATAAATCGTACAGACGTGCATACAGCCTAGAAACAAAATAAACAGCAACAGTTTCAGAATAAATAGGTCTAACCTTCTAGAGACTTTATTATGTTGCCCAGCTTGTCATCAGTGGGCAAGCACTGAATTCTGTGTCATATATTCTTGTGTACTTTGAGTCACTGAGAAGTTGGTCTGACAGTCCATTTACACTTCTATACTTCTGTCTCTCTGTCATCTATCTATCTATCTATCTATCTATCTATCTATCTATCTATCTATCTCCCTCCCTCCCTCCCTCCCTCCCTCCCTCCCTCCCTCCCTCCCTCATGTATTATATCTTAAACTCAGTTTCCCCTTCTATACTTTTATCCTTCTAGGTAAAATTTTAAAGTGTGGTGTTGCTCTTTTTGTCTTAAATATCATGTCTTTTGGATTGATCGAAGTAGCTTCTGAGTTAGAGGCTGTTGCTCAGAGACCCATAGATGGTAATATCTTCATATTTTGTTTTTTATATTTTTATTGGGACAGGATGTCACTGTGTCATTGTGTAGCCATGGCTAGCTTGGAATTTGGAGATCCACCTTCCTCTGCCTCCAAATTTGAGAACCAGATCTTTGTGTCTCCACACACTCATTTAGTGATGGCTAAGAAAAGTCAGTTTTCTCAGGAAGAATAGAGCAGAGGGATGTAGGTGACTGACAGAGGCTTCACCAACTGGGGCTGTTATCACAAGGACTAGATCTTTCCCTCCCCTCCCTTCTTCCCTTTCTTGAGGCAGTCTTCCTGTGGAGCCCAGGCCAGTTCACTCTTTAGCTTCCTGAGTACAGTGTGTACTGCTACCATATCCGTTTGCTTTTTCTCTTCATGGCAGGTGCTTGGGTACCTGCACAGTGAAAGAATAGTTCTTTCAGGCTACTAGAAAGAATGACAGAGTTTCTTAATGTTTTGTTGTTATGGGGGGAGGGTTGTAATGATTTTTAATATATAAACCAAAATTCATTGAAAGATGAAGCCAAGGAAGCCAATGTATAGAGACAAGAGAAGACAAGAGTAGGAAGTTGCATCATCATGTTGGGAGTGCTGGGAAAGAAGACGTGAGGGCTGCTAGATACCCCGCATTATTTCCATCAGTCATTCATGCATGTGGGCAGTTTTTGCCAAGCTTATTGTGAAAAACAAGGCTTTGACTTTTCCCAGCACCAATGATATCAGTGATGGTTTATGTTTTTCAGCTCATGTTAAAAATAAGACATTGAAGTTGTAGGTGGGTTATTTTATGTGTGGTTTTAATATAATCTGACAAGTCTACCACCTTGTGCAGCCCTTGATGACTGTGATCTTTGGTCTCTTTTGTGAGCTGGTAATTCCTCACAGAAATTCCTCAGATCTCTTAGCTGGAGGTTGCAAGCCGAGCTGCAGCCAGGAGCAGGGCAGGGTGATGAGCTGAAGATGCAGGGATGTACTGTAGGTGTAGTCCCCTGTGCTAGGACACAGCTGCATGCGCATCTCTGCTTGTTTTTCCTAGTCCAAAACTCTTTCCCTTCTCCAGAGAAAATGATTTCTGGCAAGGAGTGGAAAGGAAGGATCAGCTGCTTTGTTTGGTGGAAGTTGGTGGGGATGGTGGAGTGTGCGGTGGTGCTTTCTTAGCAGATGAGCACCAGGTTACTGCTCAGCCCCTCCCTCCCTCCCTCTCATAGGTAGCCCGTAGTGTGACCTGCTTCTGAACCTTTTGGGTATTTTGCTGAGTGAATTAGGTTGTTTTAGGCTCCTCCTAATAATGGCTTGGCGATCCTGCTTTTCAGAGGTGGCTAAGTCTGAGTGGTTGCCTGTTGGATTCATCCACCGAACCCCAGCTGTGGTATTCTGGGCCAAAAGGAAATGTGTGTTTTATCCACCACTCCTTTAGTGAGCAGTTTTAAGCACTGTTTAAGTTTTTGTTTTTTTATTTTTGAGACACATCTCTCTCTGTAGTCCCGACTCACCTGGAACTCACTGAGGTTCACTTGTCTCAACCTTCAGAATTCTGGGAGTAAAAGGCATGTACCAGGCCTGGCTTTGCTGGTGTTTGTTACTGTTCTGAACCTATTAGTATTTTCCAGGATGCGTAGGTGACGTAGTTTAGAGATCTTAAGTTGCCCTGACTGTTTTAACTAATGCTTCTAGCCAACTTTGCCTGCCTTCAAATGTGAAAACACAGCTCAGACAACACTGAGAAATAGTTAGATAAATAGACCCTTGCAGTGGTGGTTCTGACAGGTGCAGAGTAAGTCTTTTGGCCCCAGCTCCCATGCATTCATGCGCTCACGTTTGGCCGTGGTTAGATGGTTGTTAGAACTATAGGGGCTTGAGGCTGGGGCTCTGCCAAGTACAGTGCTCAGAAATGGGGACAGTGTCACTGCTGAGAAATAATAGGCACATAGATGGACATCTTCATTGTTTCATTTAATTTTTTCAAAAGATAACAAGTATTTAAGGAAACTTGGGTTTCATTGTTTAGATCTGTCACTATGTGTTTTTATATTCATGGGGTATTTAGTCAGGTAATACAAAAACCCTTTCAAAGCCTTATTTCTCCATATCTGCTTTTGAAAGTAAAGCCTTACTAGTCCTCTTGTTCTGAGGGCTGGGAGGGAGACTTTGGTCGCAGGTCGCAGTGTCTGAGAGAGCCTCCAGACAAGTGAGCATATGTGAGTGCCATCTCTCTTATATTTTTGGTTGTGAGCCTAGCCTTTAACGGCTGAGCCATCTCTCCAGCCCTCCATATCTTCTGTAACATTTGCCCGTGTTCCTCTTGACCTTGAAGGACTTTGTATATTATATTGTAAGGTTAGGCTTCCATTTATTTTTGCTTTTTCTAATCCTGTGTGTTTGTATGGATTGAAAATGCTCAAGACAAACGGAGGTGGCAGGATTTGGAACGGCTTTTGAAGTTAGATTTGTCTTCTAAGCTGTTAAGGAAAGCCTTGTGCTGTGAACGTTTGTTTACACTGCTCCCTGAACTTCACCACATTAACCCTTGTTGTCCTTTAGCTGTTTCTAAATGTTGTGCACTTTATGGGAACTGATGGCTGACTGTGCTATAAAAAAAAATTATTCAATTTGGGAGAAAATGATATAAGAAGTAACAATGATATAACATGCTATATTTATATGGTCATAGACTAAATATAAATTAAAATTTGTTCTTGAGGACTTGGAGAGATGGCTTAGTAGTAGTTAAGACTAGTTAATCTTAAGAGCACTAAATCCAGTGCTCTTGTGGAGGATGCTGGTTAGGTCCATATGGTTGCCTACAACTGTCTGTAAACCTAGTTCTAGGGGACTGGATGTTCTCTTCTAGGCACCAGACTTACACATGGGGCATGTACATTTATGCAGGCAAAGCTCTCAGACACATTAAATAAATCTCAACAATTTTTTTTTTTTTTTTGTATTTCTACTGGATGATTCTGTTAAGTTGTATGCTTTCTCCCTATATGGGTCTTAATAAACTATCCATATATATTTCACTTCGAATATTTTTTATTAAATAATAGTATTGGCTGAACCTCAAACAACCAGAAGAAAATAGGTTTTTTTTTTTTTTTTTTTCTTGTTTAAAAAGAAGTCCAGAGGGGCATTCCAGGTCTAGTGTGTTAAGCCAATGCCCGAGCCTAGCCTCTTCCCATCAGAATGCTGTGACAACCTTGACTTGTGGCTTTCTAAGGTATCAGATACTGGAGTACATGTTCATTAGTAACCTCTGACCCTGACACCTTGGCTGTCTGTGAGCATCTTAAGTTTACCAGGTGATACTATGACAGGCCTGTCAGCTCTATCAAAGGCTTTTTAGTCACCACAGTCCTAAGGTAGATACTTTGTAAATGCATCAGACCTTTCTATCCCGTCTAAATCATAGCTTGCACTTGGTGGTGTTCACTTAGCTTATCTGATGTGGGACAACTCAGGTGATGAAAACACCTTCCCAAATCTGTCTGGCACTCCACCCTTCAGGGCGTGGGTTCTGTGTAGCATCAGGGTCCCTCCTAACAGGGCTCTTATCAGCAATTAGTCTGATCAGCAAGACTTATTCTCTTTAACATGGTATCTATTTTCCAGCTAGTTAGTCGTTCTAAGAGCCAAGAAACTGCCCCTAAGTTGCACAACACTTCTCTGTAACATCTCATTAGCCCAAATCCAGTCACAGAGCCATTTGTGCGTCAAGGGGAAGTCTCAGATGAGAGAGAATGGACTCAGCCCCAAACTGGGGTCTTGTTTATACAGAATGAGGGCTAAGAGATTTTGAAACAGTCTTGTGAAAATACTAAAAAGAATGACACTAATCTTCTCTACCCTCTTAAAGGTTATGAAGAATACAATGTTGTATGGTAACTGGTTCTGGGCTTACCCCTCCCTCCTCGTAGTTTTACTAACCCCACTCCTTTCCAAAGCAAAACCAACCATTACCCCCCCCCCCCTTCTTTTTTTAGGACTTTCCGTGACATCTCTGAAGATCTGAAATCTTCAGTAGATTGACGTGGCTTCACTGCAGTGACTTCTCTGGGGAGTTTCACTTTGACAGTGAGTCCTCCGAGCTTTGGCGTCCGTTCTGTCAGCTGTGTCTGGCAGGCAGTGGAACCCAGAGAAGAAGCAGAAGCCTCCCAGCCTTACATGCAGAACACCAAGTGAGAGAGAACTTGCTCTAAGCTGCTTTGCGTTTTAAAACACAGCTTGAGAGTTGAGAACTGTGTCTGCTCACAGCTCCTGCTAAGATGACTTGAAAAGTTGCAGTTCGTGCACTGGTACCAAGGCTTGAAATGGCCCTCTGATTATCTGCTGCGTGTGTATTTATAAGTTATTTTAAGGATTTTGAATTACCTGCTATTAAATGTATATCCAGTGTAATTTTTCTCCTGCTGTAGGAGTTTAGCCCTTTTCAGTGACAAGGCTTTTCCTGTGGAGTCTGGTTCAGTAAGCAGAACAGGACGTCTGATACCCTTTAGGTAAAGATGGATCCGTGTGCTGTTGGAGAGAAGCAGGAGGAGTGGAGCTCTTCTCTCTTCCTCTCATCAGGCTGCCAGATTTCTACAACTTTTTTGACCACACTGAAGATCCCTACTGAGCTGCTATGAATAGTAAGGATGTGATAGAATCCATGCTGTCAGTGGTCCTCTTACCTGCGTTACAAGCACAGACTCTAAGGTGCAGTGGGCCTCCAGTTTGTTGTGTGTACCCTCAGTTCTTTTCTGGGACCTCTATCCGTTAGTTTCTTAGTAGCAGAATTTCCTATTTCCTGCCGCTTAGCACAGTGCCTTGCACACGGAGTCTAGATGAGTACTTGCTGAACTGGACTATAAATTTGTACGTGTCTTAGATATGACACAACCAGCATAGTGCTTTACATTCTATACAGCCTTTGTGCATGTTACTTTACGCGCACTTCACATCAGCTCCGTACTCTGAAGAGTGTCACACTGTGGGGGAGCTAAGCTTCAGGACAGTGGCCACGCAAAGCTACCAAGTGTTGTAACTTATCTCCTGTCTTCTGATGTTACATCTGCAGGCTCTGTCGAAATGCATTTCTTCTGGCTTTGGCAGTTTCCCAGTCCTGTTAGCAGAGGTTGTCATTCACTTGTTACATGTGAAAGAGTTGTTCTGCTTCATGACACATGACCCGGCTGGAACTTGAGTCCAGCTCCCAGTGTGCCCTTTCTAGCTGTTCCTGCACTTCCGAGAAGTGTGCAGCAGAAGGGATTTGCATTTGGTCTTTGAAAACACTTAAGACTAAATTTTTTTTTAAAACTTCTTACTAACTTTATAACTTGATTGATCTCACGATTAATAAAACCCACACCTACTGCAGTGTCATTTGACTTGCTGTGTATAGTATTGCTCATGCTGGTTTCCTGGTTGTAGCATGAATCCTTCAACATCATGACCTGTTAATCCATGATCTGTTAGATCTGACCACAGAATCACTTACTCTGTTTTTTAAAAAGTTGGTCATTTGCTCATTAACATGTTTCTTGAGCGTTAGTAAATTCTAGGCACCATGCCAAGGACCACAGGGTGCTGTGGGAGATGACTCCTAAGATGGCTTCTCTCACCTTCAATGCCAGCCAGATCATGTAAATCAAACTAAATCTAAAATTCTTGCATTAAAATAGTTGAGGAGAGAAACCAGGTTTTTGTTTGTAGTCTATATTGTGATAAGTTTATAGTTATAATTAGCACATGCTCACAAGCAGCAATATATGAAGTGAGTTTGTGTGCATCTGTGAATTATGTTGCTCCAAATGTGCTTTTAGCCAAGTTAAAGCAAATTTGCAAAAAACTAAGTTTGAGCTAATTTATAGTTGTTGGTAGGATACTTCTCAATCTGAATGTGAATTTCTAGGGGAACTTTGAGCTCTAAGTTTAGATCTTCCTAAATTAGTGGCAATGGTATGTCTGTCCTGAAATTTTAAGAGAAGTCCCCCACAGTGGCCTGATCAGAAAACTTACACCACTCCATTGCTACAGTGAATCCAGGAAGGCTACCAGTTGGAAAAACGCCCTAGCATGTGTCAGGCACAGGGAGGAGGTGTTATAGACTTTTCCTGGGACAGAGAGAGAATAAATGATGAGGTGGTAAGAGTCTTTCAGTCCCTAACCCAACCTGCCTTTGAAGGGTTTGCATACAATTTGACCTGGGAAGAAGTTCCCCTAAGAACAGAGAGGGTGTTTATGGCTGGCTTGGGTTTTTTGTTTGTTTGTTTGTTTGTTGTGTGTGTGTGTGTTCATGTGCATGTATAGGTGTACTTTTTGGCTACTTTATTGAGTTCTTTTACCTGCTACTCTTCTCCACTCTGATCCCTTCCAAACCCCAACACTAGGTCAGTGAGAAAGAAAGTTAGAGGGGACAGGGAGCATAGATCTCTTTAGACTACTTCTTCTGATTAGGGACGTCAAATTCCTAGAGGAAAGTCCAGTCTTCGTTGTCAGGATATCTCCCACCAGCAACACAAGCTCGACAGCAGGAACCATCAGCAGCATGGGGAGCAGCAGCCACCACCCCCTCTCAGGGCACTGGCATTTATATATATCCTCTCTCAACGGGCCCTCGAATTGCAAACATAAACTATCTTCAGCTGGCAGAATCACTCCCCTGCCTGAGCATCACAGTTAGCTGCTGGGGACAGTCTGAAGCAGCCCTATACCCCACACCTGGGATTAAACTAAAGCATATTCACGTAACTGGGATTTTTCTTTTACGAAAATATAAAGTTAACAAAGCACTATTTAGACTGTTCTTACAGGGTCTTTACTCTTCCTTTTTGTTTTATAAGCGTTTCTTTAAAGATGCATCTAGATCTTTCTACAACTGCTTGTCTTGTAGGATTGTTTGGTATTTCTGTAATTTGCTTTATATTCTAATATGCAAAGAATTGCTTCATCTTACTGAAGGTAAGGGAGAGGGCATGATCAGTATTAATTTGTGCAGGTATCCTCCAAACTGCTGTCAATGTGTGATTACAGAACCGGCTTTTCAGAACTCAAAGCAATTGCCTGTTGGAACTGAATATGTGCCAGTGGTATGGTGGTATGGTGTACAAATTTGTGTTTCATTTTGCAGAATTTTGAAAACTAATCATCCATCTGCCAGGTTTTATTTCTTTTGGCACTCCTAGGACTACTCTCAGCAGGTAATAAAGTTTGGTTATACAGAGAATAAGTATGGCATTTTCTTATCTCCTTGACTTAGAAAAGTCATGGAAAAAAATTTAAACCTTTATTGTTAACATGGTTTTTTTCATGAAAATTTGAGGCTTCTAATACATTTTCCATTGATAATTAGTCAATTTTCTCATTTCCTTGTGCCAGTAGACTGGTAAACCTGTATGAGACTGAATGTGAGTAATGTGCAAGGGATAGTGTCTATTTCTGATTGCCAGTTGCAGTTGCACAAATAGGAAGATTAATTCTGAACCATCCAGAACAAATTCAGAAACTTCTATATACAAAACAACTCTTTCTGCGTATTGAGTCAGTAATTATTAAAACATTGAGGAAAATCTAACAATATCATAAAGATGGCATTACAACTCTGATTTTTGAGCTGAACTTTGTAGGCTTTGAGTCATTACTTTGCTTGTTTTGTCTGACTTAGAGCCTTCCATTCTCAACTTACTTGCATCAGGATAGAATGTAGGTGCTTCAGGAATTGGCGTTCCCTTTACAATATGTGGGAGAATTCTATTAGTTCTTTTTATAAACTGAAGATGCTTGCTTTTGTGATATTTGTTAATTTCTCGCAAATAGTTGCTACAATTTCTCCCAAATAGTTACTGTAAGCTCTTTGAAAATCTTTTTTGATTACACATAGTGAGACATAATCTCAGCATTAGTAAAAGGCATCACAATTTTGGCTGTCTATTACTGAAAATTGAAAGGTAGTCTTATTCTACCTTTTATAATTAAATAAACCTTTCCTATGTATGTACGTTTTTAACTTTTTACTTTGTGTGCTAAGAAAATCCATCTATAATACTATCTTCCCTCTGTATAATGAGCCACGAAGGAGAATGAGTTGAAGGCAAAAAAATCAAAATAAAATGAAGTTTAGGACCCGTGTGATCCACATATACACCTTGCCATGAGCAAACTCTTTATCTTCACTGTTAGCCATCTTGTACTCTTTTAAGTGTGAATCTCCTTGTAACAGTTGAAGCAAATTACTTGAGGAGTTAATCCAGTTGTAGGCCATAGCCAATTAATATCTCCCATTAATTTTTGAAAATCATTAAGAGTTTACAACTGATCTGTACCTTTCTTTTATGGTCAAAATTTTTGCTGACTTATTTTATAACCCAAATAATTAATCGAATCTACTCTCTGTATTTTTTCAGGAGCAATCTGTAACTCCCAGCATGGCAGAATTCTTTGTGTTTCCTTAAAACATTTTTCTCTAAAGTATCTTTGTCAGAATCAGCCAACAATACATCATCCATGTAATGAAAAGTGATAGATTGAGGGAACTGCCTACAAATTATTTCTAGCCGTTGTTGCATAAAATAGTGACATAAAGTTGGACTATTTAACATTCCGTTTGGTAGCACTTTATTCGACCACTATTATGATATGTAGGTACTGAGAAAGCAAACCTTTCCCTATCGTGCTCATGCAAAAGGATTGTGGAAAAACAATCTTTTAAATCAAATCCTGTCATAGGCCATGACTTAGGTAATGAAGAAGGTAAAGGACCTTTCCTGGCTGTAAAGGTCCCAGTGGTTGAGTTGCTCTATTCAGCATTCTTCAGTCTGATAACATCCTCTTTTCCCGATTTCGCTTTTTTTTTTTTAATAACACACACAGGTGAATTCCATGGGCTGTTAGGCTCTCCTATATGGTAAGCCTCTACCTGCTCTTGTACTAGCTGCTCGAGAACCTGCAGTTTTTCTTAGTTTAGGGTCACTGCCCTACTTAGACAGGCTTGTCAGTCAACTACTTTAGGGTAGGGCTGTTGTTATTTTTGCAGTGGCCACTCATATACATTTGGAAACTGAATCCTTGGAATATCCCATGTTTGGACAATAGGCACAGCCTGTGATTGTTTTTGATGACACATAATCAATACCTTCCTCAGAAGCATCTACCATTCCCCCCACAATTTCAAATTTCATCATGAACTGTCTCTGGGATTGCAGGAATATAATTTAAGTATCGAGTTGTTGTAAAGATCCCTTTCCCATAAATTTACGGGTGTGTCAGCCACATAAGGTCTCGTCTTCCCTGTTTGCCCCTTCTGGTCCTACACATTCAACCCACTTTGTTTTATTTGAGATAACCTACCAATTTCTATAAACTGTGTATGAATGTTCTGAAGTGGCCATTCTGAGTTCCACGATTTTAGGGAAATGATAGTCATGTCAGCGCCTGTATCCACCAAACCTATTTCAGCACTATTACTTGAAATTTTAATTTTGGTCTCTGATCCTTAACCACTCACTGTTTGTCAAAACACACACTTTTTAGTCCTCTCAAATCCCCGTTCTTTCTACTGGAGCAGCTTTGCCCTTAGTGCAGGGAAACAGCAGTTGAGCAATCCTATCCCCTGTGTTAATTTGCCTGCCTTCTCTCCTTTTGTTTCTTGTACATAAGCTATAATTTAAATTTCTTTGAAATTCCCATATATAATACCTGAGTGCACACTGAATCCTTGGGAAGTTAATCCACTTTTTCCAAGATCATCCCTACTGTCCCTGAAGGCAAAGTGCCATAAACACTAGTGGTTAGTTTTCTAACATTGAGTTTTTAGGAATGAGGCAAATCTAGAGCACCAGTATCTGATCAGAAATATGTAGTTGCTGGGTTTTGGTATTGATTTGTTCCCTCCCCTCCCTCCCTCCCCTCTCTCCCTCCCTCCCTCCCTCCCTTCTCTCTTCCCCCCCCCCCCCCTCCCTCCCTCCCTCCCCCCCCCCCTCCCCCCCCCCCCCCCCTCTCGCCTGCCTGCTATTCTCCTGGATGGCCAGACACACTGTGGAACCTTAAGCTGGCAGCCGCCCCCACACCTCCCTACACCTTTTCATTTCCTGATGTCAGTAGATTACCTTGTTCGTCCCTTTTGTACCTGCCCATATTTATCCAATGACAGCCATTGCCACAACACTTTGGGAAGCCTAATATTCTTTTGGAGAACCTATTGCCACCAGAAGCAGCAGAAAGAATTGTATTTCCCAAGGTTAACACATCAGGCATTTGGTTATCGTGCTCAAAAAGTATCATATTTCTCACAGTTACCACATTGGACATTTTGAAATCTGGGGCTTTTTTACAATTTCTTTGTAAATGACTGAATTCACCACAATTAAAGCACTGGGCATTTTTATACCTGAGACCTCTAGCTATAGCTTATACTATGGTATTAGCATGATGCTTGTGAGAGCCATTCTCAGTTGTGTCCCTTATCCACATTGGCGCTCCCGTGGCTCTAATGGTCTAATAACTCTTTCACATTATATATTAGCATTCTCAGATGTCAACATCTCTAACAACACCTGTCTGGCATCAGGGTCTCATACGACTTTGTTTACAGCTGAAACCAGTCTTTGTAAGAAATCTGTAAAGGCTTCCCCAGAGCTTATATAACCTTAGTGAATGTGGATCTTTCCCTGGGCTCCTCAACTTCGTCCCGGAGCTCTTAGAGCTGCCACGCCGTGCCACTGTTCTCTAATGGCATCATCAGATTGAATGTGTATTTTGTAGGTCAGGATGCCCCTTCACCAAGCACTTGATCTTTACAATATTCAGTCCCCATTCTCCTTTTCACTGTTGATATTCCAGGCTTCCTCCCTCTACCACGTTAGCCATCGTAACTGCTAATCAGCCCCCAGCACAGCACCTGTCCCTTTCAATCTTTGGGGATAATTCTGTTTTGGATAGCTTGGTTACTTTATCTTTTCAGAAGGGGAGAGCATTCCATAGGAAACCAGACTCTTTAAAATGCCTCAGATCTATCATTTCTGTAGGATGCCATGTTATCAAGATCAGCACCATTGGCAGGCATGTGCTTTACAATCATTGGGGAAACCTGATGGTGATTTTGTAATCCAAGGCCCCTCCTCTGACCACACAATTGGTTTGAGATTAACCCTTTCTCTCTAAACAGGCTGCTTTAGCTATTCCTGCATGCCTCCCCACCCCCTGGCTGTGGTGACTTGAAATTGAAAGTGGCCAGTACTGTGTGTGATTGGCCTTCTATCCTTTATTCATCCTGCTGGATGCTCCTGCTGGCTCTCAGCCACTGCTTCTGAGCCCTTTTGGTCTCCCCTTTCAGGTGCTTTCCAAGAGCTTCTACCACAGCCAATTCTGTAACCCTTTCAAAGACAAATAGAGGGACCCTTGGGTTTCCCATTTCGTCCTTTTTTTTTTTTTTTTTTTTTTTTTTGTTGTTGTTGTTGTTGTTGTTGTTGTTTCTCCAGTTCCTCTGTATCTACTTGCAGCTTTTCTAATTGCTCAGCCATTCTTCCTACTTTTTTAGACAGACTATAGGAACAAGAAGAAGAAATAGAAAATTCCCTCTGGGAACAAAGCAGTAGATAGTCCAGTGGCAGCAGCCACAATAAACTTTTTGGTTGATGTCCTGAAACACAATATCCATTCCTCCAAACTCTCCTGACTCCTCTGTAGCATTGGAAACCAAGTTTCCCGTTCTGCCTGACTCCTTGTCTGGGCTCTACTTGTATCCAGACTTCTGGGCTATTTTATACATGTGCATGTGTGTGCATGTCTGCGTGTGCATTTGTGTGTGTGTGCGTGCACACGCATATGTGTGTGTATATGTGTGTAAACAGGTCCTCATAGCTCAGGAGAATGCACCCATGAAGCAAAAGTAACTTCAGTAAAACTGAGAACAGAAATCTTCCATAGCATCTTGGATTGTATAGATATATTAAGGGTTAGTTTCAAGTTACCATTTACTGTCAGCTTTAAACTGAATAGTTAGAAGGGGAGCTAAAAAGCTGTGCACACCCATTTACTACTATTTGTGCTACAAGAACAAGGTGCAGGGCTGGAAGTATAAATTTTATGTTATGTACATCCTGTCTAAATCTCACACTCTTATTTTTAGAAGTGAGATACCAGCCTTTTTGGCTGCCAGGATCAGATATTAAAACTGAGTCTCCTGACCCTTCTTCCCCGAGAACCGACTGCTTTCCTTTGGGCTCTGAGATGAGTGTGGGTTGGAAAGTGGTGACCATGATGTGTTTTGTAGAGGCCTTATGTCCAAACTCTGTGGCTTTGGGTATGACAGCTGTTTCTGCCAGTGTACAGGCAGCAGAACACTTACAGGAAAGGTCTTCTGGCTAGCCTTGGCCTTGTTATGAACTCACCATGCTCTCTCAGGTCTTCTGTATTTCTCTACTTCCTACTTTGCCAGGTGACTGTGTGGGAAGTGTGACAGGAAGTGTTGGGAAATTCAGGCCAATAGGGTTTAGACTAGAATACATTTGTTTATGTGATGTCCTGAGGTTTTAACCTGCTCTCTGGGAAAATACTTCCCATACTCCAGTCCTCACCTTCCAGTTATCTTAGGAAGGTCTCCCACAGCCTTTCTGAGAATATCACAGTGGGACTTTGCTCTTTTCACAGTGAAAATTGCTTATGGCAATTTTGTTCCTGCAAAGAGTAACTAGTATTTATTTTTTATTTATTTATTTTATCAGTTTCTAGTCTTTGCTTATTATGCTATCAAATGTGTTAATTTGCCCCAGTCCTCTGTGATTTTTGACAAGCACCTAGTGGGAGGGAGCGGACGAATGAAAGGACAAGAGACACAAAGAAGGAGCACAGGTCTTGAAAGTCCTGATCAAGTGCTTTAACTTTATTGTTCAGGCCGAATTATTATAGACAAGCAGGCAGGAAGGTCATTTACCAGGATCCAGGGCCATCCTGTAGTTGCAAAGTTCTCTATGCCCACGAGCTTTCCTTCGCCTAAACCACTTTTCTAAATATTTTCTCACAAGCAAGAGGACAGTAAAACATTGCTCAAGTTGCTCAAGTTGCTTATCTGGCTAATATTTTCTCTCTCAGGCGGAGGGTAATAAAGCACTCCTTAACTCAGGCTGTTTACCTAACTGACATTTTCCCTCAGGCAGGAGGACAATAAAGTCTTGGCTCCCAGCATCTCCTCCCTCTTAACAATTTTTAAAAGAGACTGGCCTGCAAAAGCGGACATTTGGAAATCCCATTGACAGAGGAGTGAGCATTCACCAGAGGGGGAAGTATTGACCTGATCTTCTCAGTATCATTCCAAATGGTGTCTTTGGGGAGGAGAGGGTTAATTGTCTCATGGGCTGTAGGATATCAAGGATCTTAGCCACTTTGAGGCACCATTATGAAAAAGTTGAGGACACTGAGAGCAAGTTTTTGCAATTTGACTTGTATACTCTTGAGAAATGCCAAATTTTTGTCTCAAGCTATTATTTTGATAATGTAAAGAATAAGCATACAGCCAATTGTTTCTGTAAGGCCTATAATCTGTCTGTAATACAAATCTGTTGTGGCATTGCCCTGGGGTCCAGGCAATCCAGTATGAGCTCTTAAATGTCTTAGGAAATTAGGGAAAAGTACATGTTTCTTAAATTAAGCTGTTTGTAAAATTTGAGAATTAGTGATATCTAAAAAAGGAAAAATTTCAAGCAATTATAATCCATGAGCTATATACTGGCTATGAGTATACATATTGAAAGATTGATTTTTCAGCATTTCAAACAGTGGCTATAGCATGTAATTCAATTATTTGTGCTGAAGCAGGGGGAAACACAAGAGAATGAACATGTGATCTAATTACATATACTGTCTTCCCATTAGATGAGCTGTCTGTAAATACAGTCAACACATTTTCTATGGGCTGCATGCATAAATTTATAAGAAATACAAAAGCACGCGTTGGAGAAAAACTATAACAACCTGTCTTCTAGATAATGATTATCAAATTTATCTAAAAAGTTGGTCATGTAATAGGCCAGATATCAGTATTCTTTAATAACCAATTTATTGCTGTTTGGAATAAGGAATATTTCAATACGTTCTTTCTCGAAATACTTTCGTGATCCTGACCTACAATTCTTCTGTATTAACACAGCAACAGCTTCAGAACAGGGTGTTAAAACTTTCTTTGGAGATAAAGAAATCTGGATACAGCCAACAACTGACCACTTTGTGTAGTGTATCTGCTGATAACTAGCAGCTTCCTCTACTTTTTGCAAAGCTATTTTTTCTTCATCAGTTGTCAGGGGAATTAGGATTTGCTCTCTTGAGAACATCAAACAGAGGCTTCAGTCCTCCTCTGGTGAGCGCAAGGTGAGGTCTTAGCCAATCAGCATCTCCTAGAAGCTTTTGAAAATAATTTAAAGTAAGTAAACTATCTTTTCTTATTTGAATTTTCTGTGTCACAATTTGTTTAGGAATAGCTGGTGTCCCAGATACTGAAACGATGTTGCCTTTGAATGTTCTCTGAAGCAACAAGCCCCCTCCAGAATTTTAAAGCTCATTGTGTGAGAGCAAAGACTTGCATTAAAACTCCTTCAGAGGGGTCAGCTAATAAAATACCTTACACTGAATAACATACACTGAAAGATCCCAACTCCTGACTTTTTGTATTGAAGCAGCAACATATTTTTTATATAATGAAGGGCTAGTAGCCATTCCCTGAGGCAAAACTTATCAATGATATCGCTTCATGGTCTCTCAAAAATTACAAGCAAACTCACTGAATGTAAACCTCCCACCTTCACCAGGATGTAAAGGAACGGTATAAAAACAATCTTCTAAATCTATAATAATTTTATATGTGTTTTCTGAAATGGCAGCTGGAGTAGGCAAGTCAGGCTGTAATGTCCCACAAGTTTCATAAATCTTAAGTTTGAACTTGTTCTGGATTAATGGAATAACCAATTCTTCGTAGCTGAGTGAGAGTATCAGATAAAGGCCAAGTTGAAGGCCAATCTCTTAAATAGCCTTTTTCCTTCTCTTTTGCTAAAACAGCCATTGAGAGGACAGCTGCTTTTCTGAGACCCTTTCAACGTCTGACTTTTTTCAACGTCTGACTTTTCATCTCCTTCTTAGGAGGTGTAGCATTTTCGCATTGGGGAAACATCACCAATGAAATCAAAGAATTTTTTAAAGATCTTTTTCTTAACCTGCATTCCCTGTGTCTTGAGGAACTCCTTGAGACCCTTTAAAACAAAATAAAAAACAAATCATGTTTACTTAATGCTTGTCCCAAGATTGATTTGCTTTATCTTTCTTAACTGGATCTCTCACAGGTGAGCAGCTCTGTGGTGATCACAAATGCAGATCTTCTCTCGCTTTCATGGTGAAGCGGAGATCTTATGCTCGAGGGATGTCCATGTGGGAGCAACGTTCAATCAGACCCCTGACCCAAAGGCCCCACCTTGGGTGCCAATTGCTCCAACCCTTGGGAATTTGATGAACACCTAGTGGGAGGGAGCGGATGAATGAAAGGAGACACAAAGAAGGAGCACAGGTCTTGAAAGTCCTGATCAAGTGCTTTAACTTTATTGTTCAGGCCGAATTATTATAGACAAGCAGGCGGGAAGGTCACTTAACAGGGTCCAGGGCCATCCCATAATTGCAAAATTCTCTACGCCCACAAGCTCTCCTTAGCCCAAACCACTTATCTAAATATTTTCTCACAAGCAAGAGGACAATAAAACATTTCTCAGCTCAAATTGCTTATCTGGCTAATATTTTCTCTCAGACAAGAGGACAATAAAACATTCCTTAACTCAGGCTGTTTACCTAACTGACATTTTCCCTCAGACAAGAAGGCAAAGTTTTGGGCTCCCGACATTAACTCACTAAGGTCTGGGAAAAAACTAAGATCTGAACCCACTAAAAAGCCTTCTTGATAGCATAAAAACACTTGGAGAATTGTAGGTAAAGAGTCGTCGTCATCTTTTTTTGTTTTGTTTTTTGTTTTTTGTTTTTTGAGACAGAGTTTTTCTGTGTAACGCTGGCTGTCCTGGAACTCACTCTGTCAACCAGGTTGGCCTCAAACTCAGAAATCCACCTGCCTCTGCCTCCCAAGTGCTGGGATCAAAGCCGTGTACTACCACTGCCCTGCATAAAGAGTCTTCTTACCAGTGTCACAAAAGCTTGATGCTTGAATGGGCTGCTGTAATCAGATTATGTGTGTGTGTTTTAGAGAAGGAAACAAATGTATGGGTAATGTAGCTTATGCAGCAGCCAGTTAGCACCAGAATTCAAAGTGGAATACAGATCCTCTCCCTCAGCCTGCCTTCTGCTGCTCCTCTGGCTTCCTCATAGCTCAGCCACTTTGTCATAAATAAGAAAAGTGGAAAGTTCCCTATAGCGGTTGTTCACACAGTTAATAGAGTTCTAAGAGAAAAGCTGCCAAGGGAGGGCAGATCCCATGGTCAATTAAAACTGAGGAATGCCAAGTTATTTCCTTTCCCTGGGGCGTCTGTGCATTTGTAGTATGCCATGACACATTTTGATCTTAGGAGGGGACAGACTGTTGCACTTCATATTCTCCTATTCTTTCCCCCATTCCTCTGAGCATTCCAGCTGGTTTTTGGTCAAGTTTACAGGTCTTTATAGAAGACAATTTCCAGTGAAAATACCGGCAGTGAATTTGTTAGTGTTGAGATGGTATCAGTAACAAGAAGTCCTGGCAGTGCTGTGAGATACCAAAAAGACGGCACCTTAGCTGCCCAGAGCCGTCCTTGCAAGAAGGGATTTCTTTCCCACCTGTGGCACACAAAGTCAGTATTTGTGCTTGATTTTGCAAGTTACCCAAGAATTAGTTAATGCAAATGTATTGGTGATATTGATACTACATCTTAGCAATGCTTTTGTATGGCACTTTATAATCTTCAGGCATCTTTGGGGACAACTGTGAGCGCGACAGTATTACAGCGATTGTACAGACAAAGTCCTAGAAGCCCTGAAAAGTTTGTTGCTGATTCCTCCTCTTTCCCCTTCTCCTGCCCTCATCTCTCCGAAGTTTACATCTTAAAAGGATAGAGCCAGAATTTGGTTACAGAGTCTCTGATTTCAAGTCCAAAGTTCTTTGCGCTGGTCTTTCCTTCTAGCTTTATGTACACAATGAAAGGTATGGGAACAGATCTTCACACTGTTTTTGCTCATTGTGAAAACCAGTTCTGTACTGGAGTGACCCACAAGTGTAACTCTTACTACACGTTGTCCTTGCAGTGCCACTTTCAGGGACTTGGATTTTACTCCAGATACTGTTTGCTTGTGAAACTAAGATTGATCATACTGCTGTAATCACTTAGCTCTGAAAATCTATCGCCTCTGCGTTCTCAGGTGAAGGGGAGAGATGGTTTGAAAGGAAAAATAGTGTTCAGATGCAACAATAAATATTCTTTAGTATACAAATGCCGTTTCTTAGCTTTAATTCGCTTTCACAACTTACCAATGTAACATCTTTGTAAAATGTATTTATATTTTGAAATAAAGTTATAAATGTTGGATAAAATACATAATAAACTTAGCCGCCTCCTTCTTAAGCAATTTGAACTTTATCCAGACTTTTCCCTGGGAATCCTACCTTTGCTGCCAATATCTATACTGCTGCCAGTATTTTTATGTAATTGGGTCGTCTTACATGAGGGAAGCTGTCTGAGGAGTAAGTGTTCACACCGTGAAGAGGCCAGAGGGGCCATAGCTGAGGCAGTGGGTTGGCGGGAGGTAGCCTTGTAGATAAAGGTGTGAGGGAAGTTTAAGGTAAATGTTGGGAGACAAGGGGCCTGGAGAAATTGCTCTGCAGTTCATGGTGCATACTGTCCTTCCAGAGGACCCACATTCAATTCCTAACACCCTGTTGGATGGCTGGTAACCCCCTTAATTCAGCTCTAGGGCATCTGATGCCTCTGTCCTTCAGACACTGTACCCATGGGCACATGCTCACATGTAGACACAATTTACAAGAGAGAAGAATTGGAGGATGAGTTGAATTCAGGAGCTCGTCTTTTGTAAGAAAAGCCTAAGCTTTGCTATCTCCGTTACCAGAGACACCCATGCGTTTCAGGTGAACCTGAGTCCTGCAGCTTCCTTTCCGACACTGCAAGTTGAGCCCATCAGCCTAACTTGATGGATGAGAAAAGCCAGTCTCAGATTCCTTTTTGCCCCACAAGTGCTCATTGGCAGCTATGGTCTTTCAAAAAATGTTTTCTTGTGCTGCTTAGTCAGTTGCTGAATCCTTCCTAAGTTCAGTCTAGAATCCTTCCTAAGATACAGGCTTCTGAATGCCTTCCTTGGCTTTGTTCCTGGAAACTGGAGGAAAAGGAGCTCTGGCACCCCTTCTCACCACAAGGATTCTGTGTGAGCTCATAGTTGGGCTGAGAGGGTGGATTCTTAGCCTTAAGTGACCAGTCAGATACATCTTTTCATTCAAGGAGCAGTTAACACGCTGCTAGTTCTTGGCTAATATTAAAAATAATTATTAAAAGTTTTTAAAAAGATAATTATTTTATGTATGTGAACACTATAGCTGTCTTCAGACACACCAGAAGAGGGCATCAGAACCCATTACAGATGGCTGTGAGCCACCGTGTGGTTTCTGGGAGTGGAACTCAGGACTTGTGGAAGAGCAGTCAGTTCTCTCTCTCTCTCTCTCTTTTTTTTTTTTTTTTTTTTTTTTTTTTTTTTGATTTTTTCGAGACGGTTTCTCTGTGTAGCCCTGGCTGTCCTAGAACTCACTCTGTAGACCAGGCTGGCCTCGAACTCAGAAATCCGCCTGCCTCTGCCTCCCAAGTGCTGGGATTAAAGGCCTGCGTCACCACCACGCAGTCAGTTCTCTTAACAGCTGAGCCATCTCACCAGCCTCCCCCCCCCAAACTTTTGTTTTTAATTCTCTTGAAGATGAATTCTGAAGATAACTGCAAGATGCACTGCCTTCTTGCTGAGTATCAAGATAGTTATGTGAATGTATTATCAAATATTTCAACTCTAAGAGATATCATCAAAAAATAGAAGTGGAGGCGAAATGGGGACTCACTTTCCTCGGAAGCCATTAAAAGAAAGATGGTTACAAGTGAAATTGGTGTCTCAGGGCAGAGGTTCAAACCCATCAAAACATGTAGAAATATTTACGGGAATTCCGAATTGATTTTTGAGGCAAATGGGTTTGGTGGGAAGCTTTGTTGGGGACAGTTGTCTTCTGGTAAGAGGCCACATGAACTTGTGAAGATTCTCAGGTGTTTTGATTCTCCTGCTCTAGATAAAAATTATGCTTTGGAACACACCCTTGAGGAAACAGTCACTGGGGCGGCCAGGGGGCTGGTCTGCAGGGTGGGACAATGGCAGTGGATGGGTGGGGCCGCCCAGGTATTAGGGCGGAGCTGATGAGCCTGGACCGCTGCGCGCCAGACTATGGGTCAGTGGGCGGGGCGTAGAGGGGGCATGGCTAGGGAGCCGGGCAGAACTAGCTAGAGTGGAGTAGCCTCGAAGGCGGGGCCAGGGCGGTACAGGCCTGGGGGGCGGGGCTATCGGGTCCAGGGTCGCAAGGAGGCAGGACCGAAGCAGTGGCACAAGGGTAGGGGTGGGGCCTCGGTGCCGCGAGGCGGCGGGCAACCGGGAGGCTGGTTGGCGGGCGGGCAGAGGTGCGGATACCGCGCTGTACTATCGGTGGAGGGCCATGGCTGCTTCTCCAGTTCCCGGCGGTGGCGGTGCGGGAGCTGTCCACTCCTCCAAGGCTTCTGGCTTCGCCTTTGACTCGGGACTGGAGATCAGAACGCGCTCGGTGGAACAGACTCTTCTGCCTCTGGTTTCTCAGGTACCGAGGCCCCTGATCCCCGTGTGCGCTATTGGCGATGGCGGCGGGCGCTCTTTCCCCGGTCCGGCATGGCGGGACGGGAGGCGGCGCTGTCCGGCATTCCGCGAGCACAGCGGCTGCACGGCGGCGGCACGATGGGACTCGCATAGGGGCCCATAGCCGGGCGGCTACTACTGGGCTCGCGGTGAGGCGCTGGAGCTCAGCAGGTGCGTTGTTCGGCCTAGGCAGCCGGACCTGCCTGGCCCTGTGGCTCTGAGTGAGGCCCAGCCGCGGGTCAGTAGGACCCCTCTGGGGTCCCCTGGCTCCCAGAGCCGAGCTGGCTGCCGCTGCGCAGTGGGCCGCCGCTGTCGCTGTCCGCATCCCAAGCCAGACCCAGGCGCTGGGTGCAGACTAAGACATTCTAGTTTGCCTCCTACTCCAGCGTGTTCTCCAAGGCCTTTGTCCTGTTCTCTTGGTCATGTGTGGGCTCGCCCCACTTCCACCCACTCCGGCCACCTGTTCTGTCTCTCCCTGTCATTTGCCTGCCCACTACCTCTGTCTGCTAGAACTCTGAAGAGTGACAGGAAGGAGTGCTTGTGACTTAGTCCTGATTGATGCACACATTTTGCCAGGTCTTGGGATTAGTGCATTATTGTATTTGTGGATTATAAAAGAAGTCTCGAATCATCTAAATGAATGTGCTTAATTTTAAAAAAAAGTTTTGTTTCTCTGAGCTGAGGTATACATAACCCGAGGGCTAGAATTCCTCATCTACAGCTATGGTACTCTGCCAAACACCAAGTGAGGAATTTTGTCTTTGGCTGTGCGTTGGCGATGTGTGACTCATAGTAAGCTTGTAACACCTTGGTGACTCATGCTAGGATTACCAAGGTTTTAGAGGTAGAAAGAATCTTAAATTATCTTATCCAACTCCAAATTAAAAGATGATTTCTTACAACAACCTCAACTCCTGGCCACCAATACCTTACATAAACACATTTAATGAAAGGGAAGCTGTCATTTTTCCATAGACTTTTAAATACTTCCTGTTCCAGCCTGGTCCCAAGAATATTTGAAAATTGTAGTTATATATGCTCCCTAAATTCTTCTAATGCTAATTAAGTAAATATCTCCGTTTTCATTCCTGCATCCTGTGGTCAGTGGAGCAATGGTGACTATACCTGGCACTCTATGGCTTTCCTTTTTCCTGAGTAATGAATGCATGCATGGAAAGAGTACTGCCATGCCCTTTCTAGTGCCCACACCTTGCTCCACCCTGGAGACCTCCCCGAACTCCCCATCACCAGAACAACCACACCCCATAAGTGGCAAGGAATGGAGAGATGGGAGTGATGGGCTTGAAACTGATTGTGTTTTACCCATCTATTTAGTACTAGAAGTAGGCTGTGTTCTAAGCACTTTGCCAGTGCTAACTCATTTAATTCTTGCCCATCCCTGAGGTGAGGTGTGTGGATGGTCTCAGAAGGCAGATGAAGAAATGGACTGTTAGATCAGTTAGCCTGTTGTTAGGAATTTCAACTCTTAAAAGCCCAACTGAGGTTTGAATCCAAGTAGCTTGGCTCCAGTGCTTTTTAGCCACTCCCATGTCCCTTCTTGAGATGAGAGGAGGTGATGAAGTCAGCTCAGAGTAGTTACAAAGAAAAAGTTCCAGTGTAGAGAAACTAGACAGAGAGCTGCAATCTGGAAAAACCGTAACTTTGTATCATTGCTAAAACATTACCAGTACTGTGGAGCTCAGTTTTTATTCTAGAGCAAGAGAGTAGAAGAGGAAAAGTGTTAAGTTGCTGCTAAAAATTAACTAGAGGGAAAATGTCCCTCCCCGTTTGTTATGAAGCCTTATTCAGCATCACAGTTGAGGTTCTGCGCCCCACAGTTGTATCTGTGCCACAGTTCCACAGTTGGTGTGCTTAATGGCAGACCGTCCTCAACCAGAAGAAGTTAAGCTCCCCACAGTATCAAGAGATGCATAGGTTAGGGTGCTTGACTGACAAATCAGGGAAGCCCATAAAGAGAAGTTAGACTGATTTCAAAGTTTCACTGAGTTTAAGATATTAAAACTGGAGCTGGGGACAGAACTCAGGTGTAGTGCTGGCCTTTTCTGCATGAAACCTTTGTTTCATTCCCAGGATCATATTAGCTAAGTAAGCTATACAGGTTTATGTAAACTCTGCACTCAAGAAGTGGAGTTTGGGGCCAGCCTGACTTGCATGAGTCTCTCTTTCTCTCTTTCTTTCTCTCTCTCTCTCTCTCTCCCTCTCTCCCTCTCCCTCTCCCTCTCCCCCTCCCCCTCTCCCTCTCCCTCTCCCTCTCCCTCTCCCTCTCCCTCTCCCTCTCCCTCTCCCTCTCCCTCTCCGTCTCCCTCTCCCTCTCCCTCTCCGTCTCCCTCTCCCTCTCCCTCTCCGTCTCCCTCTCCCTCTCCC